>JAWWES010000001.1:30036825-30059899 GCA_035583135.1 Lophotriccus pileatus
TGTTCCAGCCTCATGATCATCTTTGTGGCCTCCTCTGGACTTGCTCCAACAGGTCCATGTCTTTCCCGTGCTGAGGACCCCTGAGTTGGATGCAGTACTCCTGGTGAAGTCTCACAAGAGCAGAATACAGGGGGAGAATCCCCTCCCCATGCTGCTTTTGATGCAGCCCATTGTCTGTCTTGGCTGCAAACACTCATTGCCAGCTTCCCTGTGCATTTGCAGAAAGCCAGGGGTGTTGTCTTTGATACACCATGGATCAACAGACTTCATTATGGGCATAAAAAGTACATAATTTCGCATGATGTCTACTTATTCATGCATTTACTTATCTGTCCTATTAATACTGACTCACTGTCTTCACCTGCTCCTCTATGCCATAAATCCCATTTAGGAAAATGGAAGAGACGGAATGTATGTTGCATAGGCACAGATTCAAGGCTGAAAAGACTCATTATGAATAAATGGGAGGAAATATGAAACAAACGTGTAGGGGACAATAGTTTGTCCATGGTTTTCTTATGAGAACTGTGTGCATGGATGCAGGTCCAGAGACAATATCTTGTATTTGCCACACATTGAAAATTAGTCCATGAGAATATTAAAATAATTGCACTTTTTTTCCTCTAAAAGTTACTGAACAAAGAGTCAGAGAAATCTCCCTGTTCAGGGGCCACTAACAGTCACATCAATTTCCATGGGAGACATATTCTAAAGCATTTTGTTGTTGTTCAGATGTGGCATCTTGTACCAACCCTGGAGAGGTGCATAGGAAGAGATTTGCTGCAAAAGGAGAAGAGTTGCTTTTGCTTTGCTCCTCTCCTTTTTCTATTTCCACACTGGTCATGTCAGGTGGGAGCAGTTCTACAGCCCCTCATCCACAGTGTGCAGCTTTAGTGCATCTAGATCTGGATGCAAGTGATTTTTACAGGGTCATGCTGTAACTCAGGAGCAAAGCAAGGAAACAACTGAGAATTCCTGATATGTCTTTCATGAGCTGGCTAGAAATAAAACCCCTCACTGCCTGGGAAAGGGCAAAAAGGGAGCTAAATTCCTCCTAGTACCTAGAGAAAAGGAAAGATACTGCTCAAGAAGGTATTGTTCAAGATATTGAGAAGTGGGCTAACGAGGAATAACAGGGATAAAACTAGAAGCACCTTGCAGTCTTCTGGAAGGACATGAAAGGATTTTGGAATTGTGACAGCAATGTAGGATTTCCCTACCTGAAAGGCAGCAAGGTTTAATGTAGGCTGGGGAAACTGGAAATTGGAGATGGAGCAAAGTGTATCTTGAGGCAATGAGGGAGGTTTGGATATGTGTGAACATGGGTTTTCAGAGATGACTCAGCTCTGCAATATCCGCAGGGATCTGGGAATGGTGTGCTTCTGCTCTTCTTCAGACACAACCTAAATCTGCTCAGCAGAAAACACTGATCTTGCTGTAACTGACATTTTTTTACTTAAAATAATGCTTCTTTTCTTTTTTTGTCTTAGGGCATGAAGCCAGCTTCAGTTCTTGCCTGGACCTTGCTTCAGCACAACTGAAAAATGTCTAGCAAACTTATCAGTTTACATATGCTAATATGATGAATTCTCAATATGCTCTAGATGAAACAAGATTTGTAATACAAAAAAAAAAAAACCAAACCATTTTCAATGACATAGGAAAATCACTTTCACCTGTAATAATGAAAAAAGGCCATAAATAAATTCTACTTCATTGTTCTTATCTGTCACGTTGTATAGAGTTATGCAAATGCCAGGACATTTGATGCACAGAATTTCCTAACTCTGTGAAACAAGTAGAGACCTGAAGCAATTTTTTCTCTATATTGCTTTATCATCCTCACAATAGCATTTGGATGAGGAGGGGTGTGAGTTTCTTGGCCATGCCAAATAACTTAGAAAATGTAATTCTTAATAGTTTTGGAAGTGCCTTAAACTTTTCAAAGCCTCAGGTGGATCCAGTTCTGGGCCCCTCAGTTCAGGAAGGATATTGAGGGACTGGAGCAGGTCCAGAGAAGAGCAATGAGGCTGGTGAAGGGACTCGAGCACAAGTCCAGAGAGGAGAGGCTGAGGGTGCTGGGGTTGTTTAGCCTGGAGAAGAGAAGGCTCAGGGGAGACTTCATCACTCTCTACAACTCCCTGAGAGGAGGTTGGAGCCAGGTGGGTGTCGGTCTCTTCTCCCAGGCAACCAGTAGGACAAGAGGGCACAGTCTTAAGCTTTGCTAGGGGAGGTTTAGGTTGGATATTAGGAAGACATTTTTTACAGAGAGTGTAATCAGGCATTGGAATGGGCTGCCCAGGAACGTGGTGGATTCACCATCCCTGGAGGTTTTTAAGATGATACTGGATGTGGCACTTGGTGCCATGGTCTAATAACCACAGTGGTAGTGGATCAAGGGTTGGACATGATGATCTCAGAGGTCTTTTTCAACATGGTTGATTCTATGATTCTATGATTCCATGATTGCATGTTATACAACTTCATAGTGAGTGCTTTCAACAAGCTTCAACTTACTCTGGCAATGAGAGAATGAGAATGAACAATTTAAACAAAATGAATGAGAGAATTAAAATTAACAGTCCAGAAAACTCTAAATGATGAGGGAAGAGCCTCTGATGAGTTAGAAATATTCAAGGTTTTTGAAGGATTTTGAGTATTTGCCCAAGAGTATGAGTGTGTATAAAAATTCATAACCTTGTACATAATAACCATTATTGCTCTATAATCTTGAGAGTAGGCAGACCCTATGCCACATACTGGCAATAATCTCTCTTCTGTTTATGGTTGCTCACTGGAATAACATTCATGTAGACACAGGAAAATTATTTGCATTAACTACATGAATCCAACAATCTTTTGCATCTTTTGCAGAAGCAAATTTTTTTCATTTCTTGTCATTTACTGACTCATGTTGGAGTCTGAGCAGGTTGAAGACAGGGTCATTAAATCCTATCACATATGACTGAATGCTCTGAAAGAGCATCTTTAAAGTGACATAGGAGTGTCTAACAGACAATTGTTACCTACGCAGCTACTTCTGGAATTGGACAAAGTATCTAGAACAATCAGTACTCAAGATCAGAATAAAAAGCCAAGAACAATATGTGCTCAGTGGAAAAGAAATAGAGAAACACTGAAATAATATAGGGAAATGTCATGTACATTCTCACTGAACTGATTTCAGCTGTTGTCATCTGGACTTTATTGGCGAACACGAGAAATATCCAGCATTTTTTGTTCCCGAGTTGTCTCTAGGAATGTCAGATGCAGAGGATCCCAGGATATAATAAGCCTAGTTTACAGCTGCCCTATCAACTTAATAACATTATGAACCGGGATGGTGTCCAAGACTCAAATTCTCCTTGCAGTTAAGCAATGAGAGATACCAGCTCCTATAGACAGTGCCATGGCTTGAATCCTATTGTTCTAAAGATTTTAAAATAGATTTCTGACTCTAAAAGCCTCATGCACACACACACACACACAAAAAAAAAACAAAACAAAACAAGAAAAGGTGATTATCAGGCAGACCTAGCAGATGTTTGTGAAAACGTTTAGTTGCAATCCCAGCACTAGGATTGGGCTTGCCAACAATTGCTCAGAGGTTGAAGAATGCAGACAAAATCTGGACTAAGTCACAGTGTCTAGGACTATGGAGGCAAATAATTCAAATGGGATGTTTTCATCTTATTTCAAAAAAAAAGGTATTTTAATGTCATGGAAGTTGAATGACTGGAAATCTGATACATGATTTTTCCTCCCATCCCACCCTAGGTCTGCAAAACAAGTCTGAGTTTACGAATCCTTCCTTTTCTCTCCCTTAATCTGTACTTCTGGGCCCAGATTCTCAGCTAATGTGGCAGGGCATGAGGTATCCCAAGAGCTGTTGAATTAAAATAAAGAAGGTTCAGACTTGATTCTCTGCTTCTTTGCAGCAGGGGAAATCATTTATATTGGTGCAAAGTGAGTTGAACTTGTACAAGAATGCTCCTATTTCAAACGGAATTTTTTATGCCAACTCTGAACCTGATTTTTACTAATATACAGCTAGTTAAAGTACAAGGTAATGAAAAGTTTGTTCCTATATGGTTTTCTTGGGTTTCAGCTGCTAGCACCAGAAGTATCCTTCAGAAACTAGACTGCTTCCTATTCAATATTAACCTTACACATGGGAAGCCTGATCATGTGCTATTAAAGTCAATAGCATTTTTATCATTGACTATGATGAGAAAACCACCAGACTATATGCTTTCATCTCTCCCCTCCACTCTGCTCCTAAGTTTCTCATAGCATTTATTCAAATTACTTCTTTTCCTGATTTTCTGTACTTACTTTCTCTTCAGGTTTTCTGTCATCAATGCCCCTCAATAGGAACCATTGCGATTCTGTCCTTTAAAAATGAATCTGAAATACTATTTTTCCACATTTCCAGGCAGACCTGGGTAGGTTATGGAGCTCTCAGCAGAGTCCTTTTGCAGGCTTGGTTTTCATTCAAATCAAATTGAATGGGGCACGAACATGAGCAAACTAAAAGCAATCAAAACCAATATAACACACATGGAAAGGCCAGCTTGGCAAAATGCTGAATATTCTACGCTCTTGATAATTAAATGAACCATAAAGGTTTTTGGCATCTTTTAGAATTATGCTTTGAGGTCCTGATCTTCCAGAGGGCTTCAGCTATGCCTAATTTTAAGCTCTTGCCTATATCCCAATGAGATCAACAGGGTTTAGTTCCAGATTCATGCCATCTTACTACAGGCACTTAACTGAAGCAGAGAAGAGGTAAGCAGTGGCCCTTGGCTTCACTGGAGAAGGAGGGGCAGCTTCAGGATGTTTTGTGTGTTTTGCATAAAAACTGTTGAAGTCCTTTATGTGATAAGAATACACATAAAAATCATGACAGTAAAAGGACAAACCTAGATGATCTCAAACAACACCTCAGGGTCCTTAAACAGATCTTCCTCCCCCCTACTGTTGTACAAGTATTAGATCCTAAAGTACATACAGACACCACTAGTTACATACAAAGAGTTTGAATAATTCTGGCATAAACCTCATCAAAATTCTTTGTGATTAAGGAAAATGAATGTTTTGGCACAAAAGCAGAACAACCAGAAACTCAAGTATGCATGCAATCTCATTTTCTGGCAGGTTGTTCATATCAGTGGAAGGAAATGATCTAATTAATTTATGGACAGTGTTTGTCCCTGAAGATCACAGCCTGGAACTTGGGGGAAAAAAAATCTATCTGAAACAGCTCATGTTTTTCATGTGCTGAGTTCTGGTATCAGCGAAATGAGTTATGCAAAGTAAGAATAATGCTGACAAAGGCTGATATGCACCCAAAACCTGGCTATGGTAGAGGAAATGAGGACAATCAGTTCCAAAGACTCTAAAAATACCTTTGTTTCCAGGTTTGCATAGGGACTTGTACAGATGAAAAAGTAACCAGTGCCTTAGAGCCCTTCTTTTTTTTTTTTCTTTTTTTTTTGTTGTTTTGTTTCCAGGGAATGATAAGAAATACCTCATTTTGGATATGTATTCTTGATGGGACTGAGCAACTCAGTTCTGCACTTTTAAACAGCCTCCATGTGCTCATAAAGGGCAGCCAGAGGCCACATTTTTCTAGTTATGTTGGCAAAAGCCAACTCGGATTTTGACAAGAACATGAGAACCCAACATAAGGAGTGGACTTGTCTCTGGCTGCTTCTACCTCTTGCTCTCTTGCAACTTTCTCAATAGATTCATCTTTATCACTCAATTAACATGTCTAAATACTAATTTTCTTATTTTTCTCATCAGGGCTTCCAACAGTGCTAGGAATAGAGATGACTGCTGGAGTAAAAACCATTGTGTCACGTTGTCTCTTAGCCTTGAAGGATAAGGTAAACAAAATAATTTTGAAAAGAATGGAAAAACATCAGAACTTTTTTTTCTTTCTTGAGTTTTTCTTTTTGTTTGTTCTAACTGGAACCTGAAGACCACTGTGGTGCAATTTCTCTACTGTCATGAATCATGGGTGTTTTTTTGTTCTGATTTCAGCTTTCTACGATGCTTTGCAAGGGTGCTCTGTCTTATGAACTTGGGCATATCCCTCTTTTGTGCTTTCTGCTCTCTAGTTCTGCCTGAACACTGACTGATCATTTTAGCAGATAAATTGGTATTTGTAGGGTATGGAAGGCATGGAATTGCATTAAACAGATTTAGGTTGCAGGGTCAAAGCTGGCACCATGGAAATCACTGAGAATTAGAGAAGACTTCATTAAATTCTCCAAGAACTGAAATTAAAGATATTTGTGCTTTCCCTGATGAAAATAAGCAAACGATCTCTGACCTATCTATGACAGGAGCTTCCTTTAGTCCATTTTCACTTGTGCTAGCATTTACAGAGTCAAACTTCCACAAAATACAATCTTTGTTTTTCAGCCACTCGTACTTTGTATTTATAATGACTTCTTTCATCCTAACTTCCCAAGCCTTGACAAACACTTGCATATTTAGCTTCACATCGAATCTTTGGAAATTGTTAGACCAAATTTAACACTGAATAAAATGAAACGTTGAACTCAGAGCATTTAGTAAGTCAGCTTTACAGCTTGGATGAGATGGCAGGAGTTCTGACTGCTCGGCTGTTATTCTAACCACTAAACCACATTCCCTTCTTTTGCCTTATGTCTTCTGGGAATCATCCATCAAATAACTTTCCTGCATTTGCTTTTATTGCTTCCCAGGTAATGTTTATTGCTTTGAAAGTAACTAATCATTGGTTGGGTTGTGCTTAGATGAAATTAAAAGAATATTCCACACCCACCTCTTAAAATGCAGAGCATCTCTGAGATTCCTAATCATCTGAGTTTTATAACTCTGTTTTATTACTTTCTAAATATACAATGCTCATAAAAAAGGTAATTGGGTCTTTAAAATAATGCCATTTCCTAATTTTCACCAATGAAGGAAAATTATCATCATGTAGTAGAATATTATGTTTCAATTGTTTTGCTCTTTTATCCCATGTCAGAAGTTCTGAGGGCAAATGCAAGGCACAAATACTAAACCATCACTGCTGAGCAAAATGGTCATCAGGAGTGAAGATAATTCTGATAAGCAGGGAGCATCGAGGAAGAAGGGATAAGGCAAAAATAGAGAGACTGGAGAGCTGGAAATATTAGAGGAAAAGCAATGGAATAGTAAGTGCTCAGATTAAAGGCTTATTAGATAGGAAAACTGAGAGACACGTTTTTGCCTCAGTTCTTAAAGTACATAGAATCACAGAACCATGGAGGTTGGAAAAGATGTCTAAGATCACTGAGTCCAACCATTAACCGAGCACTGCCAAGCCCACCACTAAACTATGTGCCTATATGCCTTTTAAACACTTTCAGGGACAGTGACTACACCACTTCCCTGGGCAGCCTGTTCCAATGCTTAACAACCCTTTTGGGGAAGCATTTTTTCCTCATATCCAATCTAAACCTCCCGTGGCACAAGTTTATGCCATTTCCTCTTGTCCTATCGCTTGCTACCTGGGAGAAGAGACCAACCCCCATCTGGCTACAGCCTCCTTTCAGGTAGTTCATAGAATCACAGAATGTCTTGAGTTGGAAGGGACCCACAAGGATCATTGAGTCCAACTCTGAAGGCAATGGCCCATATGGGGATCAAACACATAAGCTTGGTATTACAGGCACTGTGCTCTAACCAACTGGCCAGGCAGCTCTGCTTCATGGAGGCACATTGGAACCCTTTACTTGCCTCAGTCATGGAGTAGGTTGAAAGTGGCTTTGACAGCCACCAAACAGAAGAATAAACACACCATCTCAGCGGTGGTAGTTTGCATCCAAGAGTCAGAAGGTGTAAGAAGCAGAACAGCAATGTGTTTACCGGAAAAAAAGAAAGAGCATTTTTGGTGTCAGGCTGCATACTCGATTGCTCTTATTTTGAGAGGAGATGAAAGTAAGATCAAGCCTGTAAGGTCTCAAGCTGAGGTCATTTGTAGAAATATAAAGCCCTAATGAAGCCCCTGTTGCATTTCCCTATTTGTGAGATGGGGACAATAACCTATTTCTCTGGCAAGCCTTGCAATTCCTTTAGGACAAGGATTGTTCCTTAATGTGAAATGAGCAGTGCTTTGCCCAGCAGGGCTCTGACTTTTCATTGAATGGCTTGAATTTGCAGTGAGGCAAAAATACACAAACCAAGAGGGTAACAGTACTTGGGTAGATTAATTTCAAGCTACTTTCAAATTTCCCTTATTCCTGTATTCCTGTGCTGAGTGCAGAGATATCCTTTCTGTCTGGTATAGTTTGCAATTAAAAGAGCCCTCTGCTCTCCTGCATGGGAAGCAAACCTTCAAATACGGCTTGTCTTTGATCCATTACCACTGCTGTGGCTCTCAGCCTTGTGAACTGGCAGTATATTAAAACAGGGGCTGCTGGTGTGAAGAAATGACCTGTCTGACACAACTCTCCCTGGCATGTTATTCAGGACACTGCAGGCATTGGATGACACAGAAATGAAAGAGGAACATGGGATTAAGAGGGATGTTTAAGGTCACCAAATCTATCCCTCAAATATAAGAGGCATCATCCCATGAAAGCATTCTCACCAGTGTCTAAAAACTAGTTTTTTCTTGTCTAATCTGAAAGGGAAGGAATTCCAGAACTCATCCTCTAAACAGTTAGACAATTTCTAGTTTCCTGTCTAAATTTATTTTTGGCATATTTGTAGTCATCTGTTCTGGTGCCAGCATCATGTTTTAGCTTAAAGACCTCTGTTGCCTCCTTGGTGTTTACCTGGCTGATATATTTAGAGTCTGCAATCATATCCTTTCCCTGCCCTCCTCCTCCAACCCTTCCTGTAAGAGATGAAACTCAGATAGTAACTTCATAGTAACCCCATGCTTCCCTGTGCTGTAGCCACCCAAATTACTAGTTTTCTTTCAATAGTTTCAGTTTAAATGCTTCTTTCTTGAACATTTTCATCAGAATATGGGAGAAGAGCGGGGAGAAAAATAGTGTTAGAGCCAGTATTGCTCTGAAGAAAATGTAAGTGTGGAGAGAAAAAGAGATTTTAATAATTTGGAACAAAAAATGACTGAAACAGGGAGATTTTGAGTCTCCTGATGCAAAGTTCACTACGTTTAAACAGTTTTATTCAGGGCATATCTCCATCATAGTAAAGGGTTATTAAGGCGTGAGACACTTGGCTTTCAAAACCAGCATTTCACCCTGTGATCTTCTGAGTCTCACGCAATTTGCTCCTGAAATGAAAATCTATCAGGAAGGATTTGCTGTCTGTGCATATTAATATGAACTGAAACAAGAGCTTTCATTATAATTTTCAGTGCTTGCTTTTCCTTTTCACCATGGAGGCAGTGTGAAGGTTACACTTAAGGTCATCCCCTATCCATGTTTATTGGTTTATTCACAGATTTTGAGTTATTGATATTGAGCTTGTCCAGGAAGCCAGTGCATTGCAACATAAGGCTCATTGATAGCCTGCTGCTCTTTGTGCATTTTAAAAAGATAACCTTATAGAGTAAAATAAATTTTAAAAGAGAACTTCAATGTCTTTCCACCACCAGGTCAAAGCTTTGCAAACCCTTGGCAAGCTGTTTTAATTTATTTGTACACTGTCTTTCCCCTAAAGCTGTCTTTAATGGTCAAAGCAGGTTTTGCTCTTCCCTTTTTTTTTTTTTTTTTGTTGTTCCCCTTTTCTCCTGAAGATGAAACAAATGCTCACTGCACAGATATTCACATAGTTCATCCACTTGGATTTGTTCCATGCATGTTACTAGACTGTCTTTTAGCTCGCTGTGTCCCAAGAATGAAAACAGCATTGTGGGCTCGTGGTATCAGCAGGGCTGTGACCTCTACCTGAATGCTGCTTCCCCCAGCCGTCTCACTGGTGGTCTCTGTTTCTTGCTCTTTGCTTAAAATTCTCCTCAGGGACACAAGTCTGTCCCCGTACTTTGTTTTTCAGAACTCTGACAAATTCCCCAAGACTTTGCTTTTTATGCTCCTGTTGTTTGGTTGCTGTGCAGCTCCCCTCCTTTTCCTGTCCTAATGTTGTTATAGGATATTGCTGTTTGCTAAGAAATGAAAGATGATATTTAAAAGGATGCTAGTACTAGGTTGACTGCTGTTGAATTTCAGAGTCACTGGTACAAATACTGAATTGTATTACTTTCATGGTAATGGTCTCCCCAAAGGATTCTCCTCTTGCCTCATATGCTCAGTCCCCGGTCAGTTCAGATCTGATTGCTCATCTGTTAGATGTAATAATAGTATCTGTAGCTCTACGGTGCCTTTCATCTGATGTGTTTTGCAGAGTCTGGGCAGCTGTCATAGAGAAACAGGTGGGAAGCTGAGTGCTGAGGCTCTTTCTAAAGCAATTTCAGCTGACATATATTTAGTGAACCCATCCTGCTGATAAAGAGGTACAGTGTGTATTTTACAAGTGTATATATATACACAGCTAATTAAAACGACAGCGCTGGCACCAGTGGCCAGCTGGGACAGATCTTTCTGCACAGCACCTTTCTTCATCAGCCCCCACTCACCAAAGATGGTCACCAGTCCCCAAGGTGCACCCACCATTGCTGCTGTTTCAGAATGTGATTTTTTTAGCCTTGCAATGACTGAGGACATCTGCCTGGACAGCAATTGGGAATTTGGCTGTGTTTTATGAAGTTGACACTTCTCTGACTGCTCTGATACACTGTCAGCAAACCAAGCCCAAGCTGTGAGAAGAAGGACCCTGTTTGCCCAGAAATAAGTCACAAATATGACAACTCTCATAGCCATGTTACTGAAAGTGTGAAAGAAGTCGATAACTGGAAAAAAGAGGGGTGATCTAATTTATCTGCAAAAGAGCTGTGATTTTGGAGGGTAAAATGTTATCTCAGAGAAGTATCCAGAAACTCTGGATGTATCTGCTGTGCTTAGTACAGCTAAACTTGGGACACCTCTGTGTACTGGGCCAAAACACACACACACACACATGCTGTGGCACAATACCATCTGCTCTGGTGACACCAGAGTAATTTCATGGGCATGGGGTGCAACAGCTCACCCCTCAAGCAGATCTTTGGTTTTCATAAACCCAAAAAAACCAAGCTGTTGTGCTAGGAGACAAATCCTGAAGCCTGACGAGCAAGAAAGGGAATTCAGGTGAAACTATGACAGTGGTGAGTAACTACAAGAGGAAGAAGGTTGGCTTTTTTCAGTGCTGATGTTGTGCCAGCACAGTCCCCAGTACAGATGCAGTGGTCTCCATGGACTGTGATTTCCTCTTCCTGTAGAGGAATTGGCTATATTGGACTGGTTTGTGATCCATTAGTAGGAACTGAATCTTGGAGAGCCATTGCTTGTTATGATTCTGCAGTGATGCGAGTGCAAGTGTTTGAGATATGCAGGCCAGAGGGAAAGAGCAGGAGAAAGTAAGAATGGTGGTGACCTTGTCACAGGCTGAATGGCAAATCCATGTTTTCTAAAAATAGTAACTTGTCTTTCCCACAACACTAACCTGCACTGCAGCTTCAGAGTTGCTTGTAAATCTCCTCTTGGTCGCATACCAAACCACTTGATTCAAACGTGGCAATGAAATAAATTTGAAGTGACCTGCTCATAAGTATATACAGCATGAAACTCAGAGCAGCATTACAGACCAACTGTTGACATTGACCATTTTGTGCCTGTCATCCAGCACCTTCCCACAGTTCCCTCTGTATACCCAGAAAGGACAGACTTTTTTTTTACCATTTCTTCAAGACTTTAGGGTGAAGATCAGCTCTGCGGAAATGCTAAAAACCAAAAGACTTTCCCCCAGTATTCCTGAAGCCATACACATATGATGACCATGTCAGCATGAGCATGGGGATTTGAGTTATAGTGCTGCTCTTACTCTAGCTTGACTACTTCCAGTTGAAATACAGTTCTTCAGTGAAGACAGATGCTGAGAGTGAAAGTCCCTTCTGTTGTGTGTGTGGGGGTGACCAGCATGACTATACATTCATGGAAACAGATGGAACAGTTTATACTACAGTACTCATGCATACTTGGTTTGTATTTGAATGAAGACTAACAGATGCAGTGTGCTATTTTATTTTTTAGGAAATATACGATTAGATATGGTTAATTTGCAGAGGGTAATGAGCTACATGCCCTTATTAAAAAGTCATATATTTATGCACATTTCTACCAGAAAGATGTTTCTCTTGAAAAAGAGAGCTCTCTTAAAAATGGAAAAGTTGATCTCTTTGGGTTGGTACCTCAGTTGTGTATCTGCTCCTTTTTTACAGCTTCTTAAAGGTGTTCATTAAAAAATTGTGACAGGAGGATACTGAGGACTGAGTCATAGTTCTCCAGAAATTTGCTCTCTGCAGCTGGTTAATTTTTTTTTTCATATATATATACATCACATACCACTCTCTTCAACTACCTGAAAGGAGGTTGTGGAAAGGTGGGAGTCAGACTCTTCTCCCAGGTAAAAAGAAACAGGACAAAGGGAAACAGCCTCAAGTGTCACGAACGGAGGTTTAGATTGGATATTAGGAAAAGTTTCTTGACCAACAGGTTTGTCAGGCACTGGAACAGGCTGTGCAGGGAAGTGGTGGAGTCACAGTCCCTGGAGTGATTTAAGAGACATGTAGATGTGGCACTTGGGCACATGGTTTAGTGGTGGACTTGGTAGTGCTGGGTTAATGATTGGAGCTGATGGTTTTAGAGAGCTTTTCCAACCTAAACTTTCTATGACTCTAAATCATTTTATTTTTTTTGGGCACATCTCCAGGAAAATTGCATTTCATTCTCACCGTGTTGACAAGGTCTTCCGCATCTTAAACTTGACTGATCTTGATACTTAAGTCATCATATAATGAGACATTAGGTGAAATATTACTAGGTGAACACCTGCTTTAAGACTGTAACTTACTTGGCCCTTAAGCAATTAATAGCCACTTTGGAGTACATTTTCTTTTTGCTCTTGTGAAAAAAGCAACTGATGTATGGATACTTTCCCCCTAAATTTAATAAAGAATACCATCTATTAAAGCCAGAAACGTATCTTTCAGTCCCATAAACTCAGTGGACTGACCATGCTAGAGGTGTATACCCTAGTA
Organism: Lophotriccus pileatus; assembly: GCA_035583135.1. Lineage (NCBI taxonomy): Eukaryota > Metazoa > Chordata > Aves > Passeriformes > Tyrannidae > Lophotriccus > Lophotriccus pileatus. Next base: position 30,049,952 of record JAWWES010000001.1, read on the forward strand.
TCTTGAGTGTTTCAGAGAGATGGAGTTGGCAGCGCCAGATCAATTCCTATTCCCAGATGCTCTCAGTAGCATTTTGATCAGACTCCCAAAATAGGTCATAGACTGGGACTGGGTGCTAAAGTCACGGGGTCTAGTCACAGCCCTTCCAATGACACAGCATGCAATATCAAGCAGATATAATTAACAGGGATGAAAATTCATCCGAAGGAACCACCTGGCCTTGCAGCTTCCCATGCATACACACACTTTGCAGACTTGTACATTGCCATTTTACAGCAGTTTCATGGCATTTACTTCTCTTAACTTCTAGCAACAGGGAGTTATTAGAATGTGAATGCCTGTAGTGTTGAGGATGGTAGCCAGTTGGTTCAGTGCTAACTATACATTGCTCATGAGAAAGACACCTCAGCACAAAAACCTAGGTCATCCTTTCCATTAAAGCACTGTGAGATTTTTAACATCCATGCAGAGCAGATGAAATCAAAGTCTTCTTCAAAGCAGCAACTCACAGTGACACATCGCTGTGTTTTCCTGTCCTGGTGTGATGAAAAGCCAAGCGGACTCTGCTGACGAGTTCAGTCCAGTGGGAGTGTGAGTCCCCCAACATCTGGCCCAGACTTAACTGATGTTTTTCTGCCACAGGAACAGCCCTCATGCCAATTTATTAAGCGGAAACAATGTGGCGTTTTCCATGTTGTGTATTATCAGACCAGGCCTATCTCAAATAAATCATATCAGCCCATACTGTCATCTCCTTCCACCCACTTTTTCTGTAAAATTTCCATCAGCCAAGCTTGCATTCACTGAATTTGCACAATGGGTAGTTTGCCAGGAAAAAAAAAGGCACAAGACTTGGCCTTTATATGAGAGATAGCTTCCTTCGTAGTATTGGGAAAGGAGGAAGGATTGTGATAAACATCATTACTAGCAAGTAATTTTTCCCTTTCTGATGCAGCTCTGCAGTGAGTTTGTTATCTGCCTGCATGAAAGATCTTTTCAAGATGTTTCTAGTCCCCGAGGAAGTGAGAGACTAACAGAGTCTTCCCAATAATAATAAAAGAGGGATGTCAGGGGGGAGAAGATGTCTCTCTTGTTCCTCTAACACTTGACAAAGCACTTTGCTCCCCTTCCCAGCACTACTCTCCTAAGTCGTTTGGAAGGGAAATGAGTTTGCTTGCAGATATTTTTGTTCTCTAGCTAAAGAAACAAATGCATTCACTGAATATAGCTCTGCCAAGAAAATAAGAACATGGGCAGGACTTTGAATGGAGTCACTGATGGGAATGAAGGAGAAGAACAGTTTGCTGTTTGAATTGCTCATCAGGAAGAAATAAAGGTGAAGAAAGGGAGGGAGGAAATGGAGTTGAGTGAGGTTGCTGAATGCAAAAGCTGGGTGGAAGAAACAGCAAATGCTGAGATGTAAGTGCTGGATGAGTCTGAGTCATGTAACAGATTTTTTTTCCCCTGAAGCTGTGTAAAACAGACACTGCAATAACCCACCTTACAAACCTTTCATACATTTGTTAATGGAAAAATTACCCCAGGGCAAGGTCATGCCTTAAACAGATGGACAAAGCCACACTCTTCTGTTCCTCTCTCTGTTGCCCAAGTGGGTTGGGATCTCAATGGTTTTGAGTGGCACTTCACAGATTTTGTGGCATGTCATGAAAAAGGGAATTACTGACTGCTTCCTAACTCCCTTCAGGGCTACATAAAATCTCAAAAAATCCTAATTCCTGGTCTTACCACATCAACTTTCCTAGCACAGTGACATTTTCAGAGTACTCCCTGTTAGTGACCTTCTGAATTCCCTGTAATTCCTAATACTCTTACTTAAAAATATTAGAAACCATAATCACTAACCAGTTTTCAGATAGTATTTTTGCAAGTGAAGATACGTCTGCATATTTCCAAAAACATGCAAGTAAAGAATCTCATAATTTATTTATTTTTTTTTCATTCTAGTCTGGAATCCTATTCATAGGCTTATCTAGACTTGAAAATGTACCAATATAATTATTCCTAGAAAATTATTTGGAATTATTCATTTCAAAGTAACTGTCTACACGGAATCAGAAAGATCAGACAGATATTTGTGCCAAAAGAAGCAATGCTGAAATAATTATTTCATAACACCCATATTAGCACATTTCCAGTTGGAGAAGAGCTGGTATAAACAGGAAGGAAGCAAACCCTATTGTCTCCCTCCTTCCTTACAGCCTTGTTTTACAGCCGAATAAGCAATAATGAGGCTGTAGATCTATGTCTTCTTCTTAGAATCCAAAGGCTTTACAGAATCTCTTGGATGAATTTCAACACCCTGTTTAAGTCCAAGGAGGAAATAAGCTCTTCCAGAAATTCACCAATCTTCCTTTTTCTTCTTTGAGTTTGGCTGTAGCTCAAAGGAACCTTATGGACCATCTGTCCCTCCTATCCTCTCAACCCCCACATGCCACTATCGATAAGACATCAATCTGTGAAGCAGTTCTGGGAGAGGGTTTTTTTTTAGAAGTTTCTCCAGGAAAGCATCTGAGTGATTTCTCTGCGGAATCTATCTGCTCTCTGTGTCTGCTGGGTAAAAGGGGTATTGACCTCTCCCCATCTCTAACATGGTCTGGACATTCTTCTCTTGAAGGATGCAAATGTATTGGCAAGAACTTTAGACAAAGCCAAGAATGAATTAACCAAATCCAATTCAGGGAGGACATTGATAAACACTACATGGCTCATGAGAGCATTAAAGGTTTGGAAAACGTTACTTACAGTGAGAAACTCCAGAAGAAAAGAACCAAAAGAAGGTTAAAGACTCAGTTCATCATTGTCTACTGAGACATGAATCTATCAGAGTATTGCTTAGGGACAATAATAGATGGAGGGGTCTAAGGATATCTTTGGGAACCCTTCCTGAATATCTTCACTTACTTTTTGTGTTTATATGAGACCAATCGTAATCTGATACAGACAGTGCAAAACTCTGGTGCCAATGACTGAGATAAAAACGATTGGGGGCTGCATTTGCTTCAGAATGGCTCTTTCTAAAAGTCTTCAAAAAAACCTTCTGCTCTAAGGTGGTAAAATATCTCCCTAGGAAAAAGCACTAATCCCTTCCAAAATATTCCTTTGGGAACTATCTTTTCCATAGTCATGAAGCTTACAGAGAGAAGTTAGTCTGAACTCTTCTGTTCTTTTTTTCCACTAGATAGTCACTGAAATGTTGAGAAGCATTGTACTGAGTTCCAGTACTTACAACCTCAATATCCACCCTTTCAACCCCAGAAATTCAGTACCTAACAATCCAACAATTAATATAGTAGTTTTAACATTTATCCTTAGGACCCATGGAGCTCCTGTGAATTGATTTCTGCTTTCTGCTTTCTCCATTCACAGCTCCATTCACATAAGGAAAACGACCAAAGAAAGCAAATTGAGTCCTGATTTGAGAGCAGTCAGCATGCCAGTGGAAGGGGTCCTGTGCAGACAGAATGGAACCAGTCAACAGCCAAAAAGATTCAGATGGGGTTGAGGGACACTGTGGCTTGGGAGGGGACAAGGAGAGCACATTTCCCCTGGTGCTGTGTGTCACAACAAGCCTGGTTTAGACACATAATTTACAAATGCATGCAGTTTTATTCTGTTTGCATAAATGTTTAAGTCAATCTTTACCAAACAAACTCTCTTTATCAATCAAACTTCTAGGATGCTTCTCTACATCTCCATCAGGGGACATTCCTCGAAGACCTTTCCTTATTCTTCTTTGTAGACTGATCTCATACCAAGTTTTCTACTCTCCTGACACCATGAGCAAGTGTATACAATACCCAAGCTCATTATGTTCCTTTTCCTGAGAAGTGGCCCAGGATTAACACTTCTTAAAACTTCTACAAACACAGCACTCATTTGATAAGCAGTCCCCCAGCATATGATGGGTCAAATCACCAGTCTGAGAAACAGGCTTCTTTAAGGACAGCTGAAGAATGCATTCAGCAAACTGCACTTTTTCCAGAGGGAACACCTTGTACTAAATGCCAGGGAGGAGTAGAACCAGTGAGAGGTAAAGTTTGCTTTGTTGAGCACTAATAAAACTAATGGGGTATGTTTATGTAGCACCTTTCATTCCAAATGATCGAGTGTCTTGTGAGCCTTAATCATTTCACCCATCACTGAACTGCAGACACCTCTGGGGTGGAACATTAACAGCTGCTTGGTAGAGCACAGCAGCAAACCAGAGCAATTTAATGGAGGAGAAACACCCTGTTCAACTACAGGAGCAAAGGGAATTTTGTTAAGTGGAACATAATTATCCAAAGAAGAGAGAGGGAGACATTTCCCTTCATTCTCTAATTTTGGGCTATGGCTTCTTTTCCAGCCCCTGTGTTACTGGCGAATCAGCATCCAAGCCTGGCTCTGAGTTTGCAGTTGAATCTCATCTTAATTTCTGTCCTAATAAAAAGTAAAACTCCCCAAAGGAAAAAGCATCTTGAATTTTTTTGTTGGCTTCCAGGTTCCCATTCTTTCAGATGAGCATTACCATTTGCCTCCTTTGAGCATGTGAACCAAACTAGAACCAAATTAAGAACGTGTCTGGAGGTGAAGACTCAGTACATGCTCGTTCCTTACAAGCAACATGATGCTCTCTCAGCTATAAAATCTGCACATTACATAAGCGAGAAAAATCATTGTCCCTAAACTATTTGTGGCAGGGTGGCTTGATTTAAATTGTAATCATAGTTTAAACCAGGAAACAGAGAATCTGGATTTAAATAATCAGTTTTAATCTTGTTTTGCATGTGTGCTTTTCAGCTATTCTTTTTTAAAACTGGTTGATTCTTACTGATTGGTATAATTTGCTGCTTCTTTATGCTAAATCAAAAAGTATCCTATATCTATACATATTTATTTCAGCAATTATATAGTTTAGCATGCATTTATTCAGATTCCTGCTTTTTTACATTTTTTATGAAGAGAAAATGGTGAACAACATTTCTTATTCAGTAGATGATTACTAGCTTTTTCTGATTTTTTTTTCTTGTTGTTTTCCATTTATTTGAAATACACATCAAAACTGCATTTAAATGGAAACTGGAATTTGGTCATAATTTCACCCTCCTCCTCCCAAAGTAAGGGTAATAAAAGTACTTGAACATGCTGGATATTGAAGAGGAAAATAAGTCTTCAACAGAAAATGAGTTGCTGTGAACAAAGACAGCGCTCGTTGTCGCTGGGAAGCTGGAACAGGGGTGCATTTCCAAGAGAGCTTGGCAATGCTTCTTCCTCGCTGGCTTAAATAGCTCCCAGGTTTTTTTGTTACACCACCCTCAGTCACTGGCCCTTATTTGATGCAGATCAGGGAGATTTTACGTTGGGTAGGATTGCTGCTGCTGTACTTTGGGTTGAACTTGATCTGTCTGGGGGACAGGAGCAGAGTGGCAGCTCTGAAATCAGAGCTCTCTGTGCTGGCACTCTTGAGGATTAAAGGCACACCTTTAAATGATATGCTTTTGGGGGATAAATTAGAGCTGGGCTACATGAACATTTGAATTATGATGACCATGGGGATGGAGAACCCCTGCAAGGGCATGGGAGTGGGTACTCAGAGTGGCAACCTGTTAAACCAGTTGTCCCTCCAGATGTAATCGCAGGATCATAGAATTCTTTGGGTTGAAAGGGACCTTCAAGATCATCTAGTTCCAGCCCCACTTCAATGGGCAGGGACACTTTCCACTAGACCAGGTTGCTCAGAATCCCAACCAACCTGGCCTTGAACACTTCCAGGGATAAGGCAGCTACAACTCCTCTGGGCAACCTGCCTCATCACCCTCACAGTTAAGAATTTCCTCCTAACACATAAACTAAATCTCCTGTCTGTTAGTTTAAAACTGTTCCCCATTGTCCTGTCACTATTAGCCTGTGTAAAAAATTAGGAATTATTGTTTTTCTTTTTATATACATGATTCAATATGATCTGTGCTGGGATGGAAAAAAGAAAACAACAAGCTGCCCTCAAGCATATAATTAAAGTTTTTAGGGGCAGTCCAAAGAAACACTGAAAACTTTGTAGAATTAGGGCAGTAATGCATTTTCAATCACTGCCCTTGATTGAATAAAGTTGCTAAAAGTTAATCAAAATCCTCTGAGAAATAAAGCAATGAGATTTTAATGAACAAATTCTCATGGCAGAAGCTATGCTTTCCTTTATTTGGAACTCAGTGTGCACCTCTGGGCATGAGTAAAACAAAAATAACGTGCTCCTTCCTCTCATTTTGTTCCGCTTACGGATAAAGACACATCTTCACTGAAAGAAGCAAAGCCAGATACCTCAAGGGACATGGGAGGAGACTGAACCAGATGTGGAGTAATACTCTGTGTGCTGGACTCAGAAGCAGATCCAGTTGTCCAAATGGGAATTCAGAAATACAAACATGAGAATATGGAAGGCACAGATTTGCTTCCAGCATACTTGTCAGCTTGTCTGCAATATTAATAAATGCAATTATTTTCCTTAAAAAAAGATCTCCATGACAAGGCAGTTTAAAGTGGTGAAAGAAAGGACAAAAATTAATGGTGTAATTGAAAAGAACGGTAAATTCTTACCTGTTAGTGTTGTTTTTACATGCCATCTCCACTGATATATCCGGGCTATTAATGAGTTTCTAGAGTTTGTGCCTTTTTTCACCATCATCACAATAATAATAATGTGAAACCTACACACTAACCTATACTGAACTGCAGTTCATTACAGCAGAATAACGCTGAGAAAGGCTTTGATGTCAGCATCCTTTCAGATGCAGATTACAGTAATACAGAAAATACATTCTCTATGGGACATACCGTATGGGAACAAAAATAATAAAACAAGAAAATGGAAAGACTTCTTTTCCTCTAGAGACAAAGAGGCCAGCGATGAGATAAATTAGCCCTGGAAATCCGTTGGAATTCTTTTGCTGTGGAACAAAATCAAGACACTAATCACTAATGCAGCAACTGAAGTATTAAACTCAGATTACAACCGGGTGCCTTTGCTTCTTAAATGGGGAGCAAAGATGCCTCTGGCTCCTACTGTGGTGTGACCAAAGTAGGAAAATCTGCTCTCAAGAGGGTTGAATCTTTCCTGACAGACAGTGACATCCTCACTTGAAAGGCTGTTTTATACCCAGTAGGAAGGGAGTTGGTTGAATGGAGAGAGATTAAGGGTCTGTTGTCCTAAACACCATCAGTTTACTACCCCATTGCGGTTAAACTTTTTCTAAGACTCTTGTGAAGAAGTGAGGTGGTGACTCACCTATTCACTTTCAAGAAGCATCTCAGGGCTAATATCTAAAAAAGGACAAAAAAAGACAAGAGGACAGAAAATACGAGGAATCCATCATCAAAAATGTCAGTGGTTAGAAAGTTGGATCACAAGTAAGGAAGATGTAACAGCCTTCAAGGGAGACATTTTTCAGTGGAGAATGTAGCATTTGATGGTCATGCAGTTAGAGGTCTCCTTTTTAGGACAAATATTCTTCATAGGAATATTAGTATCTTTATGTTTTGAGAGCCTGAAGGCACATTCCTTCCTCTGGCCTTCACATTTCAAGTGATCACCAAGTCTCTGAATATCTCTATATAAGGTGGCTTCAGTAAATTGCAATATCCAAGCAATCCCCATGTATTATTAAAATGGAGAAATTTTTGCAAATCCTATCTGGAAAGGAGCAGATTAAGAGTTTTGAGAAGCTGAAACAAGGAAGGGTATTATTGAAAATTACCTTCTGAATGTGCTACTCCTTTTGTAGTTCTTCACTAACTTCTGCAATCGATGATGGATCTTTAGTAATCAGGATTCTGGCAAATTTTTATTTCAGGTTGAGACATCTTGTTAATATTAAGGTTACAACTGATAGGAGGCAAGTGAAAGATGACAGCCAGCAGACGCCTGATCTTAACTGGGTAATTCTAATTTATTCTTGTGTTCCCCTACTAAAAGCCATAAGGGAAACTTAATAAAATATAGCTCACAGAACATTTTTTATCATTATTTATTGTGAAAAACTTTGGGTTGTGGTTATTGTTTTTTTCTTTTTTCCATTTTTTAATTTTTTTTTTTTAATCTCCTTTCTGAATACTCCAGAGTCTGAGTATTACATTGTTGCCTACACGTTTTGCAGAAGAAGCATGTCTGAAACACACACTCATTTACTGGAAGTACTTTATCATGCACTGCTTAATTCAAAGGAGAAAAAAAAAAAAAAAAAAAAGAGATGATGTTGCAACCACGGTAACAATATTAACAATAGAGTGCATGAAGCCTGAAAGGAAATTACTCAGCAAAACATGGTAATAAAAAGAAAAGTCACCATGGATTATCAACTGGGGTATTAAAAAATTATTTGTAATGCTGAGATTATACAGTAATTCTGGCACCGCTAATTGTGCTGATATAATGAACTGTACTTTGGGCAAATGATTTGGGTCAACATGATTTGGGAAATAGGAAGGTGAATGTTAAGAAGACTGAGTAAAAATCCCTCCTCTGCAGAGGGTCAGAGCTATTTAGGAGAACCTTGCAAGGCCTCTGGTAAGCAAATATAGACAACATTAGGAGATGAGCTCTCAACAACCACAGGGAACAAGGAAAACACACCGAAATAATTACTGTTTGCCCAAAGCTCTTAGCTGTTGTAAAACAGCTCTGAAGAGAAAATACTTGAAAAAAGCTGATGAAATTCTGAAGCATGTAGCTTGATCACTGGGACAGCTTTTTGGTTTAATAATAAGCCAGAATGGGTATCAGAAAACAAGCATGCAAACAGCATGTTGTGGTATATTTAACCAAGAGTTTTGGAATTTTATGACTTGGGCATGCTTTTTTGCAAAGGCAGATAGTTACCACCATGCACATAAGACCTGATATACCTGTGCTGAATGGCAACAGAAGCCTTCAAAGGCTGTAGTGAGCTCTGTATCAGTCCCCACTGAACAAATTAAAACACTGGTTAGATTTCTTATCTACCTGTGAAAAATAATATCATTTCCTTGGTGTTCCCTGTTTGAAACACTTGTCTGTAATTATTTCCTGCATTAATATACCCCTGTGTTTCTAATATGTTCTATAAACATTCAGTTCTATTGAGTCCTCATACACTATGCAGTTTCTTAAGCACTCTTTCCAGTAGTACTAATGGCTTAAGCAGTGCAGAAGCAAAGTGTGGGGTGGATACTGCAAGAAATGCTCTGTAAATCTTGTACTGTGGCTAAGAGTTGAGTCTGTGATAGCAGAGCAGGCAGAGCTATCCTATGAGCTTTAAATCTCCTGATTGCCACTATGCTTCAGTTTTACAAAAGCTTATGAGAATTTTCCAGAAAGGCAATATATTTGATGAGAAACCAAAGGTTAACTGTAACATATCCTCTACCTTTCTGGTCAAGTTGGTAAAGCTTGGAGAGCAGGTTTGGATATTGGACTGTTAGTTTGCTTGACAGTTTTAAAGTTCATTTAAATACAACTCAGAATAGTAATGACTAAATGAAAAATTCATAAAATGTTTTGGGTTGGAAGGAACCTTAAAGATCATCCACTTCCAATTCCCCTGCCATGGTCAGGGATACATTCCACTAGACCAGATTGCTCAGAGCCCCATCCAGCTTGGCCACAAACAATTACAGGGATGAGATGGAAGGGAAAATTATTCCTCCTTGTAGGATGTGGGTCCAAAATGAATTGGTGCTCTTAATCTTGTCACTGGTAAGTGTCTGTATTACTGTAGTCACCATATCACTTTGTCACTGACTGGTGCTTTCAGACGTGGAGCTAAAGATAAATGACCCCTGAGGTTAAACTCCTCTTCCTAAACAGAGGCGATCAACAGCTGTGTGGTGGAAATGTTGGGGTGATCAAACCTGCATCCAGTTAATTATTAAATGGGTGATTTGAGGCCAGTAGTGTCATTTTCAACACTTTTGCAAACA
>JAWWES010000001.1:30059999-30132026 GCA_035583135.1 Lophotriccus pileatus
ATGATGTTTCCTGTATGGTTTTGAGCTCTGAAGATGGAAAGAAGTCCCACAGTGCAATCTGACAGCAAAGGTCCTGCATCCTGAATTTTGGCTCCAAGGGTGCTTAGATGTGGAATTTTAGTTCATGTCTACTGATCTCTCAGGCCACTGAAGTCACACTTCAGCAACACTTCTGCTGCAAGAATTTCTTTATATGATAGATCACAGTTGAGCATCTTGATCAGCTGAACTGTCTTGAGCCATCTGAAGTTGATCATCCTGCCTGTGAGATCCTTATGGCTGTTGGATACTGCCCACATTCTTCCCAAGAGGAGATGATGACAGACAGAATCATCAGCTGCACTAAGCATGGCATTAATCACTGCTGACTTGTCCTGCTAATGAAGAAAACTGCTTCCCCTCCCTCCTATTCCTTCTCATATTTAACCAAATACGTGCTTTGGTGGATGTTAACACTGAGCCCAGAGTACAACTGAAGTGAATCCTTAGTTTGACACAGCTTCTTTAGAACAGCTGGAAGTTAAACTGTACATTTTTTTTTAATTTAAAAGAAAGGGCTGCAACTCCACTTCCAGAAAGAAAAATTTTAAAATTGCAGTTGACCCAGGTCTAAAGTAACCTTGTAGCGACTGTGCTGAGTAAAACAGTAAGCTCATTATCACACTGAAGACAGATGAAAAAGTGGTTTAGTTTTTTTGGTTGTAGGTGTTGGTATTTTTTGTTTTCTTTTTGCCTTTTTTGTTTGTTTGTTTGGTTTGGTTTGTTTATGGTGGGTTTTTGTTTTTATTTGGTTTTGTTCTGTTGTTGGTTTTAATTATTATTATTAATTTTGAGTTGTGTTCTTTTGTTTTGTTTTGTTTTTCTTGTGGGGAAGGGATTTTATATTGGATTATCTACATTTTCTCCCCATCTTTCAAGTTCAAATCTCTCCAGGGATTACCAGCACGATTCCTAACACTTTGGGTGGACCTGGGTTAAGATCTCCCTTATAGACCCAGAGGAAATATTCACAGCCATTTCATGGGTGCTTACATACAAACACTGTTCATCTCCACATCTGTTAGGAGTGCCCTAGGCAGTATAAAAGCCTCAAGTGCTCAAAGCCCAGCCTGAACAGTCCTGCATCACCCCAAAGTCAAAGAAAGTACAAAAATGCTACAAACACTGAAACTGGAGAAAGAGGGAGATTTCAGAAGCCAGCATGGAAAGCCACTCTGACTGATCCAGCATCTAGTCTAGATCATTCTCAGCCAGTAAACTAGACTATTTGTCTAGTTTACACTTAAAACTTTTAGCACTGGAGTTCCTCAGACTCCTCTATCTCCTCCAGTGCCTAACTGCCTACAAACTGTTTATGAGGAGAGGAGGATCCAGGTGGCTTTGTTCAGCTAGTAGAAGACATTGCTAAAGGGAGACCTAGCTGCTGCCTTTTAACTGTTTTAGGTATGAATGATGTTCAGAAGATGGAGTCAAACTGTTCTTGGAGATACTTAGTGGGAGCAATGAGTTATGGCAGTGGAAATCCCTACTAGCTCTTAGGAGAAGAGTTGTTCACAATAAGGGTGGTCAGCACCAGAACCAGGATATAAAGGTTGTGACCTCTCCATCCTGGTGGATACTCAAAGTGTAACTGATCAAGGCCCAAAAGCGACCCAATCTGACCTCAAAGTTAGCCCTGCTTTAAAGCTGGAGATGGACCAGAGACCTTCAGCAATGCCTTCCAATATAAATTATACTGTGATGCTGTATTTTTATGATGAAATTCTTATGATTAGAAATATTTTTTTTTCCTAGTATGTGACCAAATTTCTGCAAAACAAGTCAATTTCTGGAAAACTATTACTTTCTTCTTCTTCACTGTGTTCTTCTCTATAATAAATAATTTCTGGCTCAGTACAAAGCCTGTTCAGGGTTACCTAAGGTAGCGCCAGTAAAGTCCAGGCTTCATTCCAAATGGCCACTTCAGGAACTTCTTTTCCTTGAATCAGTCTTGCTGAGAAATAGTACAAAATAATATAGGAAAGAGGTTCTCCTAACATCACTGCTAGACTTCCAGGAACCAAACTGCCCTCTGTGCTTGTGCCTGAACTGTTAATGGGAGTTCACAGTTACAGCTCAGCCTAGATGGTCATGCTACAGAAAAACCCTTGAGCTATATAAAGTGCCTGCTACATCAGCAGCACAGAATTATTGCATTATCCCCAGACAAGGTGCAGCAATTTGAGCTGTCCCCTCTGTTCCCTCACTCTGCCAAGTGACTATCCAGGTTGAGCAAAAGGCACTGCCCACTGGAGGGGAAGCTGTTGTGGCTGATTAGGTGTGCAGGATCTGAGCTCAGGTTGATGCCAGAGATATAACTCAACTCTTCTGTGAAAACACACTCTTAATCTAAAAAAAGCACTCAGACTCCTGGCAACATTCAGCCTTCTTGTGGAAGGTGACCCTGCTCATGGCAAGGGGTTGGAACTAGATGATCTTTAAGGCTGCTTCCAAACCAAACCGTTCTGGGATTCTATGAAAGCCTGGGAACAACTCATATGAAGCTGCATATGACTTTCTATGCCAGTTGCTTGTGCAAGGGATTTATGGACGGCAATATGCCATGGAACCAGAGCACCTCATAGGTTTCCTTAAAGGCAGAGGGTGGATTGTGACTGCACTTTCTGAGCAGCATATCTGTTCCTTCAAGACATCACTATTTCTGAAATAAAAACAAACCAGCTTTTCAAGGGAGGCACATCTTCTCTTTCTAAGAGCACAGCAAATGTCTTGGCAGAACTGTGCTTTGACAGGTTTGGATTTACAAACATCAGAAGTAAATTCTGATTATTTATTTTGGATAAATAATGAACAGGATAAAAATTGCTGATGTTGACCTTCATTGGGAAACTTTGTTTAATGGGCCCCATAAAATCTTCTATTGATGGCAGGTTCATAAAGTCCATATTGACTTCAGCTAAAGGCTATAACTTCTATCAATACTGTCAACAATTAATATTGACTCATAAAGGTATCCTGTAAACTGAGTCATAGCATTATGTTATTTTACGTTCCCATTAGCAAAATTTCACGTTTTCTTGCAAACACTTCTCCTATAAATCTGGGTTTTCTCAAAATAGCCTGTGTGATAGCTAGCAGTCTTGAGTAACACTGCTTATGTGCAGAGGAAGGAAACATAGAGCAACCTTTCTGTTTGCCAGACAAAGCTTCTGAGAGGATCTCAGGCTCCGTTTGCTCCAACAGCAGGTCTCAGGCTGTGAGGGTTTTGTGCATAAAGGGTTCTCACACCTTTATCAGTGCTAAGCAGTTACACAAAGAAAACACTCAAATTTTGTGTACAGTTAAGACTTTTCTTTAATCCTTCTGTTCTTCCTCCATTGCAACCTTTGTTTGGATATGTTTTATACTACCCATTCAACCTCAATCCCTATATTGAAATAATATATTCTGGACAAGTTTTTCTGACCTGAACCTGGCTCATGTCCATGAGATATTTCCAGGGAACTCTAAGCATCAGATGAAGCTGATCACCAGCACAGTTTGGATTGTAATATTTTCCCTCAAGTCCCATCATCTCTTTTTTGTCAATATTAACAATACAATTACATATTGAATACCATAGTGATCTAGGTTTTATTTGTGCTACAGAGATTTTGTATGATTTTAAGTATGATATAGCTTTTCTCATCCAAAACACCCAACACCTAAGACTGCAAATGCCTATGGCCCAAAGAAACTAATTCTACATTTGTACAGCACTGTATGTTCTCCACCTTCCTTATTTCCCTTTTTCTAATTGCTATGAAATGATGGTTCAGTGAGTGGTTAGTTGTCACTAAATTTAAGGGAAGAGGAGTTTATGATTGTCTCTTTCTTGATATGAGTATTACTGCCTCTGTGATTGCTTTCAGAAAAGCCTTTCAAAGGCATATGAAGTTGCTAATGTGTTGTTGCTAATAGAATTTCATTTGTAAGTGATCTGTAGGTACAAATTGCATTTGCAAATGTGGAGATAGCATTACAGAAACCAGTGAAAAAGACTCTAGCAGATAATGCAATTCTTCTCTCTTAAGACCAAAAAAACCCAAACCTCAAAACTAAAATTCTGTATTTTGGTTTTCTGAGTAGGCATAGAAAGAAAACTGCATGGGACACAGATGCTCACACACCTCTATGGAAAGCACAAGAGAGAGCTTTGGATAGAGAAGAACGGAATGGAAGCTCAAGCTTTTGGCTGTTTTCTAGTGAATATGCAAAACTCTAATTGACCCTGATGATGCCTCTGATTTTTCATCAAAACACAAGGATCAGAAGGAAGACAATATAACCTAGCACTGTGTGTCTGCCTGTAAGATATTACACTAAGAAACTTAAAAAATATGGTAAAGATAATTTAAAAAGATTCATCTGTACATTCTTTAAACGGAAGGCCATTTATCTTTGAACTCTGCCTAATACATCATTATCTCTGAGCAGAAACTTAATAAGCTTCTACTGTAATTTTGTTGGAGTTAAACATAAAATCATGTGGGTGGTATATGTCTCACCATGTCACGGCTTCCAGAGGAAAACTTATCATCATTTGTCACTATAATACTGTGACAAAAAGCATGAAAAGAACAAGCGATACAGTCATTTCACATCAGCTTTCTGTGCTGAGCTCAAGTGCCTGATGACTTGTATGCAGCAGCTATATTAAGAAGCAGACTGTACTATAATTGAATTAAAGGTGCAAAGGCATATAGGGCTGGATGAACTACTGGGTCAATCTGCAATTGAATCAAAATTCTCTCTCCTTCCTACACTGCTTGGCAGAAGTGCTGACCAAACTGTTCACAGACATACAAAACGCATGCAGGAATCCCCACAGCTGGGGACACAAAGTTACAGAGATAAAAAAATCAGTGACCTTCAACTTTTATTTCACACAAAGAAAAAAGCTTCTAAAAATATTTTGCCATTGTTTTCCTTCAGAGAGCAGTCAGTCCATTTACATAAATGAAATGGCTCCTGTTAAGGAACCAGCAAGCAAAAGAAGGAAATTACCTGCTCCAAAAATCTGTAGCAAAGATAAGAGTAGCATTAGCCAGGGGAGGGGAGATTTAAATGCTTTTTGGTTGCTGCAAAAAGAAGGGAGACTATTACAGCTACTTAATGATCTCTGTCGCTGTGATAAATAAGTAGGAGCTTCTCCAGCAGTTCATTAACAAACACTCTGTAGGACAGTACAAAAGGCCATGACACGGGGTTTTTAAAAGAGTGTTTTTATCGAGTCTGATAAAAAAAACCCCAACATAAAACCTAAGGAGGATTAGGGTGGAGTGGTAAGAAGACCCATTCCTGGTAGAGCTGAAGGCTGACACCGCATTCGCTATCACCACTTACCAGTTTCAGTATTCTCATGCTCTGTGTCGGTGAGGGTGAGGTTGGAGTTGGCCCGGCTCGACAAGCAGGAGCTGCGTCCGGACTTGGTGTTGCGTCCCCAGAGCCTCACTGGGTGCTCGGGAGACATGACCACGTCTGCCTCTGTGTCGGCATCTGATCCGGCGCCGATGGAGTAGCCACAGTGAGGCAGCCCGATATCGGTCCGGTACAAAGTCCCATGTGTGGGTGTCACATCTTCAAGACCCAGTTCTCGCAAAGAGAAGTTGGCTCCTGTGAGAAAACACATAGGCTTGGTTATTCTTTATTAGGGCACAGTTCTATCTAGCACAAGTCAATGGCAGAAATGTTCATCCTCTGTCTTCCTGTGGGGCACAGCAGCTCGCGAGTCCTGACATCACAGCAAAGAGTCTTGCTTAGTGTGAGACCAAGTGACCATAGAATCATGTGGTCATTATGGTTAGAAAAGATGTTTTAAGATCATCAAGTCCAACCATTGCCCAGCACTTCCAAATCCACCACTAGACCAGTCTCTAAGCACCATATCTACACTTTTATTTAACATTTCCAGAGACAATGATTCTACCACTTTTGTAGGCAGCCTGTTGCAATCCTTGACCATCCTCTTAGTGAAGAAAATTTTCCTAATATCCAATTTCAATCTCCCCTAGTGTCACTTGAGGCCACTTCCTGTTGTTGTATTGCCTGTGACTTGGGAGATGAGATTGGCCCCCACCTCACAACAACCTCCTTTCTCCTATGCCAAGACCAAAAAGCAGCTGGATTCCTGCTTCCAGAACCTGACAAATACTTGGGCCATGTTAAATGAAATCGTCAAATTTGAAAGCAAAGACGGATGTAGAAATGGTGGAACTCTTTAGGAGAGGCAAAAAGTAATCTTCTTGGAAGAAAAGGAAAATGAGGCGTGCAATGATCAAAAGTCCTACCATACACCTGGCAACTTCACTACAATAGGCAATTTGAGTGAGTTCTGCTCATTGAAATCCCTGAAATTACATACTGGGGATTTAAATTTCCTCTGGCGATTTCACTTTCCCCTTGCTGACCGCTCACACCTTGACTCAGCTTAGCTATTCATTCTGATACAGTCACAGCAGAGGTTATTTGGCTGCAAATAGATGCAATTGTTTAGCTGACTAAAAATACAACCTGAAAAGTGACTCTTGACTTTATGACTAGTTGCCTGCAGAGCTTCAAAATCAGACTGAATTGACATGAATGAGGCTTCAAATATTAGCACACTTTGTTTGAAAAGTTGCACAAGGAGGCTGGGGAGAGCAATTTTAATCCAGATTTATTTATTAATGCATGCACTTATTTTTCAACCCTCAATGTCTTGAAAAGGTTTTGGCCACCCATGAGTGCCTTTAGCCGCACAGTGCATTATACAGCTCAATGCACCCCTGCTTCTGTTACGCTGTGCTTTGGATGGATGAAGGAATTGAGCAGTGTTTGCAGCTCAGACATATTTCATCAAGATAAATCTGAATGAACGCTCCCCAGGAAAGTTCAGGTACAAACCTACCTGTGAACACTGAAGTTCACATCTACTCTTTACTGAAATCAGTTCATGGAGTCTGCATCTCAATGTTGTATCCAAAACTGAATTATCATTTTGTCCTTTCTCAAGATCCCACAATCATGGGGTTCTCCTCACATTTTCACTTGTTGATGTTAAATAGCATCTAGTGGAAAGTGTGTATCCAACAGAAATAATCAGATTTCTACTTTTCCAGAGCACGGTTTCGCACATGTGGAAACACCCTGGGCTTGTCCTTGAACCCTGCTGCTTAAGCAAAGTCTCTTGTATTAGAGCACATGTGTCAGAAGACATCTGGCCTAAACTAGATGCTATTTTACTACATTTTTTCATTCAGTTGACTTTGCAGCTATCAGTGAACAAAGAGCAGCTACTTGAACACAAGGTAAATAATGAGACTGGACATTTTCATGTAAAGCTCAGAGAAGGAGCTGTTTGATGGCAGGAGGAAATAACTGTTGGTTCAGCTGGTCACGGATCTGCAGCCGACAACACTCAAAGTTCATAAAGCATTCATGAACTTCACACCTTTTTAATTGACCAAACAAGATTAAACCTTTCACACAGAATGGACAGAAAAGGTGGCTTAGGGCTCACAACTCTGTCCAACCCTTGGGCTTTGCTTGGGAAGCACCATGCAAGCTTGTGGCAAAGTAATCCATTTAACTTGATTGCAAAGTGGTTTGTGAGAGTGTCCTCTACGACTTCATTGCATGAGGTAGCAAATAACTTGACCTAAGTTGTAAATACAAGGAAGCAGTATCTCCTCAGAGACCTTGCTCTTCTCTTCCAGTTTGACGTATGTGCAAGGCTGGGATAATTTTTAAACCTTCCTTTTTAGAGGATTGGAAAACATCTTTTGATTTTGCTTGTGTGTTTGAGTCACTGACTGAGTTCTACCTTCCCCTGAAACAAGCCACACTCAGCATCATCAGGCACATCAATGTGCAGCATGACTGATGCTATCCAGTAACAGCAGCTCATAAATTATGAAAAATGACTGCTACAATTAACTGAAAATCAAATTTATTTGCAATAAACAGCAGCAGATGCATTGATTTTCATATTCTATGCTCACTGTTGCCTTTTAAGCTGGAAGAACTCAAGTCAATAAAGGGAAGATAATAAATATCTGAGACTTTTTAATTCAGATCTGGTCTATTTTCTCCTGTGCTGACTTGCACATTTGCTGGCACTCACTCTAGCTAAAACCATTTAAATGCTGACTTGTTTATTTACTGAATTTATTTGGTCTATTTGAAATGTTTCCCTCCTCTGCCTTCCAAACCAATGCATGAGAGAAATTCACTTCGCCTTGCTGATGTCGAGAAGGCTAATAAGGCCTGGTTTCAGTTGGCAGGAGTCCAAGCAGCATCACAAAGTGAGGTCCATTCGTGGCTTACTGCCAGTGGAAAATGTGGCACAGAAAGTCTTGGGTTATTGTTAATCGTCAGGCCAGTTTAGAGATTCTCAGGATAAACTAGGAAAAACCTTGAAACTGAAAAATCTGTGAGTGTTGTATCAGAAACAGAACTGATGCCCGGATGTGGTTAATCCTAACGTCTCAATTAATTTCAGCCACTTTGACCAGTCATTGTTACTATTTCTCAGTATACTCCAAAATTTTCCTATGAATTTGTATGAATTTGTGTCTATCAAATTTATACTCCCTTTTCAAGAAAAATAACCTTTTGTGGGCTTCTTAGGAGAAGTCTGTGGACCTGTATGGCCTCACAGACCCTCAAGTTGAAAACCGCTGACCTGGACTAATTCACATCTATCCTGCATGGTGAATATATATTGTATGAAGTGAGCAAACTCAATGACCTAAAATTTCCTTTTCTTTATAACATCACAGATTCCTGAGAGAGGATGAAGCACTTCAGTGTTGCTAAGACGGAAAGTGCTTTTATGATGTCACAGTACTATTTACAACACCTCTCGGCCCTTTTGTTGATTGCTGCATGTTGCAGCTATCCTGAAATACAAACACCAAAGCCATGTACACAAAGATACTTCTGTAAATCATTTTGCTTGTGCATGCCTTGAAGACATGTCTTCCACCAAAACCACAAGTGCATGATGTTTAAGGAGTGAAATTAAGCAGCCCCCAAGTTAAAAGAGTGCAATTATATGCATTCCCTTTGGGGAATCAGCTCCTCCAAATTGCAAAGGATGTGTTCAGAGCACTGAACTAGTTGGCTAGTTTATGTTAATTTTTTGGAATGCTGCCTACTCTATTTGACTCACTTTGCCATTTTATGCTTTTCTTGATATACTTCTAAAAATAATTTATGTGAAGTCCTGCTTGGCTTCTGAACTACAACACTTGTGCCTCTACAGAAAAATGAAGACAAGACATAGCAGGGGCCAGAAATCTACCTCACATAGGCAACAGCAACAGTGAAAATGTAACTGTACCAACTTTAGAGTAGCAATAAAAAAGAGAATATTTGGAATCTCTATTAGGACTGTGGTGCCCATGGTGACCCTTGAAACTCCACATCTTCACAGAGACTGTGACCCAGATGCACTTAATGGGTTCCTATAAATCCTAAAAGTGGTTCCTTATTCCTCTAATATTGGAGCTTGTTCCCGTGTCAAACCTAAAGCCTGCAGGCCACGTAAAATGCCAAAGGTGGTTCATTCCATCTGGAGTTCAGTTGCCTTCCTTCTTCCAGGCTTCTTTGGTTTTGCTGTAGACCAGATGGACATTGTGGACAGTGGCACTCTCCTCTCACTGTCTTCTGCCTCAGCTTCCTTGTTGATTTCCTTCATGACAGAGCAGGCACGCGGCATAGTGGAAGTTCTCCTGAGCAGGCAAGAGCTTTCCACACCATGTCAGTACTGTTCAGCACGTGCATGGGGGGTATAGTCTCATGGTAGGAAGAGGGAAAGTGCTGAGGCAGAAAGACTAAGACACAGAAAATGTGTCTTAGTCAGTGCAAATGGACATGGGGTATGGGTATGCCACTTAAACACGTTGGTCTGCATGCAATGTCTGTGCAATACAATGAAGATGATCCTTGCTGCTCTCTTTGAATCTCTCTCTTATATCTTGCTTTCGACCTCACAGTCCTTCAAAGGTAGACTTCCACCCAGCCCCAGCTCTCAGCTGATTCACTCATGCTGCTTACAGCTCCATCTGCTGAAAAGTACTCACCTGCTCGGCAGAATTCATCGGCCTCCTGGTGCACCATGTCTTTGACCCGATTGCTGTAGGTCAACCTGGAATCTTGATCATAAGCCTTCAGGGTCTCGCTGGAGCTGTAGGACTTCTGGGGTACCTTGCTGTCCTCACTCTCAGCTGAAGAGCTCGTGTAGCGACGCTCAGTGTCGCGGCGCCGAGTCAGAGACCGATACGGTTTCCTCTCTTTTACATCCATGGCACCCTTATCTGAGTATTCAACATTAAAATAATGATGTCTGTGTGATGGTCAGATTGGAATAACCTGAAAGAGAGAATTAAAGAAATTCATGCCTTTGGGCATGTGACAGCTAATTCGCCTCCTTTATACTTTTTTGCATTGAAGAAAAGAGATGTTACTCAGTGGATCACAGGAAAACCCTCCTAGAACAATTACTAATAAAAAGAAAGTCTAATTATGTTGACTCATTTAATAATTGCCACCGCTAACAGGACACATACACGCAGCAACCTGCATCTGTCTGAACTGGGAAGACACTTGAGAATTTGAAACTGATTGTGATATTCTGTGTCTTTTTTTCCATGGGAAGTGATTCAGACACACCCAGGAGGCATGTATTCATCAGTCACCTAATCTCTTGGAAATCAGGTAATGTTGAAATGTCTCTTTTTGGGCATCCAGAGGACTTCGGAAAAATGCTGTCCTGTGGTTTTAAAAGTGTTTTGTTAGACTGTGAGGTTAGAAGGGATGAACAAAAGATTGAGACAGTGTAAGAAGGCAAGTGGGAAGGGGGAGGGAGAAAAGAAGAATGAAGGGCTGAGACACGGATAGAAATTGGACAAAAATGTCTTCCTATTCAGAGGGCTCATCTTTACTCAGCTGGAAATATATGAGAACTTAAGCAGAGCTGAGAAAGTGTAAATAAATGATAGTGCCCTGCTTCATGTAACAACATGGCCTGGAATTTATGCCTGTTGGAAAACTAACATATATGGGCAATGCTATGCAAGCATACTTACCTTCACACAGAGAAAACAGATAACAGAAATAAAGCATATTAAAAGTACACTTGTAAAAGTAATTAATAAATTATATTTTCACTTCAAGTTTATTAAATGCAACAGAAAAAAAAGTCAATGACTTGCATCAAGATAGTAAAATATGGTTTTTAATATCTAAACTGGTTTATGAGGAAGAAAAATTATGAAATTATAAAACTCACAAACCAAACATTGAAAATCTGTAATTATGGGCTGAGCTTCTCAGGAACTGGGTCCTCCTGACTGCTAAGGAACAGAAGTCGAGTCTCTAAATCCCACCCCCGGATACTGTTCTTTACCACCAGTATTTAAAACATAAAGGAAGAGGTTCAGAAAGCACCTATCTGTTCTTGGTCTTTTTCACAGGCAAGGACTGAATCACATTCTTGTGTCATTTCTGTCTTGAAAGTCTAAACCCTGAATGTACTAATGAAATCTTACTCCTCCATGGCTCAGACCCCAGCCTTGTTTCAGATGTTGTGCTCTGGATTTCAGAGAATCATAGAATCCTAGAAGGGTTTGGGTTGGAAGGACCCTTCAAGATCTGCCTCCAGCCCCCCTTACACGGGCAGGGACACCTTCTACTAGACCAGTTTGCTCTAAGACCCATTCAACCTGGCCTTGAACACCTTCAGGGATGAGGCAGCCACAGTTTCTCTGAACAACCTGTGCCACTCTCACAGTAAAGAATTTCTTTCTAATATCTAATCTACACCTGCCCTCACACAGCTATGGTGCAGTAGCTGAGGATGGATGCGCTGTGAGCTTTGCAAGCTGGTTTAAAGGTGTAATGTGCCATTTGTGGGTATCAAACCTATGAGTGTGTGAAGGATGGAAGACTCTTGGCACGGGTTCTGAAAACCTAAAAATCATAATACTAAGGCTGAAGCCTGAAGACAATGTTATATTAGTAATTCTTTGCTTGCCTAAGTGTCTGACACAAGCACAACTAAAAAAATATCGGACTTGAAGAGAGATACACCTGGAGCTGGGCAAAGCAGAGGAGGATAAGACTCTTGGAACTCTCATGGGGATAAACCATGACACACTCCTATTTCTGCAATTCTGATTTTGCTAAAACTGCTAACTGGGTTTTAGTCTCTTTAACCTCCAAAACGAACTTTCCAATGGCAGACCCTAATTCCAACATCTTGTACAGTTCCTGTGGGATTCTTTCCTGGAAACTAAGACACTGTTATATAATAAAAAAAGAATCCTCTTCATTCTCTTCCAGTCTATTCCACTGATGGTGGCAGACCAAGTTCACACTTTCTATTTGTCAGCAAAACGCATAGAAACTATCAAACACTGATGGGAGGATGAGGGGAAAAGGAGTGTCTTATAACTGAGCTTTACTGAAATCATTCCCAGAGATTTGAGCACCACTTTGATTATGTTTTAATATATTTTTAATATGTTTTCTATTTAATATGTTTTTAAACACACTGAACTCTCTGACTTAAATTCAGTCATGTAAATTCAACACAGTGAATGCAAATGGGATTACTCCCTGGCCAAAACTGACACATGTTAAATGTTTTGCAGATCAAATATGCAAAAAGTAAGGCCTGTATGTAGAAGTTCTAGTGAAGGAAATTGTGTTATTCTAAGGACCAGTAGTAGCATGCAAGAGATCTACCAAATATTGGTAGATTTTTTTTTTGCATTGAATCAAACATATTGTTGCTTTCATGTTGGAGACACGTAAAAGAAATAGAGCATCTGATTGTTTTTCAGTGCACTGTCTTCCTCCCCTAAAAAAAAAAAACCGAGCTCTTTTTGCCTTGAAAAATTGTGACTTTTTTGCACTTGTTATTGAATCAGTTTGTCTGCTTTATAGCATCTTTTTTTTTGTGTGTGAAATCCTTAGAAGGACCAGGTTTGTTATATTTTTGAATAAAATCCTTAAAACAGGCTCCTTCACAACAGCCCTGTAGTAAGAGCTGTTATAATGAACACTGAAATTGTGGTTTATTGTCATGGGGTATGGAGATAATAAAATGTGAGTGAGAAGCAGTTACTCTATAAGAAAGAAATGAGGAAAGGTGGCTTCTATCTGCTTCTGAGCATTGTAGCAATTCCTACTGAGGGCTACTCATTTAAAAACCCTCTACCAGGAGAGGCACGTGTGCCAAGATAACCTTTCTGCACAGTTAGAGCCACAAACTACAAACAGGGTTTGTAATTACCATTAGTAACCTTGCAACTTAGGAAATGACAAAAAAACATGAGGAAATTGACTGAATTCCCACCAGGTGAGGGGTTTTCTTTTTGTAAAGAAAGGTGCTGAAAAACTGAAATTCCTCCTACAGTTCATCAAAAATAGCCCTGTAAATTTGCACCATCTACATGGACATTCCTCTGTAACAGTGTTTCTATTCCCAGTTCATTCATATCTTTATAAATTTAGCTCTTCCCAACTTTTTATTTCTCTCTCCCTCACCACTCGGCTTGACTTTCCAACTAGAAAGGTCACCTCTCAAAAACATAACGAAATGAGGTTTTGTTTTGTTTGTTTGGGTTTTTTTTTTCAATTTTTTTTTAAAGAAGGAACTGTTGCACTTAACTGACTTACGTAAGTTTCCAGCACCTCTCCATGGACATGCAGTTCTTGTCATCTGAGTTTTATGGCCCAATTCCCAGATGGTTTAGATACCTTACTTTCAGTGGAGTTGTGTTGTCAGGGAATTTGCCTCCTAATGTTTCTGTGATAGATTATTATTTTTTATCTGCTACCTCTTGTGTCTAGATTTCACTTCTCCTACAATTTCATCTGTGCCATCAACACCTCACATTTTTCCTGACTTCTCTGGCCCACGACGAATCCAAAGAATCACACTCATCTCAGTTACATACTCAACCACCAGTTTCTTTCTGTCTTTCGCTCATGATTGCTCCTCATAATTTTAAAAGCTTCCATAAACTTGCCGGACCGGATGTAAAAAAACAGGGCTTCTAATAATGTGGCTTTTGATCCCTGTGCTCCTTTTCTCTCCATAGAAGCACAAAACCCTCTTGCTCTGAACCATTTCTATTTGGAAGGGGCTTCCTTGTCCTGTAACAGTGTTTCTGCCTCTTTTTGAATCTTTCATCATTCCTGCTGTCTACAAATTTCACCTTTTTTCTACTCTTTTTTTTTTTTTTTTTTAAGGTCGCTTAATTGCAATAGCCATTCTCATTTCTGTCAGCCCACCGTGTATGTAATCCCAGCTGGACCACAAGCTGATCTGGGGTACAGTTCACAACAGAAACATCCCTCAAGCTTTACTTATTCTGCTCAGAAAAATCCCACTGACCCTGGAAAGGGTTACTCACACGTAAAGACCTATAAAATCAGGCTACTTGAAAAAGTTATATTTTTCAGAGGTGTGGGACTCTTTTCACATCCTTGCATATATGTCAAGGAGTGGAACAAAATTCAGCTTTCTGGTTCTGGTGCGGCAGTGCAACAAACAAAACGCTTATTTGCAGCTCTTTGTGTTCTGTTTTTGCTTTGGTTGGCTCCCAAATAATCCTTTTTATGATGTTTTATCCTTTATATCTATCCTCCTTATTCTCAGTTCTGTTGCTTTTTGTTGCTTTTGGAGCTTTGATTAACCACACCGGCTTTGTGCTGCAGAATCGCACTCAATGAATGGCAAGGGGGATGATTTATTTTCTGAGTCACTGCTCAAAAGACAAACTTGCATCAATCAAAAACCAGACAAGAGAGTGTGACACCACAAAGCGATATGCTAGGAGGCGCTTACAGCAAAAAGGACAGGTGGTCTTTGATAGCTGACTTACATTGCAGGTCACTAATCACAGAGATTAGCAGCAAGGTGATAGACAGCGCCTGTTCTGGAAGGCAGCATGTCATATCATCCAATTTTCTGTCAAAATGTGAGGGTTTATACCGTAGAGATAGCTTTATGTGTTTCCCATATAGTTACGGTAACAGGGTGATGAGAAAACTGGAAGAGTGAAATATCTTGACTCCATGAAAACGTGAGCATGAATCCTGGTGGGTTGATTCCACCCTCCACCTTTGTGCTGGAAGAAGCAAAGTGACTTCCCATATACATCTGTTTTCCTCTGCAAGACTGACTATGCAAAAATAGCTTCATCTTACTTGGTAGGACCTGCTTTTTGTCTTCTTAAAATAGATTTTCTCATTTCATTGCTTAGGGCAATATTTTTCTGTATTTTTTTTATTGCTGCTGCCCTTTGTAGAATGAGTCAAGCCACAGAATACTGAGAGGCACATGAGTTTTATTTTCCTTCATTAACTAAGACCTAATGCTGGTAGGTAGTGAGCAAGTATTGTTTCCTTCACTTTACAGAGGAAGAGGTGAGCCATGGGAAGTCAAAGTGAATTGCTTAAGGTGATACAAGAAGAAAGCAACACAACTGAGAGCAGACTCTTGATCTCCCAGGCTGAGTCTGCTACTGAGCCCTGTTTTTTTTTTTGAGAACCAAGTCACACAAGCACAGTAGAATACTTAATTAAAAAAATCTTGGCCAATGCGCATCTGAAATCTTTGTCGGAGAAGAGCAGCATGAACCTCAGGCATTATTAACAAGATTCTCTTTCATGTTTGGATAGTGCCCTTCAGTCAGAAGGACTGTGGAGCATGTAGAATTGCAGTTGTGTCTGACCAGTGAAATCCCATGGTGAATGATGAAAACCCCACTCAGAGTCAAAAGAGAAACAGATTTTCACCTTGCTGTATAATAATCTTGAAGGTACCAGCAGATATTGGGGCCAGACCAGCAATGTTATTTGGGAAGTTAAACTCAGGATTCTGAGCTGTAACCAAAGATGTTGTGAGTTCAGATGATAAAATGACTTTATGCCTGTGGTTATTAATATCCTACACCAAGTTAGGTCATCACCTGGTGTTTTGCATCCTATTTGAAAGAGTGCAGTCCACCGTGACAGTCCCGCCACACTTCCATGAGGATGCAAGTACATGGTTGGAGGCTCCATATTCTAATTTCATAGAATCATAGAAAGTCTTGTGTTGGAAGGGACCTTAAAGATTATCTAGTTCCATGCCCTCTGCCATAGGCAGGGACACCTCCCACTAGTTCATGTTGCTCAGAGCCACATCCAGCCTGACCTTGACAAAACCTGGCCTTCTTTAAACAAAGTGTTGAACCTGGGAAGTCTTACTTTTCATTTGTCCAGAATTATCTGTGTTATCTCCCATTCCACATCTGGTCTAAAGCACAAAGCTGGCATAAATGTAGTGGTGAATGTTATGATGCATTCAGCAAATGCTTAGGCATGAACTCAGGGGTGATTCAAATCAAGTTTGTATTGCCCAGTGATCAGAGTCAGCAATGATCTGATTTTAATAAATACACAACCATGATGTAAATAGTGTGGTGCCATTTACCATGTTTCTGGAAAGTTCTTCTATAACATAAAGGACTCCTGTGTTTTTTATTAAACTTTTAAGCTTCAGGTTTATAACAGAGGTTCAAATCCCACAAGGTCTTTGTAGGAAATAAATTAAGCTATAGGTACAACACATTTTTGGCAAAGGCTTTGGAAAGAAGCAGGCACAACAGAGGAGAAGGAACAGTTGAATTAATACTGCTTGGCTTCAACCCAGTGCTCAAAGAAAGTAACCAAACCTCCCTTTTCTAGTCTTAAGCACTAAGCCTTTCTTCTGCTTGCTAGGCACTTGGTCATGTCCTGTCCAAAAGATGTGGTTTGTGACCTTTTTGTGAATAAATCTAAAACTGCAAGGAGATGGAGACCCAGGAAAACTTGAAACAGTAGTGAAGATTTGAAGTATGGTGGGAAACCATGAAGGAGGCTGGAATGCAATTATCTCAATTATTTCTGGTTTGCAAACCCCTAAGTCTTCTCTCATGGGCTGGAGCATTTAACCTGTGCTAGGGGAAGATTTTGGAGCCAGAAATTAAAAAAGCTTTGGAACAGTTTTTGACTAGTATAAGCAGTTTGCAGCTGCAATCATCAGAACCCTACTCCACCTTCCAGTAAAATAGAAATTATTTTTGAAACAATCTTAGTTTTATATTGAAGCTCTCATTATGAGTCTTTTAGTCATTCTTGGATGAAGTGGGTTTTCTTCAGAACCTCAGTTTAATAGATAATGCATAAAGGTATTTAAATAATAAATGCCAGAAGAGACAGCCCTAACCATGTAGACTGTTCCAGGTTCAGCCTGGAAATTTTTTCTGGTTCACTATGTCAGACTCAAGGTTTGTGTGTATGGTGTGCCAAACATCCAAAACCTGTGTGAAATCAGCCTGTTTATCTCAGAAAGAACTGGTGACACAGAATGCAAGGTAGTCACTGAAAGCATTCCCATTCTTCCTCTATCATGCACTAATTGCTAATTTGGGCTCTTACCTGGGATACAGAAGGCTAAAATTTAAGTCCTTAATTAAATCAGACAGAACGTAGTTTTGAATGTGTCTCAAGCATCCCAGGTGAAAGCCCTCAGCAGAGGTTTCCTCAATCTGCTTGAGAGAATCTTTCCTTTTTCTTGCAGAAAAGAAAACCAGAGTCTGGGGTTTTGCCTTTTTTGTTTGTTTGTTTGTTTGTTTGTTTGTTTGTTTTTAATTTGGCTTGTTTTTGTTGTTGTGGTTTGGTTTGGTTTTGTTTTTTTGTTTTATTTGTTGGTTGGGTTTTTTTTTTTGGTAAAGCAACAAAATATAATTGGTAATCTCTAGTCATAGAACTGTAGAATGGATACTATGACAACAAAGAAGGTGCCTTTGTGTTGGAAGGGACATTAAACATCCTCCAGTTTCAAACCCCCCTGCAATGAGCAGGGACACTAGCCTTGAACACTTCCATGGGTGGGGCACCTACAGTTTCCCTTGGCAACTTGTGCCAGTATCTCATCTCCTAAACACTAAGAAAAGGCTGGTAAAGAGCTTACTCAGGGTGCTAAGCTTTGTACCCACTCTTGGGTAAGCTCTGTGTCTAATAGTCAGTGTTCTGTTGTGGCCTATGGGAAACCTTTGTAATAAAATGGTGACCCATATGAAAATGTGGCAAGAATCCCAAGACAATTACCATGCACACCTTGTGCCATTCAAACTCTTAATTCCACAACTAGGGATTCCACAACTACTTAATTCCCTAACTAGGGATACCTCTGTATCCCTGCTTTTCTTCCCATAAACTAAACAAGGAAACTATCCATCTTTATTACCCCCGTATGGACTGGATGTAGTGAATTTGGAAGAGAAGAAGGAGAAAGTGATTGTGAATGGTGATTTAATTACTAGGATTGGCCCTTCCTCTCCATATGCTTCAAGAAATTTCTTTGAAGGACTACTGGGTTTGGCAGTCCTTCATGAACCTGTTCTCTGAGACTTTGCCTAATCCCATTTGACTCTTAAATTGTTTTGGCCTTTGCAACATCCTGTGAATAGTCCTTTAAAGTTGTTGTTTACAGTCTTGTCTTTCATGGGGATATTGATAAGCCCTCAGCCTCTTCCATAAGAAAAAAGCTCTCAGATGTAATTTATTTTTTACTATTACACACTATTCTGGTCCCACAGAAAAGAATTGAATGGAGGCTATTTTAGGAAAGAAAGTATGTCTGCCTTTTCTCCCTGTGGCCACCATCACAGTCTCTAATCCTGCCTCTAAAAACATTGACACAATCAGCTGCAGGAAAACTAAGAGAAAATTGTTGGTAGACAAAGTTTAAAGAATAAAGCTTGCCATGTATCTGTATCCCTCAGAAAAAGTATCACATTGGTGTGCACCACCTGTGTGAAACAGAGTTCAGAGCATCTCCTGTTCTACAGCCTTTTGATGCAGCCTGGGGTCTGAGCAGCTCACAGGGCAACAGCTTGAATTGAAGGAGACCTGTAATGTAAAACTTGCAAGACCTGAATTTCTCTCTCCCCCTGCTCCCCTTTTCACTGGCTTGGCTGTGAAAACAATAGAATAACAGTTTATGCTTGCACTGTCTTTCACTACTGCTATCGAATGGCAGGGGATGTCACAGGTTCAACTGAGTTTGGAGGAATATACTCAGTTATGCTCAAAAAGCATTTTGAAGGACAGATTTATTTTGTATCTGCCTATTTATTAACACTGTTTATAGAGACACTCTGCAGAACAGTATGATGGAAAACTTCCTGCAGCAGAGGGAAGCTCTCACTGAACCAGGTGGGACACACAGCATAGGGAAAAAAGTATTACCATCCTTCTTCTGCAGGCAAAGTCTATCTTATTCAGTTCCTTGGATCAAGTAACTAACACACAAAACTCCTGCAGGATTAGTCACAACCTGTTCTTGTCTTACTACAGTATCATGTTAAAAATTGTCCCTGCTCTTGTCACAGATGTTGTAGTATTGGGTAATCTGTCCTTGCTTTCATTCAGCAGGGAGAGAAACCAACCTGTTTCTTGTTCTGATAAAATCCCCCAAAGGGTCAAACGTCAAACTAAGGTTATTAAAATAGGAGTTATCTGAAAAAAGACTGCAAAGGCCCATGAATTGATTTATTTTAGGACTTCTATGTAAGATAATCAGAGTGCATTGAGAGATGCTAAGGATTGATTAATCAGTGTGACCCCTACTGTGTCCAGAGCTTAACTTTCAATGACACATCAAGCTTATGCAGTAGGAAGGGTATTTTTCTTAGGTAAAATGCCCATGGAGGAAAAATCAAGAGATAAAAATAGTAAATTAGAAATAGAAAATGTTGCTTTTTTTCTGAAACAAAGGGAGAAACCTTAGAGCACCTTCCACTACCTAAAGGGGCCACAAGAAAGCTGGGGAGCGGTTTTTGACAAGGATAAGTAGTGATAGGACAAGGGGGAATGACTTCAGACTGACAGAGGGCAGGGTTAGATTAGATATTAAAAGGAAATTCTTCACTGTGAGAATGATGAAACACTGGCACAGGTTGCCCAGAGAAGCTGAGGATGCCCTGTCTGTGGAAGTGTTCAAGGCCAGGTTGGGTGGGGCTTTGAGCAACCTAGTCTAGTGGAAAATGTCCCTGCACACTAGATGATCTTGCATGTCCCTTCCAACCCAAACCCTTTACTGATTCTATGAGTCTATGACCTTCCAAAACAGACATTAATATGCTCTTACAGATGCACAAATGCTACTTGACTGCAAGGTGCATTAAGGAGGGGAGCATACTAAGGCTATAATAACTGATACTGTAGCTCAGAGGAAAATATATAACATTACATTTATTCTATTATTGCAAAATGCGGCTTTTCTACTTGCCCAAAGGTATCAGAAAAATAGCAGGGTTTATTTTTATTTACTTTTCAATTTTAGCACACGGTAAAAACTCAGAAGGTAAAATTTAGATTCTGTTTTTATATTTTGTGCATCTACATGGCAGGGTAATCAGGCAGGGTGACAAGTCAAATTTGTCTCACCTAACTGTGGATATCAGTCCTTCAAATATCTACACCTAAACTACTCACAACTGATTCCTTCTACAATCAGTGAAGAAAAAAGAGTGATTTCTAGGGCAAATTTAATCTAAAAATTTATTTAGACAGCTATTACAGTCATGGATAAATTATTTTTATCTGGAAATGATTTCCTCTCCTTATGGACTCCAAGGGGACCCCTAGGCTGACTCATTCAGGACTAGGAGTCTAAATTTGGTTGCATTCACCACACAGTGAAGTTATTAATTTGTGTTGCTACATGTTTGTGATTTCTCACTGATTTAGCCATTCAGGGAGGTGCATTTGCATCTCCCCCATGTTACAGGTGGAACAGGGAAGTGACCTGACCAAATAATGCAAGAAGTCAGTGGCAGAGCCTACATAAACCCCAGCTCCTGTTTGGACTTCAGAAGCCTGTTTACTAAAGTTCTTGGATTTTGTGCCAGTATTTATGAAAGCCAAATATTTTTCACATCTTTCAATAGATAAAACTCTAGGTAAAAGGTTAGTGTTTATCCAAGTCCAAAGAGGAAAATAAATTCTTCACTGTCGGTATTAAGACCACTAATTTAGTGATTAAGCAATAAATCTTTTAGTTTGCCATAGGAAAACATCTTGTGTGACTTTCTGTGGCAAAAAGGAATGACTTATTAAATCATTCTTATAAGATCACCAAATTTCTCTATCATTTAACAAAGGAAATGAGTGGAAAGGCTCACTGTTTTGCTGAAGAAAAGCTTTGCTATGGTGCTAAGGGATCCACCTTTAGGAATATATTCAGCAAAAAGACATTGGGAAGGAAAAGAAAAAACAAATGAAGGAGATGTGGAGGGGAGAAGACAACTGAAGATGTAAATGGCTCTTCTTAGTCATACCTTTAATGACTAGCTAGACCAAAGATTAGAGGTAATTGAACAAGCTCTCAGTCAACAAAAGATGCAAATAGATTGTAAAGCAGAGTGGGATTACATTAGTTTACACTAAACCAAGAGTAATTAGTGTTTGTGTAGTGCTTAAAAAGCAGAAAGTGCTGTATAAATGTTAATTATTACTACTTGTTTGAAATAGATGCAACAAACACAGTCTTTCACATGCAAAACTCAGTAACAGGTTCCATCATTTGACTGAGACTTATCAGAGTACATTTGGAAAAACACAAGGAGTCTTATTCAGTGGGTATTTCTGAATTGTGAATGTTTCATTTAAAGTCATAGATGACTGCCTATCTCTGGAAAGTGCATTTTCTGGAAAATGAAAAAAACCCATGCAAACCCAAAGCACCAAGTTCAGAATCTCCACCAAGGTCAAACGACAAGAGAATTTAAGAGATGGAGGCCATGGGTTTCAGATTGCAAGTAAACCATCTTCATTTTGGACCATCCAATAAATACTGAGATGAAGAGATAGTTATGTCTACTTCTGAGATGCAAGAGCCTGGGAAACAGCACTAGTTCCTATTATGCCCTGCTGTACCACTAATTTATTGTGTGATACTGGACAAGGCATTTAACCTTTTGGGCCTGTTTTATGAAAAACAGATATAACCATTCTTAGCTGTTTCACAGCTAAGTAAAAGGTCTTTTTTGATGCTTTTAAGCATGTCATTTCAATAAATAATTTATGAGACATATCACTATTAAGAAGATGTCTGAGAGTCTAGGAGTCTAATAAGAAACTTATGAGGTGAGATCATACACTTTCAGGATGGATCCTGGGCCAAGACATGCTAATGATTTGCAAAGATTATTAGGCTCGTTGGAATCATGGACATAAAAGAACCCTAAAGTAAAATGCTTATCTGCTTTTTTGCAATAAATTCTTGACCCAATTTCCTTCCTACCTGGCAGAGAAGAATGATGAATAGCAGAGGTCCAACCACTTGTAAGCTTTAAAAATCACAAAGGATAATTCAATTACAAAAAGTAATTTGTATGAAAGAAATATTTTGCCAGGATATGAGCTAATAAAAACCTATATTTAAGCTCATGATTTTTGAAGTAGTATACAAAATGTTAATTTATTAGCAATTATATCTGTAAAGGAAGCAGTACAGATGGAGACAGAGGAGACAGCAACATCCTCTGTCATAAGCTTCTGAAGCCAAATGTCTCATTGTACTTATCGTTGCCCAAGTGAAGCTGGATCAATGCTTGCATCTGTTGGATGCAGAAATCTGCAGGAAATCCAATTGCCAAGAATCCTTTAAACATAAGTTTGTTTTCACCAAAGTTCAGGCTCCTGGGTTTGAAAATGTCAACCTCGGTAGAGGAACAGTTCCACGTTTCAATGTTTCTGATGACAAACCCTGCTTGAGATGTTCCCTCCTGCTAGGGCTCAGCCACCCTGCTGCTTCCTGCCTCCCTGGGGAAACTGTGCAGCTGCTCATAAAACCACACCATAAGCAGATCAGGGAAATTGCCTGTAAACTAAAAGAAAAAAAGCTCTTATCTGCAAAATCCTTATTTTAATTTTTTTTTTTTTTAGTCTTCCCCAACTTTATTCGAGCTAGATTCATATCAGTCTGGTTTCACAATTAGATGCAAGGCTCAGGCAAGAGGGCAATACACTGGGGTGGAAAGGAAAACAGACTGGGAAGCTCTTTTCTATCAGCTAAATTGGAAAAAAGGAGGTGTTTCAACTTGAGGTTGCAATAACTTGCCTGACCTAAAAATCTGTATTTCTAACCAATTTTCAAGCAGTAGAACTGCAGGTTTCTAATAGCCCTTTTACAACCTCTTTGCCAGATCTTGCCCCTACCACACATGGGCAGGTGTACATTTTGTGACTCTGAAAGACAGTATCACTCCTTTTTTTGACAAGAGAGCTGATGCTGCTTCACGGAAGCTGCCTTGCTGAAAGCCCCTGAATGGTGTCCACACCTCATCTATTCCTCCTTGATTACAGATGAAGTTTCTCTGCCTTTAATTGCAATTTCTGTAAAGACTTTATTCTCTCTGCCATGTCTTTACCACATTGCACTCAAGAGAAGTTGAAAACTGTTGTAAGCAAACCAGTCAAATGCAGTCAGCATCTTTTTTCTTCTTTTTCTTTCCTTTTCTTCCTTATTTTTCTTCCTTTTTCTTTTTTTTTCCCTTCCCTTTTATTTCAGTAGCAATTATTGGTATTCCATGTAAGATAAATGAATGTTAACAAAAAAAAAAAATTAGATCTTTCTTACTGCTTTGTAGCTTTTTGCTTTGTAAATCATGCTGTCTATAAGTTATATTTTAAGATATTCCATGAATCACTATTTTTCTCCCTATATTTCTGACCAGTTGTGTCATCTCCTGACTGGCAGTGGGTTTTACACCAGCATGGCTTCTGTGAACTGTGCATCTGATCCAAAATCCTTTAAATTACATGGAGGTATTTTCTATTCATTTCATTTGGGGAGTAAAATAGGACTTTATAAGCTCAGCTCGCTGTACAAAACCTTTTAACGTTCACATTTATGGTATGGGCTGCACTGCATCATATTTCAGCCTTCAAAAGTGTCAGTGCTGAGGATGAAAAGGAATGAAATTAAGAAATTGGAGTCTTTTGGAAATCTCCTTCCCAGAGTGAGCCAAAACGAAACTACAAAGAAACAAGTAAGAAATCACATTGGCAATTTTTTCAGATGTAACCTGTGACCCTGGGAGCCTCTGATTTGCCCTTGAGGACTCTCGAGGGGGCCTGGGTTTGATAGAGCAAAATTAGGCTCCCCATTTATAAGCATTTCGCCTTTTACAATTAAGGCATTTTTGAAATTTTCATTCCATAATTATATGTAGCTGGGGTCTGGGGCAGTCCAGCTCTCAAGCTGTCACTAAACATGTTCAGTGCCATGTTGGGTCATTAGGCTTACTAACAGGTTGAACCTAAACACTGGGGTCTGTGCATTTCAGCTGATTTTTTGGGTAGGTAAAGAGATATTTATATTTCCATTTAGTTTGAGTGATACCAGCACCTGCCACTTGATCTAAACAGAGCAGTTAACCCATAACTCCCCCTGTCAACCCTTGTTGATGGAAAGCAAAGCAGATAAATTAATGGCTCCCCTGAGAGGAGAGAACCAAGAAGGCTCATGTAAACAAACATCTCACAACATACAACCGTATTAATGGAAATGGTAATGAGAGAGAAAGTGCTTCTCTCCGTCCTTGATAGGCACAGCAGACTGGAGGCAGGCACCCACAATGATGCTGAAGGTGGGGGAACACACACCAGGCTCTTGCAGCTCACTCAGTGGCCCTTAGCGCAGATGGGAATATTCCAGATCTGCCGACACCAATGGCTGGGACGCCTTTGCAGTTTTCTTGAAGCATGTGGATTGTGACCCTTGCCTTTCTATGCAGGCATGGACACAAGGTCCTGCTGCTGGGAGATGCACCCTGCAAACAGTAATTAAAAGTGAAAGGAGGTGAAATATGTGATTCTTTTAACAATCTGGTTTGCTCTTAGGGAAATGCAGAGGATGATTCATGCTCCTTGGCTTTTACCCTCACCTGAGGGTGGGCTCAGTATCTTCAGCTGCTCTGTCCCAAATGTACTGGGATGGTTCTGGGACATAAACTGAAGAGCATTCAATTATTTCCTCTGTCAAGCAATAATGTCAAAACACTTAGATATCATAGAATCATAGAATGGTTTGGGTCGGAAGGGACCTTAAAGATTATCTATTTCCAACCCCCCTGCCTTGGGCAGGAACACTTTCAACTAGAAGGTGATGGCGATGGCAATGGCAATCTTATAGAAAGCCAACTGCGGGTCAGTTGATTGGACTGTAGTCAGGGGATGAATCTAATCAAGAGATATTTTTCCTCCCATTTCTGCGACCTTCCTCTCTCAAACATGTTTTTCCTCTTTTCCCTGAGATGGAAAATTCTGGATTTTAGTTTCTTTTCCTGTTACTTCTTTGGAGTGGTCCTAGGCACCATAGCTCTTGAGCACCTCATAGTCTTCCAAGGCAGAGAAATTTTGCACAGACAAAAAAATTAAAACACCTCTTTCCTATCTCATTCTGGATGGTCATTTTTTACTCAGTATCTCCTTCCTTGAAATAAATACAAGCGTCTGTGGGGCTCTCATCTGGTCTGAAATGACTGCAGAAACAAAAATGAATCCAAAGTGGTTTTTTTGCAGACTGGGGTCCAATCTGGTTCACTGATGCATGGTGGGATGGGGTGTAGGGCAGGCAGAATCTGCTGCTGGCCAAAGCTATGGCCTGAGAGAGGACTTATGAAAGACAATAATGCTGTGTTTAGGGTAAAGGTAGGTCCCATCCTGTGCCATCCTGCTGTACTGTTCAGGATTGCACCATAACTCCTGTCTGCTCTGCATCCCCAGACGTTGCAACATCTGGATGGAGACGGTGTGAAGATTTTAGCCAGACTGGAGGATCGTAAGTGCCTTTTTTCCTCCCTCAAACCTCTTCTTGTCCAGGAATGTGGAGGAGAAGCCCATTGCTGAGCTTTCTCACTGAGCTGAGCTTGTGTTAGACTGCAAATTGCAGTTTGGGGAAGAATGTGTGTAATGAGGAATGAGTGCAGCATCAAAGCAAAGAGCTGTAAGTGGAACTCTTATGCACATGTGTTTTATCTCCTACCCTGGTATGGTTTATTGTCTGTTCATTGGCTTGGACCAGAGCCAATGAGTCAAACAACATTCTCTGTGTAATTATATGCCAAATGGAAACAAGCAGAGGTTTCCATGGCCTAGATTTGGAGAGGATTGTTTCTTAAGTAGTTGCCTCTGAGGAAGAGCTGGGAAGGAACATGCATAAGTCACATGCAGAAGTGATGTTGGAAAGGCACCCGTCATAGTGGGAACCTGAGGTCTAGAGGCTATGCTCTGCTCCCCAGCCAACTCTAAAATCAATCAGTGCCTGCTTTAGCACTTCCTCAGGTGGTACATTAGGAGGAAGAAGTTACACCAAGTGGTCATCTTGCCCTGCTGAGGACCTGCCAGCTGCAGCTCTGAAAGCACGTGGTGTCATTGGTGCCGAAAGCAGAGCCCAGGGGTGTGACAGAGGTGATCTGGTTTGACGTGTTGTGACATGGAGTATTTCCCTTCCAGGCTGGTTTTCCACATCATCCTTTCTTAATGATCCTCTAAGGGCAGCAGCAATAAATAAATGTGCCTATCCTGCAACTTCATTAGTGTAAAGCCTAGCATTATAAATCGATTTATTAACCCTGCATAGGCTGGGTTGGCACAAGGATGGAGGCATGCACCTCCTTCCACCTTCCATTCCACTGCCTGTGCTGTGACAAGGGCAGGGGAGCAGCTGGGATTGAGCATATTTTAAGCCCCTGATTTTATGCTGCTGTGCAGAGCTGCTCTCAGCACGAGGGCTTGGCATAGATGTAGAGGGAAGGGGTGTTAGGATCACAGACAGACACCGTCAAGATCCTGGCCTAAGGCAAACATGCCTGTGGCTTTCTTACTTCATGCTTTTCAGCTCAAATTAGCTTATCTGAGTCAGAGAGGGCAGCTGTTTCATGGGGGAAGGAGGAGGGAGGTATAGATCACGTATCTGGCTCCAGAATTTTGGAAATAAAGTAAATGTGATGGGAAAGAGGCAGAGGCAGTGGCTGAGACCCCAACTCTGAGTCCAACACTTTCTCAGATGGGACTGCAGAAGGAGAAACATTCCAGGAGAATGCTTAGGCAGTACATTAATTATGTCAATATTATTAACATGCCTCTCTGTGTTGCTTCCTCAGCTGACACCTCCCACCCTTTTTCTGCCCTCTGTTTACTATAAACTTGTATGAGAACTATAGCAGCTTTCCAGTTGGCCCAGAGATATCTTATATTGAGACTAAGGCTCAAATTAAACCATTTCACTAAGACATAAGAGATGGTCTCAGTAATTCATAAATTTCAAAACAAATTTATTTAGACTTTTTTTTTTAAAAAAAAACCAACCAAAACAACAAAAAACTCAAGCAAACAAGCAAACAGCAACAAAAGCTGTAAATGGCTTTGATGGTTACATTTATTGCCAAACAGGAATGCTAATAATATATTGGTCCTTAACCAGATTTTTCACCAATCTAATCGAGGGACTCAGTTCAGCTGAAATACAAGACACAAAGGAGATATCTACACTAGTAAATTAAATATTTTATTACAGTAAATAACAGTCTGGGACTATTCCCTGCTACTGAGGCCAACTGGCACAGAGAAGTCTTCATCTATATAAAAAACCTTCCTAGTATCCAAAACAGGCTGGTATAGTCTTCTGCATTTTGGGACCGCTTCCTGGCCTATGCTGATGCTTTAGCTGTGCTCAGGAATTGTTTGCACAGGTCAAAACCTTGTCAGGGACCTTAATTAATTGTTTTTTAGCTGCTATTCAACAATACAAACAATAACTCCTTGGTATTGTTTAATTTACTAGCATAAGCAGAGCCAAAACTGCAGCTGGCCAAACTGTAAGGAAACAGGTACCTCCATATTTACAGTAGTTTTCAGATTTTTTTGTAAAAGAATATTTTCTTCTTATTTTGATTATAAGTTAATTATGCAACCCCTGACATCAGTTCTTTAACCCACCTTAGCATTGCCTTACGTGTATTGCAGAGACCTTGGAAGAGCCAAGTGTTGGTAGTCTCAAAGCTG
This sequence comes from Lophotriccus pileatus, assembly GCA_035583135.1. Taxonomy (NCBI): domain Eukaryota; kingdom Metazoa; phylum Chordata; class Aves; order Passeriformes; family Tyrannidae; genus Lophotriccus; species Lophotriccus pileatus. The sequence continues at coordinate 30,088,140 of JAWWES010000001.1, forward strand.
GCAGGCTTGAATGTAACAATAAGTGGGGCCTTGTGTTTGTTTTTATAAGGAAAACCCTGTTCCTTCCCCCTTCTCAAAAAATTGTTGAGTATTGTTACTTTTCTCAGCATTCAATTTAATTTTCTTTCTTCCTTTTTTTTTTTTTTTTTTATTTAAGAGAAAAAAGCAAATTAAATGGAACTGATCTTTCATTAGAAACCAATTGATGGAGCAGGTATCATTTAAAACAGGTTGTCTAGAAGTAAAGACAACACCGGCCAGAGAATAAATGCTGCTAGCTTGCCCTCCCGATTCTAATCTCTGATTTCAAGCTATTACATGAAGCAAATCACCAAACAATGTGGAACAATAATGAAGGGGTGTTTAAGAAAGAAAGATACCATTTTGGGGGGAGATTACTGGATGTGAATGGTATCTCTCCCAGCTCTTGGCAAAGAACGAATTGCAACTGCATTGTCGTCAAATCAAATATTCCTAAAGCACCCCTAGGGATTGTTTTGCAATTTTGTTAATATTTTAAAAGCATCCCTTGATCTCTCCCGTGCCTGCCTGCAGCTATGATTTCATTCCTCTCTGAAACAGATGTCTTCTCTCTCTCTCTCTCTCTCTCTCTCTCCCTTCTCCCCTCTCTCCCTTCAAATGTTCACCTTAATAAGGTGCATTATGAACAATTGATTTTGAAGCCCATAAGCAAATAGAATTCACCAGAAGACAGAGCATTTTAATCCTGCCACATTTGGAGAATTGGCCTTTTTGCCAACACTGGTCAGACACAAGTATTAGAAACTTCTCAGAAGAAAAACAAGAAAAAGCAAGCAAACAAACAAAAGCTTTGCCTCAGAGTGATGGACCAGAAACGCAGAGCAGGATTGCTCCAAGCACCCTAATGGCCTGATTCTAAAAGCCTGTCTCCAAGATGAATTCCCAACATTGCCTTAAAGTACTTACGAATTACACATTACACAAGGGACAAACTTCTTAGCAGGTCTTGTGCACCTAAGAGAAGGGCTAATAGTTTTAAAGTAAAAGACAGTCAATTCAGATTAGATATATGTAAGAAGTCTTTTAAAATTAGGGGGTTGAGACACTGGCACAGATTGTCCAGGGAGGTGTTAGATGCCCTATCCTTGAAAACATTCAAATCCAGGTTAAATGGGGCTCTGATCAGTCTGACTGAGTTGAAGATGTCCATCCTCATTACAGGGGAGTTGGATTAGACAGCCTTTAAAAGATTCCTTCCAACTGAAATAATTCTGTGAGTCTATGATTTTTTGAATGCAAGCTGAATAAGCTAGTATTGGAAGGGCATGCCAACAAATTAATCAAAGCCTGGGCTCTTTGTAGCAGAGACCTAACTACACCAAGGATACCTACCTCAGCAGCATTTATGCTGCTGTTTATCTTCAGGATGGTTGATGTAAAGGTAGGTCTCCCCAAAGATCAAGGCTGTGACTTTGCTTGACATCCGTAAAGTGCCATCCATCAGGTGAATTAATTGCGAATCACAAGATGATAGAAAGAGTGGCCACGGCAGGTCAAATGCTCTGGCCCTGGTCAAAGCACAGGCAACTAAGTGGTACTGTTTCTAGCAATGACCCATGCTCCTGCCTATGCATCAGAATAAAATGGCTGAATTTGTTTTCTGGCTAAGCCCTTTCTACTTATGAATTTCTGTTTGTTTTCATTAATTTTGTGGTTCTCAGATGTGGATATCCCACCAAGGCAAACAGGAAGGTAGAATAATTAAAGGATTTTGTACTCATTAGTTATAGAGGTTTGCTTGTTGAGCTGTTCATGTGATTAATAAAAAGGTTTTCTCAGTAAAAAAGCCTATGAAATGACCACAGCTGGTGTGTTGTAAAGCAGAGCTCCAGTTGCAGCTGGGGAAGCAGAGGTAAAGAGGAAGAAAATTAAGGGACAAACACAAGTGGTGAAGCACTGGATGTCTCAGCTGGCAGCAGAACCAGGGACTGAGCAGAGATTTTCTGTTTGCCAGTCTAGACCTAGCCTAAGTCTCACAGTTAGGCTTGTTTCAACTTTGAGATGCTTATGCTTTTCTGTCAGTGAGGAGTAAGCATTATTCACTGCAGAGCATGTTTTCATCCCTATCTTGGAGGCTTAACAGCTAAAATCCCTCCTTTCCTTCCTTGCCTTTTATGTCTTGGCTTTTTTCCTTCCTAGTTAAGTGTACTCAAATATGTAGATGCTTCATGGAACTCGAGTGGATGTTTCAGTGGTGAATTCACACGCTCCTTCTAAATTTGTCTATTAAACCTTTTTCTTTAACTCTCCTTTAAATAAAACAGAGCTATATTGTCGGACATTTCTTTTTAACTGTATTGCTTTTCAGGCCTCCTTTAATATGTAGACTCCAGACAGAAACTGTCAGACATATGTTTTACTTCTCTAGAAAGACATCTTGACAGCTGAGGATTGGGCAACTTCTGAAGTCGTAAGCAGGCTGATTCACAGAGTGAGATAACTGTTGCTATTTCAGATCAGATTAGCTTGAAAGACCATCCAAAGACAAACCTTTCCTCAGGGAGGCACCTGCATGTGGTGACTGTGTTGTGGGCATCTTCCAGGCAGGTCATATTTCATAGGTCTCTTGTGGAGGACATTGTGGTCCCAGGACAATGAAGGTCCTTCCTGCAGGGCTCAAATCTAAGCAGGAAACACTTTCATATAATCTAAGAAGCTAAGGTTATGCAGAGGTTGAAGGAACCTGCTCATTTGGCAGGCACAGAGAGAGAAGACAGCACACGTTAACCAGGGGAAGTTAAGGAGAAACCCTCAATGGATGCAGTCTTCTTACAGTGGTCATAGAGTTTACCTTCCCAACTTAAGAGAATCAGCCTCCAGTAGAATGAAAGCAGCAAATAGGACTTGAACATGCATAGGAGCTTAAAAGAATTGAGTGTGTTCCAGGATCTGAAATGTAAACAGGAGAAAAATTTGATGTGGAAGCTGTAAGAGGCAGTAAAGGTTGCCCAAATCAAGGAATAGACTGGCATGGTGGAAGAAACACACATCAGAACTGCAAGCTGTGTATCGAGAGCATTTGTTTCCGAAAGGCTTTAGCAGTTTGAGTCTGGCGAGCGCTGCTAACCACTTGCGAACTGGCTGTTAAATGGGTCAGATGCATTCTGTCACGCTTGGCTAGGGATACTGGACATGAAACAGTGAAAGGGATTGGTGTAGAGTAGAAGGTCCATGTAGCTCATGCTGGTTATGCCACTTCTCTGTGAGTCATAGTACCTGAAGAAGAGCCTGGAAAAGACTGTGCAGTGGAGATAACCCGCTGTGTGATTATCATCAATGTGATATTCCTCAAACTTCCCTTAGATTATGACCTGAGCCACTGAAATGCATGTCAAAGAGTGATAGCAGGGTGCTCATGTAATGATTGTTATCTTCTTAATTACACCAGAAATATGACAGATAAGTTCTTATTGCCTTAAAAAAATATCAGCAGCAGCAAAACCTAGTTTTTATCTGTTAGCTTAAGGTGGAGGGTGGAGGGTGCACATATCCCATAATTAGTTTTTGGAATAGAAGAAACAAGTGAAGGAGACTATTAGGGCTTGTCATGGTGTATTAGGAGCTTTGAGGTAAGGAGAAGTTGGCTTAATCCATCCAGAAAATTTTTTGCCTTTTTCCAGGTCAGTAAATGTTGGACCTAGTCCAGCTCAATTGAGTCCCAGTGATTCCAGTGCAGGGCATGTAAATCCAGACTCTTATAGTAATACAATTAAAATGGTTTCATTATTTTTCTGTAGCTCAATACCTGTAAAGGGCTGCCTAAAATTCTGCTTTTACATGCCATACCTGTAAAACAGGAGGTAATTTTATCAGCAGATCAGAAACAACCTGGTCTAGTGGAAGGTTCCCAGCCCTTGGGAGGGGGCTTGGAACTAGATGATCTTGAAGGTGCCTTCCAACCCAAACATTTCTGTGATTCTATAATGATTTCTGCCATGAGAAATGTGGAGTTTTAATCCCTTCAGCTTGAAGGGGAGAGAATACTAAGGTCTCACTGTTCTCAGCAGATGTTCCAGGTGCTTTGCTACTCCCCAGCATTTTAAAAATAAACTGTAATGGGGTTTATTCCCTGGGTTACAGTCCTACATCACAGTCAAGCTGCAGAACATGAACAATTGTAACAGTGGTGATGTTGCTTTCTACATTTGATTTAAAGTGTTCCTGGGAGGACAGATGGGGAAGGTAGAGTGACCCCTTCTATTTCATTCATAGATTGGTGTCATCACTAACTCTTTACAGTTTCATTTCTGCCTCCTACAGCTGGGAAGTGTGTGTTTCTCTCTACATGACTCTGCTAAGGGCAGGCTTGAAGTGTGTCATATATCCCTAGCTGGTTACCAAAAGTGTATTGATGTGGATATACTTATGGTAAAGCTTAAAGAGAGTAGGTAGGAAGAACCATTCTATTAAACATCTGCAATAAATATATGCAGATTGGCAAGCAGTGAAAAACAAAGTGGTTATAAAAGTGCACCGAAATATGAAGGATTCAAGCTCAAGGAAAAAAAAAAAAAAAGCAATGGATATCAGTGCTACTCTTTAACTCATAAGGAGATTTGATAAAGTTAATTTCTGATTACATAATGAAGTATTTTTCTAATGATCAGATCCCTTAGGGAAGTCAAATAAAATAAATAATAATAAAAAAAAATAATTAAATATCTGATGTGAAACTGGACTAACCAAACATGAGAAAAAACTTCTTTACTGTGCTGATGACTGTGCACTGGAACAGACTGCCCAGAGAGATCATTGGTTCTACCTCACTGGAGTTGTGCAAGAAGTCTGGATGCAACCCTGTGCAATGTGCTCAAGGATGACCCCGCTTGAGCAGGGAGGTTGGACTAGATGACCCTCTCAGGAGGTCCCTTCCAACCTTACCCCATTCTGTGATTCTGTGACTACCCAAAGCACTATAGAAAAAACACTATAGTGTTGTATAAAAATGAGCAGTCTTATGTTGGACTGGGGATGGAACAGCCTTGTTGATTCTCTTCCATTTCTTAGCTTTACTATACTGGATAATTCATAGTGGAGATAGATAAATCTGTACCAATGATTGCAAAAGCCTGGCTCTGTTTCTCACCCAGATCACAATGCTGAAGTACCCTCTATACAATCAGAAAGCTTCATTGACCCAAATCAAGCCTAAATTCATAGCCTTAGCATTGGGAGATTGATTTTCTGCAAGAAAAACCTCTGGAGCTGCAGAACTGCTGTAGAAGTCTCTCTGCAATCTAAACATCTGCTTGTTACTTGGATTGAGTGTGGTCTAGATTCCTTAATCAATGGCAATCCCCAGCAGTTTGCAATGGGCCCTAAAAAACCCTTAACTTATCACAACAACTGCTGGAAGGCAGCCCAGGAGGGCAGTTGAGATGATAGCTTGACTGAAGGCAAGAGATGCTTCTCATAGCAGCTTTGACAGAGAGGAGAATCAGAGCCTCTGACTAACAACACTAAGTTTCCAAATATCCCAGTGTTCTTGCTTTTGTGAGGCATATTCATTGGAGATCTGGAAACTGTCAGCTTGTTCCAGCTTTGTAGTACCCTCAGGGAAGAAGCATATACTCTGCTGACTCTGAATATGTGCAACTCTAACTGCACTAATTCAGTAGTAACAATGAGTCAGGGTGAACAGATCTACCGCTACAAAGAGGACACCAGAATGGAGAGACGTTTAATTGGCAGATGTGCACTGCTTGGCATTGCTGGAGACAATGAAATTCCACATTCGTGAGCAGTAATGTAGATTTTATCTGATGTACAATATGACTGTGCCTTAAATTTCCTCTAGAGAGCAGCTGGGTGCTAATCCCCTTTTCATGGTATACCCCTTTCTGGCAATGAATACACTTGTCAACTAAAATATGTTCTTTGAAGTTGTTTCAAGCTTTCCAGAATAAAGAACTGTGAAGTCTCCCTATGACCCAGGATTAATTAAGAGGGGCCAAATTTGATCTCATTTATGGGAGTGTAAATGTGTTGTAAATCTATTCTCAGCCTAGCAAGGGAAGACATTTACTCTTGGTTGGTAATTTTACTTATTTTTTTAGAATATTTGGTCAAGAAAAAATAAGGCAGTTCTATCCTTCAGCTAATACTCTGTGGACTTCATCTTCACATGGATCAGCATCAGATGTATATGCCCCTGCCACATGAATTGAAAACATAATTCTTCAGATGCACAACAGTCGCTGGAAAGATTCACAGCCATTTCCAGTTAAGTAATGATGGCAACCAGATCCTCCACACTTTGCTATGGGGATGCTGTTTGCGTGTGGAAAGCATGCTGCATACACAAAATTGAGATGTGGCATGGAAATATTACAGGAACTTATTTGAGGGGCCAATAAAAGGCATCCCTTGGCAAGCTCAATAGAGTGCTACTGAGTAGACCTGAAGAGCATTTGAAGGATGTAAAAGAGTTTTCCCTTTGAACTGGTAAAAACAGAGGACAACAAAGGTTAATCTGATGATCAGACTAGTCTCATGGTGTATTTGAGATGTCTCCAGTCATCAGAAAGGGCTGGGAGGGAGCTGTCTGGGAGAGGGAGACGAGGGAAAAGACCGAAGCCATGTAGCTGGTGAGAGCAAATGCAAATGGCCAGAATTCCTATCTGATATATTTTTACTTAATTTTACAAAGCAAACACAGGGGAGGGAAAGTGGCAAAAAAAAGGTCAATAGTATTTTACAGTGGAAGTTCAATAGTACAGCATTGTTCTTTCAACAACATAGAAAGAAAAACAACAAAAAAAGAAGTCACCAGCTAAGTGTTTGGACATGCTCCTTTACTATTTCATTAATCCATCTTCTTTATTTCTAGCTTGATAGTGTGATCCATAGCAGTTGATTAAACTGTAGAGAGTGGCAATTTATTCAGATAATGTGAAATAAGTGAAAGATAAGCACATGTTACATGAGTCTTGCAAAATTGATATAATAATCCCTAACTCTGTATGCCTTCTTCAAAACAAAGTATCATCACACTTCTGTATTGAACTACTACCAGGTATTATGGCAAGACACAGAAATGAATAGAAGAATTAGAGGATCGGTGATGTTCTCAGGAGTATATTTGAAAAACAAAGTACATCGAGAACACTCATTCACCTTTGCATTAGAACCTGTGTTTATGCAATTAAATTCTGCTGCTTTAGGAAGGTCGTGAACATAAACAGTCTCATTTGGTATTCATATTGCTTTCATCATTGCATTTTACTGCAATGAAACAGCGAGCTAAAAAATCCAAACATGTATGAGAAAAAAATAAAAACAATAAACTTTTTTCACTATTTAGTTCTTTGAGTGATATTCTTGAATATGTTAGTGCTATTTAGTGAGGGAATCATGTGGCATTCATTCCACTCATGTAAATGGAAACATGATCTAGCCTCCTGTTATAGGATGTTTGTGTGTATTATTTTTTAAGTGGAAGCTGGTGGAAGAAAAATAAGTCCACTGGGTTATTCCAGATTTATTTCCAATGGGTTTCAGCACTTTAAAGTGCTTCTAAAATTATATTAACTGAAACTCAAGTAGACCCCTGTTGAGTACAGTCATGGTGCTGCAGCTACAATCATGAGGCTTAGAGAACTGCGTTCAGATCTACACAGCCTTGATGTCTCTAGTGCCCATGTAATGTTCCCCCGTTTCTCTCTCCACATGGTTTCTTCCCTTTGCTCATTTTTCTTACTGTATTTTATTTTTTTACAAGGGAGAGGGGAGGGAAAACACAGCTGTTGACTCTCACAGCTCTGCAACATGGTAAGACAAATCTCAGAGGTGGTCAAGATTCAAAGGCTTGCTGGGAAGCCTGTGCCTTTTGGCTTCTGCCCTCTATTATTTTTTAATCAGCATTCAGCAGTATTGCCTTTGAGAAAAGAAAAGAAGGAAGGGGAAACGAGAGTCTGATCCTCGTGTTGTCCATCGTTCTTCCTCACTGTATGGCATCTTAAATAGCAATTCCCCTAACTTCTCTGTGGTGTTTAACTTTGTGGTATTTCACTATCATCAACACCACCAGTCTTTTGTAAAATTCTTGGTCATTCCTAAGCCCTGTCTCTATTCTTTCCCTACAGCAGGTGTCTGTCATCAGTGCTTCCTAAAAAAGGCCCTATTTAAATCCTTTCCCACTCCCTACACTTGCTCTTTGCTCGTATATATTCTTTTGTTACCCGACTCAGCTTGTCAGCCAGAGCTTTGCCAAAGGGTTTCAGAGAAAGGGGCACCCAGGTAAGCAACACACTGCACTCTACCACTGCCCTGATGTTTGACCTTGGGCAGGTCAATAGCACATGGGTGCTATTTCATGAGTGTATATTCAAAAGCTGCATTTGTCAATATTTAGTAATGCATGTTATATAAATGACATAATAACTTCTGCTTACTAGCAGAGGAATAGGCTGTTTAAACTATATCCAACTAGCAATAATGAAGTGGACAAGAAATTTCCCAAGTTTGAAGAACAGCATAAAAAGAACGGGGGAGTGTATATATATATATATATATATATACATACACATATATATATATATATATATGAATAATTAAAAGAAGATAGGAAAACAATCCAGAGAGATGAGAGTCAGGAATTAGTCTCAAAAAGATTCAGCAGACGTTCCATTGTAATGAATCACAGAATCACAGAATCAGTAAGTTTGGAAAAGACCTCTGAGATCATTAAGCCCAACCTTGGACCAAACACTACCTTGTCAACTAGACCATGGCATTAAGTGTCACATCCAGTCTTTTCTTAAACACCTCCAGGGATGGTGAGTCCACCACCTCCCTGGGCTGTTCATGGCAATGTTTAGTCACCCTTTCTGTGAAGAAATTCCTTCTGATATCTAATATGAACCTACCCTACTGCAGGTTGAGGATATGTCCTCTTGTCCTATTGCTGGTTGTCTGGGAGAAGAGACCAACCCCCACCTTGCTACAACCTCCTGTCAGGTAGAGAGTGATAAGGTCACTCTTAAGCCTCCTCCTCTAGAGGTTAAACAACCAAAGCTCCCTCAGCCACTCCTCATAGCACTTGTGCTCCGGTCCAGCCTCATTGCCCTTCTTTGGACCTGCTCCAGAACCTCAATATCCTTCCTGAACTGAGGGCCCCAGAACTGGACACAGGCCTCAAGGTGCAGCCGCACCAGTGCCAAGTACAGGGGGACGATCACTGCCCTAGCCCTGCTGGCCACACTATTTCTGATACAATCCAGGATACCACTGGCCTTCTTGGCCACCTGGGGACACTACTAGTGGCTGTGGACCAGCATGCTCAGGTCCTTTTCCTCTGGGCTGCTTTCTAATCACTCTGCCTCAAGCCTGTAGCACTGCATGGGGTTGTTTTGGCCACAGTGTAGGACCCAGCACTTGGTCTTGTTGAATCTCGTATCACTGGTCCTGTCCCACCTATTTAGCCTGTCCAGATCTCCCTGCAGAGCCTTCCCACCGTTAAGCAGATTGACACTCCCACCCAACTTGGTAATGGGTAAATTCCAAAAGTTTGGGAAATAGTAAGTCAGACGATCAGTTTCTATTGGGAAATATGATAACTGTGAGACTTCAAATGTCAAACTACCATTCAGCGTACTAAAACACAGCTAACAAAGGGAAGATCTAGAACACAGTGTGTTCAGAAAATGCGTGCTTCTTTTTAGTTGAGCAAACTTCTAAGATGTGAGACTGCAAAACAACTTTTCAGCAGCTGGATCTCCACTCAGAATTCTCTAAAACTGGCTATGAAACATCAAGCTTTGTGAGACATTGAGGCGCTCTGCATCCATCTGAGGCACTGTTTCCCTTAGTGCACTTAGATCCCTTAGTGATCTAAGCACTGGCCTTAGTGAAACCCAGATCCCCAAAGCAAAAGGCAGGGGAAATGGTGAAATACCAAGGAGCTGGAAAACAAATCTACTTACAAACTCCAGGCACATATCTGATCCTTCATAGAATGAAGGAGGAGAAAAGGACAGCATTCTGGAAGTCCTCAAGGCCCAGCTAGATGTGGCTTTGAGCACCCTGGTCTGGAAGTGGAAGGTGTCTCTATCCATGGCAGGCGTGTTGGAACAAGATGATCTTTAAGATCCTCTCTAACCCAAACAATTCTGTGATTATATGATTCTAAAATCCTGTCAAAACAAACTCTGCTGGGTTTGCAAAGCATTTGTTCTGTTACATTAAACTTAATTGTTGGGTTCTTCTCCAACTTGCATTTCTGAGTCACTTGTTTTTAATTAAGCCTCTGATCATCATATTTTCTTGAATCTTGCTATTGTGTCCCTGAAAGCACCATCTATGTTCAGAGTGTACTTCCTACTGTTCTCTTCCTAAACACAAAGCCGTGTTGTTCCTTTGTTAGCAGAACTTTTTCTGCCTTGATGTTGAGTGTGAACTGAGCACAACCCATTTTGTCATTATTTATCACCCTTTCTAAAGGTATCTCCTTGTCAGATCCCAGCCTCCTAGGGTCCAATATACCATCAGAGCAGACATTTATAGCAATATTGACTCACAGAAAAATATGGAAAAGCAGGGATTTCATTTGACAAAAGAGCCAGGTGCACTGGCACTAATTCCCTACCAGTATCCTACTGTATTTCACAGTTTCTGCCAGGCATAGATAGTTTTCATCCCCCTTGTGAGGTAAATGGAAGGTTTACCATAAAATGGAGGTTGGAACTGGATGATTTTTAAGGTCCCATCCAAACCATTCTGTGAAATGTTGGAAACACAATGCACTGAACCCTCCAAAGACATGCCCTTTGGAAGAAATCCTGCCTCTTTTCCTACTAGCCTGCAGTAGTTTAGAGCTGCACATCCTCCTCTGGAGAATGACTGTCCATTCCTAGCATCCTGCACAACCTTATCACAACATCCCAGCCTTTAACACAGTAAACCATTCTGATCCAAACACAGCTTCAGGTTGCTGTCTAACAGGACAAAGAGCAGCTCTGAAAAGAAAAAAGCAAAAATGAAACAAAAAAAAAAACCCAAAAAAACATGTTGGGAAAAACCCACGAACGACCAGAGTGTGTGATTTGGTCTCTTCTGTGTATTGGTGGAGGCTGGTTTGAATTTACACCCTTGCAAAACCAGCAGCAGTGGCTAGGTCAGGGGACTGGATGTGCTGTAAGGGAACCCAAGGTTCAGTACTAGGCCCAGAATTGTTCAGCTTAATCAGCAGTGACTTGGATGAAGGGAAGGTGGTGCCTCTGCAGCAAGTTTGCTGAGGGTACAAAGGTGGGAGGAGCGGCCAATGTCCCTGAGTGCTGCACAGCCCTTACGAAGGGCCTCAACAGATTAGAGATATTAGAGAGAACATTCTGTAATTCAACAAAATTCAATGCAGGGTCCTGCACCTGAGGAAGAATAACTCCATGAACGAGCACAGGGTGGGGGCTGACGTGCTGGAAAGCAGAGAAAGACCTGGGGGTCCTGGTGGACAGCAAGATATCCATGAGCCATAGTGTGTCCTTGTGGCCAAGAAGACCAATAATATTCCAGGGTATATTAGGAAGAGCATTGTCAGCAGGTCAAGAGATGTCATTCTGCCCCTCTACTCAGCCCTGATGAGGTACATCTGGGCTGGTGTGTGCAGTCTGGGGTCCTCAGTAAAAGAGAGACATGGAACTCCTGAATCAGGTCCAGTGGAGGGCAACAAAGATGATTAAGGGACTGGAGCATCTCTTTTGCAAGGAAAGGCTGAAGGAACTGGGCCTGTTCAGCCTCAAGATGAGATGACTGAGAAGGGACCTCATGAATGCATATAAGTGCCTGAAGGGAATGTGTCAAGAGGATGGATCTGGGCTCTTCTTGGTGGTGCCAAGCACACACACTGGAACAGACTGCCCAGAGATGTTGTGGATTCTCTGTCACTGGAGATATTAAAGAGTGTCTCCAAAGAGTCCCATTCAGTGTGCTCTAGGATGACCCTTTTTGAGCAGGGAAGTTGGACCAGATGACGCACTGTGGTCCTTTTCAACCTTACCCATTCTGTGATTCTGCTATTCCATGATTCTGGGAACACAGAAATAGGTTCATTGTTTTCCTCTGGTGGCTCTCTCCAGCCACATCACTGCAGAGTACATGATCCTGTGGAGCATAAAGCAGTAGAGTTTTGGGTCCCTGGAGCCCAGGGCTGTGAAAGGACCTTTGTCTGTTCTATAGATAGATGGATGAAATACAGCATGAAAGAATATAAAACACAGCAAAGCATGAGAACAAACCTAGCTGTGCCTAGACAAAGGACTTGAGGTTGCTTCCTTCTCACCTTCTTTCTCATGACTGCATGGAAAATAAAAACAGTCATGGCTATAAATAGAGCTGCTGAGGAAGGAGGACAAATCCTGCATCATTCATGAACATGAATCTCAGACATTCTGCCAGAGCATAACTTAAACATTAGCTTACATCTAAGTGAGCATGATCAAAAACTGCAGGCTTCCCTCAAGGCTTTCATTCAAAAGAGAAATACAAAAAGAAATGCACTCTACCTCTGTTACTAGATGCATTGTATAAATGAAAATTAGTGTAAACAGTCTGGAGATAACTAAATATTAAATGCACACGATTTATATAGCTTGAAGGAAAACAGTAATTGGTTAAGCTCATGAGAGAGCTGAAACTTCACACTCTATTGTTTTATTCTTTAGCAAACAGAGAAAGAAACGGGTAAAAAAGGACTACAGCACCATTCATAGGTCATCATTATCTCCCTGAGTACCAGAAGGGAATGCCTTCATCTTTAGGCCCCTACAGTCACAGGCAATTATATCAAATTCTAAGACCTACCTAAATTAAGACACTCTGATGGATCCGTTTTTCCCCCAGGGATTGGCATAGCCCACATCAAGCACAGCGACCCCACCCCGAAGATGCCTGCTTTGGTAGGAAGGTTTCTAATGCAAACACCAGGTTATTCAACAACAAAGCCAAGTCCTTGCCCACACAACATCCACTCACATACCCTGAGCAGAAGTCATAAATCACTCCTCTAGACAGCATAACAATGGAAAGACCTTCAGCACCTATAACCACAAGAGGTAAAATCTACACTGGGTCACCTATAAAAACCAGGGCAAACTAAGGGCATGGCCAGTGCTGTAAATCCCACATCAAGGTGGGAAATATTTTGGAAAAATTCCTCAATGGGCCACCCACCATTTTTTTTAAGGAAAGCTTCACCGTTTCTGCTAACATCACCCGGGGAAATTTTTTTCATAAATATGGGAGACTCTCAGTGTATCTGGCACATCAGCCTGCTCTGTCAAAGGCTGACTCTCCAGTCAATCAGTTAGTACAGTTAATGAGCAATAGTTAATCAAGTTAATGACTGCAAACTTAAGGATTGGATGTTACCAGGGAGCTCTTCTCCCTGGGATGCTACTGTCTACAGCCTTCATGGCTGTTTCCTGTTTATGTTAACCCATCCTTCCAGGCCAGACATATATCTTACTATAAGTTTGCACAGTGCTGAGCACAGCCAAGCTTTGGTGCCATGGCAATGCATGCCTGCTAGGTTTTTTATTAGATATTGCCCGTGACTTCAACAGGGAACTGTGCTCCAAAATTGCTCTTTCAGACCTTCTAGTTCCTACTGAAATCTGAAGGAGGAAGAAAGGATGTTGGAGAATACCTCAGATCCTACAGCAGGTCACCAAACACTGCTGTAAGAATATTTCTGAAGTGTAATTCCAATATAGGTAAGTCAGAAAATGGCTTAAAATTTCTGAGTGTACCTCATCTCCAAGTTAGTGGGTGTGATTCAGATCCCCAAATTTACATGTTGAGAAGTTCTGCATCTATATTTGAGGTATGCTCAGACTCCAGATTCTGTATAAAGTGGAACAAGAACTTTCAGCAGATGAATAATTTTGTCATGAAATAGGCATCTAAACTCAAACCCAGCTTTTAAATTATAGTCTTTAGAAGAACTGCATTTTGGGTAGGATAGGTGAAGGTACTGGCAGATCTCTGGTTCCTAAGTCAGCCTTCTGTCTTTCTGATCCAAACCTGGTTGCATGCAGCTCCTTGGATATGTGTTTCTGTTCTTTCCCAGATGAGAATTAAAGTCTCAATACATTTGTCTATTCTTATTTTGTTTTTGTTTTTTTTTTTTTTTTTTTTTTTAAATTTAAAGAAACCTAAGTTTTCTTACATTAAAAATATTTTTCCTATATTGGGTAAAAATTTCTGTCTCTGAATATTTCTTTTTTATTTGTAAACCTGCTCGCTCCCAAAGGATGGTCAGTCAACAGCATGTGAGTAGCTCGTATGAAAAATCTTTACAGATCTGTTTAAATAAAAGTCAGTATAGTAAGTATAGGGTAAGAGTTTGGCTGTAGGTCTAGCCAAGCATATCAGCTTCTTCAAAGGGACAGGATTCAGCTTTATTGTAAATCATTCCTGCTGAGGATCAGTCTCTTGATGTTTGCACTGTGCTATCAGGTCACTGTGCAATCAGACACTCCTCACGTATTTGCAAATCCCTGATGGACTTTGCCATTGTGCCCCATTTAAATGGCTCAGTTGAGCAGGTTATAACCACTGGAATTTGCCGTGATGGTGGAGGTGGAAAGAAATGCAATTTATAAGTTAGTTTTGTCCCAGCATAGGCCAGAAAATAACAAGTACTATAATGACCTCTGCATCATGGAAGGAGCCCAGAGAAATGAATTAGGTTGTCTGTCAAGGAAGGAGTAATGCTTATTACTTCCAATACCTTTCTCCACTGGATTTCTCCCCTCTTAATCTGTATATTTTATACCTAACTATACATACATAAAAATCATTTTTCATATTAAAGCAGCTAGCCAGCTAGTCCTCCACAACAACTTAAAACACAAACAGAAGATAGATTCCTTACATGTGTTAAATTGAAATGCATCTGATTTATATTCTGGTGTTAAAACAGCTTTCTCAAGGTTTCTAATCTCCATTTTGAGGGTTTTCTTGTCTTTTAAAAATCTATTATTAATGTCTCCTCATGAACCTATAACTAGCCTATAGATCCATATATAGATATGCAAGTACCAGGAAAGAAAAGGTGTCTCCCCAATGAAAACTGAGATCTAAATTTAGAGTAAGTTGCTACTGAAAAGGAAGTTTGGGCAAATGAAAAATGATAGGAATTATCTTTTGGGAAAAGAGAAATTAAAGAAATAAATTTTGAAGGACAAGGAAGATGCAAAACTGTGTAAAACTCTAAATGACAAGATGGTAATGGCAAATGGTCTTGGTCTTTCTCCCTCATTCAAATCCCACTGAGTGTGATTCCTGCTTTGGGTGCCAACTCTGCATACAAATGGCGCAATATTCAAGGCAGTTCTGCATTTCTCTTAGGAAGAACTTCTGTGAGACCTATTTTTCAGATGCAGTAACTGCCTGATTGCCGGCTCCACACACTGACTGAGCCCTGAGGATGAAAAAGGAGTTCCCATCAGTTCCCAAGCTGACAAATAGAGAAAATCAGACTCAGGAGTTCTGACCAATTCACTTATCATTTGGGGTTGATTTTTGACTAATGTAGAAGAGATTCAGGACAAAAGAACAAACTGGGAGTGTGACCTCAGGAAAATCCTGTAGTATGACAACTTTTCGTTTTCCATTAGCCTAGTTCAGAAGGGAAAGTCCATCAAGACAAGGAAGATGTTCATTTAAAGCACACTGGAAATCATTATATGTCATTTCATGGAGGAGGAGGAACATTGCACCAAAGTCAACCTCAATAAACAAACAACTTCCTAGGTTTGAAGAATTTTGGTCTGGATCCTATCTTCTGTAATAAATCTCTGCCTGAAGTTTAATCATGCCCTATCAGGATTACTCATTCTGTATCAGTAACACTTTAAGAGTTAAACCATGTTTATACAAACCCATAATTTTATTTTTTCTTATATCATCTAGCTCACAATCATTGAACTGAACAGAAAGTGAACCATTTCCTTATTTTCTGTGTCATATAATTATTATTTTCATTCAATTTTCATTCCTTATTACAGATGTGTTTTACAATATAACTCTATACAAATAAAAATCTAATAGAATCAATATCAAAAATATAAATGTTTTCCAGTTAAACATACCAATAATTATCTTTTTTTTCTCTGCATATGTCAGTGGATACCTGAAAAAAAAACAATTAATGCAATGTTGCTGCAGAGCTAAGGAAGTAAATTTACTTCCAAAGCTGGGGAATTTTCAGTGAAAATGTGATTTTAGGAATGACTGAATAAATAAGACATTGTTATTTAAAAATTAAGCTTATTTATATGAAGCTTGACAAAGCCCTGTCAATAACCTGTCCTAGAAACTGCCCACTTCTACAAGAATATGCTGATCATAGAAAGACTGTGATAAATAATAGCCTGTTTGCTTTTCCACTACAATGCTGTTATTCACCCATATTTATAAGATGCCATTTACTGAAGTGTACATGTTTATAGCTCTCTGGAAAAGTCCGATAAGGGCAGAGATTGGTGGCAGGCTATACTCCAAATGGCTCAAACTTCCTTTCCCTGTTGATGCTGGCTTTCAGCAAAGCTGGAGCACAGCTCTCTGCATCCTTCAGCAGTTCATTTGCTGTGCTCTCCTTGAGCTATGTGGCAGCAGGCACGAAAGGAATGCAAAGTCATGCTCTTGTGCGCTGCCCTTCGGCTTCATTATTTACTTTACACTCTTCTACCTGAATGCATCAGAAAAGGCTTTTTTTAGGACTTTTCCCTCTCTGCCTGCTTTTAGCAGAAGCCTGCTGCGTGGCAGTGTTACTCTAATTTAAGCTGTTGGGAAGGCATGCTCGATGGCTTCTCCAGGTGCTGGGCTGGAGGGGTCTCATCACAACCATGTTCTGAAAAGCTTTGCTATTTTTTCCCATTTTCCAGTGCGCACCCACCCCACCTTCATCACGACCATTCTTTAATTGCAGCCTAGGCTTAACTCAGATTCTTCCTGAAAGCATTTTTAGGCAGTTTCAGAGTTGCTTTTCATTTACAAGGGCTGAATAGAAGCTTCAACGACATATGTGTATCTAGCTTAGCAAAATGGGTGCATAAAAGAGGTAAGGAAGGCCTTTGTTGTGCTTTCAAAGCTTTGCTGTAAAACTTCAGCTTCTGCCAGTGCCACAGGATTTTTTCCAGATTAAGAAATAACCTAAATAGCTAATCCACTGATGTCTAATATGGAGAACAAGAAACAATTATCGAGAATTAACTCATTATAACTAAAGTGTGAGGACACTGTGGAGGGTCTATTGAGAGTGAATAGCAGAAAACCAGCTCGAAACTTATATCAGAGCTGCCAAACTTTGGAAAGCTGGTCCAAGAACTGGAACAAAAGACATGCTGGTATTGTGCTCTGCCGATAATGTCCCTCCATCCGTTGTGTGGCCCTGAAACAACCTCATCAGACGGTCGTTTGTCAAAAACAAATTTAGACCAATCTACCATATGTAATTTACAGCCGTGGCTTGACAACATACTGCAGTTATCCCCAGCAGACACAACTGTTTACATTTTATGCACATAATTGGGTCTGGTTCAGTAACATTTTTCTTTGGTGTGTCTGCCAAAATTATTAAGCTATTAGTACATGCTGAATCGGTGCCAAGCAAAATATTTGCCAATAAAATTGGCCTTATCTGTATAAATGCCAAAAAGGTTTGTGTTTTTTGGTGTGTATGTGTGTCTATTTTTAAGACTCTACTTCATATAGATATATGTATATGTAAATGTTAAAGAAAGCTATGACTGGACATTGATGTAGCATATTAGATCAAGACAGTCCAAAGTTTGGATGTTGCCCATAGGAACATGTCTCACCTGCCATATTTTCTGTTGTCATAGACCTATAGGATGGTTTGGGTTAGAAGGGACTAATTCCCCTGCCGTGCACAGAGAAGCCTTCCACTAGACAGGTTGCTCAATACCCCTTCCTTGGCCTTGAACACTTCCAGGGATGGTGGAAGCCGCAAATTCTGTCCTCTGTTGCCACAGAGGAGAAGTAAGGTGTATAGTAGTAAAGCCCATGAAGGAATATTATCCCTGAATCATTTCTTAGCAAGAGGACCAGCCACCATATACACAGAGAACTTGTGTGAGGGAGGGATCCTTAAGCTGGCATTTGGCCACCAGCATGCAGTGTTCATCCCCCTCTTTAAATATGAACAACATGACACAGTTAGGATCATTGCAGCCACTTTGGCATCCATCGTTTTGTCTGACACTCAAATCAGGTATTAAAATTCACATCCAATCCTCACTACTTACAAAGAATTACAGAAGCTTAGGTGGTTGCATTTTTATTTTTTTTAACTCACAGTTTATGGAAATCTTAATGTGTGGTGGTTTTGTGACTGGTCACAAGAATCACCAGAAAAAGATTAAACTTGTTACTGGGAGTTAGGCTCTTTTTTGGCACTATCTGCAGCTTCGACAGTGACTCAGGAAAAGGCTTCCTCAAAACCACTTATCCACACTGCATCTCAGCTTCTCAACTGAAGAAGAGGTGAGCTATGTTATTAAAAAATGTCCTTTTTTAAATCTTGTGGAGAGGAAAATAGTTTGTAAGCGGCAACTGTTCAGGAAAAGTTTCTCCCACCTCCTCAGGAAACAGGTTGTTTACTTTAATGTTCTCAGTAATTCTTGTCAGACCATGAAAATGTGAGTCCTTCAAATTCTTCAACTCTTTGAGATCTCTCCTTCCTCATAGCCCATTCATGGGAAGCAAGAATGACCTGAACTCCCACAAACTTATCTAGGAGACACGTCAAATTTATGGGGAACCTGACTGATTATTAGCATTGAGCCTCCTGTGAGGTTAAAGAGCAATGCTGAAATAAAGAACAAAAGTGCAATCTTTATTCTTCAGTGTAATCAGACACCAAAGATACACCTGTATTTATTTTGGTTAAAAGATGCGTACTCAACATGTCAATGGTAGATGACAGAGTCTGCAAATCCATGTGACATGATAACATCAGCTCTCTTGTGTATTACATCCCTACTTCTACTTCAGTTCAAATAATGAAAAGGGTGAAAGTTTTACACCGTCATTAAAATGTCTGTGGTATCACTATCTACATGGGGTTTACAGGTGCAATTCATCTTATCCTAATGTACACATATAAAATACATTAGCTAAAGAACTCTGCAGAAGGCCTTTCCCCTTCACTGACAGTAGATAAAGTCCAGGGTGACCAGCCACAGCGTGGATGTCTGCTGAGAACTGCTGAGAACGGAAACATAAGACAAGGCAAATTCTACTTCTACGAATTGCCAAGGGTGTTCTTTTTATTTTTTTAAATCTGTATAATTCCTCAGATCCCAACACTTTGACAGGTCTTTTAAGTACTCAGCAAGCCCACACGAGTTATTCAACATCTGGGAAGATCAACGTGCCAGTATGTTATTCGTTTATTAAACTGAAAAAACATAATCAGTTTAACATCTCTGGATAATGTGTTCACTGGAATGAACATAAAAACGTATGAAATACAAGACTTCAGAACCAAGTTTTTAAAGAGCACACTTTGAAAAGCACAGGTTTTCAGATAATCATATTCTGGTATTTTTACTGCTTTTTATTTGATTTTAGTCTGCTTTTTAAAATAACCTATGCTGAGTTGCATCAATTCTCCAGTCTTTGGATGACAACCCCTAGTAGTCATCGAGCATGAAAGGACAAGTCAACCTTGATCTCACTTTCTTTGTATTTGAAATAGGGCCTTTATCTTAATGTTCTCAAGTTGTGTGTCCTGCTTTGATTAATACACCCATTAGCCATTACTTATAGTTTTTTTTTCAATCAGTCAACATGCAACACTCATCAAGAAGCCCTGAGGTTAATTTTAAATGATTTTCCATATGGTGTCTAAGAGACGACATTCCTGCAGTGCTGGCTGTGCAGCTGCACAATGTAAGGTAGTAGACTTTGTCTTGGGGAAAGCAAAGAACAGTTGGAATCAGTGATTTTAAGGGTCTTTTCCAACATAAATGCTTCTATGGCAATGCCGAGGCAGTGTTCACACCTGCATCGCCTTTGGGCAATACAAGGTTCAGCTTCATCTCACCCAATCTGGCTGATGCGTCTAGGTAAGAAGATAGTTTGGCCTGGATTTTCTTCATTAATTGGTGCAGACAGAATGGAAGTTCCTGAGGGTGGTTTCCTCATTAAGATCTATGAATCTCCTCTGGAGGTGACTATAACTGGAAGAAACCCAGGGGATGTAGGAAATGGAATTAATCTCACAAGACAGCTGCCCCTTGCTAGTTTTCTAGACTTCCCTAATGTATAGAAAATAAGAAGTTACACTTTTGTGTTCAATTTAGCCACCCTGTTTTTTATGTTCACTGAAGGTGAGAGAAAAAAGACATTAATATGCCTTTTTCTTTATGAAATTTAAAGGAGACACTTAGGGGCTTTTTAGCAGAGATGAATACTGCCTGCAGTAGGGATAAGCAGGGTGATCCTAGGCTCATCTATTCATTATTTAACAGTATTGTAAGAAATGGAAATTCATTGTTTCCTATAATCAGAAAGAGGTTATTGAAATCCTATAAAAAATGGTTATAAAAATTCTATGGAAATAAAAAAAGAAGCATAGGACAGTTTAGCTGGAAGAGACGACTTGGCATTGCTCTCTTATGTATTACATCCCTACTTCTGAACGCATCCCTTTTCCTCTTGTTTAGTTCCCAAGGCATATGCAGCTGGTCTGAGAAAGCAGACACCACCCTCCATGCAAGGAATGACAATCCTTCATCACTTCCACCTTTCCACCCTGACAACTGGTGATCATGAAGGGAGCAACACAGAAAGTAACTGCCTTTATTATGGTGTGGGTTTTTTTTGTTTGTTTTGTTTTGTTTTGTTTTAACATCAGTAAAAAATAAAGCCCTCCACCTGCTATTGTACAGCCAAGTTTCTAATCTCTGGTGCCAGCACTGTTGCTGGGAGCTGACCCTCAAGTGAGAGGAGCAGGTTCAAGCATGCATGGGGGAGGACGGCTGGGCTGATGTGATGTGATGTGATATAACACACACGTGTCTCTACAGCACCAGTAAAGATGCCCCCAGTTGTTAATTGCTGGGCAAAAATCGTTATTTCCTCCATGGGCAGAATCTCTGGATTGCATTCAGTATGCTGGCGTAGAAACTGACATCAAAATTATTTCACTTGATTTTCCTATGGAAATACATGGTCAGCGCCATTTATTTTTGTTTTTAATGATCAGCCATAAGGAGGTGGTAATTAATCCCAAGGGACAACTCCACATATCATTGTTGGCTCCAGCTATCAGTAGGACTGATAAAGGAAACAGAATATGATCCTGCCCCACAGGCTCTGGAGCCAGTGATAATCTGATAATGAGTGCTACTTATTAGGTGCTTTTCATGTGTTTTCTTTGATTTAGAGTCCTGGCCCTAAATACCAATTTGTTCACATTATCAACAAAACAGTTTGCAAGGCTTTTTGGCGACCAAGCAGGCAAATGCTTCCAGATTCCTCTGTAGTTCTTATTTTCCTGGTCAGAGCTCATTTGTCTGCAGCAAATTTGGGTGACAAGCCTGAGAAAAGCCACCTTACATGCAAAGCCAGGCATTAAATGGACACAGACGGTGCTGCGCATTCACCACGTTTTGATGATTACCAGGGGCCTCTGCTCTCCTGACAATTAAACCTGAAACACTGTGACAGCCGACATGGGAGAAGGAGGGAGGGGTCTCAAAAGTGAAGGTAAAAAGCGAGCACTGTGGGCTGTCAGTGCTTAGATCATTTTACAGCTGAAAGCAGTGAGTTAGGTGCTTAACTTCAGACATCAGCGGGAAAATGACCTCAGTTTTCTTATCTGTAAAACAGGTCTAATTCTATTTGTCTTCCTCCAGGGGAGCATGATGCATTTGGGTTGCTAATGGTTTTGGATGCTCCAGGCTTCTTAGGAAATGTGAACTACTCAAGCAGTGATGGAACTGTGGTGAGCACAGGTGCACCCTGCAGTATACAGTATGTATCTCATCCATATAGGATGATAATGCCAGTTTAGAATGGAAAATCAAATCCTGAACAGATATTTTTCTGAATTAACAAAGACTACAAGAGTGTAGTGGAGTTTGAAAGAATTTGAATCGAGGAATCAAACTAGACTTTATTGGACTTGGTTATAAAAGTCCCCAGGAATCTTTAAAGGGAATGAAAGCGTTGAGGCAGTCCCTTGACTTGGTTATACATTTGTTCATTATTTGTCTAATATTCTGACCTACCTAAAGCTTTCATTTACACATGTAGTTCTTGATTAAAAGATTGACTTTCTTCCACGTGTGTTGTGCAGTACTCCCAACACAGGTCCATTTTAATAATCGGTGCAACCATACGTGATGAACAAGGTATCAGGAGGGACTCAGAGGATCTCTTAACACATCTATTTGTAAAGCACTCTTAGGTGGTTTTAACAGTTACGGATGATGATAGATGTTTTTGATTCTAGGATATGCCCCAGGATAGTGAGGCCACGTGTAGCCCAGAAAAAGTGTTGGTGATGGATAGAGTTTTGGAGATGGATAAAGTTTTTGGCTAGGACAGAGATAAATTTCTTCACAGTAGCTGGCACGGTGCTATGCTTGTCTTCCCAAGTAACCATTATATATGACAGAGCCCTGCCTTCTCAGGCATGGGCAAACATCTGCATGCTGGTGGAAGTAGTGAATGGGTTTCTTATTTTGCTTTGTTTGTGCACCTGGCTTTTGATTTGCCTGCTAAATTGTCTTTATCCAAACTCATGAGCTTTTGCAGTTTTACCCTTTCAATTCTGTCCTCCACCTCACCTGGGAGGAATGATCCAGCAGTTGTGCAAGGCTTAGCTGCCTACCAGGGCTGAACCACAAAAATGGACTAATTTTGGAAATGCCATGATTTAAAATAACAGTACTTTCAATTATGAAAAACCATTAGGACACACAACTTTGTCTTACAGTCAGGTACATAGTCACTGAGAAAGTGAAGGGATTTTAGCCCTTTCATCCAGTGAGCATAACCTGTGACACCTGACATCTGATGTCCTTACAAGCATCTACCTACAAACCCGTTCCCATTACTGGTTACTAAAATATGCCTTCCTTTGGGTTCTTATTATATGTATATGCATATACAAATCTGCTGAGAGTAGTTCAGAGTAATGTAGAGTAATTTCAGTTGGAGGGAACCTTTGGAGACCTTCTAGTCCAACATCTTGCTCATGGCAGGGCCAAGTTTGAGGTAGAATCTAATTAGGGAATTAGATCAAGCAGCTCAGGGCGAATTAGATCAAGCAGCTCAAGGCCCTGCTCAAATCAGTTCTTAGTATCTTCAAGGACGGAGTTTCCTCCTGTGCCATTGTTTGATGATAAGAAATATATGACAGAATATAATAATAAGAATATAAGAATAATAAATAAGAAATATATGACAGAAACATCCTTAGATGCTTTGGTTTCTAAGAAATTGGGCTACTGGAGACTTTAATATACAGATATATTAAGGTATTTAAATATTAATTTAAATCCACAAAGATGATACTCAGTTTGAGTTTTGAGTGAAGGTTTTAGGTATACTTTTAGTAAAATCTAGTTTCCATATGAGATAAAACCCCCTCAGAAATCACTCCTATCTCCACACTGATATAACTTCAAAATGCCACACACGAAGCACTCCAACATCATTAACACTGGTGTGCAGTGTTGATTTTCACGTTGCAAATTTGATTGAAAACAGGAGTTTATCAGTGAAATGCTGAAATAGCCTTGAATATGGTTGAAGTGAATGAGTATAATTGCTGATGGGTTCTTTTTATTATCAAGGAGTCTTGATTATAGCTTCATAGACTTAAATTATGGCAAATCTAGGACAAGATCAATTTAGTATCTAAGCAAATATTTATATGAAGCTGGAGATAGGCATATATTGATCTGTTTATAAGGAGCATAATTCTGTCTGCAAAATGCACTGGCATTGAGCAGTGCTCTTTCCCCTGTGTGCTTCCTCAACACCAAGGAGCTGCAAGTCATGAAGAAAAAAGAAAAACACAATCTGGGAAGTCAGAGGGCTGATCCCATTGAAATGCAGTTTCAAATCCAAGCCCGTGGTTAGGCTTACCCTTTAGATGGAGAATGGCTAATGCCAGGGTATGCATTGTAGATAAATTGATAACCACTTCATGTAGTAAGTTAGAAATTCTGCTTGAAGGAAAATAAAGGATTCTGAGGATCTATTTGTCAAATCGGCAATTGTCCACAGGCAACATCACCCAGGGCAGAGCATCAGCTGTAACATCCCGAGTCTCCCAGCATTCATAAGAGGTCACCTTGATATAAAGTAGAAGAGTGTTCCTGACTTGTGGGATGAAGAAGGATCCCTATGAAATGATGACCATCCCCAACAAAGGCTGATTTGTTGGAGTGAAAGGCGAGTGTGGGGGGAGGGCAGAGAAGAGGCCAGATTACCTTTTGTTGCATTTGACAATTGAAAAGGCCCTGGTGAATAATTACCCTTAAAACTAACAAACAAGCAGAAAGAAAAAAATCACATAAAAAGAGAAGAAAAAAACCCTTGACCCCTCTCCATAAACAACAGCTCCCTTTGAAATGAAAACAAAATAAAAATAACTTGTAGGAGGAAAAATAACTTAATTTGACTTTATGCTTTTTGTAAGTGTACAGATACGCTCACATATATATGTATATATACGTACACACATACATATATATATATATATGTATATATATACACAGACACAAAATTAGAAGGCCCCCACTGTCACAGTCATCTTAAACTTTGCTAGGCTTGATCCATTTAGAGGCAAAACTTATGCAAAATGCAATAAAAGACCAAGGGAAACTGCAGCAGCAAAAAGTGCACCCTTGGTTGAAGACCCCATTGTTTTAGCCACAAAAGAACCATTCCTGGTGAGCAGTAGTTGTCATCTGTTTTGCATACTCCTTATTTTGCTCTTAATTAGCATTATATGGAAACTTATCTAGAAGGCCATGGGAACCAAAAGGCATCCCGTGCCCCCTCCTGAACAAGCAGAACAGAGTTAAAGCACAATTATCTGTCTTTTGCTATTAGCATCCTCCACTAACAGAGAGACATAGATAAGAGAAGCATTGGTAGTCTGAGAGGAGCCAACTTTTCTTATGAAAATTCTTGTAAGGGTCATAAAGAAAATAAAGGAGGCACAAGTGGTCCAGGCTTTGGTGAGCTGAAGGGCAGTAGGTTTTTTAAAATATTTGATCTGGATTTCTGGATAATTTTCTAAATGCATTTATTTTCACCAGGGAGTAACTGACCTAAGATTAAAAATGCACTTTGGATGCAAGCCTGGAAAAATAAAGGAGATGGCCAAAGAAGAAGTGAAAAAATAGACACAGGTGTCTTCCCAGAAAGTCCAAGCTGTCTCAGAAAGCTATGAAATTGATAATTCCACTATGGTTCCTCTGGCGCAACTATGAGAAAATGTTTCATGGGAAACCAAAAGACCCCTTTTAAAACTGGAGCCCAGAGTCAACTCTTAAATCCATATCCTACTACTGAATATTGCAGAGCTACGGCCTACATGTGAATTCCTGCAACCCTGAGACCACATGGACGGTCAGCACTCCAAGATGATTATGAGTTGAAGAGAGTTTCAATGACATCATTCCTGTGGGTTTCAATACAATACTTGAGGTGTCCTTGGAGAACGAACACCCACCACTGATGTCAGTTACAAATATGCCTGGCTATGAGAGACTTCAAAGATAGCTCTGCATACCTTCCCTATCAGAAGCCCTTCCCAAGTCAGCAAACATTTGCACTACCACTCATCCTGTCTCATCAGCAGATACTAAGAATATGCATGTGTCAGGAAACGTCATGCATTTTATCGCTTCAGCAAGTCATGCCATCACAAAGCAGTATGTATCCCAGTTGATTACTTCCATTTTCCCCTGGGCTGATAAGTTCAGGCTTTAAAAAACTGAGCAAGGAAACAAACAAGATGCCTTCTTTTTATTTTTGTTTTTGGTTTAGTTCTTTTTTTTTTCTTTGGGATATTCCACTGCTTTATTTTCAACATGTGCAAGGTCCAGTTTACGTGTAAAGAAGAATCTAGTGTGTCAAGGTGAAGAGCAGAACATTCCTTTCAAGAAGTGCTTGTCTACTGCCCCAAGGTTTTGTCAGAAAATCTCAAGGTTAACATTTTTAAGAGGTTCAGTTTTACAGTCATTGCATAGGCTTGCAAATTGATTTAATTTCCAAATCAAGTTAACAGAATAATGCCTGGGAGGATGGTTTTTAGGATGCCATCAGCTCTTTGACCCTTACAGCAGGTGTCCTGCTTTCTTCCCTGGAGAGCTCAATGTTACAGCTACACAGATCTTCTGCCCAAACAGAAAACCATCTCAGTGCACTTGTGTGGTTTGCTTTTTGATTTTACCACGGTTGGCCAGTGCAATGAGAGGGAGAGAGACAATGTCCCCTCTCCAAGAGCCAGTGGAACAGATGTGGTTGCTGCAGACTGTTTACATAAGCAGAGAAAACAGTTCTGCCAATGGATTTATTCCCAGTTTTTTTGGAGCTTCTGCTAGTTGGGTAAGTGTTCTAACAGATCACCAATGATTGGTAAGGAATTGGTTAAAGAGATCAGAAGATCAAAGAAAAGGGAACAGCGTGGAAATTATGCCATTGCATTTAACTACAAAAATACAAAAATTTCCCCTGTGCCCTCCCATCATGTAATGCCCAGAGGCTGCTCTGAGAGCAGCGGAGCAGGATGAGCAAATCCCTGTCTTCTAGCGCAAAGATGGAACCTGCAGGGAGACAGCTGCAGTGGAAAGGATTGAAATGAAAATTAATGTCAAGCAATAGATGAGATTTTGGTGGAGATTTTGATCAGATTTATTGCTGCAAATGTTTTCCCTGGCAAATGTCACACCATTAAAATGCAACAACCCCTCCCCCCAGTAGAATTAAGAAAATAAAGAGAAACTCAAAACCACTGTCCAGATAAATGACAGCTTGAAACTCAGTCTCAGACAATCAGGGTCATGGACGGTCTCCTTGGTAAGAAAGTGTGTAGGAGAAGTGCTAAATAGTTCTTTCACCTCATCAAGGCTTTCACCTATGACTCCAGAGCACATGTTTTATGGACAGCAAGGATATTTTGCTAGCATCCTTTGGGGTGTGGCTGAGTCTAACAGGGAGCAGCCCTTGGAGCAAATTCTGCAGATGAGCACTGCCCAGCACAGCTGCATTACTTTAACACACGGTCTAATATGGGTGAATCAAGATCCTGTATAAGTCAACAGCATATTCTGCATTTGCCTGTTGAGTCTCCTTGGGGAGCCTCTCCTGCTCTGTTAATGGGACAGCCAGAAGAATTACTCCTTAGTGCCTGGTAATTACACTTAAAAGTGTCAGCTCCCTGGCACAGACAGTAAAGTGAGGATTGCAGGTGAATTGCATGTTTGCCTCAAACAGGGCAACAACTCTGCATGAGTTGCCTACCTAATTTTTATTTTCCCCAAAGAACTGGATGCTCTGTAGGTCTGAGCACATGCCTTAGGCATGCACTCGCCCTCCCCTCCCCACAAGTACCTTGTATTTAGCAATCCTCCACTTCAGGGGCACATAAACCTTACCAAATTGTCTATTATTATCACTGGTAGCACTATGCTGTTATTATAAAATGGGGAAGAATCTCACCTGTTGAAGTACATTTTAAATTGCCTTTCATACTTAAGCCTGTCCTTCATGTTAGGGCTTAATAGGATCCCTCACAGGAGCTAAACACGTGCTGGAGAGTTTTGCAGCAGCAGTATTCAAGGGTACTTTCATGTACCGGGTGAAGACAGACCTTATAACTCACTTTCATTTATTTTTCCACACTTCTGTGTTTTGAGTTACCCTGTTGCACAAGAAATGAATGCTCCTACTCACCTTCTTGTTTATGGTGCCTGATGATATGTAGGGGCTCCTTAGCCCCAGTGAGAAAGCATACAAAATACAAACTTCCTCAGGAGCAGAGTTGAGGATAGAGTCAGACACAGATGTAAAATTAGCATTAAAATGGGATAAAAAAGCTCAGTATTTCTTATACAGAAACATTTTATGCTCTCCTGCAAAATGGAAACTATGCTAATGTGCCCCAAAGCAAACTTTGCTCCCTCTTTCTACTGTCACCCCACCCTATAAGTCAAGGTCCAATTAGAATCTGTAAATTAAAACAAGTCTTGATTTGGAAAGCCAGAGCATTTGAAAGCTTTACCATGAACAAAATGAGTTTACTTCAGCCAATATGAATGAGCAAAAGCATCTTCCAGTACCTAAAGGGACTACTGGAGAGGGACTTCTGACAAGGACATGGAGGGACAAGACAAGGGGGAATATCTTCAAACTGACAGAGGGCAGGTTCAGATTAGATATTAGGAAGAAATTGTTCACTATGAGGTGGTGAGACACTGGTGCAGGTTGCCCAGAGAATATGTGGCTCCTCATCCCTGGAAGTGTTCAAGGCCGGTTTAGGTTGGCCTTTGGGCCACCTAGTCTAATGGAAGGTGTCCTTGCCCATGGCAGTGGGGGTGGAACTGGATGATCTTTAAGGTCCTTTCCAACCCAAATCATCCTGTGATTCTATGATTTTATGAAAAGCAAACTGGGATGAAAATCCCTGGATACATATTTCCCACTGGAGCCCATAGTGAATTCAGCTTTCTGTACCATGGCTGTGGGTGACAACCTAGGGCTTGCCCACAATTCCCAGGGGTGGCACATGGCACTTCAGGCTGTGCTGCTCAGTCAGAGCTGCAAAGTAAGGAGTGCTGAGGAGCTTTGGCCACAGTACAGTGGCGTTCAAACCTGCTCGAGGACAATCTGCATGGATCAGCCTGTTCCTGGGCGTGGGTGGTATGGGCAAATGGTATTTCACTGTGCAGGCTGGGGGTTAAGGCTATTCAATAATGCTCTCCAAATAGCACGTAGTTTTCAGGAGGATATTTTGGTGTATTTGTTAAGCCTACAAGCAGATGAGCAGTAAGTACCCCCAGGGGAAGATTTGTCTGAGATACACCACATCTGCAGCTAAGGACAGTTGCACTGCTATGAAGTTACTTCTTTTTCCAAACAGTGTAATGATGAGATCTTTGTTATTGCATTGCTGTTGTGTATCAATTCTTTGGAGAGTGTGAGATCACACCTCCTGCATGTCACAACAGGAGGAACAAAACCTGGGCTGAAAATAGCTTTCTGCAGCAAAGCAAAAGAAGAGCAAAATCTGATGTGTCCAAGAAATACATCTGCAATTCACTCCCAGATCTAAACAGGGACAAAATGCTTGACAGACAACGTACAAACAGTTTTCATAATAAACTTCTGAGTTCATACTCATTTCCACACCCACCCGTACTCCACTGCACACTCCACAGCCAAGTTGCTAATTACGACCTTCTTGTTGTTTTCCAGTTCCTCATCTGTCAAATAATGGGAGGGGAAAGGATTATGGAAACTGATGCACTTGACAGCAAAAATAAATAAGCAAATGAATACATAAGTAAATAAATAAATAATGCATCTAGTAGCCTCCAACACAAGTCTATTCCATTTTTCTCCAGTATCTTGAGCCAAACTTCAAGGATTATTCAAGAAAAATTATGATCTGGCACCTCAGAGAATAAGAAATAATTATCAATTAATGCTTAATTAACACTGCATGGCATTGATTTGAATAAACAGAACCTTTAAAAGGATGTCTCTCTATACTGTGGGTTGAAACAAGATGCCTGTGGGAAGAATGAGCAGCTCCATAGTATTATATAACGGCTCTACAGTTATAGCACCTGGAGGCTTTAAGTGTATCATGAGCCCAACCTGTTAGATACTGTATAAATATACAGTTGATAAAGATGCTTATCTTGGATTTGTAGTGTAAACAAGAAGATATACCATGTAGTTCCTGTGACAGATTGATCAAGACTAAGAAGACAGGGGACTAAAGAAAATTTGAAGATGTACACATTATCTAGCACTTCCTAATTAGCTGGGAAAGGGGAACTTTTCTACAAAATTTATTACCAAAACCTTATTCATGTAAAGGGCTTGTGAAAGTCCCCAAACAGAAAAGAGTTGCCTTGTGGTGTTTAACAGGAAAATTAGAAAATAAAAAAGTGCACAGGTTGCAGCATAATTGCATGACAGACAGAAACAACAGCCAGCATTTTCAAATTGGAGAACCAAATTCCAGCTAGCTAATGCCATCTTTCCTCACCTAAGAACAGTTTGATCAGCAATGAGCCGCAATTTCCATTGAGAGCTGCAAGTGGATTGCAACTCCTAAAATCATCCTGTTTCCTGATCCACGTTGGCTCTTCCAAAACAAAGATGTTGTCTGAAAAGCACCCTAAGAAATACTCTACATACCCTGAGGCATGTTATTCCTTTTAATGACACAATAAATAACTGACCCCCATATTTGTACTGTTCATATTCATCTCTGTGTGCATTGAAGAGGGCCACAAATGTGATCAGAAGTCTGGAGCACCTCTCTTTTGAAGACCAGCTGAGAGAATTGGGGTTGCTCAACCTGGAGAAGAAAAGGCTCAAGGGGGACCTTATTGCCCCTTCCAGTACCTAAAGGGGCTACAAGAGGGCTGGAGATGGACTTTTGACAAGGTGATGGAATAAAAGGACATGGGGGAATGGCTTTAAATTGACAGAGGTCAGGTTTAAATTGGATATTAGGAAGAAATTATTTCCCACTTGCCCAGAGTGGGTCCTCCATCCATGGAAGTGTTCAAGGCCAAACTGGATGAAGCCCTGAGCTACCTGGTCTAGTGGAAGGTGTCCCTGCCCATGTCAATGGGGTTGGAACTAGAGCATTTTTAAGGTCCTTTCCAACCCAAAGCATTCTATAGTTCTAATACTCAGCAGATAGCACTGGACGAGCCAGCATTGCATGCCTGAGAAGCATCTGTGGAGCGGCCCTTGAGGGTGAAATGTGGTTGCCTCACACCTGGCATGACTGACGCCACTGTCCAGTTGGACATAACTGGGGAAAAGATCTGTGGTTCCACAACAAATCACTGATTTGGGGTCTATTACTGACTCTGAACTTTTGTCACTACTAAGATCTCCTGGCAGCAAAAAGGATAACAAATGCATCAAAGTTGTGAAAAGCTGAGTAGCATTTTTTAAGGAAAAAAATTCTTCATATTATGTTGACAAGTAAGAGTTCACCTTCAGTAAAAAGCCATCTAGATATGTCCCATGAAATTCCCATCTATTAATAAGGAGAGCTTGTCATATACTGCAACTCCCAGCAATTTGGGAAGTTTTATTATGGAGATTTCCTATCCTATTCCTCACTCCACTCAGTTTCCTTTAGGCCGTCACCTCTTAATACTGTTACCACTTACCATGTAACCTCAACTTTGAAAACACTTCTTATCTGGCAATTTTTCACCTCTCCTTTTCCTTTTTCTTTTTCTTTGATGAGCAGTTTTTGTCTTGCACTGAGATCTTTCTCAAGGCTCAACTTCTTCAACCCTTGCTACAGACACGTTATTTCAGGTTCCACCAGCCCTAATACTTTCCTGCCCACGGCAGTGGGGTTGGAACTAGATGATCTTTATGGTCTCTTCCAACCCAAACCTTTCTATGATTGTATGATTATGTAAAAAAGCAATTTAGTTCCTTATAGGAGCAAGTGGTTTATAGGATATAACTTACAGGCAGAGTTATCATGGTTTGGGAACTGCCTCTTCTTATTTATGCCTATATCTGTGTAATGCTGGTGATTAAAGCATTGGTGTTCACTAATCACTTTCATTCAATCTCGCAGTACACATAATTCTGCATCAATTTCATTTAAATATCACTTTATATTCATGGCTTTGAGTTTTAGAACTCCCCCTACCATACCAGAAATTTTAACATTAATAGGCATTTCTTTCTCTCTATTCATCACTCCCATCAAGACTTTCCAGGCTGAGGTGAATGCTTTCTGCTTCTTTATATGGCAGGAGTCATAGGTGCCCCAACCCTCATCTATAGTGCTATGTGATCTACAGGCATCTTCCAGATGAAAGGCCCTTAAAGATCATCCCTCAACAACCTTCTGTAGGAAAGCCTGCTTTGATTAGGAAGGTGACTAGACCATCTCCAGTGGTCCCTGCCAACCTCAAATATTCACTGATTCTTTAATTCGTAGTTCTGCTTCTCTGCCATTTCCTAGTAATTTTCTGCGTGCTGAACAGTCACAGCTTTGCTTTCCTTCCATTTTAGGAGTCCCAGCAATGTTCTCCAAGCAACTTTCCTTCTTGATCACTGTGGACAATGCCACCATCCTGTCACATGTGTACAAGTGTACCCTTGGTATCATCTTCAACTCATACTCCTCTCTCAAATGCCACTTTCCAGTTATATTGAAGCTACATACATATTCTAAGTATGTTCTGTGTATCACACTTACAATAATGCCTCTCTACCCACCTAGGTAAATCTCCGTTCTCAGACCTTATCATTGAACATCTTAATTACTGCAGAATCCCTGTCTCTCATTTATGTCACAGATGTAAATTTGCCCTGATGATATTCCTAGATACATGGCCATTTTTCCAGACATAGCGTTGATTTCCCTTCCCCATTTCTATCAAAACTAGGCTGTCTGCATCCAATCAACCCATGCAGTCATTTTCCATAGTCCATGTGCTGGATTTTCAAATGAGTGCTTTGTATTTTCTTCCATGCTGTGCTCTCTAAAATCCATAAAATAACCTTCTAATCCCTTCCTTTCTCTGCAGTAATGTCTAAAAAGCTCTGATAAGGGTTAGGCTGCAGATGTGCTATTAGCATCACCTGTCATAGTGACCAGCAGTTTCTTATTACATTAGTGGGTCTCCATCTTTCTGTCACTATCCATACCTTCTTGATTTCTACCAAGATATAAGTAATTTCAAGCAGAGAACATTTATGTTTCTAGAGTGCCTGGCACAGCAAAATTGAATCCTTGACTGGGACTGTGATGCAAATTGTCATTGTCAGATAATAAAAATAGATACAGGTCAGTAACAGACATCTTCTAGAGAAATTAGAGAAATTCCTCATGATTAGACTTAGAGAAATGTGCTCAAGAAACATTACAGCTATCATAATTTGATTTTAAACAACAAAACATAATTAAAGCATCCCAGGTACTGGAATTAGTACTCACTTTTTGTATTTGCCTTAGAAATATCTAGGAACAATCCATCAAAAGCTTCTTGTAGGATACTGTTTTAACCGAGATGTCTTATTCTCAGTCTACCTGTAAAAATACACATAAAAAAAAAATCAGTGTTTTGTTCAGTGATTTTTAAATTATTTCCTATATAAAAATGAATTAAAACCAACAGCTAACAGTTAGATGGGGTACATAAAATAGTCATCTATACATATGAGGTTCCTGCTGTAATATCGTATCAGCAATACCAGGGTACGCTTAGTTATCCCATGGAAATAAATGCATTTCCTAAAT
This sequence comes from Lophotriccus pileatus, assembly GCA_035583135.1. Classification (NCBI taxonomy): domain Eukaryota; kingdom Metazoa; phylum Chordata; class Aves; order Passeriformes; family Tyrannidae; genus Lophotriccus; species Lophotriccus pileatus. The sequence goes on from JAWWES010000001.1 coordinate 30,121,699, forward strand.
ATAAACTAAGGTTTTCTGTACAGCACTCAGAATTAAATAGCTGTCCTTGACTAACTGTGCAAACATCCATCCCTTTGCCAAAAGAGAAATTTACTAATTTGCCTATTGTAGTTTTAAGGGTTTCAAGTTAACATGGCAGTTGTTCCTTTCCCGTTCTGTGATTTTGCAGGCCACAGAAGGTGAAAGAATTTTTGTTTTATTTATGTGGTTATCCCAAATATCTCCTTTCTTAAATTTTCCCCCTTTCTTAGAGTGAAACAACCAAGATCTTACACAAAAGCTTCTTGGTGTTTCCACTCACATCAGTAAATTATGTCATATCTGAGTTGCTTGCGGTATTGAAGAGCCCCAGTTTAAAAGTAATGATGCTTGTATGACAAACCTGTCACACCACAAGCAGCAGGTTCAAAGAAAGTATAGAACAGCACTGGGGCTCCTCTTCTCTTATGACTCTCATTAGCTGGTTATTCTTACGCCCCCTCTCTTAGCTCCTTTCCTTGTCTCAGAGAGACAAAGTCCCATAGGGACTGGAAAGGTGGAGAAGAGAGTGCAGCAAGAGAGTGTGTGTAGTTTCATTGAAAGTCACGTTTGCCAGAGCCAACATCTTTACCAGGCCACTCATTTCATTTGATATGCATCTATTTTACACTCACTCTGTCGCACATGGTCTTGCAGAACAGGAGAAAAAAAATAAAATTAGAAGCCTGAAAGATGTGGTTACTGTTCCAGAGGTGGGCTTCCACGTCCTTCCTTGGCACCCTGTTTCTGCATATATGGTCTAAAACTACACTGACCTTTCATTCTTGCCAGTTGTAAATTAATTTTGAATCCAAGATGTCCATTAAAAAGGTGCAAAGGTCACCTTTAAATAGGTGCTCTGCTTCTTTGGCCTATACTCGATGGTCCACATGCTCTGGCTTCCTCCCATTAATTCTGCTTTTTGAAGAACCCTCCTTGCTGCTGATTGTGTTCTCGCAGAGATTATTTCTCCTCTGCATGCATTTTTCAAAGCTGCATCTCATTTTGTCATTTCCTGCCTAAGGTTTCTAATCTCTCTATCTTCACTGATTTATGCAGTGCTTCCCAATTTGGATCATTTGTGATTTTAATTAACATGTACTCTTTTCCTGTCTTTTGCTAATGAATGAAGATATTTAAAGAAGACTGGACTCAAGACTGCTCCCTGATGTTTCCCCACTAGAAAACTCATGCAATTCAACACATTTTCATTTATTATCTCACTTTGCTAATGGCCCTGTGGATGGTTTCTAATCAACATCACAGGGTCCTTATCTAAGCCAGTCTGAATTAATTTGTGAGTCTTCTCTCTTGCTGATGTTCACTTCAATGAGAGGGAAGACAAAAGCAGAAGAGGCCATCGCTTACCAGAATGCATCTCTAGGGGATCTGAAAATGTGAAGGAGGAAGTGAGAACAAATTACTCATTCATACTCTCGGGACTCAGGTACGCTTTGAGTCTCCCTCCATCATAATATCTGTACTTCTCCTGATTTTCAGTATGAGTATTTTTAAACTGCTTCAAAAGACAGGAAAGTGTTATTATTCCCACCTTGAAGAGTAAACTCCAGCACAGAGAGAATAAGAGAATAAGATCTGCTCTACTCCTTTAACATTCATGGTTAGAAATTGAGAGTTTACAGTTGCTTTTGCATTTGCACCTGTCTTCTGGAAGTTACTGTGACATGCCTGCCTGTGTATCTCTGGGATGACATGTCAAATGCACCATCCAAGTGATTTCATCTCATCTGAAAAAAGCCCCAAAACACCAAACTAAACCAAAGCAACCCCCCATGTTTATATGTCAGTATGTACATACATATATACATATATATATATGTATATCTATATCTATACATATATATACGCACATATATCATGACCTGAATGCCATTTTGAAAGAATGGGCCCAAGTAATGTCAAGTGATTTCAGAAGAAGTGAGAATAACTGCTTAATCCAGACCACAGGATACACAATAAGGCATGTAGTGATATGTTGGATGTGATCCTGAAAGTTATTTGGGCACCTCCTCCTCACTCAGCTTGTTGTTGAGATGTTTCTGAAGACCTGGACCGAAGTGCTGTTCTTGATCCTTGATGTTTGTACTGTATTTGAACCCAGATCTGCAAAGTCTAAAATGTCTCCCCCACTTAAGGACTCCTCTACTTTCCTGTCAAGAGGATAATAATGTTGTGTGATGGACATTTAACATCCAGCCACTGCCTTACGTTCCCCAAAAAGTAGGGTCTCACCCTGACCACAGGCACAACCTCCTCCAGTGTCACCTCTTGATAAATTCAATGTGGTAGTTACATTTATTTTGGATGGAAATAAAAAGCACATCTCTGCTACAGTGGGAAGGATTTGGAAAAGCATTTGTAGTACAGACATATTAACATGGGTTATTTCTTTTCTGAAATATTAATTTATGTTTCTGAACGAGATTTGAAATATTTTCAGAAACTTCATGTTTATGTGGTTTTTAATAAAAGCCATCAGGATTTTTTTTAAAATTGCCATTATCCCCTCTTCCCTCCCACCTCCCTTACCAATCAAAACTCACAGGGACAAACAAAAACAAAACCAAACCAAACTAAAAAAACAACTAAAAAAAAAAAAAAAAAGGAAAAGAAAAAGAATGAACAAGGAAAAGGATCAAATATTTTCAGAAGCATCAGCAGTCATAAAGAAACTAATCACAAGCTATTAAATGATCTAAGGGAGAGCAGAGGGAGGTAACAATATGAAGATGACAATTTGGAAAATATTTGCAGGAGGAAAATTTATAAATACTCATTATATCTTTAAATACATGACCAAATTAATATATATTCTTGCTTCTGCCTTTCTCATTAATATATTTAGTGAAAAAAGATATGCAGGATAAAATGTTTGTCACCAATATTATCCTCATATTAGGAAATAATTACACAGTTTTTTCACTTTAAACTTTTAAGTGTGGCCCAGTTGGAAATGAATTGCCTTTGTCTTGCTAAAAATAAGCATAAGAAACTTAATCTAAGTCCATCACCAGTGCAATTTATACTACACATAACTTTGGTGAGGTGTAATTAGGAGTGCATCACAATAATTTATTATTGGTTTAAAAAGCCTGAAAAATCAGGACCTTACAGCAAAACTGGGAAAATGGGAAGCTGTATGCCAGGCATATTATTCTGGTTTATATTAATTCAGTTATTTTACCTTTGGTGCACATTCATCCATCCATACAATGAGAATGCTCCATTGAGAAGGATGCTGAATACTGAAACTTTGGAGCAATATGAAATATGAACTCTGAGGCATAGCTGCAATAATACTTCCATTTGCATTATTATGATTAACATTCCTCTGAATAGGAAGCATCCAGTAATATTAATTGCAGAAATAGTGAGATTCCAATTGTCATAAATCACTGTGCAGTGCAAAGTAAGCTTTCCAAAAACAGTATAGAAAAACTCCTTTTTTTGTGTGTTTTTTGGAGTTCATTTCAACCTCATTTTCACCAGGCTTTCTCATTTGTGCCTGTTGACAAGACAGTAATTATACTTTTCTCTTGATTAACACATTCTTTTCAGTAAGGTCGCAAACAGCTTTCACATGAAAGGTTGAATCCAAGAAAATATGTTTTTTTCTCATTAAAGACTTAGCATTCACCCACAGTTAATTTATGATACACATACTTCCTGTCTCATAAGAAGAAGGGTGGCCTTGAAGCTAATGCTCTTGATCTGATCAGAAGTTTTCTCCACAGCAATTGAAATGAATGACTTTTCAATGATGATTATTGAATTCATTTAATAAGTGAAAATACAGAGTGGAAATGGTACACAGTTCCTCTACTAAAGCACTGTCTGTGGAGTGGGGATTTTTCCTTATTTGAAACAATATCATCACTAATCTACACAATCTTATTGAAACTTTAAATATATATCTATATCTTTGTATCAAGTAAACATTTTCTCCTTCACTAATGTTTCTTTCCTTCACACTGTTAGCAGAACTCAATATTCATTGACTAATCAAAGCAAGCAACCCTGACATTCGGTGCACCAGCTTTCATTCTTAACAGGCATATGATACAATGATTTATTTTGATGTATTACATTGTACCCTAAAGAGCATCCAAAAATAAAAATGCTTTCATTATAAGTGTTGTGAAAACAAGACATCTGCATCAGGGACCACACACAAGGAGCGAGCAATTTCTTTGCCACCTGCGCTATTTAATCCAGACTTTTGATGGTTGGATTGCTTTGGAGTTTGCTTGCTCTGGGGTTTTCCAGATATATTATTTCCAAATGTATCATATATTCAAAAAGCAACTGAGGGGTTTATGCGGTGTTCAGTGCTGGAAACAGTGGAGCTTTTCCTAGCTAGCATGCTGCTTTGGTCCATCCTTGATTAACCCACAGTAGGTGAGATGCCCCTGAATAACTGCGGTACCAACTGAATTGCTGATAACAGCGGCCACTTTGCAAGAAAACGCCCCTCCTGAGATGGCAATTAGTGCCAACCTCAAAGGCACAAGAAATGGTGGTGGATGGCCTGGCTGCCTGGCTGCCAGTGGGAGGCTGAGGAAAGGTCACAGATATGCCCTCACCAAGGATGTTCATACTGACTATGAATTTCTGGCCAGAAATACTTTAGTGCCCACCTCTAGGCCTGATCAGAGTGTCCTGCAAAAGCAGTTACACATGTTCTGTAGTTTTTTTCCAAACCCAAATAATGTTTTTAGAAGACTTTTACGATTAAGCACAAGTTTAAGTCTCGCTTGAGACAGAAGACCTTCAATATGTGCCAGAAGTTGTGTTCCCTCAACGGGCTGAACAGGGACAGTCTGAGGAGCTGGAAACAATTATGATCGGGATTAAATACATACATGCATACATAAATTGGTTGCTGCTGCTTCTGATTGTCTCTCCATCTCCTTTTCCATTATCATCCTCTGCTATAAACGATGACTGGGGGTTTGCTGTCTGACATGATGGCTAGGTGGAGTGAGGTGGGAAGTGGAGACAGCACATGCAGAATGAGCTGAAAATCATCCTCCCAAATGAAGCCCTGCTCACAGAACAACCTCTCATTATTTTGTTCCCCCATGGAGAACACAAAGGCATGTCTGAACATTTGGAGATCACAGGCATGTTCCAAAAGGCAGCAAATGAAAGCAGAAGAGAGTCTTGTTGGGTTATTTAGAGGCAAAGGACAACTTTCTGTAAGATGGCTTATTCCTTTGCAGTCACTGAAGCCCAACCACCACCACAACCATTGCTCTCTACAACTACCTGAAAGGAGGTTTTAGTGAGATGCAGGTTGGTCTCCCAGGTAACAAGCAAGAGGACAAGACGAAATGGCCTCAAGTTGCGCCAGGGGAAGTTTCGATCGGATATTAGAGAAAATGTCTTCACAGAAAGAGCTGTTAGCCACTATGACAAGCTGCCCAGGGAAGAGGGCAATTTTGACCTTCCTCAGCCAGAATGGCTCCCAGTGGAGTGTTTTGCACATCCCAGTCTGTTCCAATTGTGTTGTAGGGTCCATTTAACATTATTTTGTCTCTGATGTTTTTCTGAGTTTGTTTGGTTTTTTTTAGGAAGGGTGAGACTGGGTTTTAAGTGGTTTATAGAGGAGGTTGGAAAAAGGCTACACAGTGGAGGTTTCTTGGAATTAAGGTAATTTTCTGAGTGTCTAATAACTTCAAGAGAAAAATTGGATTTCTAGGAAATGGTAGCACAAGTAAAGGATATAGAATGTGCCCTCTTGAGTTTTGGCAGAATTATATTTTAATGTTCATCAAAGAATTGCAGGCCCATGCCCTTTGCATACCAAGCTCTTCTTTCTTACTTATTACAAGGTCACCAGATATGCTTTGTACAAAAAATTGGCTTTCATGTTCTACTTTTAATTGTGCTATATTTAAGTCTCATTTGCTTCCAGTTGCTTCAGTCATCATAGATTTATCTCAGCTACTTTAGACATCTCCATCATAGAAGTTAAAGAGCTATTAACCTAGACTAACTCAGATGCCTAGTTTTTAGTTGTATGAGTTAACAGTCAAAGAGTCTCACCCCAAGCCATGTTTTCTTAGTGCAAATGAATAACCAATCCTTCAGCCATCAATTTTAATGCTGCCTTGACAAAAGCTAAGCAGCATTTCAGATATGACATTGTTCAAAATATTGCAGTTAACCACAATGATAAATCTGGTAAATAACTTATTTTATCATGCCAGGAGAATTCAAAGACAAAATACCCAGTTTTGGCCAGTTGGAACAAAGTAACAAGGCATTTCCATCAGCCTAAAATTTGCAACATTAAATGAGTTGCTTCTTTTGTGGAAGTCTGATATATTGAACTTAGATTTCAGGTGGGTGAAGAACTTGTACCAAAATGCAACAGCTTCTCTCTCAAAGTGAAATTGGCCCTATACTTGCAGGGTTTAAAATTAACGTACCCATACTACATTAGCCTAGTGAGGCACTGGAACAGGCTGCCGAGAGAAGTCGGGGATTGTTCCTTCCAGCCTAAAATATTCAATGATTCTATGACTCTATACCCATCTGATCAAGGCTGGCAAAGCAGCTTTTCCCCATATGTAAAACATTTTTTCAGATCTTACTGCAAAATTCACTTTGAAATGTTCATAATCCATATCTCAAAATTCAAAGCACTAAAATATGCTTTTTGTGCAACAGTTTCTCCAAAATAAATATTTTCCTGGTCTACTGTGGGGGGAAAAGAAAAAAAAAAAAAGAAAGAAAAGAAAAGAAAGTCTTCTTTGGCTTCTGGATCATTTTTTTCAGCTACTCCATCTCTGGGAAAGAAATATTTTTTCTGTTGGGTTCATTTCATAAGGAAAAAATTTATCCTGGCCTATTTGAACTGTATATTGTAAAAGTGTTTCTGTATTGCCTAGAAAAAGCGTCACAGTGTTTCCCAGTTCATAACAGATGTTTCTATAATTGTTGCTCAATTGTTGTCCTGTGATGGCTTCAGGTCTTTCAGCACAGCCTTCACCAACAATAAAACATAATCTGACCATCAATACACTTTTCGTTAAAGCTATTAAATGGGGGCAATAATCTTTCCCTTTATCCAATGCTGATCTATAACCCTTCCAAAGCTTTGAAAGGAAGGGTAATTTTTTTGGCCCAATTTTTTTTTGCCAAGGGGTAGGTAAGCTGACATTGAGAAATTTAGAGAAGCACAACTATTGAGCACAAGAATGGAAAACTCGACCCTAATAAAGGCTAGCAATTGTGGACTAAGCTATGTTTCTTGCAGACTATGAATACTCCTGCATCTCACCTTACAGATCCAATCTGGTAATTTTGTAAGTTATTTGTACATCTGAACTTTGACATACTCTGGCCTGGAAATGCTGAGGAGAATGGAGACTTTCTTGCAATGTTTTTAACCTACTTGCCACAGATAACACATTCTCCATAAAAATTCCACTGAAACATCTGTGCTTGCAAATTTCTTAAGGGTAGAATAAAAAATGCCAGACATCAGTGATTAAGAAGATGACAAAGCAAAAGCTTCCAGTATAATCATTGCCTAATTACAGATACATGAAATGGATATTAAATAATCTTTTAACACATTTTTAAAAGCTGTTTTTTTAGACATTAAAATATTGTGTAGCTGCTTCAGTGGACGAACAGGTAGACTGGGTTCTGCAAGCAGTTCTGCACTGCTTGGAAGCCTGAAATGTGTTGTTGAACCCGTTCATCAATTTGTAATTGATTTACTGGTGTAAATCAACTGGTTGTTGAATTAGTGAGAAAAGTAGTATGAGGACAGAGGGCAAGGACACTGTTCCTAATTCTCAGTGCTTCTGTGTTGGGAGGATGTGCTCCTCACCATTGTCTCCTCACTTTCTGGGGATATAACACTGCTCAGGAGGGTGTTGAGAAAGGAATACACTCAAGGCGGATCACGTAGGGACTTCTTATTATTTCATCTACTGTTCCTTTGCCACTGCCCCTGCCTCCAGTTCAATGAGATCACACCCCAGGACATGACAGGTCCAAAGAGGTATGGGCACTGGTTCACTTGGGTTTAACCAAGGGCGCTTCTGATCTTGATGTCACCACCTACCTGAGGCATCTTCTGGACTGGCAGTTCTGACACAATACTTAAGAAAGGCCTGCACCTTTCCAGATCAGCAAAAAAAAGCCAGATTGGATGTCTAGGTCATCCCAAATGAATCAGCTCTTTAATCCATCAGAGAATACAGTCATAACTGTATTGTATCTCCTCAGCCCACAACATGCAATGTCTACCCTGTTGCTGCCTGTCCTGCTGGCCCTTCTGCTAAGGCAAATGTAGTCATGCTGTGATGTCCTTTCTGGAAACCATGGAAGAATTTACCTCCTACATTTAGGCAGGGTATTGACATTTAACAAGACTCCCCACTACAAAGGAGCAATCAAGGGTAGGGTTAAGAAAAGGTTTTTATCTGTGGTGAGAGGAGAGGTCTGTGGCCTCTGAATGCCCTTCTCTCCCTCCTTTGCCTATTCTAGAATCCAGGGATGAGTAATTTAGATACTTCTGGAAAATCCAAGAAATGAGGTAGTATTAAGAAAGGTCAAAGCATGAATTTTGTTTATGTGGCTGGACATAAACACACAAAAATACATCTACATATATGTACATAAACATATACATATGCATGTAATGAAATGCGTTGTTATCAAAAGAACTACAAGTAGCATAGAAGGCCTGAACAGCTGGAGCTTGATTGGTATATTGTACTGTACTGTAATGACAGCACAGGAGTATTTAATTTCTTCACAGAGTCAAAATGTCTCCTTCTCAACTGGAAAGACTGAGGTGGCTGAGCTGCAGTCGCTTTTTTGCTGAGTATATATGAAGATACTTCTATAAAGCATTTTTCTTAATTTCCCTTAGCATAAATAAAAAATGGGCATTCAGGCATTAGCTACATAGAAGAACTCAAACACTTCAATATTCAAAACGAAATGCAAAAATTCCATTCAGTTCCTACCTCTGCTAGAAACAACCTCTGTGTCATGGGAAAAGCCTCACCACTAACCCTTCCTTCAGGCTCTCTTTCTACTCAGTCCCTTAATAAAACAGAAACACGCCCTCTGTCACGTGCTGAGACGGCAAGAAGGAGCCTGTTTAATGAGATGCCATAACAGCCTCTCTACCCGACTTGTCACAAGTATCTTTACAGCTGTGTTTGTATCAGGAATAATTCACTGAATTCAGGAATAGTTCACTGAATAATTTTTTATAACTAGACTTATTATCCTCCACTCCCTGTCCAGTTAATAAGTTGTATAAATATAATGTTTCTGTTTTTATAGAAAATTTGCAACTCTCTGATGGTAATAGCCCCCCTATCCATGCTTCTTCTCAGAACAATATGTTGTACAAATGGCATTAAGGTTTGACTTTGAGCTACTCTTCCTCATTTAAGTACCAAGGAAGGTGTGAAGCTAACGTTATAATATTGAGTAAATTGATGGGATCTTTCCCTGCGCAATACATAAAAGCAAACAATACTCATGCATCCCCTGTGCTCAGCTCCCAGCACTCTGTCCCTCCTGATACTGCGTAGTGTAGATTGGCATTTTATTTCTTATCAATAGATCTCCATAATTCTGTGAATGAGAATGACGTTCCTTCAGACTTGGTTTTGTAAAGAAAACCTATATCCATAGGAGCAATTAGTCCCCTGCTGTGAGTTTAGACACGCCAGCTATACTGCAGCTGCTGTCTGTTGCCAGCACTAAATTTTCCTTAGTAGTGGATCAACGCGTTTAAACACTTTGATCTTCTTTATCTCAGCAAGGAGATTTGAAAGCCTCCTGGTTGAACAAGTTTTCTTTTGGGTGAAACTCCATCTCATTCACCATTTCAGTGCTGACCTGTAACATTTGTGCTTTATTTACTGGAGAGGCATCGCCTTTTGAAATGGCTTCTCACATCCTCTGAGAAAGACTTTTTATTTTCATTCCCCCCTAACACCAAGCTTAAGTAACAGTACTTCAAACAGCAGATAAGAGGCACACAGAGGACTCAGTCTTCTACGCAGCAGTTCATAATCATCTTAATCTCCATCACGCACTTTCTGATTTTCCTTTTAATCTCCCACAGCACAGTGTGCACCAAACACAGCTGAGAACTTGCTATTTAGGCTGCCTTATTACTGTTACGCTACGAGAGCTTAAGTACTGTTCAGAATAGATGAGCACAGATGAAGTGAAGTGAGGGACCAGGCATATCAGATGTAGGTACAGCAGAGAAGATGATGGGAGGTAAGAATTAAGAGTTG
>JAWWES010000001.1:30132126-30179609 GCA_035583135.1 Lophotriccus pileatus
TGAAGTGAAGTGAGGGACCAGGCATATCAGATGTAGGTACAGCAGAGAAGATGATGGGAGGTAAGAATTAAGAGTTGGGTTGAGTCTTACTGTTTTCTCACTTCCCAAGGAACCACAAGTGAACAACCGGTGTGAAACTGCTGAGCATGGAAAAGCTGCTCTCAGGCTTATTCCTCCAACCACCTCTGAATTCCTGAATTTCCTATCCAAACTAACTCTCTGCCTCTTTGCCTACCATGGGGTTTGTACAGCTGTAAATGGGAAATCCAACTCAAACCTCATAAATGAAATTACCTATCTGAGTTTTGGACTATAGATTGGCCTAACCCCAAACTGACTAAATTTGCTCTCATATGAATTGTTACCTCCTCTGATAAAGAGAGTTACACTGCTTGTAAAGCAGAGGGAAGGAGGTTAACGAGAGACCTTATTTCAGCCTTGCAGTACTTAAAAGGGGGCTTATAAGAAAGCTGGGGACAGCTTAGTAGGACCTGTAGTTATAGGACAGGGGCTAATGGATCTAAACTAAAAGAGTGTACATTTAGAGTAGACAGAAAGAAATGAGCATGGTGAAACACTGGCACAGGTTGCCCATATAGCTGGTGGATGCACCATCCCTGGAAACATTCAAGGTCAGGCTGACAGGGCTCTGACCAACCCGATCTAGTAGGAGGTGTACCTGCCTATGGCAGGGGGATTGAACTAGATGACCTTTAAAGGTCCCTTCCAACCCAAACCATTCTGTGATTCAATGATTCTATAAAGAGCCCAGAGGGTTTAACTGATATTAAAATTTTCTGGATGTTAGGACCATATCAACAGGGCTGCACTCTTATCAAAATACTTGCTCAGAAATGCAGACAAAGCCTTTACCCTCACCCCAGTATTTGATTCTGGTAGTGACACAGAAATCTAGAATAAACAGCATAATTAGAGACTTTTTTTCACAAGCGCTTGCCCCTTGGCATGATTTTAATACCACAGACAGTCAGAAGAGTTGATGGAGAGACGGATAACTGAGTCAAAACTTAGGTGAATTTTATTTCTGCTGCAGTTTGTGTGCTCCCACCCTGCACCAGCTGGTTTTATTACGCAGGTGGATGGAATGTGTTCTGCTCCATTTCCAAGGGAGCCACACAAGACTAGCATAAATCAGTCAGCAAGTACCTTGAACCGCATATATTAGGAATGTAAGTGAGAGGAATTCCAAAATGAAGCATGTTTAGACAAAGAGGCAATTATAGCAAGGAGAGGAAAGGAGTGTAAAAATTTCAGCTGTAATCAGGGACAGAGCACAGTAGCTGAAGGAGGTGGAAAGTCTGATTCTTTATTTATATAGCCTCATAAATGGGGTGATTTTAATCCCCTGCATATGATATAGTAATATCTATTAGAATTGAATAACACAGACTGATTCCCAAAGAGGATTTAGGAAACTGGTCTTATAATATCCACACAGTTCAGTGAGCCACATTCAGGTCTCATTTACAAAGGGTCTGCCCAGGTGTGCTTTTATGGACACCAATAGAGTTACGCAGAATGAAGGCAAACGATACATAAATGTTGTGGGCTTGCACTGCAGAAATAGGAGGGGTGAACAGAGCAGTTTGTGTCGCTGCATACTGCAAGCTTGACCATAAAAATGCATTCCCAGTGGGTCAGCACCTGTTTAGATAAATGGTTTACTTGAAATACACAATGCAGGAGAGCTTGCACATTTATCCATATGGCACTAACACGAACTGCCAGCTGTGGCCAGTCGCCCAATATGTTCTCTCTCCATCTATGACATATGAAACCATATGGAATCATCTATCCATTAGGAAGAGATCATTTTCAGACAGGAAGGTTTTCTGACACAATTATTAGCTGTGGCGTTCTTGACCAGGAACAGCCTGAAATAGGCAGGAAACAAAAAGAGGCTTATGTCGTCTTGCTGTCTTAAAGGGTCACGTGAAGCATTTTCTGTTTTTAAATCATCTTTCAAGCTGGTCCTCTTTTTTGGTTAATTTGGTTTTCTTTTATATTTTTTTTCTTATTTTTTTTTTTTCTTTTTGTCTTGTTTGGTTTTTTGGGTTTTTTTTAGAGAGTGCCTTTTATTCCTAAACTTAATGTCATTCTGCTGCATGGGATGCTTTTCTCTCCACCTGTTTTTTTGAGGAGTGATCATAGCACATGAGGCTACTGGTTTCCCCTGAGCCCTGGTTTGATTAGAGCCAGCAGACGGGTACGTGACTTGCTAGAAACAGTCTGTTTTAGGAGCAACTTCTGAACACCCTATCTGCAAACAAGTGTTTCCAGAGCTGTGGCTCAAACAAAATTCCTTCTCAAGTGTCCTTGTCTTTGCACACACTGTGAACTTTGCTGTGAACCAATGCTAAACACTGTATATCAGCATAAAATCCAAGAAAAACAGTGTCAAAACAGAGTCACTGGTTGGATTCAATAATATCGTTATTGAGACGGAAAATCCTATTAAGGCAGTTTGCATGCTCTCAATCTGGAATAACTCAATTACTCTTGATTTGCACCAATGCAAATGAGATGAGAATCTGCCCCCAGAACACTTGCTAGCTATGCTCACTGACATGATCAGAAGTACAGCGTTCCCTATAATCAGCCTTGGTTTACCTCTAATGAATATAAGCAGAGACAAAAGCCTCAGGCGTTTCAGGCTGTGGAGTGAAGAGCTGATCCCTGTCTGCCTGTAGAGTGTGCAGATTATGTATGGAGAATCTGAGAAGCTTGTTTTGGAAATTAAGTGGCCCCCAAATGAGTCTGAAATCCAGAAATATTTCTTAACCGCAGCACTTATAGACACAGGACCTCTCCTCCCACATGCATTGTACCTCATCTAATACAGCAGAACCTTTCTGAGTTAAATTAGCATGTGATGAAAATCGTCTCTAACCTGTGGTACAGTCCAGACTATCCAACGAAGAAAAATATAGCATAATTGCTACTAACTTTAAAACTAAATTGTAAGTAATGCATTCTTTGATCTAGCACCCTGGTACTTGAAACAGGGTTTGGGCTCTTATGTCTAGTGAGTACAGATACCCCAGTGAGGAGACAACTGTTCAAAACTCAGTTGTGCAAAGTTCAAACTCAATAGATGATGCCAAACTTTGTAAAGTGATACTGTCTTCTACTTAAAACAGCAATGCCTGTGTCCAGTCCTTTCTGTCCCCCTTTTTTAGGAGCTGGTAATACAGATTCTTTGAAAGGATCTGGACCTGGGTAACAAGTTTTGTGCTGTTCTGCTGATATTTTGTGCTGTTCTGCTGATAGTGTCGTATCATGTGTTCTGGAAAGAGAGATCAACAACTGCTTGTGGTCCCACCACAGCCCACAGTTAGGGAAGTTAATGGGAAGCCAGGATAAAGACTGTATATATATATATATATATATATATATATGTAATCTTCATAACAGTAGGTGGTTCTCTACAAATGTCCAGCTTCTTCGGTGTGTTTTCCATACCCAAATAACAATAGTCAAACAGTATTTCCTTTCTTGACAGCAGTACTTTCATAGTAGTCATAGACCCAAAAGTGCCCGATGTCTGGTGATAGTTATCAGAACACCAGCGAGAAACATCAACCTTTGCAAGCAGACTAGAAGATACTCACACCATCCCAAGCCAATTTAATGTGTAATAAGTGGAGATTTCAGGCAACATTTTCCTGTTTGGATGGCCATATGCAGAAGGTGATCACAACAAACACACTGAGAATTCATATAAAACACTTCAAAATATTTTAGCGCCTACTTACAGGCAACACAAAGCACCTTAAATGGGGAGCCTAAATCCTCTGCTAGTTAATGCAGACATTTCCAGATAAACTAAGGTATAAACCAAATATTTAACTAACAGATGGCATGAATGGCCCAATAATTGTCCACTTTGCTGACAAAACAAGAAGGTAAAGAGTCAGTCTTGCCTAGAGGCAGAGCACTAACTGGAAAGGATACATGGATTTGTTTCCTGTCTATCTGAAATGAACTCTGTATATTATTTCCAGGGACATTAGCCCACACATTTCCAGTTCAGCTAATAAAGGATACTGTTGAACATCTACTAGTCACAAACAGTTGTTCCAGCACTTCTCTCTTTTTCCCATGACAAGAGACACTTTTATGATGAATCTAATGCTCATCAGATGTTTCTACATAAGTTTTTCTTTCCCAAGCTACAATACTGAGCAGCACTGGCATACTGGCATCTCAGGAGGTTTTTAGTACTCAAGCAGTTCAGTCTGAAGATTATGATCCCAATACTTTATGCAGTCATTTGTTTATTTTCATCATGACAGTTGTTCTCCCACTGATGATTTATCTTTCTTTGGTGCCGTAACTGCTCATATCCAATAGCATGTCTTTATCATGCCTACCTGACATATTTTAAAATATCACATGCAAGCATCTCCCCAGAGGAGCAGTTTAGCTTGATGCCATGCAATGCCTTAGTAGTTCAACCCATTACTTTCCCAGCTTTAAATCCACAGCAGAAATTTTCTCACTCATATTTGTCAACTGCCAGATACCACTGGCTCTGACATGTATATCTCTACTTTAGACTACAATTCAGATCAGAGAGCTTCTTAATACAGAATGTACTGAATAGGACTATGGAGATCATAAGCAACCAGGAAGTGATAATACAAGATAATAGATATGTTTTGATACATCTCTATGTACAGACAGGAGTATCTGTATTTAAAAATAGAGATACATAGAAATAGTCTACATAGCCACCAGAAGTTTATAAATCAGCATTTTCTGCTTTCATAACTGTATTTGAACAAAACATCCCCAAAATTCACCAAAATTTAGAGGTCAGTGTTCCAAACTGGCATCTTTGCTGGGAATTGATAGGATAATTTGCTTTGTTCAGACTTTTTCTATATTTCTGCACCTCCTGCAAACAAGTGCTATGGCATTGGTGCCAACCTAAAAGCGAGTATTCTGAGAACATGGATATAACGGAATTTATCTCAAGCAAAAAGCTTTGTGGATATATGAAGCATTGACAAAGCCCACATGCTGCACAGACCATGCTACCAGTCTTGAGTAATAATCTGCTTTACAAAAAAGTTGCCATCCTAGTTGAAAGAGCAACCAGCTCCAGACCTGCCCAACAGCTTATCTGAGAGCCATTGCATTAAAATCCTGAAGAAAAAGTCCTCAGAAGTTTTGTGCTTTAGTATTTGTCACATTGGGCCTTGAAGAAAATTCTTCAGATGCATTTATTCTCACGATTTTTCAAGCATCTCCTGTGACAGGTTGAAGCTAACTTGCCAAATATGGCAGAAACTATATCAAACTATAACAGGACATGAATTCCTTGTTATTTCTGCTTTACTCAGTGATTGGGGAGAAGATGCCCAAGACACTCTTCAAGGTGGATCAGACTATAAGTGTTCTTCAGGCTGCAAAACTAATGTTCCAGCCAGCTACTCTTTGAGAAGTTCCTGACACATTTAGTCCCCAAAGCTGCAAACAAACCAGATCTTTAGTTGTGTCTGGCCTAGATGGAATTACCCTCACTTTTCATTAACTTCAGGGGAACTGCATTGACACTGGCATGGAATTAGTGTGAACAGCAGTTTATCTCCTACTCTAGCATGCAAATGCCAGTCCAGATTCAGGGATGATAACTGCACCTTGCCCACTGCAACCATTAAACAGAATAATGACTTCTTTATGCCTCTGATTCCTTTCTCACTTGTTGTCTACTGAGACATCATGCCTTCTGGGACAGGGTCTGTCTTACATGCATTTATATGTGGACTGATGTTGCCTGAAACTACAGCAGCATTAACCTGCTGCAGCTATATTCAAAACAACAGAAAAATATCTACACCTGCATCATATCTTTTCTGTGTGTGAAGGCGAATAAGCTGCAAAAATGAAAGGCAGGTCTGCTGTGATGCAATACTCTGGTTTGTAGCAGTATAACTATTTTAGTAGTTTATGTTCTTGGATGACATAGTTATGCTGCTAAAAACTTCCAATCTTTGCTGGAGTAGAATGTCTCACAATGCTGCTGCAGTCCTCACTGGGACATACAGATGTTACCGTAATGCAAATAATGAATAATAAAAAGTAATAATTGAATGTGAACTGCATATACTGGGCTGTCATGGGTAAGTAATACAAATTACTTGCAGAATTTTTTTCTGCTTCTCTGTATTCTGCTCTTTGTGACAAGCTCTTTGTCAACTTTTCCTTCACTGTTAGCAATGAAAATGTGCATATGTGGCAGCTAGTAACTCAAGCTTCCCAAGGGGACAGTTAATTCTCTGCTCCCTTGTCCTGTGCTTATTTCCCTCAGTCACTTTTCCCCTGTGGATCCAGTAACAGAGCAGAAGATGTGTCGGAAAGAGAATGAGAGCAATAATTAACCACAAGGAATGAAAAAATGGGACTGGTTAGAAAGAGCAAGAAGCAATAGCATGTCATACAACAAAACATCACTGCTTGATGGTTTAAACAAGTAACATGAAAGCCTTGTTCTTTCTTTTCCATTGACACAGGAGTATTCCTATCCACAGAAATATCTCTACATTAAAGAATAACATTAAACAATCCAATCTTTAATAAGCCATTGGAAACCCAGAGGCACAAGACAGACCCCCTTTGTTTATCACAGACCTTATATGCTCAGAGGTCTTCAGATGAATGAGGTGCCAGACAGCAGTCTGGGGAGACTAGGCGTGTTAACTCAACACCCTCCATCAGCTTCACAAAACCGTCCCTCCACTCACTCAGACCCCACCCTGCCTTTCCCATAGTGGCTGAGAATAATGAGGAAATTATTCCAAAACTACAGAGTCTAAAATAAATTTGCTTCTATCTGAAAGTCAGATTTTATGCCATACATTTTTATTTTATGCCATAGTTTTACAGGATTCACATGCTGAAAAAAAAAAAAAATCTTAGCTTTTATGGGTTCAACAGCAAAACTCCAAAGAAGTTACTCACTTGCCTAAGTAGGGGCTTCTAGTCTTGTTTCAGACCTCCTGGGGTATCCCACAGCTTGTTGCCCATCTCATGTCCATCCTTTGGAATACGTTGTGGCATCTCATACAGCAGTGAAAGCCTGTGTCAGGTACCCAAACCACTCTTCAGTCTATTCTGGACTACAATTTCAGCCTGAGGCTAGTTTGTGATGAGATAGCAGTGTTTGCAGAAAGTTTCCTTTTCTTGCTTGGTTCACACTAGCAATTAGTCCTTGGAGAACAAAACACTGCAGAGGCAGGATGTAAATATCTGGCCAGTGTAGAATTCATTTACCCTCTCTGACTGGCAGCATGGGGAGCGGATCAAGCCTCTCAACCCACAGCAAACGTCAGAAGAAAAACTGTTAGGTCTAGATGTCAGGTCTTAAAGATTTTCTTATTTGTAGGTTGAAAATTCAAAACTGTAACCTATTAAAAAGGGATTTGCCTAATGCCTCATATAAATCTCACTGAATTCGGCTCTAATACCAATTCTACATCTGTGTGACAGTGAAAGGCAGGTATTCCACAGTTTCAACACTGGGGCACCAGTTCTACATTAATTTCATTGCAAGCATTAGGTGTAGCTGCAGAGAGGTACTTTCAAGACTTGGGACTTTGAAGATCCATCCAAATCCTTGATTAAGACAAGGCAACCCTAAGCTACCTTTTTTATGTTTGTCTTTCGACAGCAAAATAACATGGACAGAAATTTTTAGGATCCTATGCTTTGTATGAAGGCTGGGCTGACAGGTTCTGCTCAGGACTTTCTTCACACCCAGCTCCAAGTTCAACTACCCGGGAGTCACTTGACTCCCAGACTTGGTCGAACTCATGGCAATTTCCCAAGCGCCTCCTCCTACGCTTGTTCTAAGAAAAGAGATCCAGCATTATCTTTAAAACTGAAGCAACCCAGAGCTCTGTCCCATTAGCTACACAGGACAGATAAGTTCAAAAGCACTTTGACAGGGAATGTGCATCTGACACCTTCCCTTACATGATGCCTCTCCAAACAGGCTCCTAAGCTAAACCACAGTCTTTTATAGGATGCTTGGTAAAACAAAAGGGGATTTGGGAATGTTTGTGGCAAAAATTGGCTGGCTGATAAGGCACGTTATGCCGAGAAAGCTCCTTTGAGCTTACACTTCATCAAGCTGGATTATTCCATATGTGAAGGGTAATCTAAAAAGGTGGTGAAGCACATGCAGACAGGTAAGTGAATCCCTGCACAAAGTACAACCCCTCTTTGAAAGTTATGATGGAGAATTAAATGCACGTGGGCTGGGTGAGAATTCCTCATTTGCACCAGGACAACAGTGTATAACAACCTCTTTTGTTCTGCCTCACTCCTCACACTTGCAGAATAAAGGCTCCCAAACCCTTTAAAGATGCCAGCATGGTGTTTACACCTTGCTACAAGGAGCAGTGAGCAGCAGAGTTTTCATCATGAAAATCTTCAGAATGAAATAATCACATGAAGAGGAAGAGAGAAAACAGGCTGACTGTAGATGTGATAGAAAAAGATACTATGATTTTTATTGAAATTATGGAGTTAATTTTTGAGAAATTATGGAACTTCCAAGTCTCTAAGAAAACCCCTCATATAGGATGAGCTCATATATCATCAGTTTGCCCGACTTTTTATTTTCCCCTTCTGACAGACCCCTTTGATGGATTTGCCTGGTAGATGGATCTAGGCATTTTTTGGAAGGAGGCATCATGGCCAGGGAAGGGTTACAATGACAGATGCCCCACATTTGAAGCGCTTCTCTAAGCCTCCGTATGCACACAAACAAGAGATGCTGCTGAGCTTCTCTTCATGTTAAGAAAGATAAAATCAGGTCACTTAAGACAGAGAAGAAAGAATGAGACAAAAACAGATCTCAGAAGTCACCACTAACAGAACATCCTGTACATGTAAGAGTAACATAAAGGGAAAAAAGAAATTACTGCAGACTCCAGTTCCTGCATGAATTCCCTCTGTTGTCATGAGAATGACTGGGGTTTTTTTCCTGCCTTTCTTTCCCCACCTACAAAATGGGGACAGCACTTACATAACTGCTTTGCAAAGTGCATAGGAGGATTAGCTAGCTGTCATGTGTCATATGAGCTGAGCTATGAAAGTGCGAAGGAGTATTTTTAATAAATACCTCATTATATTTTTGACTTCAATTCTTCCCAGGAAGGTCAATCACACTTTATTTTTTTCTGCCATCCTCCCAAAAAATATGCAAACCCCTTAACCATCTCATTGCTGATGAGCCATTTTTACCTAAAATGACTTGCACACAACATGACGTGCTTCTATTGGTCAGTCACGTATGCAAGTCACAGTGAGCAGGACATTTAACAATAACAGATTGATTTGTATTTTAATAATCTGACCTTGTTTGATCTGGACAGGCAATGATGTTTTACATCCAGTCATGCTGCAAACATGACAGGTTATGGATCCTTGTTACACTGCTGTGAATATTGAGTGAGTCCAGTGATGGCTTCAGAATTCTACCACAGAAACAGAGATCAAAATAACTTCAAATAATTTGGGGTATTTAAATAACTTGGAAGTGGCTGCAGCCTTGCTCTTCAGGCTTTAACCTGCACAAGCTTTTGAGATTTTGTGCCCTTTGCAAGTAGGGACTGGGGCAAATTTTTCTTCCAGCATACCCAAAGCTTATTTTATTTTGTTCTAATCAAATTGACCTGGATTCACTTGGCTTCCTCCAAGCAAAATTCGCTGTACTGCTCAAGAAAAAAACAGCCCCCACAATATCTGCCAGATGTAGTGACCCTCAGCTAAAAAAAGATATTTTCATCAGCATATTATTTTATTTCTTTAGCTGATTTGCTTTTGTCTCCTAAAAGCCTTTGGGACACAAAGCCAGCACTAACTTTCCTCCCCATCATAATGCTTAGTGATAACATTAGCTGACCCACTTGAGCGCTGCAATGAGTTATGGTAATAAATGACTGAAGGCAAATTGACTTTCCTGTCTCTTCACAATGCAGGTCTCAATGCATATGAAAAGACTTGGATTTTTTGGGGTTTTGTGTTTTGTGTTTTTTGTTTGTTTGGTTGGTTTTTTTTGTGTTTTTGTTTTTTTGGTTTTTTGGGGTTTTTTTGTGTTTGTTTGTTTGGTTTTGGTTTGGTTTGGTTTGGTTTGGGTTTTTTTTTATCATTATAAGGACTTACCACTTAACAAGGAGTGCTTTCTAGGGAGAGGGAAGCTGCCATATGACCCATATAAAAATGGTAAATATCAATTCAGACTGTTTATTTTGCACATTACACAAGAGAATTACTATAACAGGGCTGGAATTACAGTGAAGGGTTACTTGGCACTGTTTTTCTGTCTTTGGCCAACTCACAGCACAGAAGGACAGGTGTGATGGATGTGACAACACCTGGGCTATGTTGCAGAAGTGTGGAATGACAGCCTCAGAAAGCAGCCAGGAAAATGGAAAAGGATTCAGTTTAACTCTGATTGAGACCTTTCCATAGGATTTTCCTGAAGGTGACCCAACTGCTTTCACAAAAAATTGTAGCACAACTTCTGTTCCTATTTTGTCATCCATCTTCATAGCAGAAGAGAGCACAGACTTTGCTCATACCAGAATGCAGTTTTCTGCCCTCTTTGCTTCCTTAGGTCCCTAAGTCACTACACTAGATGACTGGATCCACTTCCTGAAGTGGCTGAAAGCCCTCTTCAACTTTCTGTTATTCCTGGGTGGAAGCCTCACTCACCTGCCTTCATCAGGCTATGGAAAATGATCTTCCTCTCTTGTGTACAAGGGACACAGAAACAGGAATAACTGTTTGCTTTTGTACCCTTGTGAACCATCTAGTTCCAACACCCCTGTGATGGGCAGTTTGCATCCAGCCTGGCCTTGAACACTTCCAGGAATGAGGTAGTCACAGCTTCTTTGGGCAACCTCTGCCAGTGCCTCACCACCCTCACAGGAAAGAATTTCTTTCCAGTATCTAATCTAAAACTGCCATTACTCCTTGTCCTGTCACTCTATGCCCCTGTCAAAAGTCTCTCTCCATCCCTCTTGTAGGCCTTTTAGGTACTGGAAAGTGCTCTAAGGTCTCCCTGGAGCCTTCCCTTCTCCAGGTTGAAAAACTTCAGCTCTCTCAGCCTGTCTTCCTAATAGAGATGCCCCAGCCCTCTGAGCACCTTCATGGCCTTCTCTGGACTCACTCCAACAGGTCCATGTCTGTCTTATGCTGGGGACCCCAGAGCTCAATACAGTACTGCAGGTGGGGAACTTGGGCATTAGCCAGAGCTCATCTTGTCATCAAGTCTGACTAGGCTTCGATGTAAATGGTTGCTTTGAAGAAATGAAGATGCAGTCAGATAGATCCATCTGTTACTCCTAAGTCTAGAGAGATACTTGTCTGATATGAGATGAAGAGAAAAATGGCATGAAAGGCAAGTGGCTTTGGGCTCATTTTAAAGACACTTCATTCAGTCATAAAAGATTCTGATTATTCACTTCAGGGATGGTCAGAGCTGGATGTGTATTCCAGGGCTAAGGAAGATATGGTCATCCACTGCTTACTTGTAATTGGAGGGTCCACTTCACGTTGGTATTTAGTTAGGCAAAATGGAAGGAAGGGAAGACCATCACATTGGTTAAACTCATTACCAATCCATTGCTAATACGTTTGATTGCTAATGGTGACTTTTTTTTTCCCCTATATCAGAAGGCAGTTCATGTCAACAGAGCATTATAATAAGAACGGGGGAGTAACATTTCCCAGATCAAGGCTTTGAATGCCACGCTGGTAGAAAGGGAAGAAACCTTCATGGTCTGGGAAACTCTAACAAGCAGGACGGGATTGCACTATAAATTACATGCTGGGCATGAGTTACAGTAATCTCAATCACTAGAGACTCATCAACTGGACATTTAAGAGCGGGCACATAAATAAAATATCTCCAGATTGTAGACAGATTACATGCATGCCGTTCTGTTATGGATACACTTTCTTCATGATTCTTACTACATGGCCCACTTGATAGGATTTTAAAATTTAATACCCCAGGCCAATAAGTCCAGAAAGTACTTCCTAAATAACCTACTGCCAATACTGATCTGAATTAAGACCAGCCTGTAAATGCTGCACCATGCAATTGATTTGGCTTTTCACTGTTTGTGGTTTTTCTTTTCTTTCCATTCTTTCCAGATATAAAACAATAACTATACTCCAGAAAAAAAGAAGACAAAGTGATCATTCCTAATTTGGTATTCAGTTGAGGAACAAGAGTAATACATCCCATGGATTAAAACAGTGTCATTAAGCAGTTTAAGAATACAATTTTAGTTTTGTGAAAGCAATGATACTAACAGTTTGCATCACTGCAGTATCTTCACTTTCAGAAGATCCTGAAGATCTCTGAAAAAAAAAAAAAAGTGGAGAAATGTCATAGAGCAATCTGAGTAACCTGAGCAACTCTGTGTGAACACTTAGCAGCAAGATAGTGAATTCTATGAGAAAGGCCATGTTAATGTGCTCTGTGAGGGAAAAACACCCACTGTTCCAAAATTAATTCAATTTTTTTAATGTACTTATAGATTATATATTCAGTTTGTTGAATTAAGCAATTTTCAGTTCTCCAGGAGAACAAAAATCATTGTCCTTCATAAATTTTTATAGATTTCCCAAATCTTGATAATTTGGTCAATTTTCTTCGAAAGTTCAGTTTCAGTTGTGATCCTTAACCTTATAACTAGTAAGTAAAGAAGCAGCAAGTGAAGAAGGTGATGTATGGTCACCAGCTCTATAAGTTGGTTATTCTTCTTTCTAAACAAAATTATTTCAAACTTTCTATGAAAAGAAAGTCTTGGATTATAAATTTGCTCTAGGTTATTTGTAATATTATTTTTCAAAATGTTTAAGTACTCCGAAAGAATTGAGGCATTTTAATTGACCTGAAATATATGCACTTGTGTTTTTTTTCCCCTCAGAGCAGTTGTTTGTATGTCTGCTTTAGCTCTGCCCGACACAATATTTTTGCCCTCTATTTTTTGGAACATCAGGTGAATCCCAAACTTATTACACAGCTGCACTGCTTCATTCCTACTTGCTTCAGGCTGAGGGGAACATGCCGGAGCACAGCCTCATCTCTCCTTCAACACTTCTTGGTATGTACATGTGGCACCCAAGATGTGGATTATTTGTTGCTTTAGCTGTAGGAAAGAGCCAGGCGTGGAGGAAATTGTGACTCAGAGATGAACAGTTTCTAGTACTTCTTGGCTTCTTCAGGGCTGCTGTAACCATCTCATGATGTGCAGCCCTTGCTGAAGGCTGTGCACTAAATTGGGTGATGCTTTCACACTTGGCGGATGTTGGTACAATTCCACTGAGTCAGTGAGTCAAAGAGGGATGATGACTTGCACCTGGCTTTTCCCCCCATGTTCAACACTGGTGAGGCTGCACCTTGAATCCTGTGTTCAGTTCTGGGCCCCTCACTACAGGAAAGACATTGAGGTGCTGGAGCATGTCCAGAGAAGGGCAACTGAGCTGATGAAAGGTCTGGAGCACAAGTCTGATGTGAAGCAGCTGAAAGAGCTGGGGGTGTTTAACCTGCAGAAAAGGAGGCTATGGGGGAGTTTGCCACTCTACAACTGCCTGAAATGAGGTTTTACACAGGTGGGGATTGGTCTCTTCTCCTAGACAACAAGTGCTAGGACAAGAGGCCTAGAAGGCCTCCAATTGTGCCGGGGGAGGTGTAGATTAAATATTAGGAAAAATTTCTTGACTAAAAGTATTGCAAAGCATTGGAATAGGCTATCCAGGGAAGTGATTGAGTCACCATCCCTGGAGGTATTTAAAAGACATACAGATGTGGCACTTGGGGACATGGATTAGTAGTGGATTGGCAGTGCTGGGTTAATGGTTGGACTCAATGATCTTAAAGGTCTTTTATGACCTAAACAATTCTATGATTCTAAGATGGAGTATGCCCCAGCCTCCCACTCTTCCAGATGAATTAAAGTCTTGTCCCAGATATGACAGGACACACGTACACTCTTGCACTACCAGGGGCCAGGAGCTGAGCTTCAGGTGACTCGACAACAGCTGGCACTGTTTGGCTTCTGGTCCTCCAAGTTTTGTTTTTGACTGTTCCTGCTGGATCTCAACAAAATAAATCATTTCTGGAGAGGATAGCAACGAGGATGTGAGCTTCTTGCATTTGTCCTTCAGCCTATAGGCACTTGTCCTTTAGGCGATACTTAAGCCTCTAGAACAATTTTTTCTCTTTTTTTTTTTTTCCCCTCCCCCTCATTCTTTTCTCCTCCCTGCCTTTCCCCTCGCCCCCCCCCCCCCTTTTTTTTTTTTTTAACCAGCATAAACAGAGCTGTAGAGATCCCAAACAAGGCATCTACTTCCAGGGGAAATTTCTCCAAGTGTTCACTTCTCAATGTCTTCCTTTTCTCTGACCATATTTATTTTTTCTTTACATTTTTTGAAGTGTATATCCTATGGAACCACACCACTGACCTACTTTTAAAAATGCATTTTAGAAATACCTGGTTCTTTAAATGTTTTAATACAGCATTTATACTGCAAAAGTTAACCCAAACAGGTAACAGACCAGAGGAATAATTTACTATAGTGTGTGTAAAACAAACCAAACCAAACCAAAATAGATTTTATAAAAAATAGACTTTGTCAGGTTTGTAAATAATGCAAACAGTGAGCTGAATTGTGTCAAAGCATAAACTGAGCAATTCTTTTCATTGATGCAAATCTTCTGTAGCTACTCTGAAATCTCAATCACAAAGGTTTTTCTACAATATTAAAGACAAGACCTCCCTTTCACTGAAGAGTGATAAAGAGGCACTAAGCCCTGCTCTATTGTTAATCACAAGTCATTTTAATGTGGGTCTGTAACACTGTGAAAGATGACCTACAAAAGGCAAGTGGCAGGCTATAATTCTGTGCCTTGGAAGGTAACACCAGGATCTACCAGCTGATAACTGACTTTCCCGTTATACAGTTATCATCTGGAACACTTTTAGATGCTCAGTGGGTCCTTGCTAGCACTGTCTGTGTTAATCCCTGTAATGGTGATGGAGCAGTAAACTGTTCAGAGCATGGAAATGGCTCTCCCATCCTGTCTGAAAGCAGCAGCAACAAACATGTTGCTGTGAACCCAATTCCAATTTCCAGTCACAGGCCACTAATGAACATTTTTTGTATGATACAAACACTACCTGACCTCAAAATTGTCTGGGATCCTGTTGTAGAAGCACAGTGTAAGATTTTTGTTTCTGAAGAATTTATAATCTGACTGGGTAAGGACTAGCAGAGTATTTGGGAAATACCACAGCATTTCTGTCCTGTTCTCAAACACCTCTGTAAGTGCTGACACATGGCTACTGTCAGAGACAGACACGAGACTAGGTGGACCTTTGATATGCTTGGTCTAAGTGTTAAGAGCAGCGAGAGAAAATCCATGCACTAAGGAATCAAGTGATTCAGCCAGAGCCAGGTCAACAGCCAAGCAGCACAGAGAGAGCTCACAGGTTGCAACCTAAAGCTCAGCCTGGGAACTGCTTCAGAGCCTCCAGACAGGTCTCCCTCCTCTTCCTCCTTCTGCTCCTCCTTCTCTTCTTCCTGCCTCCATGGACTCTGAGAGATCCTCATCAGACTTGCATGTGCTTTCTTTAGGAAGGGATTTCCAGACTGAGGCAGGAACAGTGACAGAGTGCCTGGGCTGTTGCCATTGCTGCTCTTGCACACTTGACATTTCAAAGAGGCAGGACTAGCTGCAGAAGCCAAGCTGGTTAACATGGATAATGAACCAAACAGCATGTACCTGCTCAGAGCAAGCAGGGATGCGCTCACATATGTATTCCAGTTACATCCCACTTGTGGAGTTTGATATTCACCTTGGTGGGATGAGACAGCCTTTAAGGCAGCACTGCTTGATATCAGCAGACTGTGGGATGCTGCTGTACAGATGCAGAGGTTTAAGCAAGGAAGGAGAAGCACCAGAGCAGGCTGAGAGGCAAAATAGAACTGGGTATTTCTGTACTGCTCCCTGCTATCTTGGAAAAAGGTAGAACCATTATAGGAACATGAGCCAGTAGCATTATTCAGTTTAAGAAAGGCAAGAACAGAGGAAACCTTGGCTTTAGTCTCCTTTGCTGCCTTGATGAAGGACATCCCACCTGTGATTCCTTCTTTGTGCTGTAATCCTCACCTGCCTTACTGTGTATATTTTGGATACAGACTTGAAAGTTATGATAGTATGTGGTTTTCAACAGTTTCCCCAGCCATACCTCACAGGAAATTTGGCTCTGGTTTATCTTGTAAATTTGATATATCATTTCTTCCTAAAGCAACTAGATGTGTTTTCTTTCGGAGGGCAGAAAGGGAAGGAGAAAGAAAGGAATGGGAAGATTCAGCATAATCTTCATTAAAAAATGCTAAAATGCAGTAGATACATGGACCCACTTTTTTTTTCTAATTCCTCTTTAGTTTCTTTAACTGAATAATGAACTAGCATTGATTTTTATCTGGTAACTCATTTGATGAATCCCAGAGCAGCAAGTTTTGTTATTCTAATTTGTTATTACTAAACCCAGTTTCACCAAAGCACCTAGTGGCTGTAAAAAAATGTCTTCAGCTAGTCTCAGTTCTGAACTAGACCATGAAATTAAAAATATTAGTCATGTCTTTTATAAGTCAGTGAAAACATGTCTGTAAAATACATGTGAATGTAAAAATTCACTTTTAGCAGACAGCTAAACTTGAGCATGTGAATGTAGTTGAGAAGGACTCCATGTGAACTCCTGTATGTGAAAGAGAAAAACAAATCAAAAAGTATCTAGAAATAGGCTTTGATCCTTTATTTAACTTCCTCACATATGTTTTCTTGGTATTACTATTACTAGTAGTACTATTATTACTCTTAAATGCTGTGAAGAACTGCAGCTATTTGAAATAACGATACCAAACTGAAAAACATCCTGTCACCTTGAATGTAACAATCAATATTGACCCCCTTTACCATGCAGTAGCAGATTTCAAGGTCAGTCTCCCACTGGCAATGTGGAGCCAGGATACATGTTGCAGTGGAAGTCTTTTGTTTCCCTTTTTCCTTATGTATCTGGAGTAAAATATGTATGAACTATACCTTGGCAATTCCCTTTTTTCCAATCAAATCAGATACCACAGTCTTGAAACTCAACCTCTTTCTCCCTTCATCTCTTCCCTCTTGGAAATGACCTGTCTCACTTTATCTGTTTCTCTTCCTAGGCCATTCTGTTTTAAACTCAGAACTTCCCTCAATCAAAACACAGCATTTCTGCCAAAACTCTACTCTTCAAGTTTTTTCAGTATTCAGGTTCAATCCACCAGTAGGAAAGATTCTGACTTTCGCAGTCCAAAATTAGGAAAATATACTTTTATACACAGAATCCAAAACAGAGCCGTGTTTCTGTTAGCTACTGTGTATATACCTAATACCTTTCAGGCGTTGATATGTTTTGTACTGACAAATGGCAAACTAAGTCAGGATATCTGAAGGGAGGTTCCTCAATAAGTTATTAAGAAGAGGAGTCACAAAACCTAATTTGGTCATTCTTATGTGATCTAGAGCTCACTGGGAGAAAACAAGAAGTCTCATGGACTTCCAGAGGTTTCTTTCCTGTTCACTTGCACTCCAAATAATAATTCACAGGAAGCTTAAATAACATTACATTATGCAATTCCTTAAACATATATCTGTTTAATTTAAAGGTGTTACTTGGTTGCTTGGGTCTTTTTAAATTTTTTTTTCCTTACTTAGAGGAAAAAAAGTCTCTAGACAGGATGTCACTTGCTACAGGGACAGTTACAATTTTTGTGTTTTCATGTGTCCTTTGTCTTCTAGAGCTACATGGTGTGAGAAAGTCTGTTCTGTTTAGGGGAACCAAACTGTGACAATCATTTTGTTCTGGGACATAGTACTCCTGCCTAGTGCTTTTGAAGATCTCGTGGCCTAAATTCAAGCACAGCTGAAGGACATTTATGGATGCATGAGTGGAAAAGCCATTTTATTTCTAACTGATTTTTTTTTAGAAAATACAGCTATTGAGTAGGGAGTTCTAATGGCAAGGGAAGGCACTGAATACTGAGTATGTAATTCTCTAATGCACGCTGGCATGGATTTAGATGAATATGTATTCACACATATAGAATGATATCCATAAAAACTTTTATACATATTGCTGTATGTTCAAGCAGTTGTCAATGTACAGAAATATGTTTGAATGGAAATATGCATTTATGTCTAAACATAAATAGAACATGACTTGATGTTATTCACCTATACCATCAAGACCTGTTGCTGTGATATGGTTACAACACTTCAAATCACTTTTGTCACTAGCATAGAAAAACAGCATTTAGGGAGTTAGCGCTAAACCAAATGGTCAAAATCTCTTGCCAGTATAAACATATGTCTTCATAAACCAGGTTTGCAGGAACAGCTACACCAGAAATCCATCCCTCTGTAGACCAGGCTTATGCCCTCAAAGGAAAAACAAGCCCCCTGGATGTTTCTAAATTTGTGTCAGATACAAGTGTAATTTCTTTCCCTGTTAGATGGGGAGCCACATAGAAATAACTCAGTCACAGCTTTTCAGAGCTATTTTGGAGGTTGTACATTCACAATTCCCTTTCACTTTGGTTGCCACTCAGATTTCAGCTCTAGAATTCTATCTTGCATTCCCAAAGCACCACCAATTTATGATAAATCAAATCAGTCTTGTCCTGTAGGATAAATCATAAACCCAAGGAAAGGCATTTCAAGATCTTTGGAAATGTAGCAAAACCCCCTGCAGGTTAAAAGGTGCTACGCTTTAGTGGGAACACTTCCTTGTCTTGTCCATATGGGTTTGGCTATCAAGAGGTGAAGATCAGTAGGCAAATGCTGTAAGCCTTTGAGCAACTCTCTTCACCTGTCACGGGAGAGGACACTTACATGTTGTTCATGGTACTCAGTGTTATGTATTGCCCTTGACTACAATCCTTGGTGCTCAAAGGCAGAAGGCTCCTGCAGCCTGCACAGAAGAGCAAGCAAAAGTAGAGAGAAAAAGTACTTAGCCCAAGGTCACTCTGCAGGTTGAGGCTCAAAATTAAAGTGTTGAACTACATATGATGTACTCTGGAGAATAACAGCATTCAAATTTCATGGAAGGAGCCCCTAGCTAAGCAAGAGAACAACAAGAACAGCCCAGTTTCCAGTTAAAATATCAACCTGGCCAACATGCAGCCAAACTCTGAGCCCTCCCCACTGGTTAAGGCATGATTAACAGGTCACCAGTGAATGCTTCATCAAACTTTTCATTATTCCTGAAATTAATTTCCTCTTCGATTTCATTTCCTCTTTCCTGAGAACATCCCCATTCTTGAGACATCTAAATGTATCCTTATTTCCATTGAAAACACTGAAAGAAAAGCTTATTAGCTACTTTTTAATTTGGAACAATGAACCCCTTAAAGTTCAAAATGAAGTTTAGCATTTCCTGATTGTTCCTTTAAGCAGAGCTCATCGTTCACAAAAATCACTGAGGGGTAACAAAGCCAAAAAGAAATGAATGGATTTATCTAGGATTGTCTATTTTACAACAGCAAAGACAGAGAGACCACAAAAATCTAGTGATTTTTACATCACTAGTTCTCTAATATCCCACATACTCTTCCTTTCTCTTTTGATGAGGCTCATGCAGGACATGTCCCTAGATGAACAAGGAACAAAGGGCTGTGGGTTCCTTTAAGGTCTCCTGCCATGCTCAGGCAGCCTCAACATATCCAAGCCTACCTCTGAGGTCCCTTGCTAGGCTCTGCAATCCCACTCAGGCTCCAGAGACAACTCACCCTCTGCCACAAAGCCCTTTCTGACTTGCTCCCATCCTTTATACAACAGAATTCATTTCCCCACTTGGTATTTTATTTTGATGTTCCAGGCATAAAAAAGCAAATGGTTCCCTCAAGCCATTTTCTCTCTATGAAACTGTGAAATAGCTTTGCAATTTTGGAGCAGTTTAAAATGCATTGTTATATTGAGAAAGAAGAGGGGAGGGGGGGGGGGAAGCTTCTTTTCTAACTTTGAGCACTGAATGCTATAGTGAAAAAGGATTGAAATTCTTCAAATAAGGATTTCATAGCTTCTGCAGCTATCAAGACGGATGGCTCCCTATTTGCATACTGCCATCTATATAAAAGAAATGAGGCTCAACGGTTTTATTATAATTATATAGCTCGGTTTTTAGTATTAATAAGCCTATTGTTATCACCACTGCCTTTCAAAAAAACCTCCACGTTTCTGTCATACAAACTGAAATATTGCAATTTATTTTTAAGGCATGTACTAGAAAAGTAAATCCTTTCCAAAGACTCCTCCTGGTTTGTTGCTCAGCACTGAACTAGTTTGCTGGAGATTATCACCGAGGACTGTGTTTGATCATTGTTTTTCAATCTTCCCTTGCTTGCTCAGTGCTTTATTTAAAATTCACAGCACAGACGAGATGCATACTTTAAAGATGGTATCAGTGCTATTTTTTGTGGGACTTCAGGCAGTTCCTAGGTGCTTGTCTTGATGTTCTATTAAAATAGAGCATCCTTCATTGAGCCACAAAAGAAGGTGACTGATAATTAAGGTGAAAATGCTGCTCTCCTGTCTATGCTGCAGAACTCTTATCAGGCATGTG
The DNA here is from genome assembly GCA_035583135.1 of Lophotriccus pileatus. Taxonomy (NCBI): domain Eukaryota; kingdom Metazoa; phylum Chordata; class Aves; order Passeriformes; family Tyrannidae; genus Lophotriccus; species Lophotriccus pileatus. The sequence continues at coordinate 30,152,844 of JAWWES010000001.1, forward strand.
AACTCTTATCAGGTGCCCTCTTATCTCTCCTCCTGTGCATCCTCTGCTGGAATCCTACACGGAACTCTCATGACATCAATGGGAGCTCCACTCTTGGTGATGTGAAAACACAATAGCTGCTTGAGTCTCCAGAGTATGGCTCTGCAACATTGTGGTCTTAGGGACATGGTACACAGAAAGAAATTGTAAAAGGTAAAAATCAGTGCATTTGAGGCTGAAACAACTTATTACAGCATATTACTGTATATATATATATATGCATGTTGTTCATTTATAGCAAAGTTCTTCATTTGGTGTTGCAGCCAGAAAGAGAATTTAAGACTCAGAGCTGAAATGCTTTAGCTTCAAATATTCAGAGGGACACATTCTGATCGGGTAAAATAAGTTTTTTTCCCAGAGTAGAAAAATTTGCAGGAGCCTGTGGCTCAGTTTCACAGACTTTTTTTTTTTTTTGCATAGGAAAAACAGAATCATAACTTTTTCAAGCAGATAACACAAGGGAGCTTTGTGGAGAAAGACACAGTCATAAAAGCAAGGGGTTATCTAAGCCAAATCTCTGTATGTCATTCACTTCAGCTTCAGAAATATCAGCAGGTCCTATTTGCCATCTCTCTGGCTGATCTCAATTCATTTCTTACGGGCACAGTGACAGAAGTGGGTTTTCAGGGAGAAGTTGGAGAAGGACAGATATTTGAGGTATTTGGGGGAGGAGGACAGAGGCTTTGAACAGCACAAAAGGTTTGAACGCCACCGCATGATGTGAAAGGAAGCTGTCAAAAGACATAAAAGGTGGATGAAGGAGAATGAGAAAGAAATGTTTTGCAGCCAAAAAACACCAAAGAAAAATTTCTAGAGCAGGCAAAGAAGACAAGTATATGATATGGCAAGGAAGGGGTTACTGTAATCAAGAAAGGAGATACTGAAGCTTCATGGCAACTCTCTTAAAATTATCAAGCTAACAAGAAACTAATTCTGAACATACAGTTGAAAGAAACTTTGATAATACCCTTTTGTTGGGATTTTGCCTGAAGACCTTATTTGTATGCCTCTGGATCCTCTGAATTCCCTTAAGCACTGATATTAAGAACAAATACAGAAAATGCAGGCCCTAAACCTTTTCATTTTCTAGAAACCCATATGTTTAGACCATTGAACCACAGGTACATTTTCGAAGTGCCATAGTGTAGGAGTTATTAGACACATGACCCTTTTATACTGTTTTTCATGGCAAGCACATGACTACAACACTGTCTGATGCTTGAAAAAAATTACCACTGAGATTTACTCCTCTCCACAAAAACAGTTCTAGCTCATTCTTCACCTACCATGAGACCTCAAGTCTAGATTTATCATCTCCCTGCTTACTTGTCAGCTTGCATTATCCTGACAGAATACAAAAAACTTGAACAAATACCCTCTAGTAAAGAATTCACAGACTCAGAATGTGAGAAGGATTAAGCATCATAATAGCCAAACCAAACAATTTCTTAGGGGGTTCATATACAGTCTGTCAAATATGTTCCACAGCTCTGAGATGAAAAACAAATGCAAATGTAAATCACCTCTAGGAAAGGCAGCTTCTTCTTGGTGTCCAAATGCACTAAATCAATCTCTTTATTTTCATTTGGGCAGAGTCCACAAGCTTTCACCATCTACGGAACCGCGAGATGAAAGAGACGACTGACTGTGTTTGGCATTGAAAGTTCCCAAGGCAGTTTACTAAACTGAAGGTACTTTAACAAAAATCAACTCAGTTGAAAGAACTTGAGCAAGGAAAGAAAAAATGGGACTAAGGTTTGGACCACTCCTGAAGAAACTCCATCTTCCATATCTTCCATAATCACGTTTTGAAAATTGTATTTTTGGCTTAACATGTAAACACTTGTATTTTAACTGGTATCTAGCATAATATACAATTATTAGCTACATGCGCTGCAAGACTTAGCCAAAATGGATACCAGAGACAGAAACTTAATTACAAGTTGGTTTGGAAGAATCTGGACCTACTGACTCTCTCAGGAAGCAGCAGATATGGCCATCTAAATTACTGAAGGAACTGCACCCAACAGACTAAAGAAGACCTTCTTTGTCATATTCTCAGACACTCTTATATCAACTTCACTGGAAACCATTTGTCACACCTTTTTGTTTTCCTGTTCCTCTTCTCAGAGGTATCTCTCAGCAACTTTCCCTGTGTTAGTTAATGCATCAAATGAGATTATACTATCTGCTACTGTGGATATGCTCTGACAGCATGCTGCCCATGTTCTCAATGTCACTCTCCACCATCCTCCCTCATTCTTGCTAACTTAAACCTTTCAAAACCTCTAGTCAACATGGACTGATCTATTACTAATCTCTGACAAATCCTTGTTAATCCTTCCTCACTTGTGGCCCAATAAGTTCCTACTGAAGCCAAAGAGAACTGACTTAAAAAGACATAAATTTATGGCCATGATGCACAGTGTTTGAATATGGAGTAAAAATAGACCAAAATCCTGCCAAACAGAATTCCAGAGAAATGGACAGACCAGGTTGCTTGTTGTCTTCTAGAGGATTAATGAAACCATTGTATATGGGGTGTGTGTGCCACATAATATACTGTCGTACACAACAGTGTTTTTCTAGAGTAGGAGGATAAATTCTCTTAAAAATTGTCTTATACCATCAGGCTGGTAGAGCTGATACATGAGATGTGCAGATATAGTAAAAGACTTATACTATATTATAAGAATGACAAAGCTTTCCTTCAAATATACCATATCTTTTGTCAGAGAGCAATAAAAATTCTATGACAACTTATAATTTGTTAAGATTAATTTCATTTTCTGTTTTCCTCCCTTGTTAGAAAACATTTTCTGATATTAATTTTTAAAAGTAATTTTTTTTTTTTTTTTTTTTTTTTTTTTTTTAAATTTTAAGATTTATTTGTTGTTATTTTTTATTCCTCACCTTCCAGTAGGTGCCAGGAAGAGCAATCTGGAATTAAGGTATTCTGGACAGGTACATATTTCAAAAAAATATTTTGCAAACAATATATACTGTCTGGATCATAGAAGAGATTAAATAAACACAGGAAGATGAAGGGTGAAAATGAGAGAGTGAGATCACAAAATGAGAAAATTATCTCGCACAATGAGTCTCAATTTACTTTTCCTTTCATTAACGCGAAAAGATGTTATTAACAAGCATGAAAATCTCTGTGCTCTGATGGTTGTCACACTGAAAAATGCAGTTGGTACCTTAAATCTGAAAAGACAGAAGTCTGAGTGAAATTCCAAGTGTAAGATGAAGGACAACTCTGATTTCTGTTGCCTTGGAGTTAATAATTTTCTAATGTGTAAATTGTATCATTGTGCCTAAAGACTACAGTAATTATTATTTTTTTTTTAATATAGGAAGAAAATGCAATGATGAAGTGATTTAGCCAGAGTTACATAGGGAACTTGGTGGTGAAAGTAGTATTCAAGTGCCTTATGCTCGAGCTTGTTCTTCATAATAGGAGATCTTTCTTTAAAAAATACCAGATAAAATATACAAGCAGCCAGCAGGGAATTACCCTAAACAACTAAAAGTCAGTCATGCTTGCCAAAACAATTGACACTCTACATTTTGCAGAGCACAGGGACTGTTTTAGGTGTATGTGCTCACTTGCTAACTTGCAGACTTTGTAAGACACAAAAAAAACCGCGCTGTGGTCGTTCTCACTTGGGGGTTTTTGCTTCAACAAAATAAAATTTCATCTGAACCACTGAAGAAGTAATTAAATGTGACTGAGAATATATCTTTGTGCTCTGCTTGAGTATGATCTTCATTTTACAGAGAAAACAGAAATAGCACAATTAACTGTTAACTCCTATTCAAGGAAAAAAAAAAAAGATATCTTCAAATCTAGAACCCAACTATACTTAATTATTTTCCTTGAGTTTTGTGCCCTGGAATATTTTTCAGTAGTATGCATGACTGCTGTATGTCTGACAAAAGAGTCAGAGGACCAATATAGTACTTTTGTCATGATTAAAAGTCTAATATTCCCATACTGAAAGTCTACGGAAGTGTAATTCAGTTTATTTAGAAATGTTGCTAACCACTAATCCTTACTACAGGATTTACTTTTTAAAGCATCTTATAAGATTCCATATAAGAATTATGACTATATACTCCAGAAAAACCTTTATTATAAACTCCAGAAGTCACAACACAGAAAGCAAGTAACATCCTATTAAATTCAACTGAAATTTCCTAGATGTGATGGATTGCCAAAAATCAAGGAGACCTTTTTCCTAATCTCTCCCATGAGAAGGGATCCAGACATGAAACGTCTCATCCCTGTTGTATATGTCCCCAGTGAAAGAGCATTAAGGTTACCAAAGCCCTTTTCTATCCTTCCCCATACTGCTGGGTTTGTTTCATGGAAATGGCACCTTGTTCTTGCCTCCTTATGCTGTAATGATAGGTCTTGACAAGGGTTTTCAAGGAAGGGGGGAGCAGTCATGGCTACAGGCAAAATCACAGCTTCTGAACTTCATGCTTGTCAATAGCTGTTTTACTTTGCCATACTAATGTGCCTTATAAATATTCCCCAGGGCTCTCCACACCACCACGTTGCTGTTTTCTTATTCATCAATACAGTCAAAACAGATGCAGATGCTGTCAGTTAAGGTCAAGACGTACGTCTTCCAGATCTCTGGAGTAAAAAGACCTCTATCCCATCTTAAAAAAGAAGGAAATATTCTGTATTCATTTCATAAGTAGCTCTCGGGACTCACAGTTTTACCATGATGGCCCCAATAATTAACCTTAACTTCCGTACTGAGATTTACCCTTCATGCCATCTTCTCTCTCCACTTCACTTGCTCGTTTCTCCTGGAGTGTTTGGCACCCATGCCACTGCGCTGCCTGCAGGCCATGCTGTGCGAGATGGCATCTAAGGGGACAGGAAATGACAGTCTGCCCTTCATCCCAAAGAAATGAAAAATCAAGTGAAAGACTGGAGTGTGAAAAGGCTAGGGAAGGATGGCCTCTACTTATCTACAGGATGGATGAGGGTGGAGACGCTGCTGGCTGGAGTTTCCCCCGCATGTCCAGCACTCAAAACTCTATTGCTAGAGACATTTCTGAAGGTGATCAGTTCTTAGCCTTTTTTCTTGTTTTCTTTTAATTTTTGAAAATTGCATTCTAAAGCAGATGCACCCACTTGGAATCAGATTTTAAAAAACCCTTGATTTCCTTTAAGCTTGAATATACATTCTTCTATATACCAGCAAATACAGGCCAAAAATTCCTTCTGCTCTTGAGATTCTTTGAAAGTCTTGTGATGAGTTCACACTGGAAATCAGTGGCTTTGAACATTATGGTCAGTGTGTTTCTATTTAGGTGCTGATGTGGGATTGACTCCGAAGTCAAAGGGAGATAAACACTTCAAAATATAGCTCCAGGGAAGCGTCATTTTTTACAAAGTCCTTGGATTTTCTGCTAAGATTAGCGACAAAGCAGACATCTGGCATGTGCATGGGTTTCTGCATCGTACAGACCTGATGGTATTGTCCAGAGATGTTATCTTCTCAGAGCTTGCCCTTGTGCATGTTCCTAAGGATGCTTACTTTGTGACTTATCCTTCCTTGCTCTCCTTGCCTCAGCTGTCACCACCATATTTATTCCTGGGCAAATCATGTTATTTTATGGAGAAATTCTACCTCAGTGCATTACTACCTGTCTTTAAATATACTACAGTGGTTGCAAATAATCAGCTTACCAACAATTTCACATCATATCAGTAACTCAGGCAGCACAATTTGATGAATTCTGTCTCAAAGCACAGTGAACCCATTTGTGGTGCCCTAATTACTTCATGCACATACCTAACAGAGAGGTTGCTGCTTATTTTAATACTAGTTCTCTTCTGCAAAAAGATACAGTGTGTCAGAGAAGTAAGTCAGCAATAGTCTGAAGACTTTAATAAAAACGGCAGCAATAAGAAAGTAAAATATAGCCTCTGTTTCTCTTGCAAGCCTAGTTTGATAAAATCTGTTGTCATTCAGTATACACACAAATTATGAAGAAGACATGCTGAGCATGCAGAACTGGCAGACTTATCTGGGGAGCATTAGGAACTGCAGACCTCTAACAGCTTTGCCTTGTTCTCTTTTCATAAGGGAAGACCTGTCCTGCCCTTCTCTTTCCTCTCTTACTCTGCAATCATCTAACTCTGTGCTGATAAGCTGTCCTCTTCAAGATACACGTTTCTTGAAGAAGCAGAAGGGAAGTGCTTGCTCAAATTTTTTTGTGTAAGCTCTGATTTCCTTGGAGCTGCCACAATTTCACCTTGATGGAGGTCTTGGACCATATTCATCCTGCTGAAAGTTTTCTCACTTCGCAAAGTTAAGATACTGATTGTTCTTGTCTGAGAGCAAACTCTTGCTGAGTATTGATGCATGAAAAATATTAACAGCCACCCCCTTCATATCACGTACTTAGACATATAATTTTAAAAACCAACCTCAGCTTCCAAAACCCTCTGGCCTAGGGTAAATAAGAAGTGTAAATAAAAAAATAGCCACCAAAGCCACATTTTACACAGAAAGTGCCCATCACACTGTGAAAAGGGGGAATGGCAACATCTGGAACTCCCTTACGACAAAGGACCATGTGAAAACCAACTCATGCAAATGTGTTTGGCCCCAAGAAGGCTTACAATGCTCATCCTTAACCTACAGCAGCATGCTCCAGAAAGCCAAATGGAGTAAAAATGTGTATTTGATTTAGGATGAACGGTGGGGAAGGAAGAAGAATGTGAAAGTTTCCATTTGGTTATTAAACTTTCGTTTTCAAAGTTGTTTCTGCTCAAATGAGAGACTTGCCAACTTCAGAGCCAAATGTGCTCAGTGCCAGTGTCATCAAGAAGGATAGATTATAGAGCTGCTGCTCATTTATGTGCTTGTTCTGATGAAATACAGACATTTATCTTGTGGAACTAGTAAAACAATTGCATCATTTTCCACTGCAAATTGAATCAATGCACCCAGTGGCTGCTGAGCCGAGAGCAGAGCTGGAAATTGTATGTTCTGCTATGCAGCTGCTCTGATGGTAGGATCCACTTTGGATTCATCTGAAGTACTTTCACATTCCCTGTCCATTCTCAAACCTTTTTTAGAAAACCCACACATTAAACCAAAGAAACAAACAATAAACCCCAAAACAAACAAAAAATCCCAGCAATAAAAACTTGAGTTTCATTTTTCTTTGTTTTGTTTTCTCCGTAAACCCTCTGCTTGTGAGCCTGAGGGCCATAATACTGGTGGTCCTTTGTCCAAGCTCGAATTGCTGGAGACACTACCCTGCCCCCATGCAAAATACAGATCCCACATGGAATTCCTCCCAACGCTTAGAGATATTTGCCTCTGAGATTTTTACCCAATCATCTCTCCTTACAGAGCATCATACAGTGCTCCATTCTCTTGTCAGACCCCACACAGAGCAAGGCATTTAATGAAAAATCATAGCCGTTTAGTCAAACAAAGAAGACAAGGACACTTCCTTTGCCCCCTGGGCAAGTAGAAATGTCTGGAATCACCTATCCAAGTGTAATCACCACTATAAACAAAAAAGATTGCTGCAGAGAGTATAACTTTGTGTGGGAAAGGAAGCAAGTACTATGATTCATATGGTGGATCTGCCAAAAAAAAGTGTCAAAATAAAATTAAAAAAAAAAAACACCAAAAAACCAAAACCAAAACCAACCAACCAACCAACCAACCAGAAAGGCACACAAAAAAACTACAAAACAAAATTAAAAACCCAAAAAACCCCAAACAACCTTACCAATATTCCCATGACACAATTATTAACTATTGCTTCTATCAGTAATGTTCTTAGGGTCCCAGGTAGGACAGTCAGGCGGATTTTCGTCACTTCTGTATTATCCTGCTTGGTTTCTATCTGCCACCCCAGACAGTAGTGGATGTTTCATAAATCTTGCATCACAACTATCATTCCAAGGTGGAAAGCTCAGATGCTGCTGGACTCCTACAAAGGCAGGAGATAAACCTTAAAGCACCTGTATTCCATATGATACATCTTTAAAAAACAAAGATCCCTTTCAGCTAGGAACCCTGCCACTGAGAAATTATAATTCAACAGGTACGAGTCATAGAAATCACAGAATCATAGAGAGGCTTGTGTTGGAAGGGACCTTACATATCCTCTATTTCCAACCCACCCACCATGGGGAGGGATGCCACCCTCTGGATCAAGAACACAGGCAGGAGAAGGGAGAGAACAAGAAAACGATGAAACCTTAGCACAGTGCTCCTGTCACTGACTGATGGTTGGAACTTCTTGAGCAATCCAGTGAAGAACATCTTCAAAAGCTGCCTCAGTTAGGACTGTGATGCAGCTGTCCTTGTATTAAGGGGCCAAGTCTCCCCTAAGCTTGACTGTCAGCAGAGGAAGAAAGCATGAAGGTGCCTGCTGCACTGCTATGAAGATATTCACAAATTAGGCAGAACACACAAATGCTGGGGGTTTTATAAAGGTCTTTCAATTTCTATTTCTATAATTCCAGGGCAAGAAAAAACAGTCCTGCAAAGAAACAACAGTGAAGATTCTAACTCCAAAAGTAAACAGTACTCTAAAGAAGATCTTGGAAATTCACTTATGCTTTTGCAGATGATTTAAAAAATCTTCAGCTGGATTAAGTAGATGTCCTCTTTCTACAGTGTGTTTAATCCTGAAATGATTTTGTTTTGTAAATCTGTACTTCGTCATTTTATTTATGCACATTCCAGTAGTGTCTAGAGACTCTAAACAGCATTATTGGTGCCTACCATACAGACTTAGATAAAAGACAGTCTTTACCCTGAAGGCAAATAGAAACAGGGAGAAGATGCATCTGTGGTATAGAATAGAGCATAAAGGAAAAAGCTGTCATGAGGAAGGATCCAAAGGAAACCCAAGATTTGCGAAAGTGTTTGGTTGTTTATAGGGCCTCAGGGTTTAGCTGCTCCAGCTGAGATGCTTCCAAAGGGGGTTGATAATGCAAAGCATTCACTGCCATGAAACAGGATTCGATCCTGCCTCGAGTTAGTCTCTTCTAACACCGGGAACTGAAGATCTTACACTTCTAAAGTATCCTCAGTTTAGACTTCCACAAATTAATCTTCATCCAGTGCTAATGGTGCTCAGTACTGGCTCTTAAAACTCTGCTCTTAAATAGTTCACAGTCATGTTGCCTTCAACTTTTTCTACTTATTATGAGAAAAAAACCCCAAACACTGAAGTGAAAATATGCTTTGAAAGAAACAGCATTTGTGGGAAAGATTTTATCTTTTATTAGCCAAGAGATAAACTTTGAGGAAATGAATAAACTTTTAGGCACATGCTCAGGCTTGAAGTAGGAAAATCCAAGCTAAATCAAGACTGAATATAATTGCTCCAAATTTGTCGTCCTACAATACTTTGTCTTTGGCAGAAAAGTCGGTGCAAGACTTTGCACTCCGAGGCACTCAGTCCTGCTGGATCCCCACTACTCTTCATTCACTGAGTTGGGCCAATATCACCTTCTGCATGACTGGGATTTAAATAAGTGTATTAAATGACGCTGATTTAAAAGTGTTGTTTCTTTTTCTTTTTATCTGAGTTGTTTGAGCTGTATGAACAGACTCTGCAGAAAAAGCAAAGAGATAGGGATAAGAATTTCTTAAATGGCTTTAGTGCCAAAGGCAACATACTGGGTTATTACACACTTCAGTTTAATTAATCTGTGTTACTCAATTAGAAAATCCGAGAGAAAAAAAGATTGCTAGTGCCTTTGGAGCAGAGGGAGCTTCTGGCCAAAAGAGAGATGGTTTGCCTCAATGAAAAAGAAACAGCAATTCATCTAGTTATCCAAGGCACTAGTTTAAGGATTGTATTGCTCTTTACTGAAAACATTCCTACTATTCACTTGTGTCCTGTATTACAATATCCTTCACAAGATAGTTCCAGGTCATTCACCAGCACATCAGCAGGGTTTTGCTGGTCGCTTCTGCATATGGGTAACAGCGTGAAACCCATGCTGTCTGCCAAATAGCCCATATATCAGAATCTACCTTGCTCTGCTGCTGCTGCTTTTTCTCCCCCTGTAGAATGCCACAGGTTACAGACAGATGAAATGGGAAACACAGCGTTTCAAAAGACCAGTAGAGGGAAATTATCCTTTGATTGTACAACAGAGATTTCCAAACACAGATGATATTAGGAAACACCCATGTAACACTACCTTCAGTAAAGAGGTACAACAAAACGTAAATGTTTCTCAAGTCAAAAGAATGAAACCTGGCAGCTTTGCATGGCTGCTTGGCAAAGAATACGAGTGCTCTAACGTGGCTGTTTAAATGCTAAAATTATAATGGGAACTTGAAATGGAAAAGTCCAGAAACCTTCTAACTTTGGAGCTTGAGACCTATTTTCTGTTTCTCCTCGCCGGTATATAATAAGACACAATGACTGCTCTCTGTTGCTGTTGTTTTGCATAAATATATGCCAAAGATAGGAGCAGACAGCTGCTGAAAAATCTACCAAAGGTTACTAAACACAAAGATACCACCTCTGGCTCGAGTAATCCTAGGATAGCAGATTGCTGGGAGGTGGGAGGTGGTCCAGGGGAATTACACCACCTGTCCATCTTGCACCCTCATCTCTGTACAACAGAGATTGGGTACCATGAATGGCAACTTCTGTCTCCACCCAGTGCATTTCTTTGTAAGCTACTCTCTTAAATGAGCACTTTGTTATATTCCATTCAACAGGCACATTTGGAAACAAATGTTTCCCAAAGATGCTTTCATGAATGATTTGGGCCAGTTAAAGTGCCTTTTAGGAAAAAACATCTCCACATTCAGTGAAATTTACCCTTTGCAAGGGTTTACAGAGAGGCTCTTGTCTCTTGTACCACACTAAATCCCCATCAAACATGGTTAGACAGCCATAGGCTGTATTCCACTGAAAAATTCAGACTCTATAATAAATCTTCTAAAGTGCAAAGGTATTTGGATGTCAGGAAGAGAAATCTCTTTCAGGTCAGCCTCTGCTTATAAGTTACCCATCTTTTTTCTCTAAGGACTCAGAGCTCAGTTCTCATCTCAAAGCTCACACTTAATCAAGCATTTAGCCAAGTCACTGTAGTCTGTTCAGAAAAGAAAGGAAAACACAGCAGATCTAGAGTATTTAGACAACAAAACACTATTTCCTTTCCTTGCTCTTCCATATGTGCGAAGAGGCCTAAAAATAATTTGCTCTCCAACCTGGGAGTGAAAAACTCCACCTTTGAGCAGAAGCAAACCTCAGAAAGCTTCATTTGATGGAATGATCTTTTCAGAAACTTCATCAGCAGGAAAAAGTAAAGACTTATAAAGGAGCAGCATCTGTAACATGAAATGTAACAGAGGGCACCAATGGAAAAATGTGGCTTATATATTTGCACATGTACATACACACATGTGTGTAATAATGTGTCAAAGCTAGTCAGAAAATAAAAAGATCAACACATAAAGAAAAAAGGAGGAACTTTATCCTAAAGTAGTGAAAGAAAAAAATCAGAAATATCTATCAATCTATGTCTAACCATCATTTCTCAAAACTATTACTGTGTGCCAGTGCCTGTTGGTGGACTTGGCCAAAAGACAGAATTATTGAAAGTTCAAAACCTGACAGGAGGCCTATTAGTGTTTGGCATCCCAAGCCTCTTGAGTTTAGTCTGGATTTAGGACACTCAAGAGCCATAAGGTTTTTTTAATGTCCAAATGCAGATTTCAGCACCTAAAAGCTCTGGATCTTTTAGAAACTTAAGCACTTATGACTCCTTTAGAAACTTTTGTCAAACTCGGTAACATTTTCAAAGGTGGATAGAGTCAGAACAACAGATTTTGTAGCCCATAAAGCTGCCATATGGGAAAAGTTAAAAAAGAAACAGGCACACATATAAGACAGCATGAGAAATGATGGCTTTGCTTGGCCTGGGCAGTGTTTGTCCTCTCCTTGGAGGATTTTCAGCTACCTGGGCAATCAATCCAGGCACTAAATTTGCCGCTTCTTGTCTTTGTTAAAGCAAATCTACCAATAAATCCCCATAAGAGTTTGTGTAACCCAGATCAGTCAGTTATTTTTCTCTCCCTCAGCATTCATGGCTTAACCAGCTGGCTCTCACACTGCCCAGGCATGGACCTTGTTAGGCACCAGTGGCCAGTGGAGACAGCCTCGTGTTGCATTGTTTGGAGGCAGACACACTCTAAAAGCTCCCAGAATATACTTTTTTGTGTAAGAACAAATAAGCAGGAAAGCCCTGAAGTAATTTGTTTTCTTTTATGCTAAACAGGAAGATGTATGGGAAGAGGAGAATTGCTTATTAATCCCAACCAAACAGTCAACTCCAGCTGAGCAAACTCTGCCATTTGGTGGACTGAATTTCTTAATCAGGAAAACATATGGGGAGGCAGTTTTCAGCAACCAAGACAGGAGCATTTGCAAATGTTTTTCTTACTGGTGCAGACCAGAAAGACAGCAGAGTTTGCATAAAAAAAAAAAAAAAAAAAAAAAAAAGAAAAAAAAGAAAAAAAGAAAAAAGGAATCTTTTCCCTTTTTTTGCCTTGTATGAGCAAATTAATGTTAAGGGAACTCAACAGCTTCCCTGTAGTGTTGTGAAAGCAGCAGAACCAGTTAAGATGGCTCAATTATAAAAATGAGAAAGTTGTATACAAGTCGAAAACCAAACGAAGCAAAACTAACCCATGCTTCTGTTCTGCTCATCCAGCTGCCCCAGGAATATATGTCAAGAAAACAGCTTAAACTCTGGAATTTATCATCAGGAAAAAGAGGCAGAAAACCACCCAAATTATCCCAATAAACAGCAGAGGCAAAGTCTTGGGAGGATACCTGGTGTATTTCCATAAAATCACAGAATGGTTTGGATTGGAAGGGTTATTTAAAGCTCATCCAGTCCAATGCCCTGCAATGAGCAGGGACAACTCCAAGTAGATAAGGATGCCCAAAGCCCCTTCCAACTTGGCCTTGAACATTTCCAGGGCTGGGGCACCCGCCACCTCTTTGGGCAACCTGTTTCACTACCCTCTTTGAAAAAAAAATTCTTATATCTAATCTATATATATATCCCCTTTTAATGAAAAATATTACTTCTTGTCCTATCACTGCAGGCCCTACTAAAAAGTCTCTCCTCAGGTTTTTGACAGCAGGTTTATCTATTGGATAGCCTCTTTCTTCCCTAGAGAAGCAGAAGCAAATATCCAAGCTTAGTGTTTGTGGACACTGTGCTCATGAAGACACGGTGTCTCAGAATACTTCAAAAACCAAGCTCTTGTGTGCTTCTATCATGTATGTGACCAGCACTAAGGCCATCAGCTCCTGCTTGTGATCAGAGAGGTTATGAGTGAATTGAACAGGTTGCTGGTGCCTTTTGCTAGAATGGTTCCTCTGTGCTCTGTGTAGCTTAAAATGAATGATAAGGACCCCGGTTCCTTAAGTTAGAGAAACAAGTAAATTCTGAGGGCAAATAAATATATGCAGAAACAGTCTCTCTAATTTAGGTAGCAAGGACCAATCAGCATGGTGCTCTAACACAACAGGCTGGTGGAGTATATTTAAATTCATGTCATTGTTAGGATTTAAAGTTGATAGAAGGTGAGAAATTAAGTCTGAAATTTCAGCATGATCTGTTTCATAGGGTTTTTTTTGTAGTTACCTATCAACATGCAGCGTTTCACCAAGTTGTGCACATTAAAAGAAAATTATGTACAAACCTTTGTTAAAAGAGAAGGGGCACAGATGTAATGCAGCTTGTAAAGAGATATATGGAAATGGAGGGTTAGCACCACAAGAGATTTCTGTGGTGAAGGGACATGTGTCATTAAGCTATTCACAGCCAGAAATCTGGAGGTGAAACTTAGTCACTAAGTAGGAGTGCCCTTGGTGAGGCAAAGGTAGCAGGTAGGCACCTGAAATCCACAGAGGTATCCTGACTCTTGAATTTATATATAATAAAACTATATATGCAGTATTAATTACAATGCAAAATATGAATTGTAATTAATACACAAGATGCTTTGTAAAAGCAGCTGAATTGCTCTTTTTTTACCCCATTGTGGGAAGTTGTGTGACTGAACTTCCCACAACAATCTCATTCTCTTTAGGTATTTGCTTACTGGTAGAAAAACACATTAAGTTGTAAGCAAGACCCATTCTGCCTGCCTTTCACAACAGCGTAGGATCAAGAGTAACCCCCTGCTGAGAAAAAACATAACTGACCTCACTGTGAAAGAGAGATGAGTGAGACCAGATGGATTCCCAACACTGTGGGCTCCAAGAGACCGGGAGAAGGACTTTTGACAAAGGCATGGAGTGATGAGACAGAGGGGAGTAGTTTTAAACTAAATGAGATGTAGATTAGATATTAGAATGAAATTTCTGTCTGTGGAGGTGGTGAGGCATGAACACAGGTTGCCCAGAGAATCTGTGTATGCCCCATCCCTGGAAGTGTTTAAGGACAGGTTAGATGGACTCCGAGCAACCTGATCTAGTTGAAGTTGTCCATGCCCATGGCAGAGTTGGAACTAGATGATCTTTAATGTCCCTTCCAACCCAAACCATTCTGTGATTCTATTATTCTATGATTCTATGATTCTATGATTTTATGATTTTATGATTCTGTGTCACTCCAGCTTGTAAAATCACAGATCAGCAGAACTCAGTTTTTATTTCATTACAGGAACTTACACCACCCTCCTTAGTAGGGATTTCTGACCTTTTTAAAGTATAGGTTTTAAATTACATTATCCATCTCAATCCAATTGCGATGTTCAGAATACTACACGTTTTTTACAAGATTAATATCTCCCATCTTTAGTCATTTACAAAAGTACATCTTGTCTGATATAGTCCTTTGATATTCACTTTAGAGCAAAGAAGGCTGTTTCTGGGGTGGAATTCATTCCATCCCAAGGTAGGCATCTAAAACAGGTCAGAGAAATCACACCTGAAGAGTGTCTGTCTTGCCCCTCCTTTGACTGCAGGAATTTAGTTGTGGAGCTCACGTGCAGAAAATTACACTGAAATGTTTGAAGCTGGAGGAGGTAAATCCCACCCTGGAATTCATCTCCCAAGAGCTGCCAAAGCTCTTCACTGAAACTCTTTTGAGACAAGGAGTCATTTAGACTGCAAAGCTTTAGGGGGTCTCTCACTGCAGGCTTGAAAACTTATTGACGTATTCGAAACAGTTTCAATGAAAGACTTTGCACACTGTAGTGATACTACCTGCTGGGAGTTCCACACGATTCCCGTTTAAATGAAAAGGATGATCTGTGGCTTGTTGCTAAACATGGTCCCACTCTCCAGTTTGCAAGTTCCCACAGCTAATGCGTTGGATTCTCATCTAAATTACCCTAATGGAATCAGAAAGGGCACCCCAAATATCCAGTTATATCCAATTATATTGGTCTAAATCTGATAGAAAGCAAATCCAGAATGAGGCCTATTCCATTCCACGTTGATTTCAAAGTTTTCCCTATGTTCAGCTCTCAAAATGGCTCAAATATTGATGACATGGAGGAGTAAAGTTCTATCAAATGTCATCTTTGATATTTTGCTATTAATTCTGCTAATTGTAATTTGTTACCCTCTACCTCTCATTTGTAAATTTAAAACATATTCA
Source organism: Lophotriccus pileatus (assembly GCA_035583135.1). Lineage (NCBI taxonomy): Eukaryota > Metazoa > Chordata > Aves > Passeriformes > Tyrannidae > Lophotriccus > Lophotriccus pileatus. The sequence continues at coordinate 30,168,541 of JAWWES010000001.1, forward strand.
GTTCCCCTATACTAAAATTCTCTTGCCAAAGGAGATTCAATCATTTAGCTTATACTCACAACTTCATCCCAGGAAAGATAAATAAAAAATGTTTAGATAAATTCAGAGAGAGAATTTAATAAAAGCTAAAGTGAATGCAAATGCTTAAACATTTAAAATACTTTTAGCAAAAATTTCTTTATCTTAGTTTGCTTGAGAATTTTTTGTTCTTTTAGTAGGATTGAACTTTTTTTCAGACAGCCTCGTTTCCAGAGTGGCTTCAGAGCAGTCCTCAGATAACTCGGACTTTTTGGGTAGAGAGGACCACTGCAGCACCTCTCTGTGCCAGTCAAACACAGGAGATGGTTTCTCTGTTGTTTGTGGGGTCATAGGTCTTCCATACATCATTGAAGAATAGAACCAGGTGTGATAGCAGCTTCACAACAGCTGTCGTGGCAAGGTAGAAACTGCAGGTCTGCTGTGCCCTAATACATGGTATTTTCCATCCAAAAGGCATATCATCACACCATTAAACAATGGAGTGTTCACATGCCGTGAGGATGTCAAGGGAACAAATTTTATGGCAGAAAATGAAGCAAACTTCTATACTTCAGAGTCCCAAGCTCAACAAAGTGTACCTGTGCATGTGTGTGCATGGATGTACACACCCATACCCAAAAAGGCTGCATGGGAAAAATTACATTTTCAAGAATATAAAAAATTACTGGTTTCTAACCCTCCAAAGCACTAAATATAACACAGAGAAGGCACATATTTAATGAATGACTCAAAAGTGAGTGAGCTCTCGGAAAGATACTTGTTGATTTCACACTGGTTATAGATCAAGCTCACCACACAACAATGCAATTTCTCTCATTAGAGGATGTTTACATTTAATTAGGTAACTGTATTTTTAATTATGTATTAGTTCTCCCTGTTCTTGTCATTAGGATTTTTGTTTACAATAGTGGAGAATGCGTCAATAATAAAAAAAACTGAATACAAGTTTATTAGATTTGTCTATCTAAAGCAAAACTAAACCAAAACCAACAAAGTAATTCCAAAGCCACTAATTACACACGCTGTTTTTCATGAGAGGCGTTTCTAAATGTGATGTCTCTCACAACTTTGTTCTACTGTTGTAACTTACATTCACAGATTCTGCGGGGTCTAAATGAAGCAGAATGATTAATTGCATACAGATGCTTTACTATTTCTTCTTGCCACTGTTTTTTCTTCTTCTTTTTTTTTTTTTTTAAACAAAGGCAATAAAAGGATTTTACATTATACTAAGAAAGTTAAATACAACCTGTAAGAAGTAATTACAGGCACAAAACATATGGAAATGCCATCTCTTGTTTTGGTTATATTTGCACATAATGTATGCAGAACAAGTCGTGATTAGCAGACAGGAAGCATGGTCTGTGATTATGCAGGATTTAGTAATTGAATCCACCAAGGATAATGATGCTGACCTTCCCATTCGAAAATAAACTAGGCATTCGAGTTTTAAGTGGTTTGCATTAATTCTAATTGTATAGATATGTCTACCCAGACCTGCTGCTGGGAGGACATGAAACAGGTAAGTAATGATTACATTAGAGTGTTTTATTAACAGCAACCAAAGTAATATTGTTTACAGCAACGGTGTTTGGACCACATAAAACTGAAATCTGAATACTTAGGAGCCATCATTTTCACCAAGGTACACACACTAGTGCTGTATCAACCATAATAAGAAGTTGCCCAAGGGGCTCCGTGATTACAAAGTTTACCCCTTGCAAACTCACAAAGAAAAAAATAGTAGCTAGTTAATTAACAAAAAACCTGGTTTCTCACCTCTTCCGTTATCCTTCAATCTTTAAAGGAAGACAGGGTTCCAAAAGGTCAGAAATACAATGGAATTTGGATAAATAAATGCAATATTTATCACAGAGACATGGCATGAACTGCCTACCAAACCACAGGTTGCAGATATGGTTTTTTTTTTGAGGTGGTTCTTTTTAGCAGAGACATTACCTTGATTCTACTATAGTAGTTCGAGAACAGAGGCTATTTGTCATACAGAAACAGATCACTGGTGTGTTAAATCTGGTATCTTGCCTTCCTACAAGGTGACCCAACTCTCAGTTAGTCCAGTGAACCCACCTCAAGTCCATCTGCAATGCTCTTTCCTAAGCCCTGAAGGCAAATTTGCCACAATCCCAAGCCTGCAGTAGAGTTTTACTTACTGTACCTCCAACTCTATGTTTCCCAGTCTGCAGTGGGACAAATTTGTCAGCCAACAGAGGGGAAAGCAAACACCAGTGCCTTAGAGAAAGCTGCATGGCCTCCTATTCCCAGGGTCACAGCAAAAACATGTTGCTGATTGGGAGCAAAGTAATGGCCATGGCCTCCTAAATATTGTCTCTGCTAGAGATAAGTCTGTCTAACTTCAGTTGTTTTCTCTTCTGGAAAAAAAGAGTTTAAGGACTTCTACATTTCTCCTAGATTTCTGATGTGTGTCAGTCACAGCCAGATGTGAGATCCAGTTGCCTGCCTCAGGTCTGGAAATTACAGACATTTCCATTCTAATTGTACAGATCAGCTCTGTGATGCAGGCATGGAAAACATCATTTCCTGCTGGAAACGCCAGACTTACATATGCTTCATGGTTTCAGTCTGCAAAAGCTGTACTTCCAATACTTGCAGCAAACCCCAGGCACACCTAGGACTCGCCTGGAAAGCTGTTCAAGTCCAAGGTGTTTAGGAAGCATTTGGCTTATTGCATGTATGCTTTATAGACAGGTACAGACATTCCTGCATGGATAAGGGCAGGGAGAAATACTGCAGCTCAGTTTCTGCTTTCCTTTACCCCCTGATCCAAATAAAACTAAGCCATGGACTGATTTCCACCTGGTCCTTAAAGTTGATGACTGATGCCTGCAGGAATAGCTCAAGGACTTAGAACTGCAAACACTGGGAATCTGGCCTCAGTCACGATATGTGTGATCCAGATCTGCAGAAACATCCCTGAGGTATTACCCCACCAGGGCAGACTGACTGCACCACCTCTGCTAGGACACAGCAGTGGGAATGACCATTCACAGGGGATTATAGAGCAAGAAGCTTCCAGCCACAGTAAGAAGCACGGATGGCTGTTCTTTGGCAGACCACCGACCTGAACAGGGAGTGCTTGGAATCTAAATTACTGAAAAACAGATAGAGAATCATAACAAAGCTCTATAGCTGTATTGGAATTAAGTTATATGCTTACATTTTGCATGTGTAATAAATTGGCAATATGGAATGCACAGGCTTTCACCTCTGGGTCACTAGCTTACTGCTCCATTATTTTTAATGCACAAACAGGAAAATATTATGTAGTCTTCACTTAGAGTGTATTTATATCTCAATGACGCTCTAAAAGTATGTCTAAAACTATTTTTTCAGTTCATTAGAATAACTGCAGAAGGAAACGGTAATAGTCTGGGGTTTGTAAGGTAATGTGAAGGTCAAATCCATTCCAGGATCACTGTAATCAGAAGGTTTTATTACTCACTTCCCACTCTCTGCTATCTGAGATATGGATTGATGATCTCAGTCCAAGTTCAGGTGTTTAGATACATCTATCACACATCCCTCACATGGGACATAGATAAAGAAAGCATAAAGATCACTTGCTTGTCCAGAAGAAACAACATCCTGTATCTTTGAGCACAAAAGCCAAGCCTTCAGTCTAGAAAATGCCTTTTGGCCTCCCAGACAATGGAAGAGATCTTTATTGACTGCTTTTCACCATCTGCATATTGCCACACTTCTCCGTGCCCCTACACACCAGGCTGTGCTTCGAGGGAAATTTAGCAGCAACGTGGGAAGGACAGTAGCTTGAACCTTAGGCACAAAAGCAATAATAACAGCAGCAAGAGCTCAACACTAAGATGTTAAACTAGTTTTGTGCAGCTTTGGTAAAGATAAAGAGATGTGGAAAAGGCAGTGGGACAGCTCTTCACATCCACCTTTGCAGGGAACAAGCAAGCAGGCTCCATCAGCTCACATCAATTGCTATCAGCTTCAGCTTCTCTTTCATGAAAAAGGTCACTGAATCTGCTCTATTATCTCTAGCAACAGGAAAGAGATACAAGGACCAGAATTAGAAATGTTTCTCTCCCTTGCCCAGACTTCCCTGTCTGCAGAAAGATAGCCTAAAATGAAATTTGAGTCATGACCTTCTTACCTAGTAACGACCCCTGGGATCATTGTTAGCAAAGGCAGCTTTGCTCTTTTCAAGGGGGACTAGCACCCAAAACAAGTGCTTGTGTTATTCAAATCAGAAATGAAGAGAAATATCCACATGGAATCTCCTCCTGCTGCTGCTGGGCATCATGGTGCACACAGACAGCCCCGGATCAAGCCGACAATAATCTACTCCTGTTCACAGATGAAGGGAAATGAGTCTCAAATTACCAGACCTGTCCCTGGGCTTTGATAGTATCATGCACAGTGCTGCTATCCAGCCTCAAAGTCATAACAGGGGCAAGCACTGTGGCACCAAAGAGGGACAATGTGGCTTGAAAGAGCACATGAAGGGGAAAAGAAAAAAAAAAAGGAAAAAAAAAAGCACATCCTTTCTTTTATTCATCATGCAGCTTATTTAGTATCATGATCCTTGTTTTCTTAAGATATCAAATCACATGGGACACAAAATATTCCCCCAAGTTAATAAATGGTCAATTCAGACACAAAAGATACAACTATTCCACCAATTTAAACAGGGACAGGGTTTGGGCTGGAGAACTCGAGTGTGACTGCCCACATTGTTTCATATCAGCACTCTCTCTGTTTTGGGTTTGGTCCATAATAACAAGCAATCTCTTAGGCAAGCCCAGACATATTTTGGGGGATATATGATCCAAGCAAATAGCGCCAGTGATAATGTGTTTTGACAAAATGCATAGCAGACATACAGAGAGCTTGACTTCACTTTCTCATCACCAGCTAACTACCTGGATACTTGTTCCTTCTAAACTCTTTCTTCTGAATGACACTATTGAGACACTAAAGGATCAAAACAAAGGACAGTGAACTGGGACTCACAACATTAATTATGTCTCTGACACTGGTTACTTAGGAGACCTTTGGTAAATCACAACCATTTTGTGTCCTCTAAGTGAGGAGATGATGATTACAAATCCTTACCACATGTCAGCAAGGAGAGACAATTAATTAATGCTCAGAAAGTGCTTTGGAGATTAAGTGTGCAACTCTTGATGTCATGAGAGCTAAATATTATTACTGAACTTGGATTCTACATATGGGTAAAGGTTCCCAGAAAGAGAAGCATTAAGGGTGGGAAGCAAAGAATGCTCTTATAGAAAAAAACTCAGAATAACTCATTCTGAAACACTTTCCCAATAGCCAAATGATTGTTTTCCCCTAGGTACAAGGTTAAAAGGTTTTCTTTTAAGTCCCAGGTATGTATCAAGGTTTAGGGATATCACATGAGCTGCAACCTTCTCCACAACAGCTCTCATTATTAGTGGGAGCATACATATAGTTAACCAATTCGTTACGTATAAACATTACTATGTGGAGTTAGGGTTTTCTCTCTCTGTGTCCTCTGAAGAGCAGTCTTTGGTAGGCAGGGAAAGAAACACTATTAAATAGGGGTGATAGACATCAACTCTGGCCACTTCTTATTCTACTTTTCTATATGGTACAGTCAGACAGGGAGTTCAGCTCAAATGCAGTGGAAGTGGAGCCATAAAGGAGGGAACAAGAGAGGGTCCAAAGAGAGAGCTACCACAGGCTAAAATGAATCTCCTGCAGTCAAAGGCAAGGCTCTTACCCAGAGCAAAAAGCACCTGACAGCACCTTTATTTAATGCTTTATATATCCCAGTCTTTCTGGAAAATGAGATATTTCAAAGGCCTGCCTTCTGGAACAGATCCATTTTTCCCCAACTAGAAAAGGAGGCAGTGATGTGCTACTGCAAAGGTGGTCACAGAAGAGACCTCAGTGTGAGGAGTGGAATGAGCTAACATAAAGACATATATAGGAGGATACAGGTCCATGAAGCTAATATGAATTTTGCCACAGGCTCTGACAAGAATACACACAATTGCTATATGCTGATACTCAGAGATTCATGGATTTTAAAGACTTTCACAATCCTTATTCTTTATTTTTGCGTAATGGCTTTGAACTCGATCTTATCTCTTAAGAAGATATCCCATCTTGGTTCTAAAATCCCCAGTTATTTGCAGGATTAAATACAACCCTTGAGAAACTGGTGCCTGTTTTCAAGGTTGAGGTTGTCTAGGTTCAAGCTGCATCAAGATCCTCTCAGCTCTTTTCAACAGATTGAAGAGCCATTTGCAATGTTTATTTTCTGCAAAAGTACATCTAAGGACCTAATCAAGCCTCTTTCTGCTTCTTTAACTCAAACCGTATTTATGGTATTCTGAAATCTTCCATTATGTGCATGATTCGCAATTGCTTAATCATTCTTAGGAATTTTGCCTGAACCATCCCCAGTTTTTTAACATCCCTGTCGATGTCACGTGCAATATTCTGATGACAGTCTCATCAGCACAAATCACAAAAGTGTTACAGTTAATTTTACTGAAAATCTCCCAAAACCTATGTCACATATTTTTGGCACTAATGTTCAGTGAGTAATAAACCAGGACCCCTTAAACATATCTCTGAATCAGTAACTCTGAAAATAGAATCAATCTGTGGCCTTTGTTCCTCCACATTTGACTTTACTTTTGTCTCATTGCTACCAAGCAATGCAGATTGTTCTGTATCACTGATCAGTCCTATTCATGATTTATCACTCCCTCAAACTGTGAATTTTGAAAACTTTATGAATAATGAGCACATCTTCTTCCATGTTGTTCATAAAATTATCAGACAGCTGAAGCTCAGCAAATCATATATGCTTGGCCCATTAGAAACAGCCCCCATTCACAAACACATTTTAACATCTAGTATTCATCCAGGTTTCATAATTTTAATAAGTTCTGGTTTGAGCTTATATCATTCTGGTTACTTAATCAATGTCTCGCAGCACAAAGTCAAGTCTTACAGAAGTCTAAGTCTATTACATCAAAACTAGTACCTTTCTATACCAAACTTGTAATCTCATAAAAAAGACATCAGGATTATTTGACAAGAAATACAGCTTTTGTAGAAAACTACATTGATTGGCATTAATTACATTATTCTGCTGTATGTCTTTACTATTTGAGAGCTGCACCAGCCATGCCATTATTTTGCCTGGGATCAATGTCAATCTGACAAGACTGTAATTACCTGGGTTGTTCCATTTACCCTTCTAAAACATTGGTACAATGTTAGGTTTCTTTAAGCTTTGTTAAGGATGGCGGGTTTCACACCCATTTTAACATCTCGAGGCTATGACAGAGACTGAGGCCTCTATGGGTGAAGTTTCCATTACAATAATTATTACTTTACATCTTCCGTGCTTGCAAAGATTAAAAGGTCAGCACTACTCTTCAGAACCCCAGTCTGAGAAAGTCTGTATGAGGAGAAGTTCAGGAGCATATGAAATATCATGCACTGAGAATTATGTTGGTCTGATACTAACTCACATGCTTCCATCACTGTCCCAACACTTTTACTGCAGGCACACACAGCTCACTGTACTGTCCTCTTTTCCCCTCCCTGTACTTCCCATTTCTGGCTAGACCAGGAGCCATAACATAGTTGTGTGTGAAGTCAGAGTGAACAGGAGCCTACAGGCCTGTAATGCTGGGGCTATTTTGCCTTTGAAGAAGGCCAGTCAAGCCACAATTGGTCAAGCCAAGCTCCATCATGGGAGAGGCTGGTTGCAGAGAAACCAAGTCTGAGATGGTACAGAGAAGGGCTACTACATCATATCTCCCAGACTACTCTAGGAAGCCCTCTGAGCAGCATTCAAAGTGACATTTGCAATGAATAAAGGATTTTTTTTTTTTAAATCTGTTCTGTCACTTCAAAGGGACTAAGATGCTGCTACAAAGATGAGGATGAGGTGTAGACTATGATATCCCCACTGGGAGGAACCAGCTTTGGCAGAAAAGGAAAGATTTCCCTGTAGCATGAGGGAAAAATTGGCTAAAAATAGCATTGCCAAATCTAGCTGTATCAGGCTCAGTTTTAAGACTGCGGCCAAGTTCAAGCTTGGCACTACTGCAACAACTCAGTTTACCCAAAATTCACATCAGCATTTCTCCCACTCAGTGCACTGACCAGGAGGAGGGCGGCTGTGCTGTGTCTCTGGTACACAGCAACTTGCTCAAGGTGATTCACAGTCACATAAAACTGTGTTCCCGAGACAAATGGTCAAGATGCTTCCTTAAAACCTGCAGAAACAGGCCATTTTTTACAGCTCTTGTAGCTGGAAGTTTTGCAGCACATCAGCTGTGCTCCCTGGGAGAGCAGAGATTATGTCTGGCCATGACATCTGCTCTGGGTTGTGACCAAGATCTCAGCCTTCCAGACGAGTTCTTTTTATTCTGCTCTATTATTAGTGTAAACTTTGAAATATTTGCTTTATTTATATTTATTTTATTCAAAGTATTTATTTCAGTAGTATATTTCATCACTGATAATTAAAAAAAACATGCTTGCTTAAACTATTAGAAACCAGTCTGTGTAAAGCTCCAAAAGAACTGGCCATCAGCCACAAATTCATAAGCATTACATCCATTCCAATTATTTCCTAGACTAAGAAGACAGTTCAGAGAGCTGTGTTTGGTGCATGACATGCAGTTTAAATTTCAAAAGAGTATGGTCTGAAGTGAAGATTCATTCCTGCTACTTCTATGATTCTCCTTATATCAGTATGCTTATCCTGCATCATGCTTAAGGAAAAAAAGCACCAGATGAAATTGTATCCATCCCCCCAAAATGTGGGAAAACCCACCTTATTTTTCCGTGGATAAAGTGTACCTCTAAAGTACTCCATTTACTTGATGATGTAGAAACAAAAGACATGTACGAATAAAAGAGAAAGTGTGTCCTGTGTGCAATTAAATATGACCATACTGCATATAATTTAATTAAGACACTTTAATGTGCTCCTGCTTTTCTGTTGCCGAGTACCTGCACTCAGGCAGCAGTTAATTAAACATGTAGCTTAGCAATGGTGACTGCATCACACATTTCACAAAGTCTTGAATTAAAATTTTATTTGTGACTCAACGCCCACCAATTATTTGCTCAGTTTTCTCAACTCATGTCAGTCTGACAAACCATAATCCGTCCTGGAAGGTGCAGTGCTTATGATTTTTAATACTGGATAAGAACAAGAAGAAATAAATGTATACAGAAAATACAAGATGTCTCTTTGAGGATCAACTGTGTAGGGAGAGAATAGACTTTGGTGCTGTATCTCATTTTTGTATATAATGTGAAATAAATTAAAAAAAAATATTGAAATATGCCTAGGTTGGAAATGAAATATCCTCTTCATAATTCATAAATTATGAACAAACTACTTCCTTTCTTTGTCTGCTGAGGATATTTTAAATACCGTTTGTATTATCTGATGTGTTTGTGGTTTTTTTTTCCTATGGAGATGGCACATGCCACCCGGACTGACCGAATATATGTAGATGAGTTCACAATGTAAATGACTCATAACTTCTTTTTCCTCTTAGCTTCTGCCCCATGAGCAAAGACAGACTCAGGCCTGGTGTGTGTAAAAGTAAGTGGACTATTCTGTAGCTAGCTTGCCTGCTGTTGAAGTTGTTGTCATACTGTGTACACCTATAACTAGCAGCATCTCTACAAGCTTCCCTATAGAGTCTTCTAGGACACTTACTGACACAACATCATCAAGAAGACTCTTTAGAATGCATCTCTATACATTACAAGGTATAGAAAGATTATTGCTAAATGATTCACTTTGTTAGTACATTAAGTGGCCATATATTCAATCCCAGGCAATTAACTGACCAACACAGTCAATTATCTAATAATAAAGCTGTACCCTTCAAGACTTCCAACTAAATTAAAGGGTCTCTTGCAGAATAAATGGAGTGGCCATAAAACTCTCTGCAACTTAACACTGTTAGAGGAGTCTAAACATTTCCTGATTCCATTTGGAATATAGATTTTTTATTTTCTTCCCAAATGACCACAGGAAACAGGTTATATTATTTTAATTATTGCTGATGCTGCTCAGGGGTTCTGAGAGAAAAACAATAATTCTGAAAACAGCTCTCCTCTTTTATGTAGTTTCTCTTCAGCAAGCCTTCTACTCCCACACCTAAACTCTTCATCCACCTTATATGCTGTCTTTTTTTGGGAAGCCTTGATACTGTGCCTAAAACACTTTCATTCTACCCCTTCTCCCCTCTTATTTAGCCCTCCCCCTATCATTAACTACAAAGTCCAGATTGTGAGACTTGCAGGCTAATGGAATGTCTAATGCAGAGCAGCTGTACATTTTTAATGCAAAAGGGGAAAAATAAAGGCAGCATATGGTTTTATGTAATCTTCCTATGAATTTTTAACGGAGCGTCCTAATTCATGTCGGACAGAAAGAGCTTTTTTACTGGTCCTTTGTGGTTAGAGCCTCCTAGCTTGAAGCATGCAGTACTTTAAAGACACAGTGAGTGCAGGTGAGATTGCTCTGCAGGAGACGCTGGTGCGGCTGGCATTTGTTTTGTATTGATGCCTTTAAACATAACAATTCAGTAGCTGGAAAAACAAAGGGATGTATGAGAAGGATGAGTGAATTGGTCTCCTCTGGACATGCCTGTTCTTGAGAGTTCTGTTCAGTCCTGCATAAGTATCATAAAAGTAAAAAGTACCTTAACAGCTTCTTGCTCTTATTGTAAAGTGCTCACAAAGTCCAAAAAGAGAGGGAGAGAGGGAGTGAGAGAGAGAGAAAAGAAAGAAAGAAGGAAGGGAGGAAGGAAGGAAGGAAGGGAGGAAGGAAGGAAGGAAGGAAGGAAAAGAAAAAGAAAGGAAAGAAAGAAAGGAAAGAAAGAAGGAAAGGAAAGAAAGGAAGAAAGAAAAGAAAGGAAGGAAGGAAGGAAGGAAGGAAGGAAGGAAGGAAGGAAGGAAGGAAGGAAGGAAGGAAGGAAGGAAGG
>JAWWES010000001.1:30183814-30199933 GCA_035583135.1 Lophotriccus pileatus
ATGGCAGTACTTAAACACTCCCTTTTGAATGCTAAGGTATGTTACAGACTCTATAAAAAACTTTCCTACCCTTCCCATCCCGTTAGCTTTAGTCAGTAGGAATATTAGAAAGGTAAGACCTAGCAGACAGGCAAAGAGCATCAGACTAATTTCCAGTACTCGTCTCAAATACCATTTGAATCTAGGAGTCTTGAATCCCTGGTGGAGCTCATTGCTACAGGAGTAAAAAAAGCTTCAAACCAAGTATTTTAAAAATGTTGTCAGCTTCTGTTGACTCTACATGAAACTGGTTGCTAACAAAACGCCACCATCCTCTTAAGTCTGAGCATCTGCAAAGCAAGAAGTAGATCATCAAATATCCCAAGTGTCTTATAAATATTTTTGTCTATCTGGATTTTCAGTCATTTCATCTGTACTCAGATGCAGTAGCATATTCTTTCTCTTTTAGAACTAATAGTGACAATGAATTTCATTGAATGGTTTGGTTTGGAAAGGATCCTAAAGACCATCTAGTTCCAATCCCCCTTGTCATGAGCAGAGACAACTTCTACTCAAAGCCCCATCCAACCTGGCCTTGAGCACTTCCAGGGATAGGGCATCCACAGAGACCTGTGCCAGTGTCTCACCACCCTTACAGTAAAGAATTTCTTCCTAATATCTAATCTAAACTTACCCTTCGAGTTTTGTAGCTGTATAAGTCATGGCAGCTGATTAGTTTGGGTTTCCCTTGAAGCATCTTGTGCTTTTCACTTTTAGTTAAAGGGATTAACTTGCGAAATCGCTCCTTGACATACTCCAGCACCATGTTTTGAATATTTTTTTTTTTAATTTTTTCACATATGTGGGTAAGAAAAAATGTGGATAACAGAAGATTCTTTTTCACCTTTCAGTCACTCACTTCCATAGTGATTATAGGTCTGGGCAATATCTTATGAGCAGATACGACACTGCTGTGTCTACAGAACTCAGCTCAGCTCCAGGTCAAAAAGCGTGATTGTGTTAACAAGGTTACAACTCTGAGCTCATATATCCTGCTAATACCAAGCCTATTAGTATGGGTTTGACCACAGGCTACATGGTGACACCACTTTCTGCTTGGCTTGGAAATGTGGACCCCAGGAGCACTCATCACAGCATACCAGAATCCAGAGAGAATTACTGCCTTCTCCACCTGTGAGTGGAACTGGCACCAAAATATATTTGGAAGTTTTATGGTTCCCAAATGGCAGTAAAGGAGTTGTTGTCTCTTCTACATACAGAGAACACCAGGAGGCACACAGTAACACAGAGAGATGGATACTCATCCCTTTGGAAAGGAGAATAAGAGTTGTTTCCAAAATTTCCAAAACTTGAGAGAGAATATTAAGAGAAGTGCAAAAGCAAAAGGGATCTTGCAGATTCACAGTCCAGAGGACAATGTTCATATTTATGCCTTCACTGTGGGGTTTAAATGATGCTGCTTTGTAGCACGTCCAACTGGCACGTCTCTGAACGCTGAGCACATGCTTTGCCAACAGTATGAATAGATTTCATTGCAAGATTTTTATCCATGCAGTTGGAAGGCTGTTTGTGAACACATTTCAGGTGACCCAAACTTCCTCAAAGATCAGTTAGTAAATTATACAGATAACCACCTCAAGCCTGAGCAGAAGGTTAGGGGTCATTTTGGCTTTTTTAGGGGCTACCGGGAGAGAAAGAATATGAGTTTCTGAACTGGCATACATCTTTATAACAAGTACTGGTGCTTTTTATTGACTAACTGGATTGTGACCCTTGGAGCCAGTACTTTGTGCTTAGAAATGCACAGAAAATGTTCTGCATAATACTGCAAAGAGTTGGGAAATTATAGATTGTTATCAATAATTAGTATGATTTTTTTTTTCCATTTACTTAACAAAAAGACAGAAAGAACCTGGGTCAGTGGCAGTCATTCAGGCTTGTCACTTTTCATCAGCTTAAGTGCTGAGAGCAGATGTGAATCAGGTTACAGCTAAAAGCGTTATACACCAGTATTCACAGCCAAGAGTGCATCGCATTTGGTTAACTTTTATATGTTACGATTGTTAAAGGGGAAGAGTCTTGATGACTAGGAATCCATTTGAGGTAATGGGAGCTAGCAGGCTCAACTTCATTAAGGTGTACATGCAAATAACCTGAATCCTGCTGCAAGCTATGCTGACAACTCAACAGCTCCCAGTACAGACAGCCACAGCATCATGCAGCTCATGTGAGCATTTTCATATCCTTTTTTAGCACGTGTCACGTTTGTTGACATTAATATCCATAATTAGATTACTATCTAATATATATAGCACTCAAAAAACTGTATATGCTTGGGGCAGGGGGCTTGCTCTGTGGAATAGCTCTTAAAATAGACTCTTAACTTCTCATTCCAAGCTAGCTTTCTAAATTTTCTGTCTCCATCTAACTGCTCAATTAGCTGAAAACAAGTAATCATACTAAGAAGATAAAGCCTTTTTGTGTCTTCTGGGATGCAAACTCCCTTTTTGCATTTGGAAGTGTTTGGAGACTGGCTGCAGGAACATCCATCTGCTTTGCTTGCCAGAAAAAAAATGAGCTCAGTATCTATTATTGAGTCTTCTGTGTCATTTCCCTAAGTTTGTTGCATGGTATTGGGTTGGCAGAAAGGCACTAGTCGAAACCTTCTGCATCCCATTTAATTAGATGACCTAATTTTTAACCATGTTATGACATGGGGACCTGTGGATACAGAAATCGTGAGTCCAACATGGCAATACTAATCTTTTTATCAGCTAGTCAGATACCTGTAATCACGCTTTAAGGGGGTTCAGGTGAAATGAATTTGGGATGATCTTTAAGGTCTCTTCCAACCCAAACCTTTCTAAAGTGTTATCAGAATGAGCCTAGGTCAGCCCAGTAGGTATTTTTTGTGTCTGGCATATCCTTCCCATCCTAACATAAAAAATCATCCAATCTGTTAACTGACTTGTGAAGAGTATGGAACAAATATGATTTTTTTTTTTAATAATATGCAGTTTGTATTAGCAGCAATGTTTTAGAAAGCTCCTAACTGCATCTGTCAAGCAAGAAATGCAAATAACTACTCTGTTTTCAAAGTAACAGCTTTCTAAAACTCTGTTGTCTGTATCATTTCCATGTTTCTTGTCTTTGAGTAACTCTATCCTACCGTAAGAAAAATGTCAACTGCCTTCCTGTGCAAATCTAGGATTAATGATGTAGGCAACAGATGCACTGCAGAAGCAATGGACAGTAACATTTTTGCTTAACACGGGGTTGTAGGTAGGGTTTGAGACTGCAAGTAAAAAGTATCAGAGAAAGAGATAAGGTTTTAAGAAACAGTCTAATTGTTCTAAGCATGATTCACCATCTCTTCTGCCCACCATATAAAAACCTGAATAATGATACTGGCAAATATATATGTGCACAAAAGCACACATACAAACATGAAGAAATGAAGCAAAATACTTGAGTGTGTTTTAAAACTGCCACTAGAACAACTTACTATGGCAATCACAGTCTGTAATCAAAGACTGATCATATATTTTAGCTGCTAATAGCTGGACCATTTCCAGCTTTTACTCTAATCCTATTGCCAAATCTGCTGATGCTGTAAAGAAGCATCATACATCTCAGGTAATCTGAATGTGAGCAAAGGCAGCAACGAAAGGTTAACTGCAGCAAAGGCAAATTTTCAAATAAACCAGCAATGAGAATAGTGCTAAAAATTAACAATCTTCATGATTTGAGTGGGACACTGACCACCAGGTGGAGTCAGGAAAAGCTAACAGGAGCCATTGTGAAGTATAAATAATTTTCTTTTCTTCTGAAGTGTGTAGGTTTTGTTTCAGCTCTGGTAGAGAAAGGGTGGGTAAATGGCCAGATTCAGACACCTGAAATTAGACCTCCACAGGAGAGACAAGTGTCTGTCTACACTTCAATTACAGTCAGAGGAGACCTAATCAGCACAGTCAGTGAAGTCTAGAAAGCCATTTGGCTGGTCAAATGCAGGTGTCTACCTCAGGGTCAGATAAATAGCTCTCTGGACTCCATTGTCTGCATTGAAGAGATCAAATTTAAAAGGAGCTTTGCCATATAGATCACAATTCCATTCACAAGACACTAAAATTCATCTGGTTAAACGTGCAGATTAATCCTGCCCACTGCTCTTTTTTCTTTTTTTTTTTTTTTTTAATGTCTTTATTTATTTTGATGTGGCAATTCCCAGGTCATGTGCATGCCTGTGTGTATCAAGACACAGCACGTCTGAGACCATATAGTACCTTCCAGTACCTAAAGGGGCTACAAGACAGTTGGACAATGACTTTTGACAAGGGCATGGATTGATAGGACAGGGGTTAATGGCTTTAAATTGACAGAAGGTGGGTTTTACAGTAGGTTTAGATTAGATATTATGCAGAAATTCTTCAGTGTGAGAGCAGTGAGGCACTGACATGAGCTGCCCAAAAAAGTGGATGTCGCATCCCTGGAAGTGTTCAAGGCCAGGTTGAACAGGGCTTGGAGCAACCTAATGGAAGGTGTCCCTGCCTACAGCAGGGGATTGAAACTAGATGATCTTTAAGGTTCCTTACAACCCAAACCATTCTAGGATTCTATGATTTACCTAAACAAGCATTTTCACTCTGATATTAGAAGCATCTCTGTTGATATTACAAGGCAGCCAAAAAACTGCACACTGCCTTGATTGCTGTGCAACTGCGGATTTTCTGGATGATGATAAGCAACACATTTTTCCCAAACTGGAAAACATTTCACGTATTTCTACATCCTCCTTATTCTGATAATGCTTGCTCTCTCCTTCATACTCATCTTCCAGCTTATCACACTTTAATGAAATTCCTCCCATGCATACTTACACATATACAGATCTGAGATAGTAAACCAAGGCCAGTGCAATGAAAGTGGAGTACTGAAGCACAAGTACCTCTCCAAAATTTGTAGCAAACATATAATACAATCAATAAAACAAGCTAAACACTTTTTATTGTATGTTAAGGGTTATTTTATTCAGTTGTCTTTTTTTTTCCCGCCAAAGAAATCTCTTTGGAAAGAACAAAAAGCAGCAACCACCACAAAACAAATGTTATTAAAAATAACCTGCACTTGCAGTTTTTCATCTTTCCTCACCTTGAATCAGAAAAATCTCAAGTGAGAGCATATTATGTCCAAACAAATTGTTTGACCTCCTCTAGAAGAGTACATGAGGAGGAAATGAATGGAAATTGTCTTTATTTTTCATAAAAGCTTATGCAGTCCTTGAACAAAGTGCCAACAAGGCAACATTATGCTCAATGTAATTGTTTATTTCTGTAAAGTCTGCAGGCCAATGGAGATTGATTATGTGCAATCAAAGGCAGAATTTTTACTGAAGACAAAAAAGGCCAACATTTGTCCCAAATTTGGTCATTGTGTTGACAATGAAAATCACGAGATTTCCCAAATTCTGTGTAACAATCAAAGCTAAAGAATGAATCCCCACACGTCCCTGTTCTGGTAGAAGGAGCTCCTATGAGCCCCCAGCTATGGTTACACAGACTGGGAAAAAATATAGCAATTGAGAGAAGGAGAGATGAAACCTCAGGAGTTTCTGCATACAAACCTGCATTAAAATCACTAAAGAAAAAGAAAAACTTTCCCAAGCCAGTGATTTTTGTGCCCTATTTCTTCCAAGGTACTTTCACAAAGGAGGTCAAATATCCCCTTTTGGTATGAGATGGAGCCTATTAAACCTGGTGAGTTGTGTCACAACAGCAATGACATTGTTAGCTAAATTAATCAAGTTGCAAAATATAACTTTCTTCATGGCATCAGTTTCAGTGGTTGTAACAACTTTGCTGTTTTTTCCATTGACATCAGTGTATGCTGAGGTGGTGTGAAAAAGAGAACAAGAAGTGGGCAAAGTCAGGTCTGTTTGCCAGAACAGCATGATAGGGTATAAGACTGTATATGACTTTAAGTCATGTTTTTTTGACTAAATAATTTCCTACCTGTCACAGGAGAGAGGCAAATACAGTTCTTAAATCTTTGATAAACCCCGAGATTCCATCATTTCATCTCTCCTGAAGCACAAAATTGCTCCTTTCTCATTAATTGTTCTTTATGCAGAGAGTTTGCAGTTACATTGGGAGTAGTGTTACACTCCTTACTTTGTGATATGAGCCCCCAAAGATAAATAGATTGCTCATAATTTCTGAATTGCCATCTGAGTTCTATTACGCTCTCATCATTTGTTCTGATTATGAGACCAAAACAGAAAGTGTCTCCCAGAGAGTGGCAGTAGCCATCTGGATCCCTGGGGGAGATGTTTACGTAGAAAGAATGACCAACTCAGCTTGAATGCAATGACAAAACTAAAGTGATTGCACGGAAGCCTACAGCTCCATGGATGATCCCATCCAAACCTAGGTTCGATGTACTAACTCCTAAACAATGTGATCCTGCTGTCTTTCTGTAGAATCACTTTGTGTGCTTCTGAATAAGTGTGGGTAGTGTTAAAAAAAGAGACTCAAAATAAAAAAACCCCAAACCTTATAATTTTAGGAAAACCTGATTTTTAAAGCTAAGTCTTCTGAAGAGATAATAACAAACAAAGTAATTAGAATACATTTTATTAAAGAAATCATGTTGTATCATTAATCTGTTATACTTAGTACCCTACTTTTATCCTTCTTTTTTCCATACTTGCACTCAATAACTACAGTGCAGATGTCCTAAAACATTTGCTAAGACTATCTGCTCTAAAATTTTACAGATTTCAGAAAAAAATATGGTTGTATATTCGCAGTCTTGCCACCAAAAAAAGAGCTTTACTTGGGATGCTAATGAAGATCCTTTAACAGTCTTGGGTTTAAAAATAATTCTGCCTGTAAAGAAGCAAATCTACAACAATCTATATTAATAGTGCTGCTATTCCCAAAGAAGCATTAGGCAATAGTGCTTAACCCAGTGTGGAATGAGACAGGCTGACCCTGACATAGCAGTTCCTGTCACATGAAAATGGATCAAACAACTATGTGTGGAAGGGGTAAATAGTCAAACATCAGAGAGCTCACCAAAAAGAAATGAGTCTTGCTTTCCACACACAGAAAGTATAAGGGGTCAAAAACTGCTTGAAAAAGAGCATTCAATATCCAGTCTTTAGCTATAGCTTTAGCTACATCTCAGACCAGTGATATCTCATGCTAGGTGGGCAGTTACTGGTAGGGAGCACTTCTGCTGGGATCCCATGAGGTATTGAAGCTGCAATGGTGTCCACCATCATTAGTGGTCATCTCCAAGGCTCTGCAAGACCTGACAAAACTGACATAGTTCAAGATCAGTGATCTTCTTCATAGTAACTCATATCACATGACATGAAATATCACTTTGGTCAGTTTGGATCAGCTGTCCCCTTCCAGGACTTTGCCCAGCCCCAGCCAACTGGTGAGTGGGGAATATTGGAGAGAAGCCTGGCTGCTGTGGAGCATGGCTCAGCAGCAGTCAAAGCACTGCCGTGTTATCAATACCTTTCTAGCTACCAAGGCACAGCACTCCGAGGGCTGCTAGGGGGAAAAAGTAACTCTATCCCAGCCAGATCCAATATAGCATCCAGACTTTCATTTCTGGTATTTTAAGTTTTGGTCCATCTCAATTAAAATCGGTTAGAAGTCAATTTCACAGCTGTTGGTTTTTAAGATCTCACAAAAATGATAATTCACTGCTAGGCAATAATTTTCTTCAGCACAGCAATCCCAGGATAAAGCTGACACATTTTTAATCTCTCTCACTCTCCCTTCCTCATATCCAGCCTACTGTAAGCCAGGGCTGGGGAAAGGACAATGATGTTTTTTCTTGAGAAGTATGGGAAGGAAGGTTTCAGATCTGTTTAAGTCACCCACATCCACATCTCATTGACAATATTTTCCAGATATAAGCAGTGCCTTGTCCACTGTCTGTGCCTTGTTGACTGAGATCTGAACCCTCCTTTGCCCTTCACATTGCCTACACTCAATATTGCCACTAATGGCACATCATGGGAAGATGAGCCTGAATGCAGGACATTCGAAGACTGGAGCTTGAGAGGTTGGGTTTTTTGTTGTTGTATGTGGGGTTTGCTTTCTTTTTTTTGGGGGGGGGTGGGGGTGGTTATTTGTTTAGGGTTTTTTTGTTTGCCTTTTTTTTTTTTTTAGTATGAAATCTCCTTTTTCTTGTTTAAAATATTTGGACAAAATTTACATTTTGAAACCTATCCTAAGCACCCTCCTGAGGCACCAGAACAAGATCAGTCCTCTGGTGGAATTTGTCTTTTAAGTAAAGGTTGAAAAAATTGTGCTGGAAACCTTAGACATGTTTTCAAGTGGATAATTAAACCAGACTGGCCCCATGGGAGGTGGCCTTTAGGGCAAGTTGATTGCCAGTAGACATCTATTTAATATATCATATGTTATTTCTTTCTGGTTTATTTGGTTTGTATTAGACTGCATAGAATTGAAAGTAGATGAGGTAATAGACATTACCTGAAGTTATATTGACTTGGATTACTCACCATAGTGAGAAAGATGGGACAGAGGAGTAAACATCCTGGACCCCAAAATCCAGCCGGGTGCTGCATCTGGATATTAGGTTCAGTAGTGTGATGCAGAGCAGTTTGGAAATGCAGGCAGAAGAGGGATGCCATAGGGCTTGGCTTGCTTCTGTGAGGAATGCAGGAAGTTTTGCCCAGATTTAGTGGCATTCAATTCATACATCTTTTTAGAGCAAATCTAAGTCCAGCACTGCAAAATTTGAGGATTTAATCATTAGCTCAGCTGGTATATTACTGACTTCTAGTAAATCTTAAGCTTATCTTTCCTTTGGGAAAGAATTTAGTTTATTTGCAAAACAAGTAGCAAAATGATGCCTTGAGCTCAATTAGTTGCTGATGTTATATGAATGCTCATCTTTAGTAACCATGTTCTACAGAGGCCTGACAAAGGGTCAGGTAAAGAAAATCTGGATTTAGTTCAATCCTGACAAAAGTGTGTTTCCAACACCAAGTCTAAACATTATCCAAGTTTACCTTTCTTCTCCTAAAGACCATGCAGCAATGAATTAACACAGTTCCCACAAAGCTAGTGGGATTATGCATGTACAGCACTAACTGATAATTGAAGTACATCCATTTTCTTCGACACTGTTTTCACATCTTTTCCCCAATGACTGGCTTCCAGTTATTTTTACATAACTTATTAAAGTAGATCATGAGCCATCTGCCTTCAACCTTACCCTCCATTACCTACGTTTGACCTGGTTAGGTTTGAAGAGGTCTACAACTGTAATTAATAAATTCCCAGTCATCTACTCAACATGGAGGCAGCTTTTTTTCATTATGTACAGCATTGTGTGCATCAAAGTATGTTTTGATACAAATTATCAATTACTGTATCCCAGTGTATCACTTGCAAAGTACTTTCAGATGGTGAGACATGAATGCCACTGCAGAAAAATTTCTCATTTAATCTTGGTGTGAATGAACATGCCGTAATTGTAGACCACTGCCAAATTAAAAAAAAAAAAAAAAAAAAAAAAAAGCCATTTCAAAGAGTCAAACATCTGCCCAATTCCAAAGGGCATCATCAGAGCACTTAAACAAAAACACAGCAGGGAATTTAATCATGAGAAAACTGAAGTGAAAGAAGGTTTTGTAGGGGCACAGCTAGTTTTAGTTCTTTCATGGCAAAAATAAAGGGGTCAGAGAGATCAAGAGGTCACCCATTCATGGGTTTAAAAAAAAAAAAAAAGAACAAAAAAGACTTTTCTATAGTCTACTATGCAGTGCTAGGAAATGTCCAGATCAGGGTTTCCCCGCCCTGTATTCTACCCACCTTGAAGGATAAAGAAAACAAAATCCTTGGTCTTCAACCTCCCAGACGGCTTTTATCATAATCCACATTATTCGCAAAATAGACTGGAGGTGACTTATGTGGTGACCTCTCACCACAATTCAAAATGAGTCCTAATGAACTAGGGTAATTCATTCCTCTAGCAGAGCTTATGGATAAGGCAAGACTGCAGTGGTGGGCTCAGCAGACTGAACTGTTAATCTTTTGTAGTCCCTACTCCAGAGCACCCCCAGGTCAAATCCTAGTGATGCTGAGAAGTAGCAGCACCTTTGTTTGCGGTTGGAGAAGCATGGTTCTGGATTTCAGTGTTGCCATACACTTTGCAGAATGTAGTGTTAGTGTGTGTAAGTAAAAGCAGCCTGTAAAGTTATTTATAACCGTACAACAGAACTGTCTGTTGAAAAGCAGAGAACAAAGGGTTAAAATTAAAAACAAAAACAAAAACCAAAAAGGAATGTAAGGAGTCTGAAATAAAAAAGAAAATAAGGCTGTGCTCCCAGCCTGCATTTCTGGTTATTGTCCTCCTCCTCTCTGGGTCATTAAAAATTCACTGTGCCACTGCTTCAAGAGTTAGAAACTCCAAGTGAACAGGCTTTGATTATTCATTACAAAACAGGAATGCATTTCATTTCATCCTTCAGTAGCAGCAAAAAAGTATGACTTGCCTTATCAAATGTGATAGCATGTAAACATATCTCATTTTCCTCCTTTCCTGCTCCTAGACAAGCTACCTTCTTCTGAATTCCAGTGTATAGAGCCAGTCACTGGTATTCCTTGCTTTGAATCAGTAAAACAGAGGTGCTGAGAAAGAAAATGATGTGTTTAAGGTTGCAGTGGAAAAGGAGTGAGAAATTGACCTAAAGTTCCCAGATCCCAAGTTCCTGCCCTAGTCTTCCTGCTTGTGCTTTTCTTTCTCTTGACTCTGGCAGCACTTGCAAGGCAGCAAAAACAGTGAGAAGGTCTTTGGACATCTGACCAAAACAAACAAGAAAGGGGAAGGTTACAAACTGTGGGCCTGAATGTAAATAAAGTAACAGAGAAGAGTTAGCAAGGAAAGGTTTAGAAGACTTCCCAGGAAAGAGAGTGGATATGGAGTTAAAAAAAAAAAAACATTTTAAAGCTGATTAAATGATTTTCTATACTCTTATCTCTTTTTCAAGAAGATAGCAAAGTAGATGTACACAGGAAACACAGCTTCCCTAATATAGTAACAGCAGACTCCAGACTGCTGGAAAATTATATTTAGGTGGAGAAAATATATCTGGGAACTGCTCATACTCATCCTGCATGTGGCATGTTGGGGGCCAGCAGAGACCAGCTTCCTGGCCAAGTCTAGGATTGGAGTCAGACCAGAGAAAAATCTTAATTTCTCTTAAGTCACGGTGAAATTTCTGCTAGACTGCAGTGGAGCTCAAGTGTTGGGCTGTAGACTGACCCCAGTGAAACTGGTATGTGTGGCAGGAAATACTTCAAACTACTGACACATTTCTGAATTCACTGGAAAATGATTCTGGTATTGACAACTACAGCTGAACTTCTGGCTTTGTGACCAGGGTCGATAAAGGATCAGTTCTGAGACACTCACAGTATGTAATGTCTTAAAGCACTGTCTCTTTTTGTTTTTGTTTTTTTTTTCTGGTTCTTCTTCTTCCCATGTTGAACTTGGGACTGTTTGGATGATGAGCCACACAAAACACCATTAACTGCCATGGAAACTACTCAGTGTTAAGCTGAATGTGATCAAGTCACTTGCATATTATTGTTGTTGTTGCTATTATTGCTATTAACTTTTAGGAATAGACTCTCACTAATGCACGTATGTGTGTGAATGTTGTATGGCACAGAAAGACGAATTTTTCCCTTGGCTTCAGTTAAATGTTACATTTTTCCCCTTGAGGTAATTTCTGCAAAGGAGAAATGAGAGAAAGCTGTTGTTTCCAGGCAGGACAAGTTTCTGAGATAGGGTTTAGGCAGGTTGAAGTGCCACATCACATCAGAGAGGCCACCAGATCCATGATAAATAGGACCAAAACTCTTTTTAATAATTTTTTTTAGTCTTTTCCCCCTCTTATTATTATTATTTTCTTTTTACTCAGCTACACAGCTCACAGACTTCTCAAGCCTGATCCTACAACCAATTCATCAATGGAGATACAGGCACGACTGGAAATTGCATGAGTGCCTGTATTTAGAAGACTTACTACTTTATTTCTGGGTAATTAAAGCTACTTCTTGTTGGATTTTGTGCAACAATAAGGAGGCATGGTTTAAAAAAGTTGATTATTTTCTTTTGTGACCAAGCGTTTGAGGAATATTTCCACTGTGAAAGCAACTCCTGTCAGTGCAAGCTAATCAATTAAGTTTGAAGAATGCTCTAAAGGTTGAATTCCTATAAAATTATAGGGAAAGAATTTTCTTCTTCATTTTTATTACTTTCCTTAAATTTGGCCTGTAATGACTTTTATCAAAATAGAGAAAAGAGGGAAAGGAAGAAAGAAGAATTTGTACTTTGGAGCAATATACTTGGTGAGTCAAATGAAATATACAGCTATGTTATCGCAGAGTAATGCCCTATAATTATACCCATTCCTTTATTTCCTACAAGTTTGTATATTACAATCCACTCAACCAATAGGCCAGATCGCTCAGCTACCTAGATCCCTTGCAGTCTACTTAGCCAACGGTGAAATTAACTGAAATTCAATGGTGATACGCTGATTTGCAAGCAGAGGATCTTTGTCACAGTACCATAAAAGTCTCTTTTGCTTTTGAATGGATGAGTGGTTAGATTTAGATTAGAGAACTTATATAAACACAAAAAGATAAACAGTTGCCATAGCCTTTTCTCAGATCATAAAAAATAATCGGATTCGGGGTTAGCTTTCTAAAAGGAACAATCTGCAGAAGGAAAAATAAAGGAGCATCTTAAGCTGCTGTCACCACACTCTAAAGTGCCCACACAATAGGTTCACTTCAGAGTGAAACCACTTCTCCTTTTGGTTCATTTGCTGACATTGTCTGATGGTCAGCTTTGCTCTTTGCAAAGAATGGTTCAGAAGCCCTGAGTGAAAGGTTCAGAGCTGGACGAAGAAGACAATCGTTCATCCATTCTGCGATCACAAAATTCTGGCTTTTGAGCAAACAGTTACACTGAAAGCCAGGATGTGAGAAGGGCTGTTGGCTCCCGGAGCAAGTGTCTGAACTTGGGCCCACAGAAGTATTTAACCAGAAATCTGCCTAGAGGGTATATTTGCCATTTGTATTTTCTGCTTCCCTCTGTCTGAAAGGGTTTCTTTTTGATGAATGATTGCTATCTGTCACTGCTTCCCTTTAGGTGAATCTTTGTGCTCTTTTAACATCCTTGGCTAAAGACCAGAGAGTAAAATAAAAGAAAGAAGAGGGAAAATACCTCTGGCAGGAAACGTTGAATGTCCAGGAGAGCAAAACTGTATCCTGTTCACTGTTTAGTTACTAAAACCACAGGACTTTGCCTTAAACACCCCTGAAGCATCACATTTAACCTTACTGCCTGACTAACATGTGAAGGAAGATGCCAGAACAGTTGCTGCCTTGGCAGCGATGCATTTGTGACCAAACAAGCAGCTATCTCTGGATACCAGGTTTTTGTGTGAGCAGAGACCTCACACCACATCTGAGTATATGGCTTGCTGACCCCAAAAGTAAGGTGCTGCATGTGCCCCTGTACCCACCTGAATACTTTCCCTTGCTCAAACACTTTACTGGAAAACACTACCCTGGCAGAAGATTAATGTGTATCTAGGGGGCTCAGACCACAGGAATCTTGAAGTGAGCTTGGGTCAAAATATTGCTAACAAAGATGTGATTGAAAAAAAAACCAACAACAACAACAAAAAAACCCCAACCAACCAACCAACCAACAAAAAAAAAGGCTTTGAGTGCTAAATCTTTTTTGTTATTACTGTCTAAGGTCCTCTCTCAGTCCAAAAAAAAAAAAAAAATCAATTTGGTTTCCCTTGGCTGAAGGCTACTAAAGCGACAAGCAAAGTAAGCAGGACTAGGCATTAACGTGTCCAATTGACTGACTTCACTAGCAAAATCAAGTTTTCTCCCCTATCAAATTGCAGGCATCAGCTAAGAACGATGAGCTAGGAGCTAGACATTTCATGAAGAGCCCATAATATGTAAACCCATGTTTTCACTACAAAACCTCTAAAAGAAAGAGTTGGACCTTTCTGCTTGATAATCTGATCCCAGATAGACTCCTTAGCATGCCCATTTCTAATTCACAGCAACCAAACAAGTTATGAGCTGGAGTAACTGGAAAGCTGTTGTATCACTGCTCTCCTTAGAGACATGAAAAATGCCACAGAATGTTCCCTTCCTCCCTAAGGTCTCCCCCTCTGGATTGAGGTGTCAGTTCAGTGTGTTCCCTTGCTCACTAAATTGCCGCTTAGAGGAAGGTGCTGTTAAACGTAGTTACCACTGGAGATCCTCCTTCTGCACAGTGATGAAGTCATCAGGTGGCCACTAGATAAGCCAGCTGAAGAGGGTCAAGAAAGCTGTCCTGCACTTGATAGCAGCATCTTAATAGCTTTCTAAAAACAGTAGGCCATCAAGTACCCAGACAATTTAATTTCACTTCTCAGCTGGAAAATAAATACAGTACTTGTCTTCATTCAGAAAAAGAGAGGAAAAAGGAGAACTCATCTACCCATTGATTCATTTGTTCACTCATTTCCTGTGTTAACTCTGATGTACTATATGCTGCAAACTTTCATAAAAATTTCTATGCCAATACACAATGACACTTTACCATCAGTATTTTCCCTGACATTTTTGTAAACTCTTAGGGTGCCCGGCTATCTCGTGATGCTAAAAGAAATGTCCAGATAACATTCAGAGGTGACAGTCATCACATAACTGTATTCCAGCTACTCTATCTAGTAGTGATAACAAGGATGTGTGGAGTTGGGCATCTCTATGTCCTCTAGCTTTTGGAAAAGCCTGGTGCTGAACTATTTTGCAAATTTTGACATAGTCAGAGCTACTCATAGCATTTCAGAGTTTCTTGCAGACTTGGGCAGACACAGACAGACTCACTGTTAAATTATATTCTCTGGTGAATAGTTAAACAAAAATCTGGAAAAGGTCCAGCTTTTCCCAATGTCTTCATAAATGGTTCAGACCAGATATTCATTTATTTTGCCATTAACTGGATTGAAATGATATTTCATTATGCAAATAGCAGTGTTGGGAGATTTGTGTACTTTTTTTTTTGTTGGCGTAGCGTTTAGAAAGTTGCCTAATGACTTAGATAAAGTGAAGATTTGCTTTCTGCTTCACTCAGTCTTCATCACAGCGGGACTGCAGTCTCAGAGTATAACCACTGTAAAGATCCCAGCCACAGGGCTCCCCACAGCAAAGCCACTGACTGCTGCCAGATTAATGTGGACTGACACCAGAGCAACAGACAGTCTGCAGTAGCAAGACTAAACCTGTGATTTATCTGCCAAATTTGAGATGTGTTGTATACAGTGACTTACAGTAGTATGTGAAACATCTTTTGCTCCAGTGATGGACTTTAGCCAGTGCTTTGGTACTGCTGCAGCTCTTCAGCCCTACATACTAAACTTGATAAGCTCAAGACACGCCTATAAGTCTACAACTTCGTGAAGAGGATTCCATCAGTGATGGAATACAAGACATTTAACCACAAGAAATAATGGTTCTTACTTTTCTTGAGGGAGTTGTTTTGACTGGCCTACAAAAGTCTGGGGAGTAATTAAAAAACGTACATAATATTATTAATTATTAGGGTGATCAGCATCGTCCCTTCCAGTTTTCTAAGCTACACTATATGCTTTTTCAAATCACTAAACAAAAGTGCTTTTAACTAAGTCAACACAGTCTGGAAATCCCTTAAAGTGCTCTCACTGATGTTGTACTGGCAGAGTCTTTTATATTCTGTGCAACTTTGCAGGCAGAAATCTCATCAAGGTACCAAATTAAACTGTCATGTTGCTCTGTGACTTCTGAACTGCTGGCACGCCCCAGCTGTAATGCATGTTATTAATAACACCAAGTTGTTGGGAAAACAGTTTCCAGGTAATATTGTAAGGCATCTAATTGGTAACAATGAATGACAGATTCCCTTTAAAGTTCTGGAAATAACTGGATGTAAACAATGCCACACAATGATGCAAAATATAGAGACAGACAAGATTAAGACTTATTTTTGGCACAGTTGTACCTGTCA
>JAWWES010000001.1:30212531-30265841 GCA_035583135.1 Lophotriccus pileatus
CTCCTAATTGTTATGTATGTTCTGTCCTATCATCATTCCTAGTTTTGCATACTCCTCCCAAGTTCCAGAAACCTCCCCAGCCGACCCCTTAAATAGCGCTCCATTTTGAATAAATTAGTTCAGCTTGGGACAGTCTTGCTGAGACCTGCAACCCCGAACCCCGACCCTTGTGTGTTCCTTCACGGAACTGCGGCAGTTTACTGTTCTTCTTTTCACTAACAAAGCAGCTGCAAAACTGAACTGGAAAAAAAAAAAAAAGGAATGGGATCAATGAAACATTTTACTTGGACTATATCATGTTTTCTTTTGTGGAGGTTGGAGTTTCCCTTGGTTCCTTTGCATTTTTATTTCTTTAGGCCAACAGGCTTAGACCAACAGTTTCTACCAATCCACTGAAATATTTTATCAATGTTTCTCTAGTTTCCAGTTTTTCTTCCCTAGGGGAGAGAGCTCTTAAAATATATGGATGTCACACCACAATATACAACAACCAACCAAACAAATCAGAAATACTGTATGTTTGTACAGCCATTAACTATAAGATCAGGACATATCATCAGCAAGGAATTACAGTCCACACAGACTCAAAACAACTTTGTTCTATCTGGCAGAGAAAGGATGAACTTACAGTAAGTTGCCTTTTTACGCTTCCTTTTGCACAGTCATTTTCAAGCTTTACTCTCTGCAACCTCTCTTACAAATTTTCTACTGTAGCAAGGACCCCTGTGTCATGTCTGAAAGTACACTAAAAATGTATTTCTGTTTTTTCTTTGCTACCTGTCAAGATTGTGCATAAAATTTATAGAGTCCCAGTTCTCTCCAGAAAGAGAGGAGAGGTCCTCTCACTACAGAGAGTAGGTCCCTTTGGCTCTGCCCACGTTCATGGCTTAAAAACTGAAATGAGTTGGTTCATCTCAAGTTGAGGTTCACAGGTTGACCATAGCCTGAGTATCTATAACCCTTTGGTAAATCTTTTTTCTTCGAAGACATGGACAATGGCACATTGCACTGTTCCCTACTCTTTTATGCAGAAACATATTGACCTAAACTGTCACAAAGGAAATAGATTTACATTCAAAACTTGCGCTGCAAGCAGAGGTGAGAAAGGGTTTCTGCTAACACAGGACCTTACCTCTTCCCTATTGAGTGATCTCAGAACCAATTTAAAGGATGCTCTCTTTCCTCCTTGTAGAAGCTTTTCACCTTTGCAGGCGAGAACACAAGGCAGCCAAACTACCAACAAGAATGGGATCATTACCACATAGCTGAGTTTTTAAGAGACTGATCTCTAGCCCTGTTTTCTCACCGAGGGATAGTGTCTTTCCTGTGCAGTGGAGCAATTCCAGTATGAGTGATAGAGATCCCATGCATATAGGAAGGAAAATCATATAATTTTAGCCATCTCCAGCGTCTATCCAAACTTTTCAGCCTGGGCTCCTTTTTAATCCCCAGGGAGAAGCAGAGAATTTTAGGCACATATTATGTGTTTTTATTTTGGGTTTGCCTTTTGAAATCAAAATCTTTCACACTGGATGTGCTTGTTTCTCTCCACTGACTGAAAAAACAGTCTGTCTCAGCTGTGAATATTTACATTTGATCAGATGTACCTAATCCAGGCTGAGTTTCTGTCATCTTCCTTTCCAAAATAAACTTATATTTTGTTAAGAAACTCTTTCATACTATCTCAAAACAAAACCTTTATAAAACCCAGGATGGAAAAAAAAAATCAAATTAAAACCTTCTGTTTTTAGACATACATGTCCTGGAATAGACCCTGATATGTAACCACTACTACTTGGGCAGCCAGAGGGAGAAGCAGAGTATAAACAAAACTGAAACAGATTTTATTGATTCTTCCCTATGCAGGCTAAGCTGCATGCAAAATCAAAATCAAACACAGAATAGCAATAACTAACAACAAGTCAAGTGCATTTTCAAATTAATTCTCTCTCCATGGTCTAAGGCATTCCTGCAATAAGTCAGATTAAGAAAGATACCTGCAAGTTATGATTTGAAGTGGATTATGTCCATTTAAGTATTCATTTCAATAGGTTTTCATGCTGATGACCTTGATAGAATAAAGGAATTTATATTATCCAAAAGCTGTTAACCAAGTACAGTTCTCTACTGCCTGTGCATGATAATGGTAAAGTGTTTTCTCTCACAGAAAAAGAGCTACCATGACATCCATCTCCTTTTCCCTGAGCTTTGCATAGACTTTTACATCTTACTGAGCTATGGTACCTCACCCCATCAGGACTCTGTCTCCAAGAGTTGACTTTACAATTAGGGTTTAACCAAGCAAGTTCCAGTAAAAAATGAGTGTAGGTCAGAGATGTACAAGGAAACACTTACTGTGAACTCCTCCAGGCATACATGGGGTAGGATTTGTCTCTCAGTAAACTTTGGATATCGAGTGCACCTTCACGTGAGCTAGCCACATGCATCTCCTGTGACTGTTGATGGAAAGAATCTTCTACTGCTGTCTCCCTCTGACTGGGATGAATCCAGCCAGGGAGTGCATCTTAGGATAGAGCCAAGCTAACACAACTCACAAGTTGCTGCTCCATGACTATCTTGTTCTCCTAATATATCCTATCTCTGCAATAAGATGCTTGTAACTGGGTGACTTCTTTTTTGTGAAATGGCTTGCTCAAAAATTCCTGACACTGAATAACTTAAGTTGCTATGAAGCCATAGCCTTTTTCTGTGAAGCACAAATACCTCCAAAAATGCTTGTATGGAAAACTTTTAAAGTATTTAATTACAGTCTGCATCTTGCATTTTAAATTCCCTGGATTTTTTCCTACAAATAAATACCTGAAAGGAAGGACAATTCAATTTACATTTGGTAAGGCCGAAAAGTCACTGTAATTGAATAATAATTTGCCGTGAAGTATGGATGTGAGTCCTCATGTTTGCCTCCTGACCTGAAAGGATACGGCTAGTGAAAATGTCTAGCAGATAATTACTGTGGGGCTAACCCTGAGGCTTGGCTATTATTCACAGGTCAATCTCTCTAAGATAATTCCCAGGATAATATTACTGAAGAACACACTCCCCCTGCATAATGCAACACCTGCCTCTGTCATGAGAGATCGGGAAAGGGCAGTTGAGCTTTACCCTTTCAGTCTCTTCATCCAAGTTTCTTATAGGACAGAGGATGGAAGCAGCAAAAGGGGACAGTAAAGGAAAAGTCACCTTGGAACAGTGAACCTGGTGATTTTATTTCCGTTACTTGTCCGGGCTCTGACCAATCAGAGAGTGTGTAAAGGTGAGAAACACAAATTCTCAGGTCGTGCAACATATCAGGTGTTGCTCTTGGAGAAAGAAAGGGGACTGGTTTGAATACACAAAGTGTTTGCTTTCAGAATTAGCGGGAACTCACCTTTTAAACTCTTTACAGCAGTGTAAAGGGATTGCTGTGTTTCTATTTGCATCCTACCACTTTGTCTACCAGCACACCATTTCTCCTTATGAATTCTTTAGATGACCAAGTGGAAAAATAAGCACGTTGAAAAGTGATCTCAGAAGATCACTTAAAAACATCATGCAGTCCTATTTTTGTCAATATACTCACAGGACTCGGGGGAGAAGTCGTAGGATCATAGAATCATTTAAGTTTGAAAAGACCTCTAAGATCATTGTGACCAAATGTTAACGCAGAGCTGCCAAGTTCACCACCAAACCATGTCCCTAAGCACCACATCGACAAGTGTACATATATGTGCATATATGTGCTACAGCACATATCTACAGTCAGGTATGCACTGTATTTTAGGCAAGGTCAGGAATGCTCCCTGGACTTCTACAGCACTGCAAGGTACGTGAGCACAGGATAGACCAGGTCGTGGGTGGTGAGGCCAACCTATTTTATTCTATTCATAGAAACCCAGGGCCATAAAAGATGTCTAGAGGTCATCTAGTCCACCTCCTTGCCCCAAGGCAGGCTTAACTACAGGGAGGTCAGGCCTGACTGATGTTTGTTTAACTTGCTCTCAGAATGATGGAAACTCCACAACCACTGCAGATAATGTGTGTCTGGTCGTTAGTGTCCTCGTCACTGAAAATATTTCCTTCCCAGTGTTATAAATCTACCTGTGCTGTTGGAAGGCAAGAAGAAGTTAAAATCAACAGCAAGGAAATGGATAATAGCAAAAAAAAATTAATACTAAGGAAGAAAAAGGGGAATAAAAGAAAAAACCTACAGGAGTTCATAGGTTTATCTGCATTAGTTGAACATTTTGCAACTCTGAAAGCAGCACTGAAAGGAAACGTTTAGTGGTCCTGGTGCCAGCAGTGAGAATAATAATTAATAATAATTATGCATCTGGTCAAAGGTCAATGGTACAGTAAGGTTACATGATTAGTTTGATCAGCAACATAGAGAAAGGATGGGAAAAGGTATGTAAGAGTCTTAATTAATGCCACTTAAAATACCATTAAAAATGTATGATTAACTACTTAAATATTAATATCTTTCATTACTTTCTTTCACTTTGCCATAATGCATAGCAGGCAAAAACATCATATAACAGCATATATGTGAAAGTTACTGTTGGATTTTTCAATTCTGTATTGGAAGATACATGGGTCCTAATGTTCAGATTCAAATTTTTATAAACCTCTTTAATTCCACTTGTGTTAATTATGCCTTTCAGAACTCTACTGACAGAGCTGGAAGTATCTTACCTTAGTAAGGTACTTAATAGTATACTCATTAATATCTTTTTGTATTGTTTGTTGTTTTGCTCCCAATATTTTCAGAAAATACAGCTGAATGAACTGGTTTGTTCTAGAGTAGCAAAGTAGTGTGGAACAACTCCAAAAGATAGTGTTTTAAACTAGAAACCTTTGTGAAAGAGGAAACCAGCTATCAGTCTTGAGTTACTACTACTGTAACTGGAAACAACTTTACAACTACATTTGTATAATTCATATTACTTTGCCAACACTTTGAAGTTACACTTTCCTCCCTCATTTCTTAAGTCAGCAAGAAATGGTTATTAAAGGCATCTCTTAAAAAAATGAAACTGTCAAGATGTGGCTTTGAAATCTTTGAAAAGACTCCTGTAACATATAATGTGCTATAAGCACGTCTATTAAATCATGGCTCTTGTGGTTCTAACATAGAAATACCAGAAAAGAATTCTTTTCACATAGGATCAGTAGCTACACATTAATGAGAAACACTTGGACTGAAGGTAAAAGTTGGCTAAAGTAAGCTCCTTCCCATCTGCTTGTTATCAGCAGTTGTAGGAGCAAAGCAGGTGACCAATAAATATAATTTTTTAAATGACAGGCTTTTGTTTGTTTCTGTGTCACAATGAAGGGTCTCATTTTAACTTTATAAAGATATTGCCCAGGAATTAAAAAATAAATTGCAGCTTTTAGTAAAGAAAAGAGCAGTGTTGGGAGAAACTGAAAAGATTTTCCCATGTTAGAATACAGAAAAATGTTTCAAAAAATTAAGTCCTCAGAATTTGCCAGACAGTGTGCTAGAAATAAAAACCAGACTGAAATCAATTGAGGAATTGATCAACTAACTTCCCCTGCCCCAGATAAATGAAATGCAAAGAAAACTATAAGTAGTAGGAAAGACATGAAGAGAAAACCTTCTTTGGCAACACAAATAAATCCAAGAGGATGAGACAGACACCAGAGCATGGTCTATTTAGTATTGAAAGGCACAAATCAAGGAACAAAAGGTAAAATTAAACAAATTCACACCAGGAAGAAGGTATGGATGCTTAACAATGAATGCACTTAACCACTTACAGAACAGTTGCGATAGTCATGGTGGGATCTCAGTCTCTTAATGTGCTCTGTGCGTCTCCCGAAGGTAAGAGTTGTCCACAGAAGTTGTTAGGCTCCAACTGGGAATGAATGAAATTCCATCACCTCCATTAAACAGGAGGTCAAGGTGGAGGAGCTAATGGTTTCTGTGACCTCAAAAATCTTTGAAATTATGAAACCATTAGATTAGGTTGCTGATCTAATTGTCTGGGGCACTTGGAGTTGTGGGGATTTTTATACAGGCTTTTAAATTTAATATATTGCTTATGACTTATTATAGTTGGGATAGATACAATAATTAACCTTTAGTTATTTTTTAAGACACTGAAAAGACTTCTCTAAAAACAAGGGATTTTTGTAGATCACAAATGCTGGTTGGCATTAAGTAACTACTCTGTGGAAAAAAAACCAACTTCGAAATCCCTTAAAGCCATTCTCTACGCTGCATCCTCTTTTAAATATTTTGTCATCAAGAACATTAGTGAATTGCTAAAGCAATTAAATATTTGTTAATTAGCAATAAAGAAAAATCAACTTAGGTAATTATAAGTGAATTAAAAACAATGGAATTATTAATAATACTAAAGATTGGCATTCTTCCCAGAGCTGTAATTTTAAATTTGCTTGTCTTTTTAAAGCTAAATTCCTTCTCTGCAATATATCCAGCAAAATAATTGGTGCTTGTTTTGTAACCAAGTGTTTTGCAGATGAAGGAAAAGTGGATCACTCTTGCAGGTGTATGCCTTATGCCCTAACCCAGTGAATAAAATTATTCAAAATCCTTTAATGTTCAGGTTCTAGGAGAGATGTTTCATAACAACAAAAGAAAACCTAACTAAACCAACTTTTTAAGGAATCTCAGAGACACCAGATATGAGCTTATACTTGTAGATAATCTACTGAACCCTCTGGGCAAATTTGGTTGTAAAGATTTATTTATTGAATTTATTTATTGAAAAGTAGCTTCCGAATGTGGGAAGAAATTAACCTGCTCTTTTCCTTCAGCTCCCACAGTCAGGCTCCCACAGGTCCTACCATCTCCCCACTGTCTCTCTCATTTTAGCACTGGTCTCTTGTCCTCTTTGCTGTTTCCTTCTCTTTTGTTTGCTCACTGCCTTCACTCTTAACTTTCTTTTTTATGCTGTCCCTCCTGCTGAATTTTTTTTTCTTATTTTAATTCAGCTGTCTCAGGTCTGCCTTGATAATTTTTTTTGTGGATAACAGTTCTGGGGATCTGGTGCCTTTCACTTTGTCTCCTGCCTGTCAGCAGCACTGACGTACGAAGCTTGATGGAACAAAACCAAACCTCCTTCTAGGCCTGGCCAGGCAGTGGTCTGATACAATTAATTACTAATTCAGATTCACATTTGTGATGTTTTGCAACCAATCAAATCCCAACGTCACTTTGTCCTTTAGACATAGTTATGTAGTGCTCTCCTTCACAACAGTTGAACAGGCACATGGCTGGATGTATTTCCATGGCAAAGTAGATGTTGTTTTGCTAAAAGCATTTTAGTCTCTTGGGGGTCTGCTAGGAGACCTCTAGAGATCATGGTGTTCAGTGTAGCCCAAATATTCATCCTGAATGCTGAAAGGCCTAGTAATTAATTTTTTTTTTCTAAAACAATTAGACAGCTGTGGCTTTAAATTATTATAAAATGGATGTGGAGCTGAAGCTCCCTGATGAGATGACAGGGCTGTATCTCCCCATCATTGCCTTTCCACGTTGTGCAGAACCATTGCTTCAGGCTTTTAAAACCCTAGAACACATTTCTTTACTGACATAACTTGGTCAATTCTGAGGGCAGTTAGTTAACCACATGGCTATACTTTTATGGGACTCCATTTTCAATTAAACTAATTTAAAAGTGTCACAATTCTATGCAACTTATTTTCCCTATAACAGGGGAAGAACAGCAGCAGTACCATAAGGCATACTTAGGCTAGCAGCCAATTATTTCCACTGGGAAGAGATGCATGGCTTCCTTTACAGAAGTACAATGGAAGCACTGCACCTATATGGAGGACAGAGAAGCCCTCAGTCAAGATGCACTAACCTTGGTCTTGCCTATATTTTTCCTGCTCAAATCATGAAAGAATAGTCCATTTGTTTTACAACAGAGTCTGAAAATCAGATTAAATTGTCAAGGTCACTGTGAACACATGGTGAACACACAGTCAATTTCATCTTGGTATCAGAAAGTTGAACATGTGAGAGACAGGGGAAAGAAAAGGTGTTCTAGTTTTTTCTCTGAAACCATTTTTTTAAAAAAATATCACAAAATTTGCCTCAAGCCACATTTTTTCCAGTGAAAATTTCTACCTTCTTGGGCCCTTTGAGCAAAACAGAGACTCATAATGCCTAGTTAACTGTCCTTGCTGATGCTTAAACTTGATGAAATTTTAAGCCTTTCTCTGTTCTTGATTTTTGTTTATTTTTAAAGACCTTCTGAAGACTGCACATTTATTCACGTTTCCACTCATGAACAAAGAGAAGAGAGAATACAAATCTCTGAACTTAAGAACCTCCAAGCAAAATACTCCTCCTTGCTGTGTTATAGAACTGTACACTGGAGTAGAAACTTGTGGGCTTTATGTGTGCCCAACCCATCCGTCAGTCTGGCTCCATGTACATCAATATCACAGCAAATAGTGTGCCATATATCACCAAGAGATCCTGAAAAAAGACACCTGTTCGATATCAGTGTCCAATCTCCTGAGCAAAAAAGCACATTCAGAGAGTTCTTATTTCACAGATATAGCTTATTAATCTGATGGGCTCCAATGTTTGAATTTATAATGAATCCTTCTACCTCATATGACTATTGATAGAAAATGCCACTATCAAAGATACTGTAGCACTGGCTGACAAGAAATTTGTTTCCTTGTGCATAATAATTCTTCTACTAAAGGTGCTTAGCAATCCTTTGGCCCTACACATATTACATATACTTTCACCTACTGTCACACAGCCTGCATGATGCATTTAAGCTGGATTCTTCATGAAGTCCTGCTTAAGTTGTGTACCAGTGGTTTGCAATAGCAGGTATGAAACCAGGTATGAAGTGGTCTGAGGTTAACTGAGAATGATAAATCATAGAATCATAGAATAGTTTGGGTTGGAAGGGACCTTAAAGAACACCTAGTCCCAACCCCCCTACCATGGGCAGGGATACATTCCACTAGACGGTGTTGCTCAAAGCTCTTTTCACATGGCCTTGAACACTTCCAAGGATGGAGCATGAAATATAAGAGGTCCCAGATAACCAAACCGTAAGGGCAGTGCAACTGATTAAAGGAACACCAGCAAATGTAAAATAGCTTAGCATTTCATTCTACAGTGAAATGGAAATAAATGGCAAAGTCAGTAGGAAATATTACTGCAGACTTTTATATATGTCCTAAAACTGATTTTTTAAAAGTACTCTGCTTATAACTGAAACATTTCTACTAAAACATTGGAAACTGCTAGAAATATCCTAACTACTTAATGCAAAGGGAACATCCAATGTTGAAAGGGTAAATATCTGTTTATTTTGAGTTTGACTTCTCAGAGGGAAAAGGCAAATTAATTGTCTGATAATTTTAGAGTTTGCAGTATCTTGCCTCTTTTGAAACTTATTATCTTTTGAAAACTTATTAATAATAGGATAAATATGATTTTAAAAAGCATCCTCTCAATATACTCAAAGATCATTTTTACATGTGCATTTTGAAGTTTTATCATGCTTTTGCCCCTTGGCCGTATTACTATAGACTTTGCAATTTATTTATCTTTATCAGCAGGGAAATTCAAGAATTTAAAGAGAATATTCCATGATATTCTAGTTAAAATACCAGCTTGTAATTTGTTTGTGTCCTTCCAGACAGATGCCAACTGAAAAAAAAAGGGGGGGGGGCAAAAAAAGGGGGGAAAAACTACAGTAGCAGGATTGATTGACAAGTGCTATCAAACAAGATTTCCTTCAAACATCTTATGAAAAGGACACTGGATTTCATTAAATTTTGTTTTCAAAAACCATCCCTACTGAAAAGAATGCATTCAGAGGAATTAACTGTTTCTGTCCTGCAGATCATGGACCAAATTCAGAGTTTACCTTCTCATGGCAGAAGGCATCTTTCCCTCCTGCCCTACCTACAGTAGAAAGATAAGAGGCAGGTGGAAAGGTCTTGCATCCATATTATATGCAAAGGGTAAATGTATTTGTACAGGTTTAGGTGCATTTTTAAGGACCAACTTAAAATACTTAATTGCATTACCTGCTGATACACTGAGGATTGTGCTCTCTAGCCACACAGATGTTGAAAAAGAGTACTCAGAATACAGCTTAGAAGATCTGTTTTGCAAGCTCCATAGTAAACTTCTTCCCTGTGAAAACCTCCTTAACTATTTCTAATGGTACAAAACTTCAAATCACTCCTATCAGCTGAAGGCCACCAAAGTGCAATGGAAGTTGACACAGAAGAAGATTGTTGCTCAGACAAGCCTTTGCCACAAACACCCTTCACCCCATATTTGTGAATGTTTTACTAAAATATGGTGAACTGGGACTCATGCAGCAGGGGTGGGTTAGGAGAAACAGGAGAAAACCTTTCAAATAACATCTCACACAGCCATAGCAGCTGAAGTGACCAAAAATGGCACAGATCCAGACACAGGGAGGACAACACAGAGTGCAACAGAGCAGTGGCCAAGGGAAGACCATTTTGACTACCTAGATCCAACTTCAGCAAAAACTGAGAAGAATACACAGTAGTAATCCTACTGTTGTAAGGGCTAAAAGGCCTGAAACTGCTATTCTGGCTCAGTGCAGAGCTACCTGTGAGGCCAGGATAGATATAATAGATATTGTGGAGCACTATTCAAAAACGTCACTCCTGATACGCACACTGGTGATTTCCTACCTATGGTCCTACCTTCTTGTAGTGCAGAAAAATGTGCTTCCTCCACTCAAACTGCAAGTAGGAAAAGCAAGAAAGGATAAAGGGATGGGATTGAGGGGTGATGAGAAAGTGGGGATCTGATGGTAGCAGAATCCCAAAGACTGTTGTAAGTGTTGTCTGTATGATCTGTCTGTTGGCTGGCAGTCTCACTTCATGTTGAAGCAAATCACAGCACACTTTAGGAGGAAAACTCAAGAATGGAAGAAGCCATTTGGTCCATATCTTGACCCTTCACGCAGTTGGGGTTTTTCTACAGTGTCTGTTATATTGCTGTTATGAACAACCTGAGTCAAGGACCCAGAAGGAATAATCTCCTCCTTAGCAGGGATATTCTGAAGTGGCCGATAACAGTTCACTGTTCGCGTACAGTGACTGCGATGACATTACATACGAAGGGAACTTGCAAGGACGGGAAAGCCTCCAGTCAGGAATCTTATCCCACTACTTTACATGGGGATATCTAGTGCAAAAAAGGCAGTGCTAAATCCCCACTATAAAAGTGATGACTTGGAGAAATGGAACTTCCGCTAATGTTTAGCTGAAGCTAAATATGAGTGGCAGCAAATTCAGCTGACCTCTCCTCACACTGTTTCCAAGAGCTGTCAGAGAAGGTGGCCTTGTTCTTCCCTCTTTAAAGTAGATAAAGAGAAAACCTCCCTGCCCCACTAAGACATCTGTAGCTACAGAGATGCCTTTGGATCATGACAAAGATGATCTTTCCAGATTTTTCTTTAAACTTTCATCTTTGATAGCCTCCCTTCCTAGAATCCCAAATTAATTCAGGTTTGACCAGCACCTCTGAAGCCCTGTAGTCAAACCTCTGTCTCAAAAGCAGGTGCTTAGATTAGGTGGCTCAAGAACTTGCCCCTCTATTTGAAAGTCATCAAGGACAGAGATTACCCAACTTTCCTGGTCAACCTGTTCAAACATCTGATTATCTTCATGCGATAAATATAAAAAAAATTGTTTAGCATTTTTCTTTTTTTAAACCACTTTACACCCATTGTACGATTTATTCTCTCATAGACTGAAGTCACTGATTAGTGACTTCAAATCCAAAGCTACTGCAGTGGCAGTCTTTAAATTACATTATAAACATTCAATCTCTAAAGATGTTTGTGATTTCTAGGAGAGCTCTATGCCTCACTTCACATACTGTAGTTCTCCCAACAGGTTTATGTCTGAGGTAAAAATTACTGCGCACACAAGCAAATATCTTTTCTCTTGTCCCATCTCTAAAACCAGAATCAGCTTTATTTTCTGCCATTCTATGCCTTTCCCAAATCCTGATAAATTATCATGCAGCAATGCCAAACATTCACTATAGAAATGATCCATGTCTAATGAAACACTTTTATGTTTTCAAATAAAAGGGTGTTGGAAGTTAATTTCTGCAGCAGAGGCTGTAAGAGTCTGAGCGTATCACCTGTTCTCATCGTGGGCCCATTTTCTGGTAAGAGCATATCATTAAGAGAAAAGGAAAATATAATTAAACCAGAAAACTGCTAAGAGTTAATTTTCTTCTATTTATCTCCATGTCCTTTATAAGTGTTGGGCAATCTCATTAATTTCATTGTATAAATGGGCAGGATGGACTGATATAATCTATCAAACCCTTGCAAATCTAGAGTAAATGTAAGATTACTTTACCCATCTCAGTCCTGTGTTCTCCACACTAGGCCATACCAACACCCTTAATTTTTGACAGCAGAAAAGTATGATCACAGAGAGAACAAACCATGGGGGTTACAATGTGTGAACTAAGGCATGGTCTGACGATCATTTCCAACCATCTCCTGTGTCCCTTTTCCATAGAGATGAACGCTGACATAAAGCAATAAATGGCTTTATTTTGTCATATGCTAATTTGCAGTTTGAGCACCTTGAAGCACTGCCATAAGTGTCTGAATAAAATGTCAATTTCTTAACAGAAACCAATAAAAAACATGCTAATTAGAGCTCATTTGACCGTCCCTTAACAAGAGGTACCACAACAGTTACCATGAACTGGCTCAGGGAAGATATTCCTATATGAACATATTCTCCTCAAAATTCAGCTATGTCAAGAGCTCCAAAAGCTTCAGAGGCAGCATTAATAAAAATGATCAACTACACCAGCTGTTTCTTGTCTTTATCAACCCCCTGCTTGTAGTAACAGGTCTTTGAACCTCAGCGTCTTTGAGGACATGGCACTGGCAAAACAATAGCCTTGATTCTGCCTTACAGTGGTTCCCTGGTGTTTATTATGGAAGCCCAGTGTGCCCAGTAAGCAACCAAAGATTATTTTTCTTCCAAAGGCCAGACTTTCATGGAATTCTTTAATTAAATGCACTGTAGAAATGTCAGCCTTTACCCCTCTGTTATATAGCATCCTTTGTCCTTCACATAATGATTTTAAAGTGTTCTGCAGACATCATTTGATAGAATAATAAGGTATTATTATTGAATCTTTATGTCTCCTATTGTCCCAGGAGCACTGACCTTGCTTCCCCAATGCAGAGGTCTGTCTGCCAGGCTAATCACACTGATATTTGAGTACCTCAGAGGAGATCCTTAAGTGGCAACGTTTCTGCAGGAACTCAAAACTAACCAGACATACTGATAAGATCCATTTATTACTCTTGTGTATTTCTGCAAGGTTATAAACTAATTCCAGTTTCAAATGTAAGTCCCCATCCTGGTGACATGTGGAGAGATGCATGGTTAAATAACTCAAATTCTCCCCAGTTGGTCAAAATTCTCTATACACGTAGCAGTGGATGTGATTTACTAGCAGATAGTAACCATAGGGAACTAAGATAAATGAATACCCCATCCACTCTTTCCCAGCAGATATGTAGTTCTGACAAATGTCCTTGAACTACTGCATCACTATGGGAATAACCCTTCATTTGTGTTCTTCACTTTCATTTGCCAGCACAATGCATTAATGCTGTATTTTTTAGCCATGGACAAACAGATATTAGCACATCTTCCTGTAAGTTTTTTCTTCCTTGACTTGATATGTTTTATAGACATATCCATAAATATCCATACACACAGCATGGTTATATGCAATACATCTGACAGGGAATGGTTACTTCCAGCACAATATCACTTTTTAATATAATCTTGGCTTGTTTCCATAGCTGTCAAAAAGTCTAGGTTAGGTTGATAGGTCTCTTAAAAACTACAGTTTGTGGCAATTGAATTATTCTTCTTCTTTTTAAGAAAGTCCTGATACTTTTGAGGGCTTTTTCTTTCAGGAATAAGATATTTTGATAGATGCTGCACAAATTATGATACAAAATCTCCTATCTGGAGATATGCAGATACTTCATGGCGGTATCAGCATCCTTTGCATATCTGCACATCTGAGAAAATGTCCAATGCTTTTATTTTCCACTCAGAAGCTTTTCACTTATTTTCTTTTCTGAAAGGAAACCTGAGTGCTCTACTATTGCCTCACCATACTTTTCATTTGTTCTGAAAAACCTTGTTTTCTCCCTCTAACACAGTGAAGGAGCCTGCGCTATAGTCTCTTTTATTGCAGTACTTCTGGGAATCTCCAAAAGAAAAAGAGCCTTGATATAATGACAGCGTTGTTTTACCAATCTCTACCAAATCAGTCAGCTACAGTTAGAAATCGAAATATTCCTTAAAATGCATTTATTTTAATAAAGACATATCAAGAACAATCTGCCTGTCACTGGTGTAATGTGTATTTTCAAGAATTTGCCCAAAGCAGCAAGAATTCAGGCTAGTCTCATTATTATATAAACACAATAATCTAAAACATGTTTTTAGCCTGGACTGAGGAAAGAAAACAAGCATGTGCTTATTGCTCCAAACCAAAGAAGAATCAGTACATTCTTGAAATATAAAGCTATACTTTGAACTCTATCTCTGAGTAAAGACATTCTCCTGTGATGGATTTCAAAATCAGAAATGTCATAGAACTCTTAGCCTCGTCCTTACAAGCCAAACCACTACAGAACTTGTTGATTTGTTTCTGTACTTTGAAGTACAGTGTTTCTGTACAGTTTCTACAAGTTGTAGAAATATACTCAATTGTGTTTCTAAATCTTTATCCATGGCTAGTTAAAGTCTTGGTGTGTGTAGCACTATAAGAGCATTTGAAATTTCTATTGCTTGTTTTTTTTTTTTTTGTTCTCTTTTAAATAATTTGGGGTGGACACTCATTTGTAAAACAGAGGTACAGCATTCTGCAATTGACAAGTTCTATTATTAACTGTTACACACAAATATTATGGGGGATAATACAGTTCTAAAAGAGATCTTATGCAGCATCATTAGATGAGTTAGAAGTAAGAGATACACACAATATTGTAAAATCAGTGGTGGTTACTCTCATTCAGCAAAAGTGTTGGTGGCATTCAAGATAAAGTTGAAAGTCAACATACATTTTATTTGTTCTGCAAAAAAAGAACTGTTATCTTTACTTGTACTGGGAATGTGCAAGAGTAAAGAGCTGAGTGTTGGTAGGTATTTGGTGAGTTGGAAATGCTGGAAAAACACAGGGAATGGAAGTTCTGTAGTAAGGAATAAATTATGCTAGGTAGCATACGAGCTGCCATGAAATTATATTTAGGTTATTTCTTATACTTCAAATGAACTTCCAGACCAGCACATTAACATTGACAATATCATTTATTTAAGCTTCAGGAACTTGGGATCATTCCTCATCTTGATTCAATCACTTTGGTTAAACCTCTTGTTAACAATACAAAAAAAAAATGGATTTTCCAAGTGATCCCTATTTATTAGACAATAAATTTAAAATGACACTACAAATATAATTTCATGGTTTTTGCTCTTTTCATTTCTTTAACGAAAAACAAGGACGGAGACAAATAACGATGCTTAAAATATCACGAGGAAAAGCTTGATTTATCAACTCCACTTAAGTATAAACTCACATCAAAAGAGAATTATAAATGTCTAAATACCATACTCATGATAGATTAAGTGTTTTACCTCTTTCTCTCATCTTTACAAATAAATCTAAAAAACAATGATGGTATACTTACATATTTCAGATCCTCATCTGTCTAAGAACAGAAAGCACTCAAGTCATGTGCCAGAATAACTCGTGTGGTCTCGTCTCAATCCCGTTTTTTTGTTCACCATCCACAAAAATCAATGCGCCACTGCAGTGGTCCAGCCATTCTCACTACAGAAAAGGAGCCAGGTGTTGAGTGTCAGACAAGACTGGCATGGGTTTGTAAAGGTTGTTTGCATGGCAGCTGTCAGGATTGTACATGAAGGATCCCTTACAAGTTCCAAGACCCAGATTCCCTTTACCTACCAAAGTACTGACATCAGAAGCCAGGCTACCATCACATCAAACAGTAACTGGTACCTGTCTTTCTGTCTGTACTGATACGGACAAGTGGATATCTACCTTCATTAATACAGGACACTGATGCCCATGATGCCTTCCCGTGCTTTGATTTCCCTAGGAACAGAGTTATAGCATGTTCCAGACTCGTTACTACCCAAGATACACAGGACATGCCACAATCCATTGGTGTCTTCACACATTACATGTGGTCTCAAATGCTGGATAAGGAGTACACTGAATATGAGGAATTTCAAGCTGAATGGAATGAAACTGGACCTAAGTTAGTATGCACACATATTTAAACTTAGAGAAAGAGAAAATATGTTTTTCATGAGTCAAACCTTCTAACTAAAATTTCCCCCCCCCCTTTTTACTATATTTCCATTCTTAATGATGATAATAAAGCATATTTACTTTTTTTAAAGATACCACTAAAATCCTGTAGCTTTTACACAGTTACATTGGTCTTTTTGAAGAAATTTAGGAGATATATTCCCGTGTCTGACACCTGGATAAGTCCAATTGTTTCAACATGCATCAACAAAATTACTATCTCTGTCCCATAGTGCATATTGTTAAGACACTTTAACTTAGTAATGTCCTGAGCATGTCTTTTTTAGCAGCTCTATATTTAATGGGGACTTGAAGACAACTCTCAATTTTAGAGGCACTAAAATCTATATATAAGTCTACCGTGAGACATATTGGGTAATGCCACTCAGTTTAGTGATAACACTCACTGGTATAATACGTGGCACAGCAGTAAAAATGAGCCAGTGTATGATCTTGCTAAAGGCCAACAGTTTCTGATAGGTCACAATTAGCATGCCCCTCAGTGCTATCAAAAAATAGCTTGAAAATTTGTGACTGCAGATGTAAGATGCAGTGCAGCTCAGCTGTCCACATAAAACTGTCCAGTGTCACTAGAGATGTCCTAGTTATTCTGTCCTTCATCTCCTGTCCAGAAAGACATGGATTT
Source organism: Lophotriccus pileatus (assembly GCA_035583135.1). NCBI lineage: Eukaryota > Metazoa > Chordata > Aves > Passeriformes > Tyrannidae > Lophotriccus > Lophotriccus pileatus. Next base: position 30,229,595 of record JAWWES010000001.1, read on the forward strand.
CCTGCAATCCTGCATCTTTTCTGCCAGTCTGTTAAATAACTTTGGGCATCTAAAATGGCTCTGGGCACCTCATATGTCTCTAAGTTTATTTTAAAACTAAATTCTGCACTAAATCACAAGTTATGCATTGACAGCAGAACTCTGTGATCCCCCACCTCACTATTGCTACTCCCCCTTCCCACAAGTACTGCTTCAGAGAATGTGTTGCATAACAAGATCTCTATATTTTGGTATTGTATGCTATTTATGCACATGCATGCATGCTGTATCAGGGTTGACTTTTTTTATTCTTTAATTAATATTGCCATTTTGTAAAAATTAAAGCAATGGGAATCTCAAAAAGCCATTATGTTTTGATTGTTGGGAGCTGACATAAATGGATTCCAGTAGAGATAATGCTGTGAATGTTGATCATGTTAAAAGTTGGCCCACCTACTGTCACATCAGGAAAAAGAGGTTTAAATATAAAACTCTTATTTTTAACTGAGTTAATATTAGAAATGAAGGAGGAGACGTTCAGCTGAGATAAACAGTAGCTTTGCTGATGTAAGTGGCACTATGTTGATTTACAGCAGTGAAGCAACTATCAGAAACAATATATCTTTTCTCCACCAAGAGCTCCATAAATGTATTTATAATATTATTTCAAGAAGGAAAAGGAAAATCAGAACTCAAAGAAAAGTCGAGATTATTCAAAGGTATCTGGGGAGTCCTGACAAACTTCTATGAGCAAATGAATGGAAATATAAAACATGTCCTAGCTCACTAAACTGATTCAAATCCCCGAGCTGAAATCTGCATGTTAAATAACTACATGTTTTGTTTACAATGAGCAGTATATTCCAGACATAATTAAAATAAAGAAAATTGTTATTGGATACCTACTGATGATAAAAAAACCCAAAGTCCTCAAGCCTCCAAGGTATTAAATAAAAGTGGTTTTTATATTATAAGCATTCATTTATGTTTTCTTCTTGAAGTTACAGTTGCTAGAGTACTGTGAGTAAGTTAGATTATTATTAAAAATAAGAGCAAGACCATCAGATTTTGTTACTAAATTGGAAGTAGGAGTTCTGGTTTGGGATGAAAAATAAAAGGAACAAAAATGCTCTAATATTTAAACCTCACAATTCTAAATATCTTAATTTATCTTGGGTTATGAAATATTCTAGAGTTGGGCATTAATTTTGGATGTCTACTCAATAGCACTCGGACTTTGTAATAAAATATAGACAAAATTAGAAAAAATCTAATACGTTTAACCCAGAAGGAACCTTACTTCTCTAAAAATCCAACTAAAGGAACCAAAGTTGTGTTTTCTTTTTAAATAACTTTCTCTATCTTTAGCTGAGGTGTTTAAAGACTCCATAATGAAGCATAGCACAGAGCACAGCACAGGAGGACTGAGATTGTGGGCTTTGGGAGATTTAGGGCTGCAGAGCGGCTCACTTTTTGTTATATTAACCTGCCCAGGAAAGCAATTCCCTCCACAGTCGCCATGCCCAATCCCCATAAGTGGAGACATATGGCAGTTTTGTTATACAGAGAACACACTGTGGTAGTTTTATTGATACTAGGACTGCTTTTTAGCCAGTGTAAGTCTTCTCCGCTGAGCTATGAATTGATATCATTGACTCTTGGCAAAGGGAGAACAGCCATATAGGTTAATGCTGCCCTTGCAGTCGGATTCCTTCTCCGAATTGCCCTCTGAAGGTGCCTCTATTCACTGACACCAGGGAGACTAGCTGATTAAATTTAGGCTATAGTTAACTTTGGTGCCTCTGCTGATTCAGTGGGATCAATTGGTAATGGCGCGCTTTTCTTTTTGTCCATAATTCTCAGATGTGAGTCTATTGGTAGAAAACTATCAGAAAGAGCAAGGAGAGTGGTGCATGTTGTGCATGGCCATCACTGTCTTATCATCTGGTCAATGATAACATCAAGGCAAGCAGAGTTTCTTCCTACCTCCCTCCCTCTTTTGCCTGTCCGTTATCTATCTGAGGACAGTAACCATTAAAACATTTCAAAACCCAGATCCCAACATTTCACATTAAATTAACATGAAATTAAGTTAACATTTCATGTTAAATTAACATGAAATTATTAATGAACGTGAATTACCCTGAATGGGAGAGCTGTGGTACATCTTGCAAGAACCTTGCAAAAGGGGGTTTTAGCTCAGATTCCTGGCTAAAGGACAAAAGGCGTTGGCCATGTGGCTCAACTGTGCACACACACAGACACACACAGATTGTTTCACATTTTCTGCTTCCCTCCTCAGATTTCTCTCTTCCAGCCATCAGCTTCTCTGCTAACCTTGAAACTGCTAGGGAATTCATTCTGTGGCTTGTGTTTCCTCCAAAGTAGAACTGCAGGACCTCAGTTCCTCCCTAGAAATTATGTCTCCTGGAGTCATTATTCCCTCTCAGCTTCAGACCACTTCCTGCAATTTCAGAGCCACTGAAAACAGCAGTTTCAAATGAGCTATTAACCCATGAAGGCTAAGCCAGGCTGGATTCACTAGCATTCCTTTGATGCATTTTCTTTTCTCTCATTTTTATTTTCTCCTATCCCTGAACTTTGGTTGAAACAGAAACAGAAAGATTCCTCCTCAGACAAATTTTGGCCTGTCTTTACAGATCTTATCCCCTGACAACTGTTTGCTTTTCAGCTCCAGTTTTTTGCTGCAGACTACTATTTACCAAATCTATCTTTCTTAAAAAATTCTGATGACCTGTAAAAGCCGAAATGTTAACTATCAAAACCCTTGGGTATATCCACAAATGGTTATGTAAGGCTGGAGGCACAATGCCAGACTAACAGACGACAGACCCATTTATCATCAGTAGGGACAGGCACATTAATTGGCTAGAATACCAGTACCGTCCTTCAGCATTAACAAAACTCGATCCTCAATGTACCCCCAGAACATCCTTTATTAAATAAGATAAATAATACTCAGGTCAAGGGTCGCCCTGCTTCATCTAAGAAAGCTCAATTATTTATGAATACGTCCCTGACTAAGGATGCTTTTGCCTTGCTAAGAAAGCTTTTTGGTCTACTGACTAAATGTTACTATTCTACACGTACACATCTCTATATAAGAATCACCAACAGAGAAACAGAAACATGTGAGTCCCGTAAAGTTTTTGGACTGGGGGAGGGTGGTTCAACACTGGGACACGCTGACCGACTGACAGGCTGTGGAGTCTCCAGCCTTGGCAATCTGACTACATACTATCCTGGGCTCTTGTAGCTGACCTGTCTTTGAGCAGTGTCTGTTGGACTAGATGATCTCCAAGGTCCCTTCCAGCCTCTGTGATATTCTTTAGTTCTGAGTCCATAAGATGAAGTCACAAAAGTGGATTTCCAGGTTTCCGTCACTGGCTCTTCCATGTACTCATGCAAAAGCCAAAAGACTCATAACAGGCCCCTGTTTCCATCTGTTTCACCATGCCAAGAGGACTCTCACTTTAAGAGCCCCTGATGCCAATTTTTTTGCACACTCACAAAGCATGTGAAAAAGTAACCAGTGGCCATTGTTTAATATTGTACCTGCAGAATTCCCTGCAGTTAAATGAACTTGTCTGCAAAATGGGAACTACTTTACCTCCATATTGCAAAATATCATATATGATTCCAGGCACACATTTGTCACCATGGTTAGTTCGGAAGCAGTGATATAGAACAATACCTCTGCATCAGGATGGAGAAAGTAAAACACTGGTAATTTTACTGCAGTATTGACCACACATCACAAGTAAAAGAAGCATAGTGTTTCTTTCAGTGGTGGCTTTCACCTACTTTTACGACTTTTCACCTACTTTTACTTGAGTTGCTATAAATGGTTCTGTGATCCATTTCATGGAAGGAAGAGCTCAAAACTAATACTTTAGTATTATTTCATGGGACTCTGAAAGGACCATCTGGGTCAAGTCCATCTTTCCAACACAATTTCTAATTGATCCCCTGTTGCTACCATGGCTGCGCTTGATAACACACAGATTTTGATACTATCAAAACCCCTCCATATAGCTTGTTCACTAATTATGTGTTGATCCCATCATAATGATATTTCCCCTCTCCTTTTATCACCTTTTGATCTTGATAAGAAGGAGAATTGTTTTTTCTTTCTTCCCAAGGGGATTAGGGACTTTTTTCTCAGAATGATAGAATATTTCCTCCATACTTGAAGAGAGCATTTTGTTTGCACACAGTACTGGGGAATTTTCAGAGCTGACACTATGTCAGGCTGGCATGCATGCTTTATACCTGCATAGCCAAAGGAACTGGCAGATGGTTGGTGACAAAAGGAGCATCCCATGGAGCTGCAGGAGAACCATCTCAACAGATCCTAGATTTCAGAGCCTGAAAGACACTCTGCAACAGCCCAACCGTAGAACTGCTCAGCATTCCGCCAGAAGCAAGACAGGTGCTTGAAACATTTGCCAGGATTCACTGATTCAAAAGCGCTTAGTCTCTGACATGAAAATAAATCTGGCAAAAGGATGTAGAATGGTCTTACAAAGAGATCTAAGGGCAATCACCTGGTGTAGTACAGCATATACAACTTTGTCTGTGACTTTTTGATAGCAAGAGGGCAGATGTATCCAAAATTGTCCCTTCCAGGTCTCAAAGCAGGACAGCCAGTGAGAATAAGTGGGAGCAATGAGAATATACGATGCTGAATGAAGTGGTAGCTCAAAGAGAAGATGTGCTAGAGCAGGTCTCATTTCTGCACAGATTTCCAGGACCACAGCATCTGCCACCCCACAGAATTTGGTGAAGACCATTTTATAGAAGAGTGGCTGTTGATAGTTCAGTGCTACATAAACACTTGAGTTGTAACCCTGGCTGATAGGACTGGGGAGGAGGGAGTCAAGATTATGGAGCTCAGTGTGTTAGACTTGTCAGATTTGTATAAGTTCTGCCCTCTGCTTGACAACTCCATATTTCATGTCATTCTACCTCTACTACGCAAGTGCCTTACTTGGAGTCCTGTTTCCCATCTAAACTTGTCAAAAATCATATTTATTTTTTTTCCTGCAACTTTCCTTCCTCAAGTTGGTGATAGACTGAGGAAGACGCATTCAGGTCTTCGTGTCACTCTATTATTTCATTTTGTTAAATCCTCTTCCCTGAAAATTTTCCAGCATCCGTCCCAGCTTCTGCTTGAAATTTCCCATGCTGCACCTACAACATATTGACATGATCCATAGTTCTTGTTGAGCAATGGTGAACCTGTCCAGAATATGTGAAGCCTCTTCCTTCTACAAAAGAAACTAACCATAGCAAAGATCATTGCAGCTAATCTGTCTTCAAACTCAGGAAGATTCTTCTGCACCTCTGCATTTCAGAAGATGACCTTTATCAGATGTAAAGCCTACAAATACGTTTTGACTGTGTAGGGCAAACTATGGATATAGGGTTTGATGTACAAATGTAACAGCCCTTCCTCTATCATACATCAGCCAGTGCAGCACAGATGCAATGTCACAGAAAGAAAAGCATAAAGTACAGGGAACAAACATAAAAACTAGTTTATAACTTGCCAGTGGGGAAGAGGAGACCAACTGAAACAATTTATATTGAAGGTCCAGTGGAATACCATGGAGCTAGTCTCCCTAGAGGAAGGAAGGAAACCAGTTACAACATTATCTCTCTAAATGTAAACATTGTTTGGGAGAGATGGTGCTTCTGTGATCAGGCCAAGAACGAGAGTTCTTTGCTGAATAAGCAACTGGGCTTGCTAGTGTAGGAAGCACTGTGCCCTAGGGCACTGATTTCATGATCAGGAGACCCTGAGACCTGCTTAAGTTTTTTCATAATGAGTGGATTGAGTGCATTCATCAAAACTGAGATTTCAGGGCTCAAAGTTCGAAAAGCTACCAGAGGTGACATAATTTCCCCACTTCCTCTTTTTCTTGTCCCTTCCAAAAACGACCCCACTATATTTTTTTTCTTCCCATTTTGAAATCTCCTGGGGGTTAATTATCTTTCTAGGATGAAAACCATATGCTATTTCATGCTCTTGCATAAGGTTAAGCTGCATATGATGAAACTGATCAATTAAATCTTATGGGAAGGAAAGGGAGGGTGAAGCCTGTCCAGGAGTTAGTGTTCTCATTTACTGTCAGTGCAATCCCAGGTATCAGACACATACAAAAATTCACTTGCTCACAAGGAGCAGAGGAGAGAAACTGCTGCCTGTGTCATCATAAAATTAAGCTGGAGAACATTAAAGTGGGGAGCAGTAATGCAAACAGGATTGGGACCGTCACTGCCTAAGAATAACAAGACTTGGACTATGAAAAAGTCATATTATTTAAAAACCAATTTTTCTGTGTGTTGTTTTTTTTTTCACTTTGCAGCTTTAAGACTCCTTTGAACACAGCAGATACCCTGCTGATGTGCATTCATAAAATCCAGCCTGCTGTGTGAACCTATGCCTGTCATTTCACTTTAGTGCAGGAACAGTTCTCTAAAATGTTAGTCTGATTTTCCAATCTATCTGGAGTGTGAGGTTGGTTCTTATCATTGTGGATGGTTTTCCTTCAAGCTAGAATATGGATTTTTTTGTGTAGTTCTGGCAGGAATAAAACAGAAGAAGACAAAACAAACATGGAAGCACTCCACTGAGTCTCATGCTTGTAAAATTCCATGCATACAAAAATTGTAAGCAGAAAGATCTACAGCCACATGCAACCAACGGAAGGGAAACAGTGAGACTTAAACTAAGAGCTACTTACAAATAAATTCTACATAACCCCTAAGCCACTAACTTTGTTGCCTGAATAATTTCCTTGTCAAAGAGCAACATTTTTTTGCCAGTGAAAAAGAATAACTTTGAGAACCACTCAATCCACAGCCCTGCAGAGCTTAGATTCAACATAGAGTAACATTTCAGAGCAGTTACACTTCCCCAGAATCTAGCGTTTGGAAAGTGAGTTACTGAAAAGAAATAAGCACAAACATACACAGATGTCTACTGTTCTGGCTTCAAATAACCCTTGTGGAGAAAGAGTGGTGTGTATATATATGGGTGTGCACATGTGTGGGCATGCATGGGAAAGCAAAGTGAGCTTTATTTTTATTCTGAATCCCACCTAAACAAAGATCCTAATGTTATCCACTGGAATGAGGTAAGAAACATGATCATTTGGTTCCAAGACCTGCCTGAAACTACAGTTTTTGTAGCCTTGAATGAGCAGCAGTCAAAGTAAAAGAGATCAGATGAACTGCATTTAGAAGTGATGCAATGAACTGGTATGAGGGGAAAGTGCTTTTAGTGATCGATATGAAAACAGGGGGCTTTCATCTAACCACAGTGAGGATGGTAAAGAGGAATTTGGGCAATATAATATGGGATAAAAGGGTAGATATCTTCTTATTCCAATCTAAAGACTTAATGATGCTTATTAAAAGGTTGTTACTTGGTTTCATGGAAGAATTACGGTCCTTTACCTCTTTCCTTAGAATGAATGGCCTGACAGGGAAAAACAAGGGGTTTTAAGTCCTTGGTCCTTGTTATGGAAGTGCTTTTCTCATTTTTCTGTAACTTCGCCAAACGATCAGCTCACACAAACAAGAAATACACAATGCAATTCACCAGGCAGCACATTCATATTACAGCACTTGGATAATAAGTTATTAGGATTTGATTCACAAAACAATTTTTGAGATTTGTGTCAATGTTACCAGTAAGTGAGAGCTCTGAAACAGCAAAGTGTTCTTATGCTTAAGAAAATGCATTGTGCCAAAATCAAATCTGGAGGAAGTATATTGAAGACAATGAACTTCCAGCAGGTGATCTAGGCTGCACATTTCTGCTGGGGAAATCTTTCCACCACTTACTTTATCGCTGTCATTTTCTATGAATTATTTCTATGAATTATTGCTTTTTTGTCAGATTTACCTCCCCTTCCACTTGAAAACAGTCATCTGGGGAACAGGCCAGCAATAAAGAAAAACCTCCTGGAGGTTAATGTTGCAATGACAACAACAACAAAAAAAAAGGAACTGGTCTATCTCCTCAACTAGGGTTGACTGAACCACACAGTATAGTTCAGCTACAATAATTCAATCTATTTGTATCTGAATATAACAGATAGCACTGCTTTTCTGGCACTCGATACCGACAAAGTGTTTTGAACTCCCAGTTACAAGGTTTTCTTAGACTACTTAATGTACTTCAAAACCTTACATTTCTTCAGCAGTGACTAGAACAGACAATTCAGATGAATTCATATCTCTTAAAAAGTCTATTCATTAGCTTTTCAGTTAATGTTAGGAAATCCCATATAGCATTTGAATATGGGTATAGAAGGGGCTGGCATTCCTGGAGTTCTACAGTAAAGAGTCACGGGGCAGAGATATGCCCTGAGAGACAGGAGACCAGAGCACCAAACTGCCCTTCTTCTTGTCAGAAGTACCAACCAACTGCATGAACTGCCTTTTTTGGATTAAAGAATTACATCCCACATTTTTTAGAATATACCATGGGATAGCTCAGATAGAATTACCTGAAATTAAATAAAATGGACCAAACCTTTGAAAAGCGATGTTGCTCCTGTATTCCACCTCATGGTGTTTGCCTTACATGTCAAATTTAACTTCTGAGTTAAATCTAACCAGCATCCAGAGGAAGCCTAGCAATCCAAGATGTGAATTTATACATTTAGGTTGGAAAAGAATTCCAAGATCATTGAGTACAAAATATCTTTCAAATTATAAAATGAGGGTAATGTTTTTAAGTTAAACACTTTCAGACATGTAGAACACGTGAGCACATTCCTTTAGAAATTAACATGACATGGAATCAAGCACTGATCAAATGAATGAAATCAAAAAGCCTTTCCTTTGTTGCATTCCTTGAAAAGTCATTTATGAACCAGAAAGTAAATGCACAAAGAATCTTAAATCACAACCAATCACACCAGCAAAACTTTGACACTCACTTCACACTACTAAATGGTTTAAAGACAGAACAACTGAAACAGGAAATCAAGTCCAACTGTACTGGAACAAATTGCGCTTTGAATTTTGTTGGTGTGGTGCCACAGAAGTCAATGGGATATGACCTTCACAGCTAATGAAAGAAGTCCACTGAATTTGTCCCAGTCAGCTTGGCTGCAGAGCCCCTTTGCACATTCTATGCTCAGACTCTTGTTCTCTCAGGATAAGTAAAAGATTTTCAGCTAAAATATAAGCTAATGAATGTGAGAAACACCTTTTTACAGCCAATCCTCCAGTAAATAATAAGGACAGGACACTAGAAACTACAGACCAGATTTACATGAAGAACTTGAGCTTGACTCAAAGTCCTTTCACTATGAGATCTCTTTGTAAAGAAGCAGATTTACTACAAAGGTGTAGGAGGCTGACAAGCATTTTAGAGCATTTTTAGTGCACCACGCAGTGCGCCCTAGTTATTGTTTGTGTGACTGCAGAGCAATCATGGAGCAGATCTTCATCCTTTGCCTCCTTTCCTTCCAGATCACATCTGATTACAGCCTTGCATATGGCAGTGAGCTAAAGAAATTCCTGAAAGATGCTCACACCTAAAATTTATGGTGTGGCATGATCCTGTCAAACACACATTTGAGAAATGCATACAGAAATGAGTTTATTTATTCTTTAAGAAACAGATTCAGTTGACAACAGACAGGAGGGAGGTAGCAAAAATAACAATAATAGCTATCATTATCCATAAATATTAAAGCAGATTAACAGGTTATGAGATAAAAAAGTAAATTAATCTTCCATAGTTTAAGGTTCTAATAGCATTAAGGTTCTATTTCCTGTCAACTAATTTTAAGTTAATTGCCATTAATTTTTCATAGCTAAGTAGTGAAAGAAACAAGATTCCTGTATTATTTGCTATACACTCTCGTTGTGAAGGGAGTCCAGTGTGAATAAAATGTGGTGAAAAAGTCTCATCGCAAGATAATTGAAATTATGGCTAGAAAAGGTTTACTAATCCATACCCCTGCCATTGCAATTTCCTCTCTTCTATGGAGTATCCGATGAAGTATCCTACTCAAGAAGGTTTAAAAGTGATTCAGTGATTTAGAATTTTCTGCTGTTAATTGGCTAAATTTTTTTTTAGTGAAATCTCTCGTCAAGTAATCTGTAAGTACTGTATACTGTAAATCCATACACAATTAGAAATATACTATACATTAGAAAAGCATTTGAGCTCAGTGCAAGGGACAGAGATGATGATTTCTTTTCAATGCAAATTGTTCACTGCTTCCAATTTTTAACATTGAAGCTGTTTTGTTCAGTAAATGCGGAGAAGCTTGTTCACAACCACCTTCTTATTGGATCAAATTTAGGCATGTTGAATACTTTTCTCACTGTGTTTCCCATACAAGAAAGCAGTCTAAATCAGCCTTTTCTACCCTCATCTTGATGTCTCAAGAAATCATTAAATCCCAGAATGCTTTGGATTTGAAGGGACCACAAAGATATTCCAACCCTCCTATCATGGACTGGGCACTTTCCACTAGACCAGGTTGCTCAATGCCCCATTCAACCTGGCCTACACTACACTACACTTCTGGTATTCACAAAGTGTTTTATGTATTAAAACCTATTTTTTTTGAAGACTGTATCACCACTGCATTAGCAACAATATAACAGGGTACCAGTGAAAAAGCCTGTGCAATGGGAGGATAAATATTAACTTATTCTGCTGAATATAAATAAGTGTATACATGTGTCCCATCAGCTTAAAAGGCTCTAGTCAACCAAGGCTGTAGTTCAACTGTGTTGAACCACTAGTAGAAGGTGGCAGAAAACCAGGAGGTGATAATGTTAACTCCACAGAAAAATTCAGAAAAATAAGTTCACCCAAGGTCATCGTTATATATGCAATACAACCAGAAATAAACCAGTGACACTCGCAGGATGCCTCAGGTCATCAGATGCACGAAATGCACAATCTGAAAACACAGGTTATTGTATTTCATTTAATTTTAATTAAAAAAGGTATTTGTGCAAATGCCAGAACAAATTAAGTTCTGATTAACTTTTGCTGCTGACATCCCCTTTTATTAACATAAATGTCTTCCACCATATACTTGAGAAAATTCTTTAAGTCACACTGCAGCAGGAATTTCTTCCTGCTTTGCAGATCAAATTTTCTTTTGTTTAACATAATCCCATCATGCCTGTCTTTGTCACCTTGGGATAACAGAAACAATCTTTTCCCTTTATCCTCTGAGAGCAGGACTTTCTGTTTCCTACCAAGTCAGGTTGTTCAGCCCCTTAATGATTTTTGCTGCTGTTCTCGGAATTCCCTTCAATTTGTCAACATCCATCACTATATTCAAGGTGCAATCTCATCACTGCTGTATAGCAAGAAAATCACCTCCCTATGGACAAAGGAATGACGACTCTGCACGTACAGACTGAAATCACAATATCCCTTTTTGTCATCCTCTAGCATTCCAGCATGCATATATCATTTGCTGTCTGCTAAAACCCCAAGGTCTCCTTTGACATTTCTGCTTTCCAGGTATCTTTGTCTGACTTAATAACTGAGCTTTAGATTATTTCCCTCCAAGATTTATTAGCCTGTATTTTTCTAGGTCAAATCTCATCCTGTTACTAGAACCACATGTTTATGACATGTCCCATTCTCCTTGCACTATTTCCTGGTAATTAAACATAGTTCGTTATTTTGAGGCAGAAGTTGGAAGATCCTTATAAAGATTTGGATAAGATTTGATCGGAGTATTTCAGTCCTTTTATCCTTTTATTTCTGTCTTGCCCTGATCCTGCTGGGTGCTACACTCTTGCTCACTGCTGGGTCACTAATTTTTTATCAGTGTGATTGACTGTGCAGGTGCCAAAAGGCAGCCCTGTAGCTCTCTCTTGTCCTTGTATGTTATTCAGTAAGAAAAATGCAACCGTCCTACCTAACTTTTGGTATCTATAGTGTAGACAGTTCATTCAATCCTGAACTAGTATAAGCTCTTCTACAGTCAAAGGAATTTAAAAAGGGACATGTTCAGGTTACACTCTGGAAATGTTTGTTTCATTTCCATGGGCATGGGTAGAGTTCAGTAGACCTGACTGCAGATATGCAAACAGCTACAGACAACTGCACACATCTTCTTTGACTGGCTTCATGATTTACTCTTTCATTTTTTCCTAACTACTAAATGTAAAAGCATAAGACCTTCTTTAGATTTAGTTCACTTTTTTCCACATCATAAATTTTTTCATCTGTATAAATTAGGATCACTTTTGATGATCCATGTTTAACTGTGAGTTTTACCCAGCAATAAAAAGGGTCTAGGCAGTTAAAGTAGTACACAAGTACTATATCCTTTATCCAGTTTTTTAATAACTGATCTGAGGAACTTATATTTTCTTTCATTTCAAGGTCTGCAACAGATGCCTACTGATGTAATTTAATCTGAAATATTACACTTTTTGCTATTCATTATCAAATTGTATTTCAGTGACATTACAAACACATAAACCTATTCATGATTTCAGTGTAAAGAGGTAACATAAAAAAATATAAACGAAGCAACATAAAAAATAAACCACACCTCTCATGTATTTACTACCTTGAAAACTGTTCTGTAGGACATATTTCTCTCAATGATATATAAAAGAGTCTCCAAGTGTTTCTTGCATCACTTCATTAAGGAAAGATCAGATAGTTTACTACAGCGATAACTGCAGCAGCCCACAGTTCCCAAATTTTCAACTTCATTAATCTATTACAAACTGAAGAGCTGAAGGCAAAATTCTGATTATAAGCTGGCTTCTCAAGCATAGTCCCTGAATCCTATCAAACCTAGCAAATATGAAGATACTTGCCCCCCATATGACAACGTACATTAAGTTTATTTCAACATGAGAAATCTCCTTAAGTTTTATTATAGGAATAGCTATGAATTTTATTGTTTGTTTAACAACATGGAACATTCCATAAAGATCTGAAACCTTAATTACATTCTTCTGCCTAATCCTCCAGGGAATTAATTGGAATGGCATATTAAACTCATTTTTTCCCCCTGTTTTTAGACATGGGTCTTCTGTTATCAATTGCTATTTCCCTTACTTTTTAAAATGAGTCAAATCCAACATATAAACTAACTTTACTAGCCAGCAGAATCCTCTTTTCTCACTAATCTCAAAATTTTATATTTACAGTGTAAGCTGCATATCTATTTAACACCTGAAATGTTTTTGTAGGTGGTGTGGTAAAAGCCACAAATAACTTATTAATACGTGGTGTTAAAATGAACAATGACTACGCAGTAGCAATTCAGTGGGTTTATTCCCTCCTCGTCCACCATGTTCCTATTGATTTCAGTGATAATCTTTATTGTAGATCTGTCTTTGCAGTTCCAACATGGATGCAAGTGAAACTCCATTCCTGTGCATACCTCCTCAAAGTAGCTGTTTATTATGCTCCAAATCACTGCACCAGTCTGCAGTGCGGGAGGTTGAATATCTATCAATGAGTGCATCAGTTCAAGAGGAAGTATTTACCCAGAGATAATCAGGGAAAAATTATCCTTTTAAAACATCTCTCATTCAGAAAGGTTGGAACTGTTTGACTGTGAGATATCTTGTAATGTTTCGAAAAAATCCCCGATCTAAGCCATTGTATGAGCCTATACTAGACTGACCTTCAAAATGAAAGGTACACAATCAAGTGAAAGCAGTGATGTCCATTTTGTGTATTTAATTATAACCGCAAAGCAACTTTAATGACAGAGAACAGCATCCAGATGCAGATCAGCATATCTCGTTGAATTAATTAACAGTAGAATTACCGATAGTATCCTAGGAACAATGATTTTATTAATTATTAATTTACTCTGTAGTAAACTATGTTAGTAGTTCAAAATATTCTGTGTGAGAGCACATCCCAGAATCTGTCTGCTTTTGGGTGGTGTGGGCAGTCATAGAATAGAATCATGGAATCATTAAGGTTGGAAAAGACCTTTAAGGTCATCAAATCCAAGCACTGACCCAGGACCACTGCCATGTTCACCATAAAACCATGTCCCAAGTGCCATAGCCACATGTTTTTTTCAACACTTCCAGGGAACTTGACTGCATAGAATGCAGATATTCTGTGAAATATTTTTTCCTAATATCTAATCTAAACCTCCCCTGGTGCAGCTAGAGGTCATCTCCTCTTGTCTTTCGCTTGTTAACTGAGAGAAAAGACTGACATCCACCTCACTATAACCTCCTCTACCCAGCTGTAGAGAATGGTAAGTCCCCCCTGAGCCTCCTCTTCTTCAAGCTAAACGCCCGTAGCTACCTCAGCCTTTCTTCATCAGACTTGTGTTTCATCCCCTTCCCTAGCTCTATTGCCCTTCTCTGGACCCACTCAAGCACCTCAGTGTCTTTCGTGTTGTGAGGAACATAAAACTGGACACAGGATTTGAGGTGAGGCCTCACCATGCTGAGCACAGGGGGACAATTTCTACCTGGTCCTGCTGGCCACACTATTGCTGGTCCACACCAGAAAGTCATTGGCCACCTTGGCTACCTGGGCACACTGCTGGTTTGTATTCAGGCCAGTCAGTCTGCCTTTTAAAAATGTTATTAAAGGGACAAGTTTTTCCAAACTTTGGCTTTTTCTCAAGGACCCAACTTCACTGGAGACTAGAATAAAGGCTGTGATGTCCCCTCGGACTAAGAAACAGTCTGGATCCATGGAAAGAATATGTATAAAGGAGTGTGTGTGGTCCTGTGTGACAGAAACTCCCATCTCCAACATGATATGTGAGATATCAGAAACAGACTCCTCAGTGAAGTGGTGCAGTCGCCATCCCTGGAAGCATTCAAAAACTGAGTAGGTCTGACACTTTTCAATACAGTTTAATGGGCACAGTGGTATTTGGTCAGAGGTTGAACTTGGTGATGTTGGAGACTCTATGATTCTATATCATCCCACAGAAAAACAGAATATTAATTAAATTTATGATTCTAGAAGCCAACAGTTTTCAAATGAATGATTCAGAATAAAACATAAAAGATGTAAATGTTTCAGTGCTTTTAAAATTAGAATAATTAAACTAAGTAGTGTACTTAATGTATTTTTCCATTCCTGGAAGTGTTCAAGACTGGATAGCAGGCATCCCTGCCCAGGGCAGGGAAGTTGGAATGAGATAATCTTTAAGGTCCCTTTCAACCCAAACCATGCCGCAATTCTGTGATTCTACTTGCACTCTTTTATTAGACAGAATGATGTGCTTATTATTTGTAGATTCTGGCAAAAAAATGCATATATCTGTAGACAATATTTTTTTTTTAAGTACAAAATCTAAATATAGTTGCTCTTGAATAGTCCAGATTGGAGAAAAGTCTTGAAGACAAAAGACTGGAGGCCTGCAGCAATCTTTATGAGTTGTTCTAGGAAACTTTGAATCCATCCTTAATTTGAATTAATTTGGATCTTAACTAGCATTGCTTCTTCATATGCTAGCAAGAAAATTCCTCTTCCAAGCAATGGTTTCTCAGCTTTTAGATGATGAGTTGATAGAAAATTATCTATTTTCCCAAAAGGAGGTGGCAAAGTATAGGTGGTTCTGGATGGAGCACAACATCTGGTGAAAACACAAAAGTATGGGATAATAAATAAAGAATACCATATCTGGTTCAAGGTGGAAATGAAAGCATAAGGAAAGGTTTTGCTTCTTTTTGAACGTTTCCACCTAGCAGGCTAAAAATAGTTTTGGATTAAATCTGCATTTTATTTTCCAAATCTATTTTATAAAAATGAGTAATTTTTCAATATTTATTGCAACTTTTCTATGTTTTCTTTTCCACGAAAACCAAAAAGGAAGGAAACAAAAAAAAGGAAATAATTAACCCAGCAACACAGATTTTTGCAGCTAACTGAAAAAAAAATGGGATGCCAAACAATAAAGCAAATAATATCAATAGTTATTTTAACAGACATGATGAAACGGGCTTGCAAGGGGGTGTCTGTTGCCATTTCAAACCCACAGAATGCAGGCTGCCAATAGTGCTGAGAGGAAATAAATACACATGCAACTTCTCAGCACTGAATAGTAACTGGTATTTACTACATTTAAGCTCATTTTATCTGACTTTTCATTTAATTGTACTTTGCTTCTCACAGAGTGCATTATATTAAATATTTACTACCTTGGTTAGGATGTCAAGACACACTTTATTGTCTTATTAGATTACTGAACAGTAGTTCATGTAGGAATTATTTAGGGTTGCTGAAGGTGGAGAATTTAATGTGATGGGGTGAAATTAGAAAATGAAAGATATAGAAAATTAAACTAGTCATATCCAGAAAACTTGAAACCATTTCTCAGGGAAGAATAGATATTTCCTTTCTTCAGAACTTTTTCAAATAGACTAAATGGACTGACAACAGCTGTTCAGTAATAAATGGTTCTGCACGGAAAGAAAAAATTATGGTCTTTTTTGGTAGCACAATGGTCTACTGCTGTAAGCAGTGGGCTGGGGGTCAGAAGACATTTTCCCAGCTCTGCCACTGACTTCGTTTGTAACCTTAGTTGTCTCATCTTAGCAATCTCAGTTTCTCTTGAGTCTCTTGCAATATCTTAAAGGGAGGTCTAACTCCAAATGGGGCTTGTCATTCCTGCAATGCAATGTTATTGTCACTTGCTACAACGCAAAAAATAAATAAATGGTGTATTTTCTAGTAATATTCACATGCTTCATCTTATACCACCTTCTATTACTTTTTTTTCCTCCCATTTAATTGTGGCAGGAACTAGAAGAACCCAACCACCTACTTGGAAACTTGCACCCATGGATAACTCTTAATGTTAAAAGATCTTTACAATCTAGAGGTGAAATGATCACAGCTCTCAGAAACTCATCCCTCAACTTTTTTTACCCTAGTCCTTTGTGAGCTACCAGCATCCAGCATCTGAAGAGGTCCTTCACTTAACATCTCTTTTTCACAATAGGAATAGACAAAACTTTCTCAGAGATGGATATTCCAGCTCTGTTAGTCACTGAGCTGCCTCTATACTTGAGCATTGAGAACCACCTCCAGAAAATGTTTTTCTTTCTCTGTGTTAATGATACAAGATGTCCAGATGAATCCTGTAGGAATGACTGTCCTGGGCTGGACCAATGACTCATCAACTCAAGTGACCAACATGGACTTCTAGGAAAACAGTGCAAGAACAAGCAAGCATATTGAGAACTATGTCTGCTGAATATTCTCCTGGATCCCCATGCATTGTGACTCAGAGACCTCTTCAGTCAGAGAAAGATTCTGTGATTAATAGTTTTCAAAGAATGTTTCTCCATGAAGTTGTTTGAAACATCCACAGCCAGCTAGATAATGAATCTGTAGATGGCTAAAGTTAGAAACAAGCTCAGTCTCCAAGCCCTGTATTTTATTGCTGTTCTACAGCAATTTTTTATTTTTATTCCTGATGGCATTGTATTGTCCCCTTTCTTTCTGCAGGAGAAGAAAGTCATGATGCCACAGTAACTATCAGTCTGAACGCTATTCAGAAGGTGGGGTATATCCCTATGCCGGTAGGGGAAAAGGAAAAGGTCCAGACCAGCGGAGGGTCCTTTGTCCTGAGCTGTAGGTCCACGTGTATAATCCACACAGAAAGCACACAGACACCACATGCAGGTACAAAGCCAAGACTGATCTAGTTTATTGCTACCACATGGTGGGTTTATAAGGGGCAGTAGAAAGGGATCATGGGAGAGAGGACACCGGGATCAGGGATTGGTGAGGTAATATGAACCCCAAGGGAGGAGGGGGCAGTGACAAGGTAGGGACAACAGAGGATTGGCTAAAGCAGCTGGTCCTGGGGGGTTGGTTAATGCAGGAGGCTTCCAGCACCTTTCCAGGGAGGGAAACCTGTTCCTGACCATGGGAGCAGGTCACCGCACAGCCCTCCTCCAACATATCCCTGAAGCAGGCTGAATTCAAGTGGTCAGATTACTTGCAAGGAAAACAGTGTAAGTGAAGATCATATCCTAGAGAAGCTGTGGATGTCCCATCTGTGGAAGTGTTCAAGGCCAGGTTGGATGGGGCTTTGAACAACCTGGTCAAGTGGTATGTGTCCCTTCCCATGCCAGGGGGGTTGGAATCAGATGTGTCTGGAACCAGATCTTTGAGGGCCCTTCCAACCCATACTATTCTATGATTCTATGAAGATTAAAGACTGTAGGAGGAATTGAGGGATAAGGGGAATGAAAACAAGATGCGGTTCCTTTCTACTCAACAAATAACGATACTCTCCAAGTGTGGCTTGGATCCAGGACTTTGTTTCAAGTACACCTCTGAACTTGGCCCACCACACTTCCCAGGAGGTTAATTGCGTTAAACCACTCCTAATATGTTATTGAAAATTGATAGCTTGTTCTGCTGATCTATAAACTCCCACTGCTTGCAGTAGCTGTCTTTTAAATCATGGGCTGGAGCCTTTCCCAATTTTCAACTTCTAAAATCTACCCAGTTGTCATATAACTGCCATTTTCTCTCTCACTTGCTTACAATAGGCCTGTTTTATGCTTATTTTGCTGCTGTGGATTTATTTTGATTGCAATGGATCACTGTCACGGCATGAATGATATCTTCAAAACATCGACAATCCCATCTATCATCACAAAACTTCTTGGAAAACTCTCCTGTCCTTCTGTGAACTACTGGATCAATTCTAATTGTGTTTTCTCACAAATTCAAATTTCCAAATTCCCTGTGACCATAGGAAAAAAAAAAAATTAAAAATAAAGGAAGGTCTTCCTGGAGAATGAGAGAAGGATTGCATCTTTAGCCACAAGAGGAATCAAAATTTCATGATGAAGATCACAACTGTCATCGTCCTACATGCATTTCCTGTGGTTATTCTGTGAGAGATAGAATGGGATTTCTTCAAGAAACTTCTTTTTCCTTTATTACTTCACTTCGAGTTCAATATAAATCAATAGAAAATATGCCTTTGTGCCTATAATAGAAGATGAGGTCTCCACTCTCCACTCTTTACTGAGATGCTTCTCAGATATTTTTTTCATTTGTTAATGGAATCATAGAACCATTAAGGTTGGAAAAGACCTCCAAGATCAGCAAGTCCAACCTTTGACTAAATACCACCATACCAACTAAGTCATATGGTGAAGACTGAGGTTGACCTTGTGATCTTGTTGCACAGATTTAGGCCAAATACCTGCTTAATGGAATGGATTCTGAGTAGGGCATGGCAAGGGTGTTAGTGCTGAAGACCTAGAATATCTGTTACTGAATATTCCTGGAGCAAGCTGGTGACAAGATGGAGGATAAGGCATTCTGTGGGGACTAAAAGCATGGGAGTAGCGAGGAGGAAAAAAAGTGGGATGCCAAAGGCAAAAAAAAGAAAGAAAGAAAAGCAATACTTTTAAACTGCCAAAATGCCCAATCAGCTGTAGTTCACAGCTCTGTCAGATACTTTAAATCCACTTCCCACTGTCAAAGCTGAAGTGGAATCTGCTCAGTGCTCAGCATTACTTTTCATTAAAGAAAGTGGCTGCTAGGAGTACAAGTTGCAAGCAGGCTTTGGAGGGGAAGATGAACAGGGAGAGGATCAAGGAAATCTAAGAGTGAGAGACAGAGAGGGCTAGAAAAAAACAGGCCTGATTTTCCTCTCACTTAAAGCAGTTTTACTTGTTAAAACTCAGCTGATTTCAGAAGAGCTGCCCCACATTTTCAGCAGTGCGAGAACATGAGACCAAGTGTGTTCCCAGGGAATATATTTTAAATTATGTGCCATCCCTTTATTCTTTTATCTGGCTTTTTTGTTAGCCATTTTCATAGAAAAAAAATAGAGTAAATAGCTCACTTTATAAAAAATGATAAAAAGAAATAAAACAAACAACATGTTTCCTCAAAGTTCACAGCTGACAGATATAATAAAAAAACTTCCGAATTTGGATTAGCGTTATATATAGGTGGTGACATATGACAACAGTATGTTTATTAATATGTCTGCTCTAAAACCTGTAATTCTCACCATAATGTGGTGACTGTCAAATTTCTCATTTTCCCTTATCTAACAAGAAATCACTACGTATTTGCAATAGAGACATCCAGGGAATATCACAATTTCTGAGTTAAATGTTATGGTCAGATAACCCAGCTGAACCAGTTTTAAGGGCAAACCTTTTTTACGATGCTTGCTTATTGAGCAGGAATCGTAAGTACCCTGCAATCTTAAAGGAGGTTGTGTTTACATGTGAAAGCATGAAAATGACTATCAGGCAAAAATATATATCAACATTGCATAGCCTGGCCCTTGACAGTTGAGGCTATGGCCAATATATTACACACAGATGTACATTTTGTAATGCTTTCATTTAAAAGGTTTAAGCTGTTTCCAAGGGGACTGCTCAGGCTCCCAGACAAACGGCCGCTTGACAGCTCTCCTAGTGCTCAAAGCTCTCATGCAATTTTGTTCAATACACAAAGTGCCAGACTGAAGGAAATTGCTGTTCCTCATCTGATGTTAAGTGATTGGCTTTCTATCTTCATTAAATGTGTGCTATTCGATGCCTCAAAGACATTTTACCTTGTCCTGGAACATGAACTTTAGCAGCTCTGTGAAATACCCAAAAGGGCTCTGTGGAAATAAGGACAAAAATCCTAAGTCCTGCTTGCCCATGCCCTTACCCCTGCTAAATCGATTAGAGATTGGATAGATCAGATGTTGTCTTACTAGATGTATTCAGTTAGTCTTAAAAGTTAGTTTCAGAATTCAAATAAGATTCTATTCCCAAAGACCCCAATCTCATCTGCAAGGGTGAATTAGGAATGGAGGAAGAGGAAAGAGTGGAAAAGAAAGAGAGATTTTGTCTGTGAGGAGGGGATTTATACATGATTGATTACAAAATTAAGGCAGTACCAGGGAAACATTGTGGTGTTTGTGACTGTAGACTTCTCAGGCTCACTAAAGTGCCAGGTGCCTTCCCTCTTCACTAATTCCAATGAGAACCCTGATAAACAGATTAGGAAAAATGAAATTAATGAAAAATGGGGTTCAGCCAAAATATCTGAAACCACAACTGATCCCCAGAGCATGGTGGGATGTGAGGCATCTTTCTGGATTTGTCTTTCATCAGGCACAACAAAGAAAGGGAGATTTGTCTCTCAACAGCCATTAAAGAAATGAGCATCCATTTCTTCCCCCTCCCCCCCCTCTCCCATTTTGGTAATAATGAAGAGCTGCTGCACCTCTCAAAGCTTGAAAACACAATTGTGCTGTTGAAAGTCACTATAATGAGATCTCGGAGAGTCAGGTCTGACCAAATAATAGACCTTCCTTGTTTGTGTTTAAGGATGTGTAAACAACATCAAAGTGAATCCTAACCAGAAGAAATTACATGAGCTTCTAACATTTGTGCAGCTGTTTTGTTCCACTGCTATTTAGAGCTTTACTGGTCTGTGGCTGGACTGAGTCTGATACAAAGCTACTTATTTATGAAGAAAGGTGACTATTTACCCTGCTGACAACTCAGCACACTGGAGAAAAACTGAAAATGGCAAGAGCATTATGCCTTGTGGACAATATAGTGACCCTTGAAAGACTGGATGGATGGTGGCATTATTGGTTTACATCCACTCCTTCCTGTACTCCCTGAACAGCAAATACCTGTGCGTAAAAGGGATATAACAATGAAAGCACCATTACTGGGAAAACTGGTACTTTGGAAGAATGAGGAATAGTCTAGTCAAGCATGAGGAGATGAATTTGCGTTGAGAAATCCCAGGAACAGAGTAGTGCCAGCATCCTCCTGGAAATGACAGAGCAGCTTCCAGGTGGGAAGTCCCCAGATGCTTTATGATCCACTAGAGAAGATATGTTTGAAATGCATGGTTTGGTGGTGGACTTGACAGTGCTGGGTTAACAGTTGGATTTTATGACCTTAGTGGTCTTTTCCAACCTAAATAATTCTGTGGTTCTGTATATGTTGGTACTTAAACATTCTCTTCCATCCCTGGAAAATGTTGCAGCATTAGCTGAGTCTACGTTAGCTGAGAGGAAGATCACAGGAAATTCACAAGATGTGGAACTCTTCCATCCCAGGGATGAGGTTAACACTCTCCAGAGGCCTTCTGCACATTTAAAGACCTTCCCAGGTGGTTCTACATGATTTACCAAAATGAATAACTCAACATCCAGCTAAAGCTTAGCATTGGAGGATTCTGGGGGACAGATCCTCTCACCCTGACTTTGAATACTTAACTGATCTGCTAAATTAAAGCATAATCCTTTTGTGGAATGGAAATAACTCATTAATAGATAAAGATGCTTCTGTGCACTGGCTAAAAGGGAAATCTAGAACAACTGAACTTCAAGCATAATTGACACAGTTATAAGCCAGAAATTAGAACAGAAAAGAATCTGATTCTTCCTCTTGCAAGGATTTCCTCTAAGCTAGCAATCACTGTACTTCTGAAACCATCTCTTGGAAATGTTTAGTACCCCCACCTCTGGTCTTCTTGATGCCATAATCATGAAATCAAAAAAAACAGACACAAAAAATCCTACTTTTTACAAAAATGAAAATACCAGTAAATTGAACTGAATGTTCAGATTAATCATTTCCCAGTTCCACAAAAGCCATATGATCCAGGGGAGCAGATAACAGTGCCAATGACATTTTGTCAGCAGGAGCCTAAGAATTATTTGTAAGGGAACTACTGACTTTTGTCTTTTTTTTATCATGAAATGATAGTTCAGGTAACAAATGGACAGTTTTTTATTGAATTTCAGATCTCTATTAAAATAAATATAGAAAAATTATATTTATATTTTTTTGTGTGTGTTAGAGAGTTTTTTGTGTTAAGTGCTGCATTGGGACTGTCTACAGGAGAACCTCCAGTAGAAAGAATGGTATTTTCCCAATGTAAGTTGCATGGGAATAGGGATAAACAACCAATCTACTTGAAAACACAATTCCAGCAACAGTTGTTTGCAGTCATGAATGTACAATCCTATCTTTATATTCCACACGTGGATATAAATTGTCAGCCTTGCTCTGCACTTATCCATATGTCATACCTGTGAAATATTTTATTGTATAAACAAAACCATGTTTCACTTTCTATGGGCCAGTATTTCCATGCAGATCTGACATCAAAAGGGGTGCTGGGTTAGACTGTAATTATGTCATCTACCAAGAAGTTCAACCACTGCCTTTCTGCATGCGAAACTGGGAAACAGTCCCTTCCACTTAATCTTGAGACAAAGAGCAAGGTACATAGTCTTTCTTCCCATTTCCCTTCTATTAAATGAGGGAACCAGCTGTTTTTTCCACAAGGTGTGCAAGTTTGTAAAGTTTTCAAATGAGTACCTGAAATTATTCACAAAGAACAAAAATATCAATGGTTGGATTCAACATAGCAATAATCTGTCTTTCTTTAAGACATTATACTACTCTACATCATCACAGCATCCGAAAAAGAACCAAACCGTATGATATTTCATTAGTAACTAAGACCAATAGAAAAGTTCTGTTACTTTTTGGTGCTGCTATGGCTTTTCTCTTTGGTAATAACTTTTAGGTTTTAGAAAGGAGACTTTTCCATTTTTGTTCTTGCTTTGATTTGTGGTTTTGATGGTTGATTGATTTTTCTGTGTAACTGATTTTACTTTGCTGTTTGATTTAGTGAAGTCACAGTTGTGAGGGATAGAGGGCATGTCTGTGTTCTGAGCAAACTTCATGTTATGTTGGAAGGATTTTTTTGCAAGTGAGCACTAGTCATTTATAACACCCATGCAACTGTCATTTTCCCTCAGTCAAGACTTTGCATTGGTATGATGGAGAAATTGTTACAGTTATCATTAGCAGTGCAAAACCAAAGAATGAAGACATTATAGATCAAATAAATTAGATGGAACAGATGGCAGGACATTCCACCAGAAACAATGCTGTAAAGCAGGTGTAAAATAGGGTTGAACCTAACCTCTGGTTGCTCTCTTGCTCAGTGCTAACCTCTGCTATGGGGTTGGGAAGGTGTGCCCAAGGTTTTGTCCTGTCTATGCTGAGGGAGAGGGGTGATACCTGAGCTCTGCTTATCACACTCGTGAGGACTGGTCCCAAAGATGCTATTCTCTCAGAGGCTGCATTAAATTGGACTTCACCTACAGAGGTATTTAAATACACAAAAATTATTCACAAGCTCTGAGGCCAACTGGCACAGAGCAGTTAGTGTCTAAGCCAGTAACCTGTCTTAGTTTCCAAAACAACACAGATGCATAAAAAGACACTGGCGAGAATGATCTCTGTCTGTTTGTTTGGTTTTTTTTCTAGTTCCTGGCCAGACACATGAACAACTTGGGAGAGCATCAGTTGACACAGGCAAACACCATGTCACAGATCTTCTAACAGTGCAACAGGAGAAATTACTGTATTGCAATGCCTAGGACTGTTCCCAGACACTGTTTAATTTACTTCTTGGTTATAGTCTTAATATTCTCATCTGTGAGATGAGCTTTAACATCTACTCTAAGGCAAAAAATTATTCAGTATATGCCCTACTATGCCAGTGCAGGATGGCCTGGGAATATTAAAGTAGTTGCCAAACAGTAATGCACAATTTTTTAATTATTCAAAACCATTCTGCCACAGTCACAGATAAAAGACAAAGGCTTGGCAGAGAAAAATGAGATTAAACCCCCTGCACCACCAGCAAAACCACGAGGGAATTTGGAATCACCAGGTGTTTCTTTCCAGATGTTGTCTCTGATGATGCTGTTGAGTGGGTTTAACTCTTGAGCCAGAGGATAAATATGAAAGCTACTGTTCTGTACCCATGCTTATCTGCACCTTTTTAGTACAAACAGCACAATTCAAGCAGAGGAGGTTAATGATTTCCCACATAATGTAATCTAGTTTATAGATCTGTATAAATGTTTTATGGCAACACTTGATTATGTGATGTCCCAAACGATTTATCAAAGAAGCTGATGTAAAAGACCAGCAAGAAATGCTAGGGAATTAACTATCTAATTCTTTCTGGGGAACAAACAAACACTCAGAGCCCTCAGGAAACTTGAAACCCGTCTGGTGCAGAAAACAACATGTAATTTGTTTGCCTTTGATGACTCTCCTTAGTTGCAGGTAGTAGTGATAAATTCACAATTTGTGACAAGTAAAAAAGAGAGCAGGGAAGATGCAGTGCACATTAAAGTTGTTTAATCACCTACAGAATACAACGTCTTCAAAACAGGTTTCCCTCACTGTGCTTTATTGCTCAAACTAGGGGGGGGAAAGAGGAAAAGCAGGCTGCACAGTGGACTTTGAAATGCTGAAATAACAAAATATCAGGAACAGAATGGCAAATAAAAAATACAGATTAGCTGAAATGCAGATTAGCTGGGAGAAGCAAATCGTCCAACTTCCATCTTTCTGATATCAGCAGTGTTTGTCCAGAGAAGGGCATTAAAGCTGGTGAAGGTCAGGAGCATAAGTCCTATGAGGGGTGGCTGAGGGAGCTGGGGATGCTTAGTCTGGAGAAAAGTGGGCTCAGGAAAGACTTTATCAGTCTCTACAACTACCTGAAAGGAGGTTGTAGCCATGTGGGGTTCAGTCTCCTCTCCCAGGTAACTAGTGATAGGACAAGGGGAAACGGCCTCAAGTGGTGGTAGGGGAGGTTCAGGTTGGTTATTAGGAAAAATTTCTTCATTGCAAGAGTGATTAAGGATTGGAATAAGTTCCCCAGGGAAGTGGTGATGTCAGTATTCCAGTACCTGGAAGTATTCAAAAAAAAGAGAAGACACGGCGCTTTGCAAAATGGTTTTGTGGGCATGGTGGTATTTGGTCAAAAGTTGCTCAGAGGTCAATGCCTGACATTAGTGTTTACTACCTCTTGACTTCAATGAAGTAGTTCATATGGACAAACAGAGTCCCAGAGGCTGAGGTCTGTAGGAAGCACAGAATGGCTTGGGTTAGAAGACACCTTTAAAGCTCACCTTGTCCAACACTTTTCATCAGACCAGATTGCTCAGAGTCCTGATCCACCTAGTCTTGAATGTTTCCAGGAACAGGGCACCCACCACCTCTCTGGGCAATCTGGCCAGTGTTTCTCCACCCTTACTGTAAAAAATTTCCTTAAATATAGTCTGAATCTATGATCTTCTAGATAAAAACCATTACCCTTTGTCCTATTGCTACAGGGCTTATTAAAAAGTCTGTCCCCATCCTTCTTATAAGATCCTTTTAAATACTGAATGGCTGGAATAATGTCCCCCCAAAGCCTTCTCTTCCACATGCTGAACAACCCAAACTCCCTCAGTCTTTTTTCACAGGAGAGGTGCTCCAGTCCTCTGATAATTTTTGTGACCCTCCTCTGGACCTGCTCCAATAGGTCTATGCCTTCCCTAAATGAATACCATTTCTGCATAATATTTACAGCGGATCCAATATTCCATTTTTGGCTGTGTACTGCTCTAGTTCTTGAAAAGGTACGAGACATTGATCTGCAAGAGAACTTGAAAACAATTAAAAAGGTGACCAAAAATGTGCCAAATCAATCCTTAATGAGAAAATACTTGATCTGAAGCTGCTCAAACTAAAACACTTTAAAAACTGTTAAACAGCTTGCTGGAAATCACAGCCTCAATTGTCTGTCTTTGACACAGAATTCCGAACCCCTCTTTGGATATGTGCTTTTGTATTTGTTTATGTACACATACACTTATATGTATACTTCTATGTATAGATAGAAATAAATAGTAGGAAAAGGCTGCTTCACTAATATGATGAATGATACTTAATGTTTACAAAAGACAAGAATTTGTGGCTCAAAGTTGGAATCAAGCCATACTGGTTCAGTGTAAATTAGCAGCTGCCTGCCAGGAGATAGCTGGTCCACTAAGATGTTTGTAGTGTTTTATTGCCTGGATTAATTAATGCTAATGGTTGAGACAATGATAATCTATTGGCTTCCAAGAGGGAATCAGGCACTCTTCCCTGCTCAATGGAGTGTTAGAAGATTTGAAATATTTGAGGCACCAGGGGCTACTAGGAAAATTTAAACAAGTATATGCTTGAGCTGCCCATTCCTGGAAATTTGTTATTAGAAGGTTTCCTGGAGCTTAAGTGGATATTATTGGTTCCTAATGGACTTTTATTCTTCTTTAATTTCTGGGAATTTAGGGTTCTTATAAAAACCCATGCATTTGATACTATTTTTTTTTTTAGTCTTTCACTTTTTAATGCATTATACATATTTTCGAGGTTTAGTTGTCATTTTCTGTTTTGATCAGTTTTTTACAGAACAAATCATGTCCTTTCCTAAAATATCACTACACAACAACCATTTTCATACTCCTAATATACTTAAATTTTTTATCAAGATGTTAATCTTTCATTTCAAAACAGCACTGGGTGTATTCTATGAAAGACCATATCCATTTTGTTTTCCTTTTTGTATGACAGGTAACCCTTCACTTAGACTTCTAGTGTGTGGAAACACACCTGCATATCAAAGACAATCTGAAGAAAGGAACCATTTATTAACTCAAGTATTTAAAGACTTTGAACCATAGTTAAAAACAAGCATATTGTAAAAGAGGACTCAAAAACATTGGAGTGAGATAATAAAGACTCTGACATTCTGTCCTTATGGCTTCTGTTTATCAATAGATACTTTTTTCTACAGAATACAATTTTCACAATTATTATGTACAGAAATACTGTATGGAATATTTCTAATACACTATTTAAAAGAGGACTAAAGAAACCCTTATAATAAAGAACATACCACTCTAAGGACTGGAAAACTGAATAGGTGAATTAGAAACTGAAGAGGTATATGCTATTGGTATATAAATGTTCCTCAAGAATATTTTTTAATGAAAGGCTACAGAAAATATTTTTTGTTAACTACCTGTAATAATTAAAGCTCTATGCATAACTGTAATAAGAAAAAGGAAATATTTACATTTCTCATATTTTCTAAACAGTACTGCTGTTCCTATTATGTGACAAGGTAAACTTAGAAGAAAACATAACATTCCTTTAAATATTTCTTAGAGGGAAAGTTTTCTGTTCTTGAGGATTGATCCCCTTCATGATAACAAGTCAACACTACTTTGCATCTTTAATCTGAAAACTGTAAGACTGGTGTGGAGACTATTTCTTGGCATGGAACTATATATTGGGAGTTCCCTCTAATTTATTTCCTTATAGCAGCTGGCACAGTACATTTGTAAACCATTCTTGTAACTTTTTTTTGTATGCAAATTTTATACCCCTGCAAGGACATCCACAAGTCATGTATTGACTTGACAGGAGGCTGTCAGCTTCTTGATAGTATTTTCAGTCCCTTCAGTTTTATCCTCAGAGAAACAGTCTTCGTTATCCAAGAGCGGCTACTCAGTACATGTTTTGACTGGCACTGATTCAGGCACCGCTCTTTCCACTGATCCTAGCTGATTTAGAAATCTGCCTACACTTTCAGAAGCAGGGTTTGAAAACATAGTCTAAAAATTACTGTGGCAATCAAATATAATTTAAAGACAGAAGAGATTGTGAGGTCATTTGTGCCACGGCATGTATGTCACAAGCCATTACATTTAAGCATTACACCATGTTAATTTCAAAAAATCACTTTGACTAAACTGCATAGATCCAGATTAATCCTGTATAACACAAGGTACCCAGTGAAATGCCCATCTTTGATCCTTTGTGGACTATAATCTATGGAAAAAACTAACCCCTTAAGACGGCAAATTGGACCAGGATACTGTACTTTGGAGCTGTACTTTGCAGAACTCCTCCTCTTGTACACAAAGATGGCCTTGAACTTGTAAAAAATGCCTGAGAGTTTAAATGACCCTGTGGCTACTCACAAGGCAAAAGCAAAAGAACATCAGAGAAATTAAGAAATAAATAGAGAACAGAAATAAAAGTATGTGTGTCAAATCCTTACATAAAATGCGGAACTTTCTGTACCAAAAAGATCTAAAACCTATAAATTTTAAGGAAAATGTGAAAGTATAGGTAAGCTTTCCCATTAGGAAATACTAAATACGCAGAAGTTCTTCAGCTTGCCAGAGGCAGCTGAGAGAGACTGTGACTGAGACACAGTCTGGATGTTTTCATGGTCCCTTTCAATACCAGAGTTCACAAACAGCATGTTGAACCAAAGGGAAGAGATTTGTGCGCATGTGTGTCCAGGAGTTAAACACGAGAACATAGTCATGCTGCACAGAGTGTAGTTATGCTGTGGAACTCAGAAGTCTGATAAAATGAAAGGAGTGTTTATTGTCTAAGACTTCTGTCCTCCAGAAGTTTTTAAACAAATTTCATCATTTAACTGCTGGCTTCTTAAATAGGAAGCCATTTGCTTATTTGAATTGTGCAGGAGGCATAAATGATAAAAAATGAGAGAAAAAAATCACTGACTTGCAGCTTTTGTGGCTCCAGGAACAGACGTTGTGTACACACAGAGTAGTAGCTCAGGAGTGACGATGACTGGTATTGGGCAAAGCAACATCTGTCTGAGAAAAAACATCTGGACTGCTGCAGCATTCAGCAAGGAGCAAAATTTATCTTAAAGATTTTCCCCATGGACTGGCAAAAAGGCACTTTTTACATAGAATTATTTTTTATGAGTCCAGAAATTTCTACCAGAAATTTTAAGTGTACTACGAAGTGGCTATAACAGATGTTCTTTTAGGGAGTTTTCCACTAACATCACATCAGTGATATTCAAAACACTTCCAAAAGCCATCTGAGAGCCAGACCACACCTTATATTGGAGATCAATACAGAGAGACCCTCACACTTTCTCCGTTTCCAAGTGTTTGGATTCTATTTCAGATATTCTCTGCTGCACTTGGGCCACATTAAAATGCTACAGAAAGCTGTGAGACCACACTCCCAGGTGTTCAAGCAGCAGCCTAGTTGAGCTAGCTTATAAATTCAGAGTAGGGGGTAGCTGGAAAATGCTGCCTTCAGCTGTCAGATCTGAATGTCACAATGAATAGGCATATGTTTAAAAAAAATCACAGACTGTTCTAACCTCTACCTGCAACTGGATCCAGGAGAAAATATGCCTCTCTGTTTTTAACGAATTATTTGTGTCCCAGAAGTCATATGCTAGAACTATAGCAGTTGCAACTGATCTCACATAAGCAAATTCTGCCTGATTTAAAATAATACATTTCCATGGTTAGGAAACACAGCAATTTGTAAATTCAATCAACATGGTTTTAAACATTTAGTGAGATTAAAAAGAAAGTGACTAGCTTTAGGGTATATGAAGTATTGCAACCCCATAAAGTTTAAGCACAGGCAGAGAAGAAGAATAATTACTAAAGCACACAGCTCAGCAGCTGGCTTAGTTGTGTTCTTCAGCTAGTGGTGATGAGCATGATCCTCCTTTGCATCCTTGCAGCTGCAAGCAGAGATGGCTTATAACATAAAGAGTAATGGAACCACAAAATTATCAAACTGGGGAGAGATTGGATTTTAGGAAAAAAATTTTCACTGAAAGCGTGGTCAACCATTGGAACAGGTTGTGCAGGGAAGTGGTGGAAACACCATCCTTGAAAGTGTTTCAGAAAGCATCATGATGTGCTGCTTAGGGATGTGGTTTAATGCTGGAACTGGCAGTGCTGGGTTAATAGTTGAACTCAATCTTTTCCAACACTAATGATTCTATGATCCTGATATGTGCTACAATGTTTTCATCACATCATTGCATCAGTAAAGAAAGATGCTGGATTGCAGTGAGACATCTCTGTAATAATTCTGCAGCTCATTCTCTGGAATATAATTCAGTGATTGAGCAGTTCTCCTGCTTTTGATCATCAGATGATGAGTGCCTCTTGCCTAAGTAAGGAGTCAGTGTTCTCAGATCGACCATGTACCTGCTGAGATCAAACAGCAGAGTCACCTGTGAGATCTGACATCAAATATCCAGAAACACTCTTGGTATGACAAAATCAACTCGTGGCTCTAGTGATATGAGGGATTTACATTCATCCAGCAGGAGGTGAAAGAAGACACTTTCTCACTATGTGCCAGCAGTTCTGTGATACAGCCAATGGAGAATCCCTCCAGCTCCTCACTCCACAAAAGCCCACAAAGACACAGGCTGTACATTGATGACCCTACATTGTCCAGTAGAGAGGATAGTTTCATGTTCTTCTTGATTTGTAAAACAGAGGCCAAAGACCATATACGCAGCAGATACTCTACATCCCTCTCTTATATGTTGTGATTTCTATGATGCCTCAGTAGTAAGCAATTCAGATTACTGCTACTCAAGGCATCCAGATCCTAAAACATAGTACTAGCTGAAAGAAGAAATGACACACAACTTAAACATGGATGGTAGGCTGTCTGATCTCATACCAGTGTGTAAAGTTTAGATGACTTTAAACTATTTCCTGATTTGTGAGCAAGAATGAACACATTCTTGCTTAAGCTATTAAAGAAAAAAAAACAAACAAAACAACAAAACAAAACTAAACACCTAACCACATAGCTCTGTTAAAAGTGGTTTTATATGGGTCACCTTAACTCTAAAAAAATGAGCCCATTTGGAAAAATATATTAAACTCAATATATATTAGACATATCATGGAATCATAGAATGGTTTGGGTTGGAATAAACATTAAAAATCATCTAGTTCCAACCAACCTGCCATAGGCAGGGACATCTTCCACTGGACCAGGTTACCCATGACTCCATCCAAACTGGTCTTGAACACTTCCAGGGAAGGGCATCCACAGCTTTTCTGGGCAGCCTGTGCCAGAGCCTCACCATCCACCCAGTAAAGGATTTCTTCCTAATATCTAATCTAAACCTGCCCTCTGTAACTTAAAGCCATTTTCCCTTCTCCTGTCACTCCATGCCCTTGTCAAAGGACTCTTTCCAGCTCTCTTGCAGCCTCTTTATATACTGGAATGTGCTATAAGGTCTCCCTGGATCATTCCTTTCTCCAGGCTGAACAACCCCAACTCTCTTAGCCTGTCTATATACAATAGACTGAAGTGGTTAAGCTAGAGACACGGAGGAAATCAGCTGCATGCAGTGTCTCAGACACAAGGACAATATTCTCACCTACCTACAAACAGTAATTAAAATGCCCAGACACGTGAAGAAATGTTTTTTCTTAATCCTATTAAATTTTGCCCATTACTACAAATGCACTCTTGTTAAATGCATGGTTTGCTCTAAGTGTTACGCTATTGCATATTCCCTGGAATTCTTAATTGCTTCCCAAGAATGGTTAACAGCTCTCCAAACAGGGACTGTGGAGCTGGCTCCCATAAATTTCACTGCCGTTCACTGCCTTCATTTATACCAACTAAAAAACTGACTTTAAGGGGAAAAAATAAAATCCACCGAAAATACAAAATACATGCACAGGAGAAGGAGATAAGCTTTATACATCTTAAAAAGCAAATGTGGAACCAGTGCTACAAAGAAGCAGCTGTCTGCTGCAAGAGAGAGTGCAAAGTACCTTGGAGGTGTCAAAATACGCAGGTATAGAGATACAGCTTCCTCAGCTTAATGGTCTGATAATATCACTGCTGAGACCTGGAAAACCATTGCATCGACATCCGTTTCTGGCAATGTTGATATAAACTCCACAGCAGTGGGGCTAGAGGTAAATTCTGGGGCTTCGCCTGCCAGGCTGATGAAAGAAGGGAAATCTAATTCAGTGCTTAAAAGACAGAGTGGCTTTTGGTGCAGAAGGTCAGACAGATACACGGGTAAGTTGCTGTATAGGAGTAGTCTCAAAAAGGACTACTGAAATGAAAACCCGATAAGGACCTGGAACAAGATCCTACAGTCTATTAATGCCCCAGAATAGTGTAAGAGAGACACATGGGAACTCAGACATAAGGAAAGTGGGATTTTTTTTGTAGTGTTGACAATAAATATGTTTGTTCTATGGTAGTGAAAAAAGCCCTTGGAACAAAAAGCCCTTGCAGACTGATATGGGAAGAAAAGCCTGTTTGTGGTGAATACAATGAGGAATTTGTTCATGCCAATGCAGACAAACCCATCACTTGAAATCTGAAGTCGTTGTTTTGACCCTGTTCACTCCAAGTTATCCAGTCAACCCAACTGGGCATTTCATTCCCCCAGGACTGAGGAAATCCATCTCTCTCCTTTCTTGCAAAAAAAAAGAAAACTGACTGCTCTGGGTGTATTTCCAGCAGACTTAGGCCCAGCAGGTGCTGGATGCATGCAGCATCCTGCTGATGGCTGACTACATCTTGCAAGTTTTGCTGTCAGTCCCCATGACAAAGCGGTTCTACACCTGGACCTCCACCAGTGTTTTCTTAATTTCAGACTACATTCTAGCTAAAAATGGAATTTTTAAGTTCTTCTCTAACATATTTTAGGATATGATCATTTCTGTAGAGATTTCTAGTACGAAATGCCTTTCAGGAGGTAGGGTGCAATGAAACACCAAGATCTAGAAGCAAAATTAATCAAAAATTACAATCTGGAGAAAGAAGAAAAACGAGCAGTCTATTCCAAGTCTCAGTAAACAATCTAATTCTATGAAAATTTCAGGTGAAAATTCAGGGAGGAGGACAAGGATGGGCCTTTAATCTGGTGAGATCCCAAATCAGCACAGGAATCAACAGCAAAACATGAGAGAAATCTGGCTGAAATCACTCCTTCGGCTGACAATTACATGCAGGCTGTAGCTTGCTGCTGGACCTGGGCATTTCTAAGTTGCAAGGACAGTAAAGACAGTTTTTGGATTAAGACAATGTTCTCAGAAACTTATCCAAGGTTCTATTCCAAATTTGCTACCATCTTAATGCGGGTTCCCTTTCCTATGATATGACCACCCTCAGTTCTCCATCTGAACACAGGAAATGAGTCGTGGGTTAAACAGTTCTCTGGGTTTAGGCTTCCAAAAGGAAAGCTCAGCATCCAGGTATTATTTTAAAATTAATAAAACAGTATAGGTATTGAAGGAGCAGCAGAAGCAATAACCCTATCCAGGTATTTTATGTTTTTGAACCACTGCAGCAAAGGAATTCATGCATTTCAAGGATGGAAAGAGCATGGTCTCCTGGACCGCAAACTGGAGATTCTACTGTGGTATCCAGAAGATCTAGTTCTAAATCTGGTAGTACTGTATGTCCAAGATCTTTGCACATTTCACCTAGTCCACATGAGTGCTATCTGGCACTTTGTCAATGGGCAGCCCAGAAGCCACAGTCAACCCACATGAGATAACATAGTGGCCAAACAGTTCTTCCAGTCTGGTCTGTAAGAAGTCTCCTGTAATAATAAGATGCTGAGCACTGCATCAAATATTTCTGGGATGGTAGATCTGCCAGAGGTTGGCTTCACTGTGGGAGTCCTATACCTTGAATGAAGTCAGGAGGACACTGCAATGTTTTAGTCAGGGATAGCTCCACTAAACACCAATTATCTTGCGGTCATCTTCCCTAATGAACCATCCAGAAGAAGATGGGTGGCAATGACAAGGCGAAAAGTAAGTGATATTGGTTCCAGGGCAGCAGGGTCAATAAACTCAGGCAAACAGGAGGTCAGAACATGGGTGTATGGTTCCATGGGTGCATAGTCATGGGCTCAGAATGGAGAATTAAGAGTGTCTTGTGGCTGTGGAAGATCAAGGACCCAGAAGAGTAAACTTCCAGATGAAGACAGCTGTTGAATGAAGTGATCTCAGAAGGTATACTAGTGGTAGTGTTAGGGAAATAAAACGTGGTAGTAGATCCTCTTAATTGATGTGGTGGGAATACTAGAGGCAGATGTAGGGGTAGAAAACAGAAGTTAGAAGAGAGGAAGAAAATAGAGGTCTTGAAGAAGGAAAGGTGTTGGAATAAATTTTAAGCCAATGAACAAATAGTAATGAGTAATAATAGTGCTAAGATGTTGTCTAAGAGCTTCTGTTTTTTGCTGAGGGAACAAGAAGAAAGAAGAAAGAAGGAAGAAGAAGAAGAAGAAGAAGAAGAAGAAGAAGAAGAAGCAGAAGAAGAAGAAGAAGAAGAAGAAGAAGAAGAAGAAGAAGAAGAAGAAGAAGAAGAGCTGCCTTATAACAAAAAATTCCCGTGCAAAGTAACAGCAGGTTTTTCAGCACAGCCTAGATTTACACCTGTACAAAGATATCATAGAACCACAAAATAGTTTGAGTTGGAAAACACCATAAAGGTCATTCCATTCCAACCCTCTTGCCATGTGTAGGGACACCTTCCACTAGACCAGGTTGCTCAGGGCCCCACCCAACCTTATCTTGAACAGTTCCAGGGATGGGGCAGACACAATTTCCCTGAGGAACCTGTGTCAATTAGTCACCACCCTAACAGTGGTAATTTCTTCCTAATATCTAATTTAAACCTACCTTCTTTCTGTTTAAAGACATTTTCCCTTGTCCTATCATTACAAAATAATGTATCTCAAAACAATGCCTGTCCAGGAATACCAAACCATCATGTGCTTTAGGTTGTGACAAGTTCTACAGGAAACAAGCCCAGGGACAAGGGCAGCTTCCTGCTTACATCAGTGTTGCCATTCTTCCCAGAGGTCTTGAGGAAGGGCCAGAGCTCTGAAGAAACTGCCTGAGGTGGAGTATATCAAGGACACAGCATTATCCATTCTTGTCTGTTTGCCCAGAAACACACTCATCTTTCATAATCAGGAAGACAGCAGCAAAACTGTCTGGCATAGCACCACATTTTCATTTCTCTTCATTTAATTGTGCTCTGTCCCATGGCACAGATCAACAAGCAAACAACAACGTGCAAAAAAGAAACCGAGAGCTTGTCAGCAGGTCTGACTGGGGAGATTTACTTCTTGAGAGCTGGGCCCAGAGCCAGATCCACCTGACGGTGAGACTTGGTCAGGGACATGGGGGCAGTGCTGGATTTTGTAAATAACTCCAAAAGAAGAGGACAAAAAACTGATATCTGAAAGAAATAATCTTTCAATTTCACATAGCAGGACATAAAGGTCCACATGGAGAAACCGATTCAACTTTGAGCCAGCATCACACAGCACTTCATCCTCCATCATAGCCTCCACAGCCAGAGATTTACAAGAACAGAGCAAGATTAGGTTTCATATTTTTCCAACCTGGCAAAGGAATTCTGTGGTTTAACTGAAATGGCTTTTCTGACACATCATTTCTTAATTCTTGCTCATTCCTGCTCTCCATCTGTCGTGGGTTAGCAGGGTCCCCCCCCGGGGGACTGTGAGATGGTTTGTCCAGGTTGGTTTCCGGGACAAAACCAA
>JAWWES010000001.1:30266165-30345264 GCA_035583135.1 Lophotriccus pileatus
ATTCTAGTAGATATAGTTGTTTAGTTTGTGTTTTGTAGTAATAAATTGTAATATTATTTTTCCCCAATTGAATTTTAATTTTGTCTGCATACACCTTCTCTCACAGCTTAGACCAATTTGGTTGGGGGGTGTGGGAAAAAATTGTCAACCTAGACAAACCCACGACACCATCCCTTCCACAATCTCTCCTCCCCTCCCTCCTCTCCCTAAATCAGACTGTTTTCATGAACAGCTCAACATTTCCATGAAATCTTAATCTGGTTTTCTGAAAGGTATAGGAGTCTCTTTTTCCCTCTCTCTCTGACATGTGCTCTCTCTACAGAAGAGACTGAATCTGTTTTCCTGTGTGCTTGGTCATTTTCTAATGAGGCACTGACTTCTCATACATCTGCTAGATGCAGGAAAAAAATTATGTCCTGTGGTTAAACTCACACAGTGGGAAAGACAACAGGAAGGAGAAAGAATGGTGTCCTTATTATTCTCCTTGTCCAAAAGCCATGAGATGGCTCTGCCATCCTCAGGAAGATTCCAGACGCTAGACCACAGTGCCAATTTCATTTACACCAGGCAATGGAGGCAAACAGGAGCTATAGCATGCTTCATCCATACAGCATCCTGAGATAAGAAACCATAAGATCACAGCTGAGTAGTATCTAACTTGCCTATGGCACTTGTCCTGCATGAACATCAGGAAACTTAAAAAGGTTTTTAAGTATGGTTAGCCCCATATTACATATTGACCAGCTGATTCATGCTGAAGTGAAGCGAGTGCATCAAGGTCATGCAGCAATGGCAAAGCCCAGAATAGCCAACACAATGAAGAAAAACCTCACACTCAGTAATCATCACATTGTTTTGCTGACATCAACAATCATATATTTTTGTAATGCTGTCATTCACAACATATCTGTGAGACAGAGGGGATATTTTGAGGACTCCTTGCTCTTCCCACTACACACAGAGAATCATCTAAAGACATGAGATGTGATGTAATGAGACACCATTGCTTATTTCACTGGAACAGGATGGGGCAATCACTTCACAGGCTGAGAATGGAGAATGGGGAGTGGGAAAGGTGTGCTCACCTCACCAAAGAAGTCCAAATACGAAGAAAGCAAATGGAAGGTTCTGCAAAAGCACAGACTTATTGCTTTTATCTAACACAGCAAATCCTATCTACAGTTCTCCAGTTTTATCTACATGCCAGCTGACTCTACTGTACGTCTGTTGCTGGTGTTATTCCTATTTGCCCTTCAGACTAAATTCCTGCATTGCACTCATTCTAAGTCTAAGCCCAAAGTTTTCCCAGACACTTCATCTGATCTTGAAGTCTAATGATTACTTTCCTTTGCAATATTTTATGTATATATCAAGATAAACCAGTGCTCCATAGAGATGTTTCAATGCCTATTTTCATGCTGCTTAGAATTATGTTTTGTGTTCTAGTGACACAATAGATCACTTGCCTACTTTCATTATTGCTCAGAAGTTATGATTGGCAGACAACTTCTAGATTCATGTATTATAAGGCAGGGCACTCTCAGATGAGCAAGTCTCAATTTTAGCAAAAATTCTCTTTTTCATGTAACAAGTCCTTGCTATCCATCAGGGTGTACTTCAGGATCTGCTAGTGTATTTAGACATACTCTGTTCTTTGGCACAGTAGGGGATAAAAACACTATTCCAGGATTGCTGACACTTTGTCAATGTAACTGATTTCAGAAGGTAGCTGTGTTCTATATTTTTGATAGACTCAAGATATAATTTTTTTTTTTAAAAATGAACAGCAAGAGACATGTGGAGAATGGGAAGTTGATACCGTGAAAAAGCAGTGTTAGCAAGTAACTGGGTCCCCAGCTTTCTAGAGACTTCTGCTATGAAATCTGGTTTCTTACTTCTTCCCTTGAATTTCTTAGTCTAAATAGTGATAGAATTTTGCTACTAACTCCTGACATGAGGAGGAAGATAGCAGCCCTGTCTAGGCAAGATGGCAGTGCTACATCAAATGCCTGTCTGGTGCTCCTGTGCAGGAGTAACCTAGCAAAAAGCTTTCATGTGATTTTTTTTCCCTGCTAGAAAAACACAGCAAAGATAATTCAGTCCATTTTGCAACTTTATAGTTGCAAGACATAATTCTGTGAAATTCCCCAAGATATCAATTGTTGGTTTAACAAAGGATTTGTGTAAGGAGAAGAGGGATGCTGTGAGGGATGTACAAGAGTTAATCCCTTAATTCACATGGAGTGAGTAAGGAGCAGAAGGAGAAACAAGAAAATGAAGACCTGTTCTCTCTCATTCTTGGTCCTTCTGATGAAGACTATTTCATACCATAAATAAGAAATGGTTTGTGTTGGAAGGGACAATAAAGATCATCTAGTTCCAACCACCCTGCTGTGGGCAGGGATGCCACCTACTAAGCAAGGTTGCTTAGAGCCCGATCCAACCTGACCTTAACACTTCCAGGGATGGGGCATCCACAGCTTCTCTGGGCAACCTATGCCAGTATTCACCACTCTCACAGTAAACAATCTCTTTGTAGTATTAATCTAAATCTACCCTCCATCAGTTTGAAGCCATTACTCCTTGTTCTATCCCCATATGCCCTTGTCAAAAGTACATTTCCAGATCTTCTGCAGCTTTAGATACTGGAAGGTGCTATAAGGTCTCCCTGGAGTCTTCTTTTCTCCAGGCTGAACAACCCCAACTCTCTCAACTTGTCTTCATAGAAGAGGTGCTCCAATCCTATGATCATCTTTGTGGCCTCCTCTGGACCTGCTCTAACAGGTCCATGCCCTTCCTGTGCTAAGGGTTCCACATGCAGTGCTCCAGGTGAAAGTACAATATTCATGTAGTCATCCCGGTCTCCTGTTACATTTGCTGGTTGCAGCTGACCTAGGAAAGTTCTCCCTGTATTCTCACTGGGCAGGAGAATTTCTCCTTCAGTCCCCAGATTGCTGAGGTGAAGACACTACAAAGGTACAATTATACATTCATAGCTGGCAGTGTCTGTAAAACAGGCTTGGGGCAGTGTTGTGCAAGTGTGAGATCACAGTCACCATAACCAGGGTATGATCAGTCAGTTCCCCATCCCACTTAACACTGATGGCTCCATGGGTTGTCATTTCAAGAACAAGTGGAACATCCTCATCAAACTGTTCCTCTGTGCCCTTCTATCCAGGGGCACAAACATGTCTAGAAAAATCCACCGACCTGCAGAGAGCAATTTAGGCCTGCTGCTCTGATAATAAAGTGGCAGATATGCATGAAAAGCACTCATACAGTCTGGGGAGGTGAATGTATGATCAAGTAAGGTTGAATAGTGCCTGCTTGACTTATATCAAAAAGTTGTTCTGTTAATTTATTTGGTTAATCCTGACTCTTTCCCTGCAAATGACAACACTATTATTAATGCTAATTATCCTAGGCCAAGTAATGTGATCATTGTGGAAGGAACAGCTTTGATGTATGCAAGTCACATCTAGCATGTGGTGTGATATTGCTCTGTTACTACTCAATAAAAATATATTTCTGATGATTAAATACAGGAACTGGAACCTCAGTCCCATTAAGTTTATGGCAAAACTCCCGGTAACTAGAATGGGATGAGCATTTTTCACTTTTATAAAAATCCACTAATTTCACTGTTTTTTATATTTGAGTAAGCAAAAGGAAATATCAGTGTGCCACATTACTTAAGTGACTATTTTAAATATAATAAATGAATAAAGCCAGTATTGGACCAGAATAGGAGCATGCACTCATGCTTTTACAACTGCTTAAAATAAATCTCTTCGCCTAATCTCAAAATTTAGAGGCAGATGCCTTCTCTTTCTAACCAATCGGATTTTTAAGATATGTGATTCAAAGACATTTATTTGAGGTTTAAAATATCCATTATTGTGACTTGGAAAATGGGTCTAGCTAGAAAAAATTGTCAGATAAAAACATCTCCACAGGTCCCTTTCTACTCAAGACATTCTATGATCA
Source organism: Lophotriccus pileatus (assembly GCA_035583135.1). Taxonomy (NCBI): domain Eukaryota; kingdom Metazoa; phylum Chordata; class Aves; order Passeriformes; family Tyrannidae; genus Lophotriccus; species Lophotriccus pileatus. The sequence goes on from JAWWES010000001.1 coordinate 30,270,153, forward strand.
CAAAATATTTTGAAATCCCCACTGAATGTCTTCTCCACAAGTGCAGATCAACTCTCGGGTGGATGCACTACATATGTAACTCAGTTGGGATGCCCCTATCATTCCTTATGTACCTTGGATAACCCACTCACATGTTAACAGTAAGTCTAACGTGTAGAGTAGATATTAGACTTACTCGACATATCTACACATCAGAGTAGGTGTGGTAGATCTAAAGGTTCCCAAATACTTCAGTCCTATGACACGTGAACATCCTCAGTCATAGAACAATTCGGTTGGAAGAGAACCATTGGTTGGAAGAGAGTTCCAACATCCCTGCAGTGGATAGAGATACCTTCCGGTCTTGAACACTTCCAGGGATGTGGCAGCCACAACTTCTCTGGACAACCTGTGTTGGTGCCTCATCATCCTCACAGGGAAGAATATCTTCCTAATATCTAATATCATCCTGCCCTCTGTCAATTTGAAGCCTTTTCCCCTTGTTCTGTCACTCTGTACCCTTGTCCAGAAGTCCTTTTCCAGTCCTCTCGCAGACCCTTTAGATACTGGAAGGCGCTCTAAAGCCCCCCTGGAGCTTTCTCTTCTTCAGGCTGAACAACCCCAAATTTCTCAACCTGTTTTCATATCCAGCAGGTATGACCAACAAGTTTGAAATGGGAGGGATGAATGGAGTTTCCACATTGTGTTCAGGCCATCTGCAGAGACTAAAAATACCCCAGAGACCAAGCTCAGTCTTGAGCAAACTTTCACATTAGTCAGCAAGCTCTAAACACAGCCACATCTTTGCTCTGTCTATAAAGCTTGCCTGAGACTTTCTGTTGCATAGTACATAAATAATGTTGTGCTTCTATCCTCTGTCTGCATTGATCCACACTGGCCTTTACAACTTCATATTGGATGACCCTGCTGTCGAAGGTAAGACCTGCCTGTAGAAAATCTAAGGACCCAGAGCATAAAGCAATATTTACTATGTTATGACTCTCACCTTAACCTGCCCAAGTGCTTTTGGTGAGTACTCCTAGCTCTGGTAGAGTTTTCTTACCTGAGAGGTCCCAACAGAACTGGAATCACCTCACACAGACTTCTCTTAATCTTCCTTCCTATACCAGTTCCTCCAAATCCTTTATATTCCTTCAAAGGAGATTATTGTCTTGCAAACAAACAAACAAAATAGGGCACTCCATCTAGTATATCTTAACTGCCATAACATTTAAAGAAGACACATGGTTCCATGATTCCACTAATCCAAAAGGCTAATGAATAATTTTTAATCACACAAAAATGTCATGTTCTATAATAGTAAGCAGCCTAAAGAAAACAGGAGTTGGTAGGCATATGCTGGCTTGCTCTTTCCGTAGCATGAAAAAATGCATCAGCCTGCTGCTGGCTCCTGACTGCGCATGCCAGTCTTAACTTCAGAGAAGTAATCACTTTCTCCTCAACTCGTTCCTCTCTCTTTGTCCTTTGATTGCAGATTCCAGATGGGTTTGGTAGCCAGTAATTACTTTTGTAACTAGAACTCACTTGCAATGCATCGGGTTAATATTAACGGCATTCTGTACAGACACTCATAATCTTCTCCAATTTCTCTCCCATCCCAATGTAATTTTATTTCCTTAATACTAACCAAACCGTGATCTCTTATCTTCTTTTCCTTTTTTTTTGACAGCGGACATGTGGGAAGGAACAGTTTACATTTTTCCAGTCTCTTTCCCTCTCCTTCACTATGTTTATTAAATCTGTATCTGTTACTTTTATGTCTTAATGCCAATGGATTTTTCTTTTAATTACAGCAATCTGATTTCAGTTTATTTAAATGCTGATTTATGTTTATGCTATCCCCTGGTATCAATTTCATTCTAACTAGATCCCAGTGTAACTTAATTACTTGTAGTCTTGTCATTCCAAACTAATGCTAATTAAAACAGTTTTATTACTGGAAGGTGTTAAAGACTAAGCCCTCCACTGTTCTACAGGAAAGAAAGTAAAGTCAAGGTGAAGAAATAGAAGGTTTAGTAAACCAGAGAAAAGACTGGACAGGAATGACCACTACATCTGTTTTGTTTTTGCTTGATCACACAATATGCTGTGGTTGCCCAAGGTTCACAGTCTGGTTATATTGCCTGGTCTGGTGATCTTTACCTGTGCCCATCATTGCACCCATCTCCTTTTCTATAACCCTGCCTAGGGGCAAGAGTTGCAGAAGATGAGGTGCACACCTACTGGTGGCCAGCCTCTCCTCTCTTCATGCCCTCCAGTGTCCCTCTTCCTGCCCCTCTGCCACACTTCTCCATTCCTCCTCTCAGCTGTATCTCACCTTCTCTCCATCCTTTTCATCACACACCCCATCTTTGCCATTCCCTCAAACCACAGACTTATCCACTGCCAAGAAAAACAGTGTTTTAATTCGATCATCTTCCTTCTATGATTAGCACAGAAACAGATCTCTGTCCATACGTTGTCCACTCCTGTTCTATTGTCTCCAGGAGAAGATGAAGCTGAAGGACTGACAAGCCTAAGCTTTTCATACCAAGTGCTTTGCAAACAGAGATCAATCCTCATGGAACTGTGTTGGGGCAAATTTAGGTTAAATATCAGGAAATTTCTTCACCCTGAGAGTAGCTGGGCACTGGAACAGGCTCACCAAGGAAGTGGTCACAGCACCAAGCCTGACAGAGTTCTAAAGCATTTGGACAACACTTGCAGGCACATGGTGTGATTCTTGGGATTGCCCTGTGCAGCCCCGGGAGCTGGATTCAGTGATCCTTGTGGGTCTCTTCCAATTCAGGACATTCTCTTAAGGCGTTTTTCCTATGAGATTTTGAGAACATATGTACTGAGAAAAGACAGAATATATTGCTACGAGGCTTCAAGTAAACTAGAGGAGTTAGTAGGCTGGTAAAGCACCAGCTGAGTGCAATTATCTCCTGTGCAGTGCTTGTAAACTTTGCCTGTCACTTCAACACTCCCCATAAATCCCTCTGACTACAGCATACCACTGTGGCTTCCCAAAATCCCTCCCCATCTCAGACTCAGTTTTATTTTCCTCCACCTTACTCCTAAGTTCACATTTGCAAAACTGGTAATAAACTAACTCATTTATTTTAAGAAAATCCCAAAGTCCTTACTCTTTAATACTAAAATAACTCCACATATATCTCTCCAGGCTTACATATGCACATGTATGCAAATCTGTACAGTATTGTACTCAGGTGTTTAGCTTTCCAGCATAGTTTTTTTGTTCGTTGCCTGGTAACTGGAGCACTTTTGATACACATGTGCAGAAGACATACTTAATTGTTTTTCCTGTGCACCCAAATTAGGAGCCAGTGAAGGCTACTGTTATTTCTGCTGATGAGTAAGTGACATCTGTGGGAACACAGAAAGCTACAGAGTGTGTCTGTCTGGGGCTAATTGATTTATAAAACTTGCCGACAGACAGATGTGAACAAACACTCCCGACAAACAACATGATTATAAATTAGTTTCATCTTTTTATAGGAGGTAGGCTAAAAACACACAGCAAGGATAAGTAATGGGTGCAGGAAACGTTATTTATTTTCTGTATCCAATGAAGCACAGGGATTGTACTCTTTTTTTGTGGGCTGGTTTTCTGTCGGAGTCTGAGAGTAAGGGAAAAAAAAACTTGAAGAATGAGGATGATCTCTGCAAAGCAGGAAACATATTGCAGTATCCCAAGAAAAAAAGTAAAGGTGATCTCTCTGAGCTCTCTGTCTGAATTAGTGGTTTATAGCTGATGTGGATAGGTTTGACTGTTATTAAGGAATTTCTATGCTGTTTTAGTTAATGAAATTCACTCCTACCCAGACCAAGCTGCTCAATTTCAGGATTTGTGCTTTAGAGGAGTAGGGAGTGTAAACTTCATCACATTTCTTTGGTAAGTGAATAAAATTCTGCAATACCTTTGAATTGTCTTTTAATCAATGGACACTACTGGTTTCCCCTGGAAAAGAAGGGAGGGTGTGAAGAGAAAGGTGAGCCTATGAGACAACTGAAGTTCTTTGTATGGTTATGTGGATGCTGAGATCACTCTCTAAATGAACTAAGTGCTTTTATCAGTGTCCCAGAAGAAGCTAACAGGAAAAAAAAGAAAAAAAAATCCTACCTCTTCATACCTACATTATTTCTGAAAAAGAGTTTCATGTACTAATGTCTAGATAAGAATTTCAGTACATTTTCCCATATATAAGCAGGAGGGAATAAGAAATAGAATTGAAATGAATTTGGCTCAAAGTAGTTGAAATTAAATTTTAAAAAAGTATTAAACATTACAACAGATCACAGAAATTCAAAACAAAGCTTCTTATGCTCCCTCAAACTTAACATCCCTCAAAAATCCCTATTTGCCCCCACCTGGGTTCTGCTGGTCATTACCAAGCATGAGGCAGAAAAATCAGGGACTAGTAAAGAGGAGGAGTATGCAGTGCATGCCTGTATTTTATACAGACGGAGAGCTTGCCATCCATCATCACAGCTCCAGAGGGAGAGGCAATCCTGAATCTTTTCTCTACAATGCTTTCCACCACATCACGAAGAAATCGCTGAGATAGAGAGCATACAAGTGTTAAGTGCACCAGCACAAGAGTAGAAATGGAAAAAATAAAGAAAAGTCATTACTCATCAGTCTTAAGATTTACAGCCTTCAAGGCCTGGGAGGTTGGGAACTGAGGACGTGCTGCAGCAGACACTGCTGCTTCTCAGCTAAGGCATGACCTTCCCTGACTGCCCAGCCCTGGGCAGGCAGATAATGGGAGGAAGGGCAGAGAAAACTCATACTATTCAGTTCTTGGAGTGCTGCCCTTGCACGTAACCATGTGCAAGGAATTCAGAGCAGCAACACTCAGCATTGGATCTGGGAAGGGCAGTGAGCAGCCAGCAGCAATTCTGCTAGCCAGTGAGGGATTTTCAGGACGAGAGCTGAGTGCAATCAAGGAGAGGTAGGCAAAGCATTCCTCAGAGCTGTTGTTTCTGGAGGCAGGTGGATACAGAGCCAGACTTTTGCATGCAGAGGGTTGCTGGATTCATGGGGATTCATGGGATTTAGCCTGCTGAGGGTCCGTGGTGCAATGAGTTTTAGCACTGAGGGTCCTCTTACCCTCATTGGCATCCAGCAGAACCTGGTATGAGGAGGATGAAATGCAAGCATATTCAGTTCCCAAAGTTCACGTGGACTCTCCAATATAAGATGAACTCTTGGCAGACAGGACATGCCAGTGGGACACACTGAGTAGTCCTGGGAAAATGATGTTAATAATTCTTGCCATTAAGAGCAGCAGGAAATGAGTCTTTGAGAGCAGCCTGCCTCATATACGGACATGTACGTATGCACCCAGGCACAAGCCAAGGCAGGCTTTGGGAGAAAAGGCTGTTGCTCAGTGTAAAGGAAACTAAGTCAATATTATCTTTTAATAACAAATCCAAAAGGAGGCAAGCTGTCCCAAAGAATGAGCCAACAGAAAATACGATTCACAGGAATATGACAGATCACAGGGCCTCAGTTGAACAATTAGCATGCACAAATATTTGGGCTGACGAGCTTGATGGAGATTTAAGTTGTAGAGGCCACATTAACAACTCACATCCCAAACTGCATACTTCCCCCGCCCCCCCCCCAAACTCAGGAACTGTTTTTCCTGCCTTCATTCACTTAGTAGAAAACATTTTTCCTTCATGCTGTGAGAAACAACATTTTTTTCATCCCCATGCTTGCTCTCACGTTTCTGATGACTGCTCTGAGTTTAATAAGCTGCTGTCAGACGTGCAGTTAAAGCTTGGGGTTGTGTTTCTGTTTTCTCTTGTTCTTGCACAGCACAATTCCAGCAGTGTCGCTTTTACAAGGCATGTTTCAGCTCCTCACAGGAACAGTGCAAGACAAAAGCAAGGTGTTTATAGAGCACTGAAGCATCCCTCCCCTGCTGTGGTTCATATGTGCAAGGAGAAGGGAGAAATAAGATCTCTTGTAGTCCCCCTTCATCTAAACCCATCTTTTTCCTAAGTGCTCCCTGAATAAACAGGACAGGAAAAACCACGTTTTATATGCTTGGAAAATGCACAAGTTCCAACCCCACCAACCAGTTCCAACCTCCATCCCACCACTGGATCAGATTGCCTCATCCAACCTGGCCTTGAACAGGATCATCTGAAGGGAAGCCAAATTTTGCACCCAGGTGAAAAGGGGAGACTGACAGAAACTAATTGTTCTGCTCTGATTTGGTTCGTGATCCCAAGAAGGGAGAAGATGAAGCACAAGGCAAGTTCTTACCTGGCCTCCTTGGTCTTTCTTTTTCCCTTTACTGACGTAAAACCAAGGAATGGAAAAAAAAAATTTCCTTCTGGAAATTCCTGTGCTGAAGCCTAGTGTTAACCTAGTATTACCTAGTGTTAAGCCTAGTATTACCCTGCTAATGTCATTATGTGTGCTTGACATGGGTTAGACCAATGTGCTTGCTTTTGTATTTGTTATGCTTATCTCAACTGCTATTCATTGTCTGAAGCCTCTTTTCAGCTGCCACTTTGTACTGATCACTGTGCTAGACTGAGGAAAAGCTTATGACCATATGGTGGCATTTGGCTGCTCACCCATACTCAGAATTTCACCCAGTTTTCACTGACTTTCCATAGCATCTGGATAACTAATTGCTACAGGCATCTTTCAAAGCCTCAGCTATAGTACTCCAAAGTACGCAGGCCATTTTACAGTCTAACTGCACTGAACAAAAGGTTCGAGCCTCCAGGCACTTGCACCTACTGTTAGATGCTTATTCCTTAAGTAGTAAAGATAAGTCAAGCAGGCAGAGTGGTTATGGCAAGTCTCAGGCCACAGTGTGTAGCTGCAAGTTTTGGAAAGAGCTGGCCTTAGTCCCATGAGCATTATCATCCCCTCCTTGCAGTGACCATCACCAGATGTAGCAGGAAAGGTGCTGAGCAGCCCGTGCTTTGAGATGCAGGATTTATTTCATGCTCTGCCCCTGATGTCCAGTAGAGTCTCTCTCATGTTACTCAACCCCTATTCCACTTTTCTCTCTTAGGCCACAAAATGTTGAGGACAGCAAACAGTTTCCAATACCTGTGTGTAAAGGACCTCATCTTGGAGGCTCTGGTATCACCTGGAATAAAAGTCTGTGAGAAATAATAGCAGCAAAGTATTTCTGGGTCCTCAGAAGAAGTGTGTGGACTCATCTGCACTGTGTGAACTGACAGCACCCCCTTAACTGACCTGTGAAAGTAGCTGTACTTGGTTTTGGCAAGCTTTTTTCCTTCACAGCCCCACAATTCCTGCAGGGCAAAGGAAATGCTTTGAACAAGATCATCCAGAACAGAAGAAGACAGCATGTTGCCTAAAGAACTATGTGAAGCAGGAAAAATTAAAAAGAAACCTCCACTATTCCAAAGCAACAGCAAGACCATTGCAGAGGTCAGAACGGCCAGGGCTGTAAAAAGCTTCTAAAAATGTATGTGCCGCTGCTGAATTGCTTTGCCCTTGTCTCCAGAGCTTCTCAGGGAATTGTATTCAATCTCAACTTTTATGAAGAAGAGCTCAATGAAGATTTGGTCTGCAGCTTTTCTGGCTGTAGTCTGAAATGCTGCCTAGGATGTCTTCAAAGATTTAAAAGGAATTTAGCTTTAGCCCTGTTTGTGTGTGATTATTTTTTTTCCAAACCACAGAATTGCTGAGAGGTTTTATACCTTTTCTAGCTTCTCCCTTCAAAGGTAACAGATAGACTCATCACCTAATTATTTTGTTTGCATCTTGTAAACAAGATCTGGAGAATAAGATAGCAAAGAACATATTTCTGCTTGCATCTTACAACATGCCTACACTGAAAGAAATTATACATAACAAAATTTCATTTCAATTTCCTGTAACAGGGTGCCCTGTGAAACGGAAAAGACAAAAGAGGAGACGTTGTTTGACACAGTCTGCACTGTATAGTTCTACCCTGCTCTGAAGGGCTGCTAAATGGAAACTTTCAGTTTCAATAAACCTTTTTTGACATATTTACTAATATTAATAAATTATTCAAATAGAAAAAGAACAAAAGTTCCCCTGAAAATATCCACAGTCTTTGCCTGGAATATAGGAAAGCCAGATTTCTCAGTTCTAAAAATCTGAAAAATAAGTTGACTATAAAGCACAAAGAAACTGTTCTTTAATTAATTTTTTTATTTCTTACATCTTTCTTTTCTAAGTTCAGTCAAAACTAAAGAAAGTAAATGTGTAAACTAACATGTTTAAACTTCAGTTTTAAAAAGTCTTGCTTGCAGTATAATTTTAGTTGGCTGTGCTCCTTCAAAAGCAGTTGGAATCTGCCTAACTGCATACATGTTCAGAATATAATATATAGCATATAATATGTCATATTGAGTAAATAGTATGCATCACATATAAATAAAATAAAATAAAACAAAACCCCTCTGCAATATTTTTCCCACTTCATTTCACAGTCTGGGAGCCTACTCATGAGTTTGAGAGAACCTCTGTGGAGATCACAGGTTGAAGGTAGACATATATTTTTAAGGTAAATACTGCACTCTTTACATACACGTTTTCTAGACTGTCTAAGGAGATTGGTGACAAGACCCTGTGGTTGTCACTTGAAAGATGGGAATATTCCTAATGGAACAAAATGCTTCCCATAATCAAATGCTAAATAAGGCATTACCATAGCCAAAGTTATCTTTTGTACTGTGGCAGGTTGCATATAATAAGAGAAGTGAGGGAAAAAAATAAAACCTCCCTCATCCGACCTGCAGCCTGAGGACAGGAGGAGTGTAAGCAGCACCATGTGCTTCCTGAGATTTGCAAAACCAGAAAAAGCAGGAGTGACCTAAATCAAGGCAAGTCTACAAAGCACTTTAGAGTCTACTTGAAATTTTGGTTTTCCTTAGTAAATATTCTCCCTTAAATGTCTGAATTCTCATAGGAAAGTGCAAATAGTGGTGTTTTCCCTTGCAGCTTTATACTTGCACACTTATACTTACAGCTTTATACCTACTGAGTCCTGATTTGGCAAAAAAGAAATGGTCATACTGATTTCAAAGGAAATCTCTTGATGTTAGGGCAAATTTAAGGCGCTAAAGATAACTGTGGGATTTCAGCACACATTTAAAGTTAATCATGTGCTTATGCATCCTCTTTCAAGTGGGCCCAACAGCCCAATTGAGGATTTCAGGAAGTCTCCAATCCTTACAGACCCTCAGGATGTGCTTTCCCATTTGATTGATTTCTCCCCATCTTTTGTTGAGATTTCAGCAGTGATGTATGGTGTTACTACTGAATTTGAGCAGGATGGGAGATCAACTGCTTTAGAAATGCTACAAATTTGCAGTGTCCAGCTGTGCAGGTATTACTGCTCTCCCAGTTTTCCATCTGTAGAGAGGATGTGGAGGCACAGGGGTTCATGGGGAACCTCCCCTCTGAAGCCCTCCATGAGCATCTCCACCTCCATGGACCTCAAATCCACACAGCAGCCAACCACCCTCACGTTTTCTTTGTATAATGTCTGCAGAACATCAAAGACTTCTGAATTGGTGGTGTTCCTGTTGCTTTTCTTCCAACAATTTCTTTTTGCTTCTAAAGTTTAAGTTGAAATTCAATTTAGTTAAGTGCACAGGTGAGCTGCTGGACTGTAGTGAGGGCTGAGCATGGAAGTATATTTCTATGCTTTCACTGTCATTTCACCCAGAGGTGACGCCTTTCAAAGTTGAAAAGAAATTCATCAAAGAAAAAGGTGATGAGGGAAGCCAGCCTTTTCTCACTGCCTGCATTCCTCAGGAGCACATTTAAATTGTGCAATAATCAGAAATATGTATTCTCTGGTGGCCTGAAGACACTGTCAAAAGGCCAAGCCTTCCCTTTGCTGCCAAAACCTTATGTGAGTGGCATTCATGCAGTGACAAATTTTACAGGACCCCATGTGTTCACAAGGGAACCAACCCCCCAGAATCTTTCTCAATGGTGCTGGGTAATCTCCTGTCCCATGGCAGGGTCTGAGTACAGCACTGCACTTTCATTGACAATACCACTTTAATTAATAATGGATGACTTGCCACAAAGGCCACTAACCTATGCTCACCCAGATCCCAAGGCTGCAATTTATATTGTCCTTGCTGCTTTGGAGACTCTCTCCTTGACTCAGAAGACAGGTTCCCTGTTCCTCAAGGCAAGCTTCTTTGCTTAACATCCCTTATTCTCCAGCAAAGAGCTTCAGTGATAAGGTAAAATTAATAGAATCAGAATCACGGAATATTTTGGGTTGGAAGAGACCTTAAAGATAGCCTAGTTGCAAGCTCCCTGCCATGGACAGGGACACTTCCAGTAGTATAAGAATTAAGGGTAAATCTGATTATTTGTGAATGCAATAACGGTGTGCTTCAGACTAAGGTGCACTTCACTCCTGACGAAGTAAGGAAGCATGTATTTATGCTTTAAAATCAAGGGAAATAACAATAGAAGATTAAAACAAAAAATAAGATAGAAATTCTAAAAGGAATGATTCATTTTTTTTCCAGGAATTCACTACTTGGAAATTTCACTGACAACACAGACACTTGAATAATGAATAAAGTAGATTGGTTTAAGTGTAGTGCAATTGCCCTCTCCTCATCTTTCTTTTAATCTTTTGTGGCCCTACAAGGAGCCTTAGAAGAGGCAGCCTGGTGACATGATAATCCAGCCTCCCCCAGCAGCTGAGCTTAATCAGTCAGTAAGACCTGAAGCCACTGTGTTAGATTTTCAAGCAGGAATCTCAAATTCCCTTTTTGATGGCTAAACACTTGTTGGTTTTACAACTGCTGAATTAAAACATAGAAAAAACCCCAACAAAACCAACACTAACCACAAACAAATTACTAAATCCACATTGCTAATAGTTCTGTAAGTGCTAACCTGAAGGTCCATAATGTCCTGAATGTCACTCAAGTATTTTTATAAAAGCATGTTGATTTTGAAATTGTCATGATGTCTAATTAGACAAATGGATGGGACAGAATGGTCTTCTGTCTCAGAGGGCCCTACAAAAAGAATGATAAGGTTTCCCATCTGTGTAACTCCTGTGATCACAAAACAGTCATCAAAAATCAATTCCCCATCACTCAAAACACTCTGGGAAGTATTCAGATGTTTGTGTTTCACAGAAGTTAAACCCACAGCATTAACACAAACCCGATGGCTTGTATCCTGCCACCAGGTCCACTGCAGCATAAAGGCCAGGTTTCAGCAGAAACTGGTATAAACCCAGTTTTTCACAGAGCTTGGCCCTGTAATTAATCATTGGTGTGTCTAGAAAGGACCAGACTCCAGCTGAAGTCATAGTTTCAGCTCTCTCCTGAGGTTCCACTCCTCTGTCTTGCAAGTGGTGAGCTCTTCCTGAGCCCCCTTGTCTTAGGTTATCCAGAGAGTCATGTTAACTGCAGGTCCCTAAAAAACCTTTGTGACTGTTATTTGACTGAGAAGTAGTAGCAAGGGCACTGCCAAGAAGAGAAACAGAATCACAGAGTCAATTGGGTTGGAAAAGATTTCTAAGATCATTGAGTGAAGCCATTAAGTCACCACTGCAAGTGCACCAGTAAACCATGTCTTTTAGTACCACATCACTCATGTAGGAACAGCACGGGATCATGTGAACCTCATTTTTGATGAAAGAAACCTAAACCCAGCTTTTTTATTTTTCATTTATGCATTTCACAAATTTTGAAAAATTTTTTATTTTTCTATTTACTTCTGGTGCAACCAGATAGACTGTAAAACTAGAATGAGGTCCTTGACAATGGACTCTAGTGATTGGGAAAGTCTGTAGCTGGTTTGATTTCCCTGCAACAGCAGGGATTTAATGTATTTCTCCCTTGCTATACAGAACTTTCAAAAGAACTGGAAAGAGCTTTAAACATTTTTGCTTTTTTTCTTAATCAAATGGTCCTAAAGAAATCAGGACAAAGTGTGCACAGTCAGAAACTGATTTTCCTTTCATGAATAAAAAAGTAAACAAATTGAGAGTGCACCTTCAAGGAAACAACTTGACATTACTTAAAATGATATTGCAGAGAGTAGAACCAAATTCTGGCATCAGTTTGTTTATCTATACTTTGAATATTTGATCATCTTCTTCATCATCTTCTTTGAAGGAATTCAAATGGCACAAAGCCAGCTATAGGCACTAGAAATGCATGCAACTAACCATGTTATTATTTAACCATCTACTTTTAAAGAACATTGTCCCACTGTCAAGGTGTACTTTTGGTCAACTTAATATAGATGGAAAAAATAGATTTCCATATGTGAAGAGTTGACCTGAAACTTCTCAGAACTAGATTATAGTTATTAGCAAAAATTTCTTCACCAAGAGGGTTGTCAAACACAGGAACAGGCTACCCAGAGAAGTAGTGGAGTCACCAACCCTGGAGATACTTAAAAGACGTGTGGATGAGGCATGGCGTAGTGGTGGGATTGGCAGTGCTGGGTTAATGGTTGGACTTTTCCAACCTAAACAACTGTATGATTCTAAGATATTTACAGGGTTGAAAGTCCCCTCTGGAGAAGCCAACAGCTGATGAATATATTAGTGCAACTCAACTCCATTTCCCTCCTGACTATTCAAAGAGGAGCTACAGCAGCATGCCCAAAACGGGAATCAATTACTCCTCCTTCTTGTGCTGCTAAATATTCAGATCCCGTTGGTGCATCTCCTCCTGCTTGGCTCCAGTTCGTTTGCAGGTTAGCAAGGAAATCAGATGCAAATCACATAGGTGATTCCTCTGCGGGAGGACAGAGCTGTGGCTGCCAAGGAGGAAGCAGGCTGCTTTTGTGTTTTTCAGAGTCACACAGCACTTAGCCACACAGTTCCCATTGACTTTCAAATGGGAAAAATGTAGATGCAAGTCAGAGTTATTGAAATGTAGCCTTTCACTGTATCATTAGTTTTTTGTTTCCACATGACAGAAACTCATGATTTATTTTGAATATTTAGATTGTGTCTGTGCCTTTTTTTTTTTTTGTTCTTCCGGTGATTGTGAAATAAGCAACAAATGTAGTTTTGGCATGGGAGCATAAAGAAGGTAACACAGCTGAAGAACATTGTAAAGGTGTCTATTTTGCATATCATCTAATCTAATTGCAACATATGTAGTGTCCTTACAATTATAGTACAGGAATATGGAGGTGGGCACCTGTGTTGTTTTCCTCCCTGCTGGACAAAACAATGAGTCTATATGCCTCATCTTTAAGGTAGAAATAATATCTTAATCAGGTTAAAGTTTTAAGCCTTTGTCAAGGCTTGAGGAGTGCTCTGGAATTTTTGGATTCAGTACAACATACTATCTAGGTCGTATACAGATATCAGCAAGCTTGAGACTATTATAGTTCCTTCACTCACACCATCCCACTAAACATCTTTTATTGGTATCTTGGCTGCCACTTATGTCTATGGTTTAAGACTGGGCTACATGGGACACAGTCAGCAAGATTTTCTGTCATCTTGTTAACACTAGAGAAAACTAGAAATTAACTCCACCAAATGCAAGGCTACATCCAGTTTCAAACTGAGCTGCGGCAATATCTTCTTTTTTTTATCTTATGCAATACTGAACATTTAGATTTAGCAGAATCCCTCACCTGATGGTTTGATCTATCTTGCTCAAGCCAAAAGAGCAGTTGAGCTACTTAGCAATTCTACTGAAATGACAGCTGAAAAGCACAGGCTAGTGTCTCTCTGAATCATGTTCTTACCACAAGAACTTCAGGGGCCATCAGGTGATCTGACCAGGGAGCTAAGCGGGATCATTTCTCTTAACTAAGCTTTTCTCAGAGGGAAATGGATATTTGCATATCTTACCAGTAGTATCAGGCTTTTATTAGTTATAAGGAAGCATAATGGTATCTGCCTATATATTATCTTCCCACAGGTACCTATCTGTACCTTATTTTACTATTCAGGACACTTCATTGTAGCCTTCACCTTTGTGCAGGACTAGAAATTACTGGCCTCATCCTTTTCCTCAAGTGACATAAATAATGAACAGTTTCACTGAAACCAGTGAAATTTCAGCAATGTAAAACTGATGGGGAAAGACAAGAGGGCCTTTAATTCTTATAGCTCTCTCTTTAATGCTCTCAGTCCAAAGACCTTCATTGTACATCCCCTCTCTACTACAGACTGCAGACCAACAGGAGTTTGACACAGAGTACCTTCAAAGAATGGGACTAAACTGTTTTGTTTTGTTATGTTATGTTTTGTTTTGTTTATGTAGCAGAGCTTCATAAAAAAAATCTTTACAAAAGCAACAATTCGTGATGACATTGACCTGCCTTTTGGGGGGGATCTTGTGTTTCTCTACTTCACAGGTTCCCAGATGCTTTTGTTGTGGCATTCATATTAGTAATGACTGAATCTCTTTCCCTAATAAGATATAATGGATGTGAAAAAGAATTTCTATGGCTGCTGCAAGAAACAAGCACTGTGTTCAGATTCTGAAAATTCAGAATTCTGTTACCTTCCTGCAGCCACAGGAAAAATTCAAAATGTGTATGTGAGAGGCTGAACAGGTGGGGAGGGAAATGGCCTGGGAGAAATGAATGCACAGTCCCTGTTCCCACATGTGCCTGAGCTTCAAGGTGTTTATTGCCCTTGCTATCAATAAAAGGCTTTGCATGACTTTTTTCCAGAACGTGTATTCACCAACTTCTTTCACTTTTTTCTCTCTTAATTTCATTGTAAGCTCTGCCAACCTCCTCTCCTAAGGATACATCAGGCAAGTTCTTCACAGGCAAAAAAGTAAAATATAGGCATGTTGGCAGCAATTTTGGTCACCTGGAATAAAAGGTGCTGCAAACAGCAGGAAGGAAGAGGAAGAACTTATTTTCAGGCTAGGAAATACCTGAAAATTAATCAAAGGGTTTGCAGAAACGTAACCATACTCCACATCTGTATATGTGTTTTGTTATCCAAAACTGGTGAGGAAGATAAAACAAGCATTCACAGTCTGGTTTTGCAGGTGCAGTCTCAAGGTTTCATCCCTGTGATCTCCAATTGCTCTTCATCCTTTCTTTCAGTCTTTATTCTCCCTTTCCCTGGTGATGACAAACAGGGGCACAAAGAAACAGGGAAGAACAGAGTGAAGTGCTTCTCTCCAGCAGCCACTCGAATTTCAAGCAGAATACTGAAAGAACCAGTACAAAGGAACAGGGGTGGTTTTTTTTCCCATTTGCTTCTTGTTAAGCTTCACAGATCAACAAGTGTCCTACTTTGAAGAGAAAAAGCAACAAAAACATCCACTCACTTCTCCAACTCGTTAATTAACCTTCTTTTCTTTCCCTGTCCACATTTCTCTTCAGTGCACTGTTTCCTAACGTGTCCTTTTGTGAGACAAGATGGTGGAAGAGGAGACAAAATGGCAGAGGGATGAAGTACCAGTAATTGGGAATCTTTTTAAGCAAAGCATGCTCATAGCATATGCAAAGGTGCTGCCTCTCTACTTAGATCAGTTCCCTTGGCAGCAGGATGTGATAGGAAAAATCAAACCAGTATTCAAAGATTTTCAGCTATAGATCTCAAGAATTAGCATGTTCTTTATTGTTGTTTTCCAAATGGGAAAGCAAAGGGACAGAGAATTTGAGAACATATGGTGATAGAATAATAAATGGGTAAACAGACTTCTTCCAGGCTGTGTTCTTCATTGAACCCAAAAGGCAATTAACAATCTTAGATTCAGTATTATAGTAATAGATATCAACCATGATTTCATGACCAGAAGGTAGCCACTCCAAATGTCTTCAGCCTCCTTCCCTCAGAGCTGATATACAGAAGTAAAGTTTGGAAACCATAAATCAAAACTCAGCATTGAGTTTTGCCATTTTGCTCCCCAGTGTTCCCACTGACTCCTGTTTAGCTAAGCTTCTGGAGATCAAACACATCATGGAAAAGACAGGCCAAAACTCAGTTTTACCACCAAAAACATCTTTTATCTGCAGATGTCCTTTCCACTAAGAAGCTGCAATTCTAAAAATATATCTATAAAGATGATAGGAGACAGAAGAATCTTGTTACTTACTGAGATAGTCTTCTGACCCTGAGGCCATCACCACAATTACATTAATCTAAACTTTGGAAATATATTACATGTTTAATTTAGCTAAAAACAAAATAACGAGCAGTAGGCCAACAAGTATTTGATTACCTTCCCATCTGTATACCATGAGGGAACACACTGAAGAAAATCCCTTGCTGAAAAGATACTTGCTTTTATTACACTAGTTGCCAGCACCCCTGAAGTTAAAAAAAATTTAAAAATGGAAAAAGTAATTAAAGCATGCCAGGCCTAATTACTTCCCTGCCTGCTTTGGCAGTGTTTTGGTGGGGAGAAATCACAGTACTTCAAATCCCATGTCTGTGTAGGAACTGCAATTCCCAAGCCTTCTGCTAAGTAGAAAGCTGGAATCCTCTGTTCTCAACTGGACAGCCTCCTGCTTTCGTCAAGAAACTTGACATTTTCCATAGTCAGATCCACGTGAAACTCCTTCCAGAAAATACCATTTGAGATCCAGGAATGTGAAAAGGAAAATGCAACTGAGTATTTATATTATTAACATATTGAGAATGTTGTGAATTGGATGATGTTTGTTGAAGGATGCTGAGAATATTTAATCTTAAATACTCATATATAAACAAGATTGTTGGATGGCAGAGGACGGTTCATGCTTAACAGTTCCTGCAACTACTCCAAAGCTG
Source organism: Lophotriccus pileatus (assembly GCA_035583135.1). Lineage (NCBI taxonomy): Eukaryota > Metazoa > Chordata > Aves > Passeriformes > Tyrannidae > Lophotriccus > Lophotriccus pileatus. The sequence continues at coordinate 30,286,895 of JAWWES010000001.1, forward strand.
GCTATTTTAGAGGTACAAAGGTTGATACAGAAAGGCCTAGAAACATCATCATGATAATAATGATAATAATAATAACAAAACAACAAAACTCAGAAGAAAATATCTGATGAACAGTGGAAGAAAAGGCAAAATACAAAAGGGAACAAAATTAGTGGCAATGGAAATCAGAGAAAGTTAATGTAAAAAGCAAGTAAGGTGAATAGCAGCAAACACTCTGCATAGGACAAATGCCTACTATATTGTTTTGAGGGCTATTTTCTTATGAAAAAACAACCAAACAAAAAAAAAAACCCAACCAGATTGAAGACGGTGAAAAAACATATGATTGGACTAAGGGAAAAAGAAGTATTTCTGAGACAAGTACTTTCCCCCCATTACTGGGCTTTCATCCAGCCACATCTGGAATACTGCATCCAGCTGGGCCCCCAACAAAAGAAGGCTGTTGACAAACTTCAGGGAGTCCAACACAGGCCACCAAGGTGATCAGGAGGTTGGAGCACATGATGTACAAGGAAAAGCTCAGAGAGCTGCATTTGTTCAGCCCAGATGCTCAGCAGGGACTTCATAGCTGCCTTACAGAACTTCTGAGCAAGTTATTAAGAAGACAGAGGCAAGTTGTAGTGCATGACAGGGAAGGATCCATCTGGATAGAAGGGGAAAAAAATCCAGTATGAGATACTTAAGGCCAAAAAATTGTGGGACCTGCATCCTTTGAGATTTTGACGGCCCAACTGGAGAAAGCCCTAAGTAATTCTTTCTCAATTCAGTGTTGACCCAGCTGTGAGCCCGAGCTTGGGCTGAAGACCTCCTGAGGTCCCTTCCTACTTGCATGATCCTCTAATTCTCAGATAGCTTCAGCAGAAACATTTTAGATAGAGCAATTTAGGAGACCTAAGGGCTAAAAGGCAGAGAGAAAAGCTGTGTTTACTGAAATAGAGGGCAATCTAGGCACAGGCCAAAATATTTCAGCATTTAAGATGAATCTTTGCAAAAGAAACAAGCATATGAAACAAAGAAAAAAATATGGAGAAGGAGGTCAGACTATCCAGAATTATAATCTGTGAATCTATTCTTTCTAGGGCAAAGAATAAAGAGATGAAAAGTGGGTTACATTATACCCATGTTTTCCCTTTGTTTCCACCTTTTGAATAACCATGGAGAGATAGATTCTCCAGAATATATTTCACCGCTTTTCTTTCTACCCTAAACAAATAATTTTGTTTTGTATTCAGTTTTGGAACAAGTCAGGATACTTTTCACACCAATTTTAATGGGAATAGTTTATTAAGATGAAATGTTTTTGTTGTCATCCTTCTTATCATTAAGAGCACATATACCACACTAATCCATGCTGGCTCTTGTCTCTTCAGGCCTGCCATTAGTCTTCATTCTATGTGAAACGGGTAATAAGAGAACCTGCAGGATGTACAAGAATATGAAGTTGAAATGTTTGGATGGGTTGTAACCAAAGTTTGTTGGTTACAAGTAGTTCCAAGTAGATTACAAAGACAGTACTTGCTTAGCAGAGGCCAAAGTGACTAGAGGTGTCAGTGCTGTAAACTTTGGTTTGGTAACAGGCAAAAGTTATTGTCCACTTTGCACTGGGGCTGCATTCTGATTGCTTATTCAATGTTGGCACTTGACTCATCAAGTTTTGCTGCTCCTTGAGAAATATTTGTAGACCAAGGTTCTGGATAAGTAAAATCTTGGCACTCTTGAGGTCAGAGGGAGCTTTGGTTTCACTCTCTGCTGAGGCACGGATTCTAGCAAACTGTAGAATGTTTGATATTTAGGGAGAAAATATGGCTCATACACATGACCAAATGGCAGCAACTCTACCAAATAACATTGCTATGATACTTTCTTTTTCATTGACTTTTATGTATGTTCAGCGGTTTAGCGATGTCCTGGAGTTTCATTCCTTGGAACAGAAACTCAATCATTAAATTTGATGCCAAGGGTATTTTGCAAGACTTTTCATTACAGTGCTTTGCTACACAACTAAGAAATGCAATTGGGAACAAAAGATAGTACTTCCCACTCTTTGCTGCCACCTCCTCAGACCACACCATGAATCCTGCTCCATCTTAGCTCTTCTTTTATTTGCTGTTTGTTACTTACGGTGAATGTATTAGAAAGATTGCCCTCACAGAGAAAGCTTGTGAACTTTTAAAGGAACCCATTGACAGGCTTGAATAAAACATCCATAAGTTCATGTGCCTGAGTTCTGTGCAGCTGATTTAATCTTTCCAAGACCTGCAATGCCTTGATGATGATTTTGAGGCCTGTTCTTGGATGGAGAATCAGAGTATCATACTTCCCATGATATGCAATGACAAATTGTAATCCTAACAGTGAAGAACATATCAACTTCCTAAACAACTCTAACTTTTGTGTAGTCTTACATGAGCTCAAGTATTTTTCCCAAGAAAGAAAATGCTAAAAATAATTCCTATACATTCATTCATGAGCTCCCAATAATGTATTAATTATGAGCAAATAAGACAACAGGGAACTACAGTGGAACATTCACATGCCTACCACCATCTGTAAGACTTGATGTACTTTGTTTTGCAGGATGATGAGATGGAGAGTCTAGTCTAAGTGACACGCTTTTACACTGAATTTAAGGCCATACTCCCAAGCGATGGTAGAAGATGACAGAAGATGCCACTGTATACTCAGTGACAAGTGATCAGAGACTGGAGGTTTCAAGTGATATTTGTACAATAATCAAGTAGCTCTCATGTTACTTATACAGAAGTTATTGCCACACTAAGGCTTAAATCCACCATATTTTTGATACCTTTTATTTCAAGATCTCTCCACAAGACAGGACCTTGAGGCCATCTGCATTTCTGGAGATTTTTCCATGCTAGTAATTTCTAGGGATGCAAGTAACCTGGAAATGAACATAGAGCCTTCAATGCAGTGGAGAAAACCTTTTCTTGAGATTGCCTCCACTTACACTTTATTGTATCTATCTATTAAAGAATTTTAGTTATTCTACAGGCTCCAAATTTTGCCCAAATATGGATAGTGCTGACAGTTTGCTGGAAGCCAGATAGTGACAGAAAAAGCAGGACACAGTATTCTCTGCTTCTAAGCTGTACAGGGGTGATTTGCTGGAGACACTGAATTTCAGTACCCCATTTGACAGCCACCTTTATCTTATACTTGTGAACTTGAATAAAGTGGAAATGTTGCCTCCTGGGGTACATAGTCTACATGATTTGCTCAAACATCACTGAAAGCTCCAGGGCCCAAAATTCCTTGTGATGAGCTGGGCAGTGCATGCAGCCACTACTGCTGTTCTGATCCACACCTGACACTAGGAAACATTTACTGTCATAGAATCAAAACTAGCCACAGTTAAAATTTCTGAGAAAACAACAAAAAACCCCTCAGAACACAAAACAGACCAACCGACCAAACAAACAAACAAAAAGAAAAATATTACAAGAAAAGGAGACAGGAAATTAAAATTAACTCAGCTGCTTCATTTGGCATGTAATATTCCAAGGGATCAAGAAGAGTTATTTGAGAAAAATGCACAGAAGGCATACTTTGCATTGCTGCTCATTATCAAATTAGCACATTTTATATCATGTTTCAATCTTTTTTCAGGCTTTGCCTTGTAATACATGTGATTAGAAGGGAATTAATAATAGCAATTTTTAGTGATTACTTGAAAACAATAAATGAAAAAGGAACTTCTACAATATTTGTAAAGAATAGCAGAGGGAGGTATACTAAACACACCAAACTCCATGCCCACAAAAACACAGTACACAATCTCTAGGCCTCCATCTTTAATTGCATCCAAAGTCATTGTTCTCCAAACAAAAGAAGCCATGGGGCTTTTATGTTTCATTGTGTCTTTATAAACTTTCATGACTCGATATGAAAGAGGCACCAAATCATTGGTGCCAAAGATCTGCTATTCTTTTGACTGGTCTAGCTATAAAGGTATTACTTTTCCCTACTGATTTTAGTCATTCATAATTATTCCCCTGCCTCACAATATGACAGGTTCATATGGTACTTTTTCTCTGGTGGCCCCAAATTCTTTAAGAAAATAATTTATTTTACATCACTCTGCAGAGAAGATGGTCTGCAGAAGACAATCAGACTACTAGGTTTCTCAAAGTCTGAAGTCAAGGATTGAGCCAGTAAACTCTTATTTTTATATTTTATTATTCTTTTTATTATTTATTTTGTTAATTATTATATATTATTATCTCATTATTATTTTATTGTTTTCTAAAGAGTGGAGAGTATAACTGTGTGCATTCTATCGTCTCATGCAAAAACACATGATAAGTGCATGGTACAACATTTGAAAAAAACTATCCTCATTCCTGAAAAAGGACATTCTGAATTGCTTTTTTGATTTACCAAAATTAATCAGACAACAAGCCTTATAGATGATACACTAGTTAATGAGGGAAAGCAATACTGATAGTCTACTGTTTGAAAAGTATTGGGGACTACAGAAAATAATTTTTCTTCCTATGAATGAGAGAACAGGAGGATCCAGACATAGCAAAAATACTTGAGTGAATCACACATGTACGTGTGATTAGATTTTCATCATGGCTTTAATTGAGTAATATATTAATTTTCTCCTTCTTTTCATGTTTGTTCTTCAGCCTTCATTTTAACATACAGAGAAAGACAAGAAACAAGTTATTTGTGTCCTCACCCATGTGTGGATACAGAGTTTGGGAAAAAAAAAAAAAGATGAGAAAAAGAGCTACAGTGAGACAAACATAGGTAAGTGTCTCTGGATTTAGAAGAGCTCAGTGATGAAGTGAAGCATTAGGATTTATGATAAACATGAAGTGCACACAAAACAGACACAGTTAAATCCCATCTGTCCCCTATAGACATGCAGATGATACATTTTTCTTTCAAGTATGCTGGTGACACTGATGAGTACTGCTCCCCTGCCCCAGTATCTCCCCCTGGGCTTTCAGCATCATTCTCCATGGGAAATCTGTGAAGAGAGCTAGTCAGAAGAAACAGTCAGGGACTTCAGATATTCCCTGGGCAGCATGTCCCAATAACGATTACTTTCCTTCTTTTGTTTCACAGAAATGAGACATTATAACTGTTAATAAGTAAGCCACTTGACAGACCCATTCTTTATGCTTTGAGTTCTTCTATTTGCTTTCTGGTTAAAAAGCAGAAGCAAAATTTATTTAGAGCATAAATAGATGACACTAGTAGTACCATCCCTTGACCTTTCAGGAAAGTTCAGTCAGGAAAATAATAAAAAAAAAGGCAAATTGGAACTTCAAAACACCTACTAAAGGCTATGTTTGCATACAGATTTCAAGGTTGAGTACCTTTATCCACTCACTCAATATGAACCATAAGTAAACAACAGCAGGATATTAATCACAGTGAAAAAACATGTTCAAAGAGTCAAGGAGTTACTATCAGAAACTATTAAAATGGAGACAATACCTTTCAACTGCTCTTTTGCAATGGGAAGACAAAATACGTTTGCTCTAACTTGGAAAATAAAGAACCATGAAGATGTTTTTTACTGTTTCTTTCCCTGTTTAGTGATACTATTTCTGTCTTTTCCATAAGCGTCTCTTCTCTCAATGGTCTCCAGAAATAAACTGAAGGTGATTTTGATTTGATTCTTCTCATTTTCCAGGCTTCTTATCTCTTGAACTAATATTCTCCTCCCCAGTCCTCGTGTTTCAAAGAGCTAGAAAACCTTTGAGAAGCATCCTGGTTTGAAAAAAACTCTCCCCATTAATGTGGATATTCACAGATACATACACATGCACACACACAAACAAATTAAATCTTTCTTCCTTTGTTTTTCTTTATTTTCCAAGCTTCATTGGTTCTTTAATCACACGTGCCCTGAACATGATTGTCGATTCTAGACTATAGGATGTCAGAGAATAGCTTAAACTAGAATTATTCTGCGTTAGAGTGCTTTCATTTCCTGAAGTTTCTTAAGTGCAAATCCATTGAATTTATCATTTTAAACCCTGTTTTTCATATGTGCAAATAGGAAAAGAAAGCAGACACAGAACTACCCATACTAAATGTGCAAATGCAAAGCAGATGATTACTATCTTAAGCATAGCATACATATAACTCAAATAAAACTGCATCTTGAAAAAAAAATTTAAAAATAAAACAAACAAAAAAAGTTGTCAATTTTAAAATGAACAGAGGGAAGAATATACCAGCTTTCTAAAGGTGCAATCTTCAGTCTCTCCCCAATGATTTTGGATCCCCATCATTCTCCTCAACTGTCTTTCTGTCACTTTCTCTGTATGCTGAGTGTTTTTCTCACTGCCTCCAGGAATCTGTCTCTTCTCTTCCTCTTTCACTATCCATCTTCTTTCCTCTTCTCACCCAGATTGTGCTGCTAATGAAGGAAATATTATTCTTATCCTTGAGTTCTCCTTATTTGTTTCCTGTTTATGGAAGCATTTTTCGTATCCTCCTTTCTTTGGTTCCTTTTGCCTCATTTTCCCTATCTGCTCTATTTCTTTTTTTCAATAATCCCATATTAATTACTCCCTCTTCTCCTCACTTATATTTCAAAACCTTTTCAACCCTTCCAGAGTACATGCTGGGAATCTGATAGGTAATTATTTATTGCCAAGCCTGCAGACAAAGGGAAAGTGCCCTGAATGAGCAGACACTGGGGAAGTCCTGATGGCAAATCATGAGACAATTGCACGACTCATTTAGGAGAATCAGGAGATTTCTAATGAGATGAGATGCCCAACTGGTATAAAAATATATAATTTCTTTCAGAAGATAGTCAAGGATCTGCCACTTTGGTATCTGCCACTCCAGGATCCGTCCCAGAGACAGAAATGTGAAATACAACTAAAAAGACAATGTCATCCCACATGCTTTCAAAATGCCCTGGGTTCCATTTTACATCTTTAATTTAGATGTAGAGAGGACTAAATTCTGGATACTTTAGTATCAGAGAATTAAACACTCAGTTTGGAGTTTTATTTGTTGTGGTTTTTTTTCCTCTTTGTTTTTTTTTTAATAGTTATTTTTTTCCCCAAAAGATTATATGCAGCACTTAAACCTTTTTGCGAGATAATCAGACTTTTTGGTATTATTATTTATGTTTAACTCTTATCTGAAATTAGGCAGCAAACAGGAGCTGCTCTGCTGGCTCAGCAAGCTGAGGGGCTGCTGTATAGATTGGTTTGTACTCAAGGGACTGGAGGCTGATCTTCTCACACAAGCTATTTGGGTAGAAAAATCACAACTGCTATAATGAGTAGTATCTTTATCTCCATGTGTCAGCTCAGAGGGTGCTCTTCTGGGAGAAAATTAAATGTGACCTTCTGCTGTTGATGTGACTCAAACACACATATATTGCACATTCTGCATCAATGGCTCTTTCTTGCAGTTCTCTGATGTGCAATGCTCCTTAAGAAGGGTACGAGCTCCAGCACTTTTCTCTGCAGATTCAACACCGTATTTGAGTGATTCTGAAAGTGAGCTGAATATGACAAATATTTTTGGACATACTCTGCTCTGTACTGGGTGAAACCCTGCAAATTTCAGTGTCACCCCTGGACTTAATGAATTGTAATAGCAGAATTCAGTTCCTATTTCCAAGGTGATAAAGTGGTTTAGTAATTTTACAACATCACTGGCTGCAAGACTGTGCTGCTCTATTCCTTGAACCACCAAATATCTACTGGATATCCCAACAAACACACTATTGAAGGTAGCAACAGTATTTGTTAGCTGGACTTAAATCAGATAAGTCTTCTAAAGTCAGTGAAGTTTTCAGAAGCCTGGAAGATATCATGGTTCAAACCACTTGAGATCCAGGTTTTTAGACAGCCTCCCCCAGCCTCCATTCCCTTCTCTGCTCATTTCATCTCTGGGTTTGTATACCGGTTTTGGCTGAGATAGAGCCAATTTTCTTCATAGTAGTTTATTCAAAATTTGTGATAAAAACAGTTTTGGTACACTGTAGATAAACAGTGTTTAGTTATTGCTGAGCAGTGCTTATAGAGAGCAAAGGATTTGTCTGCTCTTCACCCCACTCCACCAGTAAGGACACTGATTTGTGAGAGGACAGTTAGGACAGCTGAGTCCAACTGATCTAAGGCATATTCAAGACCATATGATGTTGTACTTAAAAAGAAAAGCTGGGAGAAAAAGAAACGGGAGTATTTGGAGTGATGGCATTTGTTTTCCCAAATCACCACTACACACGATGGAGACCTGCCTGCCTATGGGAAGTGGTGGATGAATTTCTTGACTTGTTTTGCTTTTCCTTTCCCTATTAAATGGTCTTTATCTCAACCCATGCATTTTCTCCCTTTTACCCTTAGAATTGTCTTCCCTGTCCCACCATGGCAGAGTGAGTAAGCAGCTGGGTGAGGTTTAGCTGCTGTCTGGAGTCAACACACAACAGCTTGATAGATAAAGTTATTTTTCCTGTGTAAGTAGGTCCTACAGACCTAACACACATACCAAAACATTTCTTACCTTAACCCTTATGGTCATTATAGTACAAATAGTGAGCTAGCCAAAGGACTCCCTTTAACCAAACATAAATGTCAGGTCCACTAAATGGCCTTCAGTCTCCATGAGGCAGAGCCACTCTGCAAAGAAGTTGTGGCACACTTCTGTTTCTCACAAATCTGCCTACAAACAGGGGACAGAGACTGCAGAGAACAGTGATGGTCAATGACTTGATAACCTGCTCAATGAAACTCTCTTTTCAATCACCTTGGAGAAACGAAAAAAGCACCTATAGTCCGAAACCTGTTTCTCATTTGCTATAGCAGATTTATAAATAACTGTGTGAGACACTGATTGCATTGTTTAACATGAATAAGTGTATGGATCAAAACTAATTTTCCAGGGCATAGGGATCCACCACTCAATAATACCACTGATAGTAATCATATCATTCCAGTGATGTCAATGGAGTCACACTAGCCTATAACTGGACTAATGGGAATGAAAACTCATCCCATGGGTAAAGATAAAAACATATATAGCATTAAATAAAAATAGACAGAATAACTACCTCAGCCTTGGGTAACATTGCGTAATAACCTTTACTAATAGTTTTACTCATGGGAAATTTTACACATGGAGGACAGGCTGAATTTCATGTGGAAGAATCAATTCTTGGGACAACAAAAATTGACAAAGATAAAAGCAATGAAAAATATGGCTAAAAGTATCACAGAGAAACACCTGCTTTTCAAATTAACCATCCCCATTTCAAACTGCCAGTAGCACTGTGTTATAAAAAATGGGGTGTTTTTAAAATCAACATATTAGGCATTTTGGGTCCCAATTTGTGAAAGTCCCTCAGACAGGGAGGAAACTTTTGTATAATTTTCTTAGAAGAGAGTTGGGGAGCGACTTACTGACAAGGGAATGGAGTGATAGGAGAAGGGGGAATGGCTTCAAACTAAAAGAGAGTAGGTTCAGTTTAGCTATTAGGAAGTAATTCTTTACTATGAGAGTGGCGAGGCACTGACACAAGTTGCCCTAAGAAGTTATGGTTGCCACATCCCTGGAAGTGTCCAAGTCCAGGCTGAATGGGGCTTTGAGCAATCTGGCTAGTGGAAGATGTCCCTGCTCAAGTCAGGGAGTTGGAACTAGATAATATTTCAAGTGTCTTACAATCCAAGCCATGCTATGTTTTTTTTTATTTTTTACATCCAGAGGCCATATTAATCAGGCTTGCAGCTGTTTTAAAACGTCCAAGTTAGTGAAACTCTTTGGTGGATCAAATTATTTTGATTTGAAGTTGTCTTATTTTTGTTGCAGTTTGGGGGAATATATAGATTAAATCAAGGCACAGTAGTATTCAGAAGCCAGCATCCACCTCTACCTCCAGATCTGTCCACATGTTCATTCACAGGCATTCCCAAGAGCTTATGTTCCAACTTCAATATAGTCATACAGTTCCACTAAGAGGCACATACATAGGCAATACAGACTGATGTAAGCGTTTCAGTTTCCATTTCAGTAACACTAAAGAAAGGAGAGAACATAGTTTTCCTTTTTCCTTAATTTTTTCTTTGCTTGATAATAAGATCAATTGATTCGTTATTGTGTTTTTCTTAAAACAAAACACAATTCTGTGTGATGGGGAGGCAGCTGGGCTAAACCAGAAAAGTAAGAGGGAACTCGAAAATGCAAAAAAAAGCAAATCTGGTGCATAATGGGACCCAACTGCTTGTACTGAGATCTCTCCAGATGAGCAAGAGATAATAACAAATTTGAGATTAAATAAATGCTATATATTCATATCCATGGTTTCTCCACTCCAAACCCCTCAAAATCAGAAAAAACCCCACATTTTCTGTTTCCAGAGTTGACCATTTTTAGAAGATTTATTTCACTTCTCTATCTATTCATAAATACCAGTTCAATCTAGACACAGTAGCAGACACTTGAATCTCTGCTGCTTCACATTCTCTGTCATTACATATGGGGTATATAGGCATGCAAACTGCTATCAAATTATAAGTGATTTACATTCATTTTGTACATATGCATATTAGTGCAAAACATGAAGAATGGCAATCAGTCCAGATGATTATGAGAAAACCTCCTTTCTTACATGTTCAGTTTCCTTTTATTCAGATTTAGGACAAGTGAGTACCTCTGAGCAAGCCCTTGACAAGCCAAAAAAAAAAAAAAAAAAAGAAAGAGCAAAACCATCAAAAGCAGACTGGATGGTTTGGAAATCAAAGCTCTGCTCAGGAAGTGTAGTTGTCACTGTTTCTACAACATGCACAGGGCAAAGACTGCCTCTATCCACATGGGAGATCGCAAGAATAAGGTGCTGAATATCAAAATAGGTGTATATTGTGTATTCAGAAGTTATACTGAGAGAAGGGACCACTAGGAAGATCCTTCATGCAACACAGAGTGCAGGATGTAGGTAATTCCATCTTGAACAAAAGTACTTACTAAAATGTACAACAAAGCAAAATATATTCCTTATCTAGAGATTTGTTGTACTTCTCCTTAGACTGTTCCCTTCATAACAAATAATATCTATTTGGTTTCAGGTCTCTTTGCCTACAGTCAGCTTCCTGACATTTCTTACTAATGCCTCTTTGGTGCATATATTCAGCAGATCTCTCTGCCAGTGAATTTCTGTTGCCTCTCTTCAAGCAGTCAAAATGATCCCATCAGTCCTTAACTTGCACTTTTACTTTTCTTTGATGTAAGAGTTTATGTTTCCTTACACTAAAAATGAGATCGCGTGCCTGTACACAGCTTACCAAGACACATAAATCTTTGTGAATATCTTCTACTCTTTCATTGCTAACTCCCCCACTTTTAGATCACCTGCAAATTATTACCAATGGCCATATTTTTTATCCCAGGTCACCGATAAACATGGGCAGGAGCATAAATCTAGGAAATAGAGTCTCATAATCTTGTAAAAAGTTAATTGGAAAGACACATAAGAAAGTAAAAATATCAATAATAACTTACGGAGAGAGACACTGTACCTGAACAATTCCCTTTATGAATAAAACTTTAAACAGAAATAGCTCTTACACAGGTAGGGATTAGCTAATCTGTGTTGCTGCATCCAATATACTTTACAAAGAATAAAAATCATTTTGAATTAATGTGTTTGGGTTGTTAAGAGTCAGCTGACACCTGCAGATAACTGCAGACAAGTAACAGGAATATTGAAACTATTATATACTTACTCATCTCACAGAGGGGCTTTTAACCTCCCAGCTTTCTTCTTACATAGTTTGATTACTAAAGCAGCTTTCCTGTCATCATAAGTCCTTGGCAATACTGGATACTGTGGTGATTCTAAAAATTACACCCTTTACTGTAAAACATTTTTGTGCCTTTTTTCTTTTTTGAAATCTATTTAATATCCTCCTACAAAATCTGGCAGTGCCTCTGTCCTTCTCTCTGACTTTCAGTCACTGTTTCTCAAGTGGGAAATAATATACCTTGGAGTTATTATTAATCATATGGAAATTTTTCAAAGAGTAGTTGGGGTATGAAGAATTTATACTGAGGACATCTGGGTCATTCTAATACCTTCCTACCTAGGTGTTAGCTGTCCTATCAGCCATAGAGTGTTTCTAATTAGGACCATCAAGATACAGACTCAATAACAAAATGACAGGGAGCTACTGGTATTCCAGTGTTGACCCAAAGAAATATTGAAAAAACCCTAAAATTTGATAAAACTATGACTCTGTCAAATTTTGCAAATAAAAAAAAACAAACAACCTACAACACATGGTCCCATATGCCTGTCCTACATTAAAGTCAAGAACATAAACTGACCTGATTTGCTGGTAAGAACCTAATTAGCATGGCTACAGGGTAAGCAGTCCCTCCAACATAATAATTTATTAGCTAGAATTCCCTGAGCCTTGGCCAATGCACATTGCTGCCAAGGAGGTCTGAAGAAGAAAGGGACCACATGGTTTTCTGACTCTTAGCACAATTGGTTGTGGCAAGGAATCTTTTCTCACCATGGTTGCCCTAAGTTAATAGGAGAGGACAAAATGGATTTGATATCAATTGGGCTGAGGTGGTTACTTTCATTTCTAGTAGTAAGCAGATATTTGGAGACCACAAGGTAAGTCACCATCTAGAGCTCCTGTACTGTCCTTTATTAAAGAGAAAAGCAGCATCTGCTTTGGATAGCATACTTTAAGTGGACAAATACTAAAAACAAAATTGGCAACTTTCCCTCAGGGCGTTTTGTTATCTGTCTTCATCATTTTTTCACCTGTGGCTTGTAAGAAAAGATGGAGATCTCTTGCATTAACCATTCTAAAAAATATTTTCCTACTCTTTTTCTCTTCTCTGGATCCCAAAAGGATGTCTAAACTAACAGTAATTGTTATGAACAACATTTGAAAATATTTGGGCTTTATCAGCTTGTTTTGGGATGTTTCTGTCTGTTTCAGTTTGAAGATCTGATCTTTTCACATGAATGAATCTGAGTCATACTGCATGGCCTTTTTATAAGTTATCAGATTTGTGTAGCTTTAGGAAATCAGCTGTTCCAACCAATCAGAAGTTAAAGAAGATTTTTGATTTCAGGAGGATTTCTCCACCTCCTAGTCACATACTGCTCCCAACACCTTCATCCAGAAAGGCAGAAAGCAGCCTGGACATAAGTGGTACTTGGCCAAGCAGTTGAGATAACGGTATGTTTTGACTTTGTCCTTCCCATAGTTCTTTTGTAAAACCAGTGACGATAAATTAAGGCAACAAAGAACTTACTTTCCTTCAGAAATACAGCTGTTTTTTATTCCAGCTAGTCTACTTCCCTTGGCATTTTCTGTCTCCACCCCAGTTTTCATGGGTAGAAAACACGGAGTCATTGCTGATAAAACAAGCAGGAAAGTTAACTATATTGTTATTACATAACAAATTCCTCTATGAGGAGACTATATCTAAGCTGATTTAATGGGGTTGGGGTTGTCATCTAACACTCTGCTAATGTTGCACCTGAGATAGTTTTGAAACATTATTCTTCTTAAGATTATGCTTGGAATGAGAAAATTCAATCACCAAGGGCAGTACCACGGAGTGTTTTTGTATCCAGGTCTGGTTTGCTTACTTTTTCCCCTCTTAATGTTTTTTTTACTCCCTTTCCTAGAAGACAGAGTCACAGAAGCATAGAATCATAGAATACTTTGGATTGGAAGGGACCTTTAAAGCTCATCTAGACTAACTCTCCTACAACAAGCAGGGACATCTTCAAGTAGAACAGCTTGTTCCAGAGCCCCATCCAGCCTGACCTTGAATGTTTCTAGGGACAGGCCATTCACAACCTTTCTGGGCAAACTCTGTCAGTGTTTCTCCACCTTCACGGTAAAAAAAAAATTCTTACTTACATCTAGTCTAAATCTGTTCTCTTTTAGTTTAAAACTATTAGCCCTTGCCCTGTTGCTACAGGAGACAGAAAGACTGCAATAAGATCTCCCCAGAGCCTTGTCTTCTCCAGGCTGAACAACACCACGTCTCTGAGCTTGTCTTCATAGGAGAGGTACACTAGTCCTCTGATAATTTTTTTTCTCCCTCCTCTGGACCTGCTCTAACAGGTCCATGTCTTTCCTGTGCTAAAGACTCCAGAGATGGACACAGGGCGCCAGGCAGGGTAAGGACAAGACACTTTCCAGACAAGAAAAGGTCTATCCACAGTCAACTGAAGCACAGGTCAAGTGCATGCTCTGAAATTATCCATCTCTGATGAATATGGGATCTGCAGAAGGAAATATATACTTATTGCCAGAGTGACCCAGGATTCAGCTCTTTTGGTGTAATTCAGAATTCAGCTCATTTATAAGTCTGATATTTGGGACAATGTAGTTCTGGGAATACACCTACACCGAACACAACCAGTTATGGACACTGCTGGATCCCGTGAGCTTCTGAGAGCTAAACAGATAATCTTTTCAACATGGAAGTAACAATTCTGCCTTGTACAGAACACTGAATTGTAATTGAGAAGATCTGACAAATTTAGAAAGGATGTGGATGTGTTTGAAGAAACTGACATTTTTACAATCTGCCTGGAACTGTCTTCTAGGATAGCACTGAAGAAATCAAAGTAAACACATGTAGGAACCTAATAAAACCAAACATCCCAAAATACAGGTCAACGAGCTTTCTACTTCACAGTTTGACTGCAAATGTGATTCCTGTTCAACAATACTGTGTGAAGAATGATGGACTGACTGTATTTCTGTATCTTAAAACAAGTGCTGCCAGGACACCGCAGTGATATAATAAAGGAAGGGAGAATCAGCGACAGAGCTGCCAAGACACCAAAATGATTTGGCAAAGAGGAAATAACTACAAAGTTATTAGAAAACTTTTTCTATGGACAGATAAATTAAGACAAAAATATAAGTGAGTTCTCCTGGGTCATAAAAGAGATTGCAAACTGATCAGAAGTCCCCATGTCCACTCCTTTAAACTACTGTGGTCAAATTGTCGCCTTAATAACTAGTCAGTGTAACTACATCAGGACATTTGAAATTGTTTTGTATTTATGTTTTAAATTTAAGGTTCACCCAGGAAAAGGAGGAACTAGAACAGGGAAGCATGTTCTTTAATTAATGTCTCTACAATGACCAAGAAACAGTTACAGAAAAGAGAATCATCTAACTTGCCCTGTTGGACACAATCTGCAAGACTGGGGGTTGGTTGCTCAGCTTCCACCCAAGCTGCCTAGCAGGTAGGCTGTAAAAACAAGTGTCAGCTAATGGAGCATGCCCTCATGCTCAAGGAGAGAGCAAAGTGCATTATGCTGCATGTCCCAGTGGAATGGGGCTCTGGACAGTCGAAGACCGACTGCCATAGACAGGCTGTGCTGAAAATGTCTGTCAGGTATAAACTTTCAATATCAATCTGTCATTTCCCCTTGTTTTTCCTTAAAGGTGATTTGCCAGGTCAAGAGTTGTCGTTCCAAAATGATACTTTCTTGGGTATTCTCACTTATTAGAGAAAAGGCCAATGTCTGTCCTCATTTTGAGTAGGATCATGACTGAACCAAAATTGATCACCATCAAAGTTTTTGTCTATACTATAGACAAGAAAATGATAACATTGGACGGAATGAATCAGCTTGACAACAGAAATTTAAAAAAGACTTCTTCCAGGAAATTAACCTGCAATCTACACCAGAGGCATAGGGTTAAAATCAGAGATGAATGACATTAAACTTCCCTTGTTCATTGTCCCAGCTGCAAGAATCTTGCAGTGATTTACCTAGTGAAACAAGGAATTACTGGAGCTGGTCCAACTCGACCATGCAAGGAAGTCTAAGAAGCAAAAACATCATTGTGGCAATTTTTCTGGAGTTTCAGAATGACTCTCATGGGACCTCAAAGGTGAAATGATCTAGCAGAAATGGGGAATTGTTTTGAAAATGAAAACCCCCATATTTCACACTAAGTGGGGCTAGAAAACAGAACCCAAAACACCTTGCCTCCTTTTACTCTGACAGAAAGTGATTAGTTGCTATATTTGGTGGAAAAAAAAGTATTTAAAAACATAAAATTGGAGGTTTAATTATATTTGGTATGTGTTACTGGCAGAGCTTCATGAAATGATCAACAATTATCTTTCTCATCCATCAAGTGCTAAGGGATCACACAAGGACAGTGAGTAGGAATATGAAGTACGCTGTGCCAAAAACATAAAAATGTGTTGTTTCTCTTTTAGGTTTCTTCATTCCCCCCCCACATTTTCCATGCACATAATTCAAACTGCAGTGTTTTTTTTTCAGTATAGCTCCTTTCCCACTTATCTGGAAGCAATCAACCTCACAAACCTTTTGAACATCAAACTCACTACAGGACTCAGTGGATTTTCATTTTAAACCAAGAACAAATTAACGCATTCTGATTTAACTTCAGCACTTGATTAACACAAAATGAATCAAAAAATGCTGCTCATTGACATGCAAACCCATCTTTATTATATTGCTACTCGTAAAACTTCATATGCAATGACACAACTCTGCCAAAACATTCAGACAACAAAAACCAGATTAATTTTGGAGATTTACACATGTTTCTGAAAGACTGTGATATTTCATGCCTACAACCAAACTTTAATTAGTGCTAAAATTACAATACAATGTATCCCATCAAAGTAGGCAAGCTATTTATAGCTGCATATTTAACTCTTGGGTCGTCAGGTGCTCTATACTTTGGGATCACTAACATCCTATTTAGCTAAGAAATTCATTTCTTAGTGCTTAAAACACAGCTGGAGGGGGATGCACAATATGCCATGCTGTTAATGCCATTGGAAAGACATGTAGCTCATGAATGGTGGTTTCATGAATGCAACTTGCCTGTTCATTTATTTATTTTCTGATTATTTTTCTCTGAGATACTTGGTTTATTTCTGAAGGAGAAACAGTAGAAAGCCTGATGATGTGGGTGCATTTAACAGGAAAATCCATTATACAAGGAAGTGGGACTCTACACAAGACTAAGCTTTTGGCACTTATATGAAAGGCTCAGCAGAGCATTAATTTGTTGTTTATTATGGGGGGGATATTTGGAGCGGTAAGCTTGAGGTCTGAGAGTGCTCTAAATTCATCACGTAATATTCACAATACTACTTAACCACATGAGGTCACAGATTGAACACCAGTATTTGGCATTTCAGCTTATTCTACCACAACTGAATCCCAGCTCTTCCTGATATCACCAGCCTAAACTGGACTTCAGAGAAGTGGAGCAGCATTATGAAAATGTTCCCTACCACAACACAATGCATGGTCTCATCAAGCACTAAGAGAGTCAATGCTTCCCAGTCACTTGGGAATTCAGTTTTGTCCAGGTTTTATTGAAGACTCAGGCAGAGGGAGCAGGTGACAGGGTGAGGGAATAAGGAGCTCCTTTGACTTCTGTGCTTGAAGTCTGTTTGCTACCAATTACTATCTGTCAGACCAATTCACTCAAGTGCTTGCATTTAGCTGGGATTAATAGGTGCACAAAGACATGGCAAATGTTTCACTCAATTTACAGGTGACACAGAGCCCTTTTCCCACCACATCAGGAGGGACCTGTAGTAGATATTTCACCTGAGGGTTTTGAGAAGCCAACTTCCAATAGCCATGTCAGATATGCTGTTAGCACTGTTAAGGTTTAAGAATCTCAAGTTTGTGCACGTTAGTACAGGTCACATAATAATGATGGGACACTTTTAAACAAATCTATATCTTCTGTTTCTAAAGACAGAATTACCCAATGACAATTATGCAAAGTAAAAATTAGATGGTCTGACTACCCAAAAGAACTATTTTCAAAGGTCATATGCATTGTTAATGCAAAGTTAGAATTATAGCAAGGAAAAAAAACTGTGAAATATTCAATAACTCAGATAAAGAACAAATATCAGGTTATAGACAACAGAGGCATGAGGCATGATCCCAGTCTATAGGTTTCCTTTCAAAGTTGTATGTCTACTTGCAGATATCCACTAAAAGCCCACACATTAATTACAAAAGGGAAAAGATGCGTTCAATTCATTTAGCTCTTTTCTTCCAGGCATTCCATGGCTGTCAGTCTGAAATTCTGAAACAGGCCCACATTGAAGATAACCCTATAAACAGGGTAACTTGGGACTTAAAAAAAAAAAAGCTAAAAAAAAAGGCATACTTTCCCCACATATGGTTCTAACAGATGTGGTTTTAAATTACCATTGGGATATAATAATGTTTTTTGAATAGACTGAATGTTAAATAGTTGGCTCTTCCTATGTGACAGACATTAGTTCTCAGTGGTTTAAGCAGAAAACTCCCTATTTGTGTCTTTAGCTGGCATGTACTTCATTTTCAGCCCACACCAGTCAGTATGATTTAATACCTTGGCCTGATGTCCCCTTCACCCGCAAGAGAAAGGACAAAATAGGATTAAAGACATGAAACAAAACAAAACCAGGCAGTCCCCCACTTCACCAGCAGCCAGTGCCGGGCTCTTGCATTGTTCCTTACGCAGCTCCTGCAGCCCTGCAATGGGAGCTCACTGGAGACGACAGCTGAGGAAGAAAAACGTTAAATAATTCAAAGCCACTAACATCAAGTCTGATGTAGGTATAAAAATAGTTACAAAACACCACTCTGCATGTTTTCATTATAGGAACTTTGACTTACTTGGAAACATCAAGAAAACCTCAAACCTACCCCACTCCCAGCCTTGCACGCTCAATTAGTCCAGCAGTGGAAATGTCATCCATTTCCAAAGAAGCCTTCAATTTTCATGGCCATTTTGTGTTTCTGCACTGGGGGAGCCAGCACTGTTACACAGCAGGAGTGAAAAAGCCTGATCCAGAGCCCATTAAAACCAACAGGAGCCTTTAAGTTAACAGTAATGATCCTAGGATCTGGCCCTGGTTTAGGTTAAAGAGTTGTGGAGCTTTGGAGATTCAAACAAGATTGAATGGGACTGGCTTTTGTTATCTCCAAAAAATCTTTGTCACTGGGAATGTCCACTTCCAAACACTTGGTCTGACAAAGCAGTGCACATTTTAAAAAAAGGCTCTAATGAAGTATTCAAGGAAACATGATGCAAGGTGAGCTACCCTATATTTTGTGTAAAATTAACTCCAGGTGTTTTCATTTGAACAAAGGTAAGGAGAGAAACAGGAGTATTCACACATGAATATATGCTCACTCACACACACGCATTTGATTGGGTAGCTTTGTTGGGGCTGGGCATCCTGATTTTATTGATGTATATATTTCATGCACAGCAGAGATTTTACAGAATTTTTAGCCTTCCATGCTCTGAAAGGGAGGGGGGAAAAAAACAAAACAAAACAAAGGAAAAAAATAATTAAACAGTCTTCAGTGCACAGAGCACAATAGAGCACTGGCTGAAGGAATCCAGCTTTGTTCCTGGTAATCCCTCATTTTCTCATCCCCCAAAAGAGCCACTTTACTTCCCTAGTATCAGCTTCTGATACCTCCTTCTTCCCTGTTACCATCTTCTCAACTAGGTGCTTGCTGTCTGATAATCTCTGGAGAAGACATCAGCCAAAATAAATAAATACATAAAATTCAAAAAAACATTAATTATGCAAAAAGATATAAAATAATACAAAACAAAGGGCTGCAAGTGTACAATAATGCTGCTCCCCAGAGCCCATGATCAGCAGTGTTCTGTACAGAGAGCCACAAACATATGTGGGGTATGCAGGGCTGTAAGCAATAGTTTGTAGCTTCTATACGAGTCATTTGTGCATCTCTAAATCCCAAATAATATTATGAACAGCACCAGAAATTATAAGCCATAAAAACCAAGTTCTAAAGAAACCACTATAGAGGCAGACCCAAATAGCTCGTCAACAAACAGGGCTCTAAGTCACAGGCAGCTGTCTGTGTCTGCTCACACTTTCTTGTGAGATAGAAGCAAAACCAAGTGAGTATTGAAAGTTTCTAAATCTCAGGTGTCTTTGTGGGGCATCACAAACTCAGTGGGGATTTTGGGATAGAAAGGAGATGGAGATACAGGGGAAACATGTCAGGCTGTGAGAAGATGATTATTAGGTTCTCCCTTGGTTCAGGACTCTGGTGCTCCAGCATGGATGAAGTGAAGGGTGTACTTTGCTGTTTGGGGGAAGAGTAAACAATCACTAGAAAGAAGTATAAGAAAAAAGGCTCTGTTAGATGCCATGTCAATGAGAAGAAAAAACATTTGAGCCACAAACAACTTCACAGTCAGACGTCACGAGACAGGGAGGCTGGTTGTTCTCAATTTGTATTAAGGGTATTTTGTTGGTTATATTTTTGTTCAAAATATCCCCAGGACAAGAATAAAAGTCAAAATGAGAGCCTGTTTCATTGCTGGGCTTTCTGATTCTCTCATGAAGCCTCCAACAACCTACTCTCACTGTACTGAGTAACAAGCTGGGTGATAAAAACATCAGATGAAATTCGGTATCAATAAAAGCAGCATAATGCATAAAAGGAAAAACAATTCTAACAATACATACACAATGTGGGCTCTAAATTAACTGATGCCACACAGGAAGGTGGCTCAGGAATTTCCACGGAATGCACTCTACATACACCAGCTCTCTGCTCATGCCAGTCAAATGTGCAGTGCAGGGAAAATCTTGGGATATGTTAGGGAAAAAATAACAAAAGGAGAAAAGAAATAAAATCATTCAGGTTGGAAAAGACCTGTAAGATCATAGAGTCCAATCATTAATCTAACATTGCCAGGTCCACCACTAAACGATGTCCTTAAGCACCACATCCACAACTTTTTGAACCCTTTCATGTGTGGTGATTCCACCACTCTTGGAGGCCTGTTACAATGTCTGATTACTTTTTTAGTGAAGAAATTTTTTATAATATCCAATTTGAACTTCCCCTGGTGCCAGTTGAGGTCATTTTCTTCTGTCTTGTCACTTCCAGCTTGGGAAAGGAGACAAACCTCCACCAGTCTATAACCTTCTTTCAGGTAGTTGTAGAGAGTGATAAGGTGCACCTTGAGCCTCCTTTTCTTCAGACTAAATATCAATATAATATGGGATGATGTATAAACTAATGATGCATTTCTGTCTTAATGATGCATCCATTTTGGGTCTACCCATCCACGAAACATAGAGTAGAATTAACAAAAGCAGTGAAAAAGGCTGCAAAGATTGTTGGGAGATACAGAAAGACTTTTGAAGAATAGATGAAGTAGGGTGGGGACTTCAAGCTTGGAATAGAAAAAAAACCAAAAACAAAAACTAGGAGGAACCGACTTTATGAGATCCTGCTGTATAACCCACAAAGTAGGAGCCATCTAATGAAATTACCAAACTGACAGTTTAAAGCAGAAAAACAGGAAGGCTTATTCACTCTTGGAATGATTTTAAATTTTGAAACTTTTTGTTGTGGCTATCACAACTGTACACTGGGTTCAAAGAGAATCCAGCAAATTGTTAGAGGACAACTGCTTCAGTGCCTACTGAGCAGGATGTTTCAAAATACTATCATGAAGATAGAAGACTATAATGAAAAAGTGCACTTTGTATTATAATAACAATAAAATGAAACTTTATATCAGTACAATAAAAATCCTGTAAACAGCTGGCAATCCAAAAAAAAAAAAAAAACAAACACTCCTGAGTCATAGAACTAACCTAAACACTCATCACCTTTCCAAAAAGCTCTTTGTACCTCTTTCTTACTCCCTTCTCCTTGGCACACGCTTCCATCACACTGGTGCAAGTCACTAACTCAGAAAACAAAACAAAACAAACAAAAAACCCAACACAAACAAAAAACCCCCACAAGCAAAAGATGGTGCTTTTTTCTTCCTGCATTGATTAATTAATTTATAGAATCACAGAATGATAGAATGGGTTGGGTTGGAACAGACCTTAAATATCATCTAGTCCCAACCCCCTGCCGTGGGAAGGGACACATACCACTAGACTAGGTTTGTTCAACCCCCCATCCAACCTGGCCTTGAACACTTCCAGGGATGGAGCATCCACATTCTCTCTGGGCACCTTGTGCCAATGCCTCACCACCTTCCCAGTAAAAGAATTTCTTCCTAATATCTAATCTAAGCCTCTTTTAGCTTGAACTCATTCCCCCTTGTCCTACCCTTGTCAAAAGGGCATAAATCATCAGACATATTCTGAAGGAGTGAAAGGGCAGGAGCTGAGGAGAAAGGACACTGGGATGGGAGGAGAGGAAGAGAGCAGGACCCCTCTCCTTTTATGCCAGTGTGTCCTGAGGTTGGCTCTGATGTGAAACTACAGCCTGAGAGGTCACCTGTAATGATGTTAACAAAAGAAAAAAAGCTGATCATACAAAAATGCAATTATCTGTTCTTTCAGTTTTAAGGTTTTCCATTTGTTTTTTCTTCCCCTTGTTTTTTTGGCTGTGATTTACACTAACAGTTGTTGTTACAATAGAATGTTGTTATACTAAATCAGAATTCTTCTCTCAGCAGGACCATGAACCCAAAGGTGGGGTATATGGGAATTTGTGTGATTGCTCTGTCAGTACAAGGTCTTCTGAGATTTGTTTGGGTTTAATTCCATTTTACAAATCCTGCAATTTCGTATTGTTTTGATGCGACTTGGAAGGATTTTCATTACTTGAATTCATTTTGGTTTCCAGGAAGCTTGAGATTTCATCATCTGCTGACATATGCTGAAATGCATGTGTCAGTTTTATAATAAATTTTCAATGTATAAAAATATCTATAAAATACACAAATACGAAATTAGTTTGTAACACAATCTCCAGTTCTCTGTGTATTAGGGAAAGGCAAAGTTGGTAGTGCTGTCAATTATGAGAAGAGCGAGGCAGCTTTAATAATAAAACAGCATTCACAGTTTCTTATAACTATACTAAGCAAATTGTTTGGCCTGAAAATTTCCATGCCAGCTGTCTGCCTCAGGCTGAATTTTTTTGGAAAATTTCAGTCAAAACAGTTCAGCAGATTCTGAGAACAAGGCTAGGGAAAAATATGTTGTTTTACTCATGTTAAAAAAAAAAAAAAAAAAAAAAAGCCTTTAGCCTTCTCTCTAGAACCTCCTCTGGGATTTTTCGGACTTTAGAGGAAGGACCTGAAATTTGCCTGGGAGAGAACTGTTTTTCTTCTAATGAATTTCATGTGCATTTGTATGAATTAAACCAAGTTTAGAAATCTTTGATAAAGACACTGTTGCTATGTGCTCCTGGGTTAATTTGTATATATTTGCTAGCTTCCATCACTTACATTTCCACCTGTGTGTGACTAAACAAGATACTCTGTGCTATGGGATGTGCCAGGTTTGCATCCATGTATCACAATTGCAGTTGAAGACGCTCTCTGGTGCTCAGCATGATCCCGAGCTGGGAGAAGCTGAATGATGGGATGACAGACCTGGAGAGCAGAGGCTAGAGGGGTGAAAATGGGATTGCAGAGTAGAGCTGGAAGAGGCAGGAGATGAGGAGAGGAGCAGACTGAGCAGGATAGACTAAGGGACCTATTTAGAGGAGCAGAGTACTCTGTAAATCAAGAGATGATGATCTGTTAATTTAAGCCATAGACACATACAGATACTAAAATGAGGCAATACCACAAAGCTACTAGCTCTTGCAAGACTTTAAAAAAAAAAATCAACAGAAACTAGACTAAGAGACAAATAATAAGATTTAAGTGTATATATTGGAGACCCATAATTTAAGCAAAAAACACAATGAAAATTGCCTTAATTAAGCGTACTGAGTAACGAAAGTCATTTTTCACATGACAGTGTTTTATCCAAGCCAGCCTGGAGATGAAGCAGTGAGAATGAGAAATAGAAGAGGAGGTTTACAATCCCTATCTCACCTGTAGCAGAGCTGGAAGGTTTGTAGTGACTAAGCAGAGGACCGAGGAATGAGGACAAATGTGTTTCAGATTAGGACAGTCAAATGATGCCCCAAAACTGTGGGCAATGCCGGGCAAGTCTCTTCAACCCAACATTTCATAACTGTGTCAGAGTGTGTTGCAACCTCTGTATGATCATCTTGACAGCTAGGAGTCTGATCTGCTGACAGGTCAAACATCCACAACAGCAATTAAAGGCCGTGTGAACTCTGCATTGTTTTAGCACGGTAAGTAAGAACCGTAAATAACCCCCAATCACGGCTCTGTCTGCAGGAATGCATCGGCAGGCTGATTCCAGAGATTATTCTCTGCTTTCTAGCACAAAAATCTTTGCCAGTGTCAAAAACCTGATCACGCCTTAAGCCCACCTGTACAAAGGGTAATTTTCTAGAAATAGCAGGATTTGCTTGTTCCTGACTGATGGGATCTGTGCTGCCCACAGCCCAATCATCTAACGCTGTTTGTATCAACAGGCAGAAAGCAAATTCCAGTGTCTCTCATGCTCCATCAGTTTTTTCAATCACTTCTGGCAGTTACTTCTAGCGGCTTTTTGACTAACCAAACTCTCCCTTCCTATTCTTCATGTCACAGAGGTGAGGATGAAATGGTTTTCAGCATCCAAAGGCACACAGGCATTTCAAAAGGAATTAGCAGAATATTGAAAACTTTCCATTATAAAATTTGGAAGTTTGATTCATTTATAAAATTGGGGCATTTAAGTCCAGATGACCCACTGGAAGACATGGTTTATGAACTGCTGCTCTCCACAACTTTGATTTTCTGGGGACACGTAGTATTTGAGGACACTCCTGCCTAGGAATTGAATCCTGACTTGTCCTCCATACAACATGATATCATAGAAGCATAGAATATCCTGAGTCAAAAGGGACCCACAAGGTTCATTGGGTCCAACTCTTGATAAAGAAGACTGATTTTATGAATGGACCCCATATTCTCCAGAAGGAACAGACCTAGGCTGGATTTTTTAAGCAAGTCTGAGATTTTCCTTACACTTACTGGAGTTTGAGGGGGAGGCAACAAACCCGGTGAGCTCTTAGTGCATACATAATACAGGGTTGGATTAAAACAGTAATATAGGATTTAATACACTGTTTTCTAACTTTTGACTGTTTAACTAATTAATCTCCAGAATATTTTGAAGGCTCAGTGTGTGCAAACACATGTGCACACAAGTGATACACCTTCTACTCAGAGTTTAAAGAGAAAACTGCATTGAATAATCACCTAAAACCTGAATCAATGGGCATTGAGACATCTCCTGTTTTCACATTTGCTGTTGCTGCCTGAGTAGCACATCTGCCACCAGTGCCTTAGCAGTGATTACGGTAGTGAAGCAGCATTCTGGACTGCAGTGGTTATCCTAGACTGTAGCAAATACTACTACACTAAAGCATGCTGAGATATCTGCGAAATCTAATTGAATCATTCCCATTTAAAAGGACTGATAAATGCAGTTCAGTGAGCTCCTTCACTTAAATCAACCATCAGCAACTTCTTGCTTTTTCTTCCCTCTTTCCCCCACTTAAAATAAGAATAAGGATGTGTCAAATCCTAGAAAGCAACTCTGACTCGAACAGGAAACTAATCTGCCAGCCCTTCTATTTCATAATGCTTTTCCCTCCTTCTGGCCACCAACACTCTAGAAGAACAGAGAATTCTCTGTCTGCTTTCATGGACACCTTCACATTCAAAAGATCACCTCTGCTGATACCCAGCAGGACAACATACGATGAAGTTTGAACCCCTCTTCAGCACAAACAGTTTCGATCTCAGCGATTTGGTATAAAGGCAAAAGGGTGTTTGTGACTAAGGCTCAAACTTTACAAGAAATTAGAACTTTCCATAAAGAGTCTTGATCATTGCACACAGACAAGGAAATGTGCCCTCCTATTCACATTTTAATTGTGCCTTTAAAGATGCTCCAGGGAGACTGATGTAGAATAACTGGCAATATATATATATATATATATATATATATACACATATATTTCTAAGAAAATTATTTGATTATCAGTGCAGTGATGGTGAAAGAGCACAGAGAAATGCAAATTATACATTTATTCCTGGCTAAAAATATAAGTCCTATAGCCGCACTACAGCACTGCTCCTCAGGTTATACTGATATAGTTAAGATATAAATTTCTCCTTTTTTTTTCCTTTTAATCTACAGCAAAAAGGAAATGCATACATATACTTTAAAAAAAATATTATGTTACAAGAGTTTTTTTCTCTGAAACATATTGGTCAAGGATCCGTGAATACCCAATTTGCTGGCAAGTGGGGCAAGTTACTTTGTCAAAGTGCCCAGCAGTGCCAATCTGCCAGTTCAAAGCAGAAATAGAGTATTTTAGCTTTTAGTTACAATAAGCTATTCTGATAGACCTCGTAACAGGGCAGGTAACAGCCAGTCTTTAAATTTGAATTGACATTGATTTACAGTTTCATTTCTTTGAATGAAATCAGAGAGAGAGCAAGTTTCAAGATACTTCACTTCTTGAAATTACAATTACACATTTCTTAAACACAGAAGGGTTTGCTTTAAAAAAAGAAAAAAAATAAATTCTCAACTGCCTACAGAGGTAAGATAAAAAGAAAAAAATGATGTTAAAGAAGATACCCGACTAGTTTTTGTTTATTCATATTTTTTAATTCTACTTTTCCCCTCCATTAATTTTTAAAACATCCTTCATTTGATACCCTAATAATAAATATGCCACACAACATTCCTCCTGTCAAATCTCTCTCATCGTGGTATTACTGCAATATTTGTAACTTTTGATCTGGAAACATCAAGTTACGTAAGATCATAGTTCTGCTCCTTGCAAAGATGTGATTCTGTCAGAAAACAAACCATTGAAGTGGGAACTCAACAGAACTGAAAATGACTTTCCCAAGGAAAAGGTAGTTTTGCTTAAGCATCACAGCTATTTTAAAGTGCAAGAACTCAACGATTTATTCTCCTGAGCAGAGAAAAGGTAAACTACCAGGTTAAAAATAATCAGAGTAGGCTCTTAATTGGAATAGTGTACATGTTGTAGAGAGAATGAAATAACACTTACTTATTATGCACTCCAGGAAATCAATCAAATAAAAGCAAAAAAATTTCTCACTTTGTAAAACAAAAGAGAACAGCATTTTCCCTTGCCTGTGTACTATCTGCTCACCAAAACGATAGGAAAGCATCTAATTTAAATGAGTTAAGGAAATTAATTAAGCTACAAGGACTTAAAAAATGCAGTGTCTTCTCAGTCCAAATCTCACTGCTTCCCCACACCCACAGAAATCAGAGAGATGTCTCTCTTTTTCATCCATGTAGTAAAATATATTGGAAGAGAGGGAGAGGGGCTATCTCCTCCCCCCAGCCAAAACCAGACAAGCAGCTTTACTCTCATCTCTCCATAATTTTTCCCTATCCTTTAAAATCAGAGAATGAAAATTCTCCCTACAAAAGCCTTTCTTAAACCAGGACCCGTTGCTAATAAGAGCAGGAAACTACGAAGTTAACTTATGCATCTTCTTTTGCCTTTCCCCCTTTTCCTGCCAAAGAGCAGCCTGAGAACCTCTTTCCACACTAATGGCCATCTCTCTCCACCAAAACATGATATTTCTCCAGATCACTCACATAAATGACAAATACATTGAAAATCTCCCCTTGTGAAGACATGTACACATGCATGCATGTAGGGATAGGAAGGGAGAGTGAGGCAGAGAGGCAGAGTCCCTGCAGAGATAAAGTGCATCTCAGTGCAGTACTTCCCAATTTTGGTGATTTTTTTTTCTTTTTTAAAGTGGAAAATGGGGGGGGGGAATGAAACAGGTTGTCTGCAAAGGCACCTCCCCTTCTTCCCTGCCCCAATTGTTTGTGCAGTCCCTTGGTGCAGAGCAGCGGCCCCACTCTCAAGGGAAGAACAACACAGGTTACATTTTCACGTGCCTAGGAACAGCCTGGCCACACACCGCGACCTCACAGTCCCCTCCCTACCCCCAGATCTGCTGCAAACCAGCACAGACCCTAATTTTCCTTGCCCATGCACTGTCTTGGGGATCACATTCTCAACGGATCATGGCAGCAGAGATTCTGACTGTCCATAAACCAGCCCACTCCAGCAAGGACTGATCCAGCAGCGTGGCAGAGTCTGGGAGCTGGGAATATCACAAGGAAGGGCAGTTCACTATGACCACAAACCAGCAAATTCCTACAGCCTTGTAACACAGGCAGAGCCAATCAAGCTGCTGTGAAGTCTTGTTTCACTGCAAAACAGTCCAAGAGATGCATCCTCCTCCCTCTGTGCCCCCCCCAATACTGAACGAACACGAACACGAACGAACACACACACACACACACACACACACACTCTCTCTCCTTGTTTTTAACACCCAAGCCTATAAAAGTGCTACAGGCTGAGGCACTAAGTGGGAGGTGCCTGGCTCTGAAAAGGCCAATGAAATAAATTAAATACAAATCAGTGGCTCAGCCCCAGCCTCCCCCAGCTACCCTCGGCTCTTACCAGACCCCGAGTAAGGGTGGCATGTGCAGGCTCCGGGCATAGTATAGGTGTATACGTTAAGCCTTGGGTGTTGCAGGCACATATGGTGCACATGTTGGGAGCAGAGCACTTTCCATAGGAGGGGAGGGGCTACCCTTCTAGTAGGCGATTTTATTAGGGTCAGCGAAGCAGAAAGAAATGGGATTGGGATAGGCTGGGAGCTGGCAAGTTTCCCTGCCCAACTCTGGCGCCCCAGAGCAGCGAGCAGCACATCAACAACTTGCAAGGCTACAGAAGAAGTTTACCTATATAAAGCATACAGACAACTTCCAGCTTCAGAGCTTTGCTCTCATTTTCTCATTTTATGGCCCTCTCTTCACCTAGGACTTTTTTCAGGGGGAAAAAAAAAAAAGGTTCAGCTATAAATTCAAGGTGAGACTTCACTGAAAAAGTTGAGGAAAATGGGGTGGAGGTGAAGAGATTAATTTTTAGTTAGATTCAGGGTTGTGTTGTTTTGCTTTTTTTTAATTGTAATTTTTAAATCAAAAAGAATTGAACTTTCCTGGAAAAGCCATGAGCAAATGCATTCAAGATGCAAAAAGGTTTTGTCTGTCTACTCAATAAGCATTTATTCATCTCTGTTTTGGCTGTATGAAAAAATGTATTTCAAACTATTTCAAATGTATTTTTATCCCATAAAACAAGATTGTGGCATAAATTTTTTTGTTGTTGTTGTTTATTTGGGCTTTTGGGGGGGTTGTGGTTTTTTTTTTCTGTTGTAGTTGTTTTTTGTTTTTTGGTTTTTTTTTCAAATCATGTGCTTACATGGTTGTAACCACTGTAAATTTAAGTGTGGCCATGGTAAGAAAGTAAATACATACTGCCTTGTGAATGCTTTAAGAGTTTCGGTGTTTTAAGTATTATTTTTTAAAGATTTGGCATTCCTTAACTACTACCTATTTACACGTAAAAGAGCTCAGGTATTTTATAGTAAGAAAAGATCTATATTTTTAATCAAAACAACTCCCAGGAAATAAATGCCCTTTGGTAGCATCCTGGTTTTATGTTCAACAGCCAAAATTTGTATTTGAGAATGCAAATTGCTGAGAATACAAGCGGGAGTCTGAACCACTGCATTTCTCCCAGTCACTCCAGGATCTTTTCCCCAACACCACACTATTTGGGGGAGCTTTTAAGCCTAGCAGGGCATGTCTGGAAGCAAGTCTTTAACATTTAATGCCTGAGAAACAGACTTGTCACTCAACTTGCAGTCAAGCGCATTTCTTTTTTTCTGCTTTTGTTGGAGACAAACCCACCTTTCCTTGGAAAATCGGAGACCCCATCCCGATCCCTGACTCTAGCACAGATCCAAATGTAAACATACACACACACTCCCACCACGCACCACCCTGCAGCAGGACATGGGGGCATAGGGGTTTCAGACAGAGCCAAAGGTACCTTGTGAGCTGAAAAATATCGAGGCACTTCTTTTTTTATTATTATTTTTTTTCTCCCCCCTCTCCTCCCCGCTTTTACTATTACATAAAGAACACCGATTGATCTTAAAGCTGCATCCTTGCTCCAGTGCCTCCCAATCTGCACTGCTGCCTTCCTCCAGCACAGCCGCACCGCTCGGGGTGCAGAGGGAAGGGTCGGGGAGGGGGAAGGTTGGATGGGAGAATCCACTCCAAACATACCCTGAAGCAAGGTTTTGGCAATCTGGGGGTACCTGATCCGCCCTCCCGCCCTCCCCCCCGAACCCCCCCCCCGTCTCCAGCCCGGAGCCTCCCGCAGCATCTTTGCCTCTCCGAATTGCTGCAAACTGTGCGAGGGAAGGGCAGGGAGCTGGGCAGCAGGCATGGATGGATGCTGGGGAGGAAAAACCAAGGATTCAGGGAGCTTCTCCCCAGCCTCAAGCCCGTGTGCACGGCTGTTTGGTGGGAAGAGGAAAGGGGGAAGGGAAAACTGGAGGGAGACGATGTCGTAAATACACTTTTCACAGGAAAAAGCGAAGCTTACCATGTCTGCAGCTTCCCCCCACTGAAACGCCACTTCTGTGTCCAGCGATCCAAAAGTGGAAACTACAGGCAGGAACCGGAGCTCATCTCCGCAGGCAGCTGGGAGATACACCTCTGCCACCCCCAAAAATCAAAATCAAAATAAATTTAAAAAAACCCAAAACCCCCAAAAAACAAACCCAAACAAAACAACGACCGGTCCAGCTTCTTTCCTGGCAGGAATCGTCCTGGTAGGACTGCCCAAAATAAGCAGCTGCAATCCAAAGGCTTTATTTAAAGCTTCCCCCCCTCCTCCTCCTCCTCTCCGTGCCTCGCTCGCTCTCTCCCTCTCGCTGTTACACACAGAGAGAAAGAGAGACACACACAGGTTACATGAATGGGAGGCAGGAGCCGGCGCTCCCGGCTGGAATGACAGGCGCACATGCGGCTGGCGGCTGCCCACCCCGGCGGCGTGGGAACAGCTCGGACACGGCGTGCGGATACGTGGAAAGGGGCATTGGGTGGGAACGGGCATCGGGTGGCATGGACGTGGGGAGGAGATGAGAATGGGCATGGACGTGGCCTAGGCATGGGGCCGGGGGGGCCGTAGACATTGGGGGGGCATGGACATGGGGAGGAGTGGGACATGGGCATGGGCATGGCATGGATATCATGGGTGTGTCATAGACAAGGGGCAGAGGAAAATATAGACATGAGCATGAAATGATTGTGGAATAGGCATGGGCCAGGGATGTACATAGACACGAACATGGCACGGGCATCAGGAAGATGTATGCATTGGTATGAGACAGGAATAGGCAGTGACATGGGCGTGACACAGTCCTGGCATAGGCATGGATCAGAGAAGGACACAGACATGGACATGGCATGGATATTGGAAGGAGCAGGGCACAGGCATGGCATGGGCATGAAGGGGAGTTGGGCACGCATGGGGGCATGCAGAGAGGATGGACAGAGAATACCTGTGGGTATAAAATGGGCATGGGGAAGAGATGGGCATGGCCTGGGCATGGCGGGGTAATGGACATAGGCATGGCATGGCGACTGGATGGACAGGGGTATGAGGAGGGAATGGGCACGACATCGACATGGACAGATGTATGGGCAGGGTGATGAGATGGACTGAGTGTGGACATAAGAATAGAAGGTAATAGGGAGGGGAGAGAATGTTCTTGGGCATATGATAGGCATGGGTTGGATTTGGGCATGGAATAGGCATGGGGATGACTTGGAATGGCATTGGCTTCAGCATGTGAATGGGATGGAGATCTGGGTGGGCACAAGAACAGGAAAGAGAGCTGACTAAGGTGGTGCCTTCATCTCCTGGCCCTGGTGAACCTCCCTCTCTTCCTGTAGTTGGGTGGTCTCCAGCTTCAGCATATGTGATGAGGAGGGGAAAACCTCTGTTTCTCCCTTGCACCTTGTCCCTAGTTAGGCAGTTTGCATAATATATTGCTTTTGGGATCAGGGATCATTATCCACATTGGTGTCAGGAGATGTCATCATTATCATTATCAGTTATTATTAATATTTCTATTATAGTAGATTTTTTTCTTCACATAATTATGTTGTTTGAGATTTAAAATCAAATTCTCAGGAAGAGGGCCTGCAGGATTTTAGTTTTGTAACTTAAGGTTAATTCTTCTTTAGGGGGAAGAACAGTCCTACCAGTTTTTGCCTTCTAAATATTTATGTGGGTTTTGTTTTGGTTTTATTTGTTTTGGTTCGGTTTTAAACAGTATTGAAAGGAAATTAGGGCTATTTAATGCTGCCATTCAACATGGTCTGAAGCAAGAAAGAGTTGTGATGTTGATAAGTGTCAGGCCCTGGTACTGCTTCACTGCATGACTTTGGGCAAGTCCTTGATAACTTGTCGCTGCCAGGATACATCACCCATTGCAATTTACACTCAGCGTATCATTTTCTCATTCACCAGATAATCACATTTTTCTCTTTCAAGTCAATCCTCAAAATTTATTCTTACAAAACTTTTCAGCAATGGTCTCTGCATGGCTTATGTTGGCATACAAATCTTGAAGTGATACTGGATTCAGCCCTACAACTGCATTGTAAGAGGAGTGCTGAACATAATGGACTGCAGTACTTCATGCAGTGCTTTGAGCTACATGGGAATCATCCTCTTCATGGCATATCTTTAAATCAGCCAGGTGCAAGTCTGCTATGTTCTGCCTTTTTCTCCTGTCCTAAAATCTTTCCTTTGTGGAAAGCAAGATGTAAGATATATGTTTTATTCCAAACCCAGAAATCAGAGTAAAAAGGCACAGAGCAAATCAGAACATCATCTTAAAACAGCAGAGTCTTCGACATAAAGGTCTGCTTAGCAAAATAGCTGCTGCTGTTCACTGTTTTTTTAGTCATACATATTAAAAATGAACTATATTTGCATTGGCTTTATTACCTCTGGAAAATATTCCACATCAGGAATCTAGACTGTAGACAAAGGTAATTCAGGCCTCTGGAAAGAAAAAGTTTAACTGAGAAAAAATACATATTGTTAGGAATAGACCTCATCCAAATTCAATGGTAATTGTATAAGCCTTTCAAAAAGCATACAGTATGCAAGCTTCCAAAATTTCGGAACAAGAAACATTTCCATTTAAATGCCAAGAAGCAATTTTTCCTCCCTTGTTCAATACTAAGTCAGTCACATGAGCAGTTTGCATTTGATTTTAGAAAGGAAATGGAACATCTTCTCTTCCAATTACATAGAACTTTTTCTTGTTCTTAGTGCTCTTACTGTTTGCATTACTTTCCTTTACTATTTGCAACACTTTCATTCAATGCAGCCATTCGCTCCAGCCATTTATTTCTTTATTTTTTTAAACTCCAGTGACATTATTAGGAGAAAATCAGTAAACCCAAGTGGGGAGTAGAATGCTGTTTGTTTGAATCTGGCTGGTAAATTCAAGTTTAACAGGTCAGCACTGTTTGTGTAATTGGCCTTTCTCTGTTAACTGAACTAGACAATGATGCTCCTGGAAAAAAAAAAAAAAGTAGTAATTTAATGGGGAAAAGTGACTTTGCTTTGGAAAATCCTCCTCCTGCTTCAATTCGCAATGAATTACTGTGGTCACAGAAGTGTGCTGCATACCAATTTGGAGCATAATTTATGAAGATGTACATTCAAAATGTCAGTGTTCAGCAACCTGCCATGTTGTGCCCATGTCCTGCACCCCAGCAACTTTGCACTTTGCTCCTTGTGAACAGCGACTATTAAGTCAAAGTCTCTCCTAAGTAGTGTTTTTGCAGAGTTTGTAAAGAAGCTACATCTGTGAAACAAGAAGGTGAATGACACGACTAATGCATGAGCCGGTTAGACCTTGTGTACCAGGAGAGCAAGGACAGCAAGTCCCGGAGCTGCCGCTCAAATTAGCACTTAATGGTCCTGATGCCGGGCTGTGTTTTCATGCTGACATTTGCTCCAACAAAACAATGAAAACACCTTTTGTAAAGTCCCCGTTCACCAAGTAAAAAAGTAGCAACATGGTGTGGTCAAAGGTTTCTTGCTGACCAAGTTCAGCAGGAGTTGGTTTGATGAGCCCTTTGCTGAGAGGGGCTGCACTACTTGACAGCCACTACTAAAGATTTTATTTTTTTCTGCTTCTAGGAGAATAATCCAGAGGGAAAAACTCATATATTTTAATCAATGGAAGTGAAACCATTTGCCTTTCAGAGACTATAAAATAATACACACCCCAGGGTTCAATGCTCTTTTCTACTCCTCCAGAACATTCTTAAGGGGAAATCACTCTTTTCTTGATGAATGTGCAATTCAAGTGTGGAAATACGCCATTCTTCATGCTTTCTCCATAGGGAGCAAAATGATTTCTGTAATTAAACCCTTTTTGCCAGTGTTTCCTGATGAGAATATTTTTTTTTAAATACCAAAAAAAAAAAAAAAAAAAAAAAAGAAGCTTAGATTTCAAACTAAGGAGGTCAACAGCCTGTCTTTCTATACACGGAGATACATCAGTACTAACGTGCTTCCAGCACCTGCCTTTCAGCACAGCCCCAATTCCTTTGTTTGCTCAAAATTTGCTTCCATACCACTTTAAATTAGCTTACAAAGAACCGCAGCGGAATAGCTGGAACGTGAAACAATAATTTTTTTGGAGGAGGGAGGCAAGCAGCTTCTTAGGAAGAGAGAAAATTAAAATACAGACCCAAGTCACTTCTAAATACCTTCGAAAAAAATATTTGTAACTTGATGTCTTCTAGTTCCACCCCTATCACTGAGACCACAGAAACACGAGTTCAGGAGATGATAGAACAAAAAAAAAAACAAACAAAAAAAAAGGGGGGGGAAAGAAAGAGAGAAAGAAAGAAAGAAAGAAGAAGAAGAAAAAAAATCCCACCCAACTGCCATCTCCTGCCTCCTCCAGCCCTGCCAGCTTCCCTGTTCCTCCCTGCCTGCAAAGCGCCCTCTGGAAAGCATCGAGACTTCTTTTATCAACCGTGTGCGCTGGGGAAGGGGGGAGGAAGCAGGGGGGTGGGGGTCCTTGTTCTTGCTCTGGGTGTTTGAGACTAGAATTAAGGGAGGATTATTTTTGGACCCTTCCGATGAGAGGAGCCCCGGGTACCCCCCCCCCCAACCCCCACGGGGGTCCGCTCATCGGGAGGGGTCCAAAGCACTGGATGAGGGGGGAGGAGTTGCCCCTCCACCCCCTCATAAAATATAATAAAGACTTACCGGGGTCGAAATCGGGGACCACCGCCTGGTACTGCGGCCCGACCCTCATTCCGCCGCCAGCTGAGGGAGGCAGAGGGACAAGCGTTACCCGCGTGGGCCCAAGCGGCCCCTTCACCGCTCCCCCCCCAAAAAAACCACCCCCCCGCCCGCTCCTCACCGTGCTCCTCATCGCTGGAGGACCCCGAGCTCCCCTCCTCCCAGGAGTTCCCGCTGCTGTTGCCGTTGGGGGCGGCGGATAAACTTTTACTGCCGCCGTTGTTGTTATTATTCGCCCCGGCGGCGTTGTGGTTCCTGCCCCGCCGTTTCCCCGAGACCTCCGGGCCCTTCTCGATCATGGCTGGCATTTAGGGGAGGAAGGGGAGGGGGGGGGGAGTGGAGAAGAAGGGAAGGGGGGGGATCAGAGTTTAAAAACTGCGGGGGGGGGGGTTGTGGGAGGCGCCAAGGGCGGGCGGGAGCCGGGGCGGGCCGGGCCGGTGCGCGGCGGTGGCGGCGCTGCTACATCCCCCACCGCGATCGCCCCGAACTTTGAGGCTCATCCCAGCCCTGCGCTGGGACTCCGCTCAACCTGCGCTGCTGCCCGCCGAGGGCCCCGCCCCTCCCGCTCCCGCCGCTGCCCATTGGCCGAACCTACATTTTGGGAGGCCATCCCGCCCGCCCATTGGCCGGCGCCTCCTGTCCATCGCGGCGGCCCCGCGCTTCCGTTCGCTGGGCGCGGCGGGGGCGGAGCGCGGGCCCTGCGTGTGTGCGGGAGCCGCGATCTCTCCGCCCGGCGGTACCTCTGCTGCCCGCTCCCCTGCTCCGGGCCGAGCGGGGGAGAGGCGGGCCCGCAGCCCCCGCCGGAGAGCCGCTCCTCGGCCGCTCCCCTTCCCGGCCCGGCTCCGCCGCCCCGCCGGGAACTCAGCCCCGGGAGGAGCACGGCGAGGGACTACTTTACCCCCCCCATACGCCTCCCGCCGCGGCGGAAGGTTACGGCGCGGTTTGAATGGGGATTCCGTACAAAGCTCAGTTTCCCGGTGGGAGCCGAGCCCGGAGGGTTTGGAGCCCCGTGAGCCGCGTGCCCGGGACGGCTCCTGCCGGCAGCACCGGCCACAGCCCGCCGAGGGCAGGGGCGTCCCGGCGGCCGGAGGGGGCGGCCCCGCCGGAGTGGTGCCGAGGTTGCGGGACAGCGCCGGGGCTGGGGGCGCTCCCGCTGCCCCGAGGGAACGGCAGCATCCCGCCGGGAAGCGGCACCGCACGGACCGGGGTCCGCGGTGCAGCCCCGCCCGCAGGGCGCTGCCACTACCCGCGGGGCAGAGCCGCCCGCCGCGGGGGTTCGCACGGTGTCGAGGAGCCGCTGCCGCCGAGCTCCGCTCGAATAACTCCCGAGTTCCCCCATCCTCGCTCCCGTGCCGAGCCGGGATCCGCGCTGGGAGCCCGGCCGAGCAACAGATCCCGCGCCCCGCATTCCCACATTCCCAGCGGCGCGCCCGGCTCCCCACGCGGCCGCGGAGGAGGAGCCGGCCGGGATCAGGGATCCCTCCCGGGGGCGGCCGCGTCACACGCCCGGTCCCTTCCCCGGGGTGACCCGGCGGCGAGCGACTACCCCGCCGCCGGCAGCGCTCCGGGAGTGGGAGTGGGGCGAGGTAGGGAACAAAAGGGGCAGCAGGATCGCTTTCCCTCCCCTCCTCACGCGAGGCTCCTGCCGGGAAAACACGCATGCCGCGGGGAAGAACTGATGGGGGAGGAACGGGGGGTCCGGACCCGCCCTGGCTAAATGGGCAACCAAAGTATGTGCAGACCGCTCGCTGTTATTTTGCGACTCGGACTGTACGTCAGGGTGAGGCAACACAATGCACGATCATGGAAAGCAGCTTGTGGGGTGTGTCTGCTATTTTCATTCAAATTAACTTCTGTAGCAAGTTGTTTTTTTTATTGGCCTGTGCAATTAAAAGTGCCATTTGACTAGCAGCGGTTATCGCGTATCAGCCAAAGTGTCCCCAGCCACTCCCCGCCTCCCTCTGCCATTTTAATCCGAGAGAATTTGCACAGGGGGAGGGGGGAAAGAGCTGCCGGGGGAGCGCCGTGGGTCTTCAGCCCTGGGCTTACCCTTCCCTCTATGTTGTGCCCAAGATTATCAAAATCATTTCACTTCTAGTTTAGACACAGTATTTTCTCCATTAAAATTAGGGAAAGAAATACCTTTTTGAAATACATGGTAGTTTGTTTCAGCATAGTGTCATCTTTACAATATCTCTTTTCTCCTCAGCACTCGGTATGCATGTTGTGTGTATGTAGTGACGTGCACAGTTTCCTTCATGTACACATGCATGTACCTGTATTTATTCAACACAGTTATTTAAGACAGAAAAAGAAGCTCATTTTCACTGCATAAAAATAACTTTTCCCAGTTCATAATACTAAATTTTATGACGATGACTCTTGATCCCACACTCTTTAAAAATATCAGCTCTAAATCAGGGGAGTAATTAGCAGTGCTCTTAAACCCCAGCACTGACAGCCACAAATATTTCCCAGTGTGGAGTGTATTGCTTCTTTATTGCAGAATACATTTTCATGATAGACAGGAATGCAAACATGGCTGAGTGTTCATTATCCTTCTCTATACTCTAGGATTTCTACACCAGAAATCCTAACACTCTAGGATTTCTACACCAGAAATGCAAGAGCAGGAAGGGAACACCCGATCTTTCATTTAAAAATGTGCTTGAGTGAAATTCAAAAGGTTTCTCCATTGCTTTTGTAAGTCCCAGCACTGAAAGTAAAAAAAAAAAAAAAAAAAAAAAAAAAGGCTTGCCCAAGACGTAGACTGAAACACACCTGAACTTGAACTTGAACCCGAGACCACAGATGACATTTGAAAGCATGTGTGTACAGTTTACACTGAGACGTGTGTACAGCTTTGCAAATTGGGGCCTAATTTTTGTCTTCACTTCTTCTCTCTCTTTCCCTCCCCCCTCCTCTCTTTATGGCCATTACCCACTTAGGCCCCAGGATTAAAATCTTAAGTCAATCATCTAAATTATTTATAACACAATTTCACTCATTTAAACTGTCGAAACAACGTTTACTGCCACTTCGCCACTGTTTGCCTTTCCCAAAGACGTGGGCCCTGCAGCTCCTCCTGGAAGGGGGGTTGAGCAGCGCAGTCCTGTTGGAGCGGGCTGGGGGAGCAGTGTATTCCCTGTGTCCCCAGTTCTGCTTGAAGTGCCATGAGGGAGGCCACCTGTGCCGAAGCCATCCCCTGGGGCAGCAGGGCACACTCTGCCCCTCCTGCCCCCTCGCCAGGCTGCTCCGTGACCCCAGCAGAAGATAAGGAGATGCCCAGGAACAGCAGCGGATCCACGCCTTCTCCCTTGGGTGCCAAAGGCTGCGTGTGTGCACTCTGTGCGTGTGTGTCAGTCCCCAGAGCAGGAAGTCTCGGCATTGTCACTGTCACTGCCAGTTTGCACCTGTCACAGCTGTTGTCCCAGGCCAACAACACCCTCTTCACCCACAGCAGGGCTCCTATTTGTTTTCAAACCTTTCTGCAGAAATCTGTAAGCCCTGAACAGAATATCTCTGATGCTGATGGGAGCTTTTTGTTTCTAACCATTGAGAAAATTTTTCATGCTTGTCTTTTCTTCCTGAACACAGTGGTGTTGGGTTTCTTTCTGCTTTGGCTTTAGCCTGAAGTTTTGAGGGTGTCCCAACACAGCACTACAGATTTTGGTGGTGTTCTTGAAGGAAACTTTGAAAAATTCTTTTCTGGCCATAAAGAAAACTTTGCAGAGTGTGGGTGAACATGTACACAGAAACTGAACACAAAACACAGAATTGTGTTTTAATTTTTAGCAGCGATAGTGAATACACTTTTTGCAGCCTGTAAGTAACACAAGTGCCAAAAGAGCAATAAATTCTATTCCTCTGGCTCGTGCTGTTTGCTCTGGAGAAAACCTGTGTTAAAACTTATTTTGAAGTTCTGCAAGGTGGGACAGATGAGGAGGAAACCCCTCGAGCACTAAGTGAACCTCTGGTTGGTATGGAGTCTTGTTTACCTGGATCAAAACTTTATTGAGACACAGTAGGCCACGATCCCACACGTGACTCTGCACACCTATGTGACCTGCCAAGGCTCACCAAGAGGAGTTTTATGCATGATCTGCAGCAGACTGAGTTATGTAAAGCGGGGAAGGTATTTTTCCTAGACCCTGAGCTTGACTGCAACTTCTGGACATTCCTGAAATGTAGTGGTTAACCTGCTCAGCTCTTTAGATATCAGACCAAAAAGGGTGGGAAAAAAACTCTCCTCCTTATAAAGACAGTGTTATTGTTGCATGTATGTTGTAACCCAACAGGTTGGATGAGGCAGGACTGTCTTTTTAAATAATTTCTTGAAATTTGTTTCTCTTTGTCAAGGGAAAAGTACCTCTCCTTGCCAGTTTTTAAATGAAAACTTTTCTCATTGCCATTAACCCTGTCAGTCCCACATGTGAAATACAGATGAAGTAGAAGTGCAGCCAGGATGCCCAACAACCGAGCAGCCTTCATTTCCTGGATGAAAAAAATAATGTCTTCTGCCTCTTTCTTGGTCTCCTTCCTTTGAGACTTCTCCCAGGGCAGCAATGCTCATCGTGCATCCTCGGGGCTGCCAGTTCTTGCAACAAAGGGTTACAAGAGCTAAAACCCTACCCATTTGCTGGAGTTGTAAAAAACAGCTCTCACCTCCTTTGTACTGTATTTTCCTTGAAAACAGACACACTAAAAATGCTTACCCCAGTGAGAATGTGTCTGTGTGTTTACACAAGTACATATGTACGTATGTATGTATATATACACACATGTGTTTGGTTACTGGTGGTAAAAGGGACAATTAATCACGCTCTGGACTGATTGTTTTTAATACTGAAAGGCTATTAATCAGGAAAATGTTACCCTTTGAACAAAATGTTTATACAGTCAACACTATGGATTGTTTTTTTTTCCCCTCGTGCTAAGCTGCTTGCTAATGCAGAGCGGAAGTTGGGTTTATAATCTCTTACGTTAGAACTTCGTGCTCCCAGTTCGACAACAATTTTGGCTGGAATTTGGAAGGAATGCATGGGAGTTGATGCCTGGGTTCTCTTAGGTTTCAAGGGGACTTGGGTATTCAAACCCCAAATCTCTGGAAGCATTTGCAAGCCTAAAAGACAGAAACAGGCATCATGTACAAATTTCAAAAACACCTCCTTCTGCTGAAAAAAACCCAAGGGGCATCTAATTTCACTTTAATGTAACTAAAAGACTTTTAAAATCTGTTCCTGGATCTCTTGCGAGCCTTTAGAAATTTGTCCTTGGAGCCTTTCAGCCTGAAAGTTGCTTTTAGAGAAGGAATAGTATAGCAAAGTTTAATCCAAACTTTTATTTCCCACTGGAGAGAATGGCTCATATCCTGTAGTGAGTGGGAGGCCAGCGGAAAAAATACAGGGGGGACCGTGGTGGGAGTGAGAGGGTGCAGAGAGGCAGCTGGGGCTGGATCAGCAGCGGGAGGCAGGAAAAGGGATGCTGGCAGCTGCAGGGTAGGCATGGCAGGACCAGGGGAGCCACAGCAGCCAAGGAAACCATGTCTTGGCCTGAAGCAGAGCTCCAGGCTGACCCAGAGGGGAGGCACTGAAGGGCTGGCCCTGGGAGGAAGGAGAGGATGAGATTGAAATCCTGCACAGGCAGAGGCTGACAATGCCAGGGAGAGCAGTGGGACAAATACATGACATCTTGGCACAGGCAGAGTTGCAGAGAACACCCTGTCTGTCCCAGCAAAGTATGGACGCAGACTCTAGTGGGTTTCTTTCAGCATCCATGCTAGGAGCTGTT
Organism: Lophotriccus pileatus; assembly: GCA_035583135.1. Lineage (NCBI taxonomy): Eukaryota > Metazoa > Chordata > Aves > Passeriformes > Tyrannidae > Lophotriccus > Lophotriccus pileatus. The sequence goes on from JAWWES010000001.1 coordinate 30,327,849, forward strand.
TCACAGCCTGTGAAGCTGGAGTCCTCCATCTGTCCATACTCTCGTGCACATCCCCTTAGCAGGGTTTTGACTCCTGGGGTGTATGGCTTTCCCTGCCACCCCGTGTTGCTCTCACAGGACTTCACTTCCTCCCTTTCCTCCTGGGAGCTTCTCTCAGCTAATTAAATTTGAGGCTGTCAAGGAGCCCTGTTCCCCCTCAGCTCCCCCAGCTGCCCAGCCAGCAGGGCTCCAGAGTGGGGCAGGCAGCACCCAGAGTGGGCAGCCCCTCTCTGACCCCCATCCTGCACCCCTGATCAGCCCTGGAGAAGAGCTCAGGAGGAGAAAGTGGGAAGGGACAGCAGTGAGAGGAGGTGAGACAGGAGCTAGTCTCTGGTGGTACTAATCCCTCCATAGCTGGTGCCTTCTCACAAAAAAAACAAACTTTGAATGACATGGGACAGGGACCTTTACCTGCCTGAGGAAGAAGCACATAGCAAAATCAGAGTAAAAAGCCTCAGATAGGTGATGGGCTTGCCCCACTCCGTTCTGTGTTTAAGTTAATCACCATATTTGAAGAGAAACACATAACATGAAGAGATTCATTATTCTTTAAAAAAAAAACAAACGGGGAAACAATATTTCCTTTTAAGAAACCACTAACTGTAGGGCTGATTGCAGGTGGCACAGCACTTATCTGGGAAGTTACTCCTCTCTTTTTATAAATTTGCATTTCACTTCTCTCCATCATCACCATCTCGGCAGCAAGGCACAGTGCTAAAGCCTGTGAGGGGAGACAGAATTGCAGGGGACAGATGCCGTAATTTTTAGAGTGATTGGGAGTCAAATAACATAATTTTCCTCACTGGTGATTTTGAACAAGAAACACACACCATCCCTTTGGGAAGCTCTTTGTCACAAGACCTAATGGGACAAAGGTTGAGGTTTAACAGTAGATATTCACTGTAAGAGGTTTGCAAGGAATACAATCCCTTGCACTTCAGTTTTTAAATCAACTTTTTTTTGTTTTTCTTTTTTTTTTTTGGTTTAAGTGAGGGAAGAAGTTTTCCCCACTTGTGTGGTGCTGTGGCATTACCTTTGAAGGATCCTGCTATGGCAAAGCCAACCAAGTATGAGAAACATCACCAGGATCCAGCAGGAAAACTCCTCTATGCAAGCCTCTCCATGGGGGGGCAGCTTTCCATGTTGCTGCAGTCCACAGCAACAGAGGTGGAAGCAGAAAAGGCTGCTCAGAGAGAGGTGTCCTACCTTTGCAGCCTGGCAGGCAGCTCCCTACCTGCACCCTCCCACGATGGTGCCCGGGGCTGCGATGGCACCAAAGTCCCTCAGCCAGGCCTCTCTCAGAGTCCCCCTCATGTCTTGCTGCTATCGTGCTAATCCCAGCAATGGGGAAGAGAGGTCCAGCTGAGAGGCAGCTGCTTGCTCCTGAAATCCTACCAAAAAAAACCCCAGTTTGACTTTCTGCCAACACAGCCCCCTTTACTCCACCGTTCAGCTCAATCTCTTCCCATGACATGGGGTGATCTTAAGGAAATGCAGCCAGGGGTATCCTGAAGGGCCTCTGACCACTGGTACTCCCATGGGAAAGGGAACTATTTGAATTAATCTGAAATTCCCCTTAAAACTCATAGTCGTAGGTCCAAGCAAACTCTTGTAACAGAGTAAAAATGTGCAGGTCGGTATGTCCATACATGTATGTGGGAGTGGAGAAAATTGTCTTTCACATCATTCTGACGTACATGGAGATCACGCTGCTGAAATCCCTGGAAATTCCCTTTGTTATAAAACCAGTTGAAGGCTCAGGCCCAGTATTTCTGTGAACACACCCCTAAGGCAGCACAGCTCACCAGGACTCTAGTGCCAACCTTATAGTGTACACTTTCTTTTCCATTCAGTCAAATATAATCTGGAAATCTCAAATGTCAGTGATCTCAGGCAGAGAAGAGAAAAATCAAGGTTAATCCTTCACTGTGTTTGTCTAAAGAAAACCTGCAACATATGAAAACCTGAAAAAGAAAATTAAAAAAAAATCAATGAAAGGTATATTTAGTGTCAAGTGAGGAACTAGCCACGAACAAAAAGAAACAATTTTAGAAAATAACATGACCTAGTACCTCTTAAAATCATGATCGAAAAGAAATCTACACTCCTATCTGCCCCAAGCTTTTCCCTTATTAAACACTGAATGCACCTAAGACAGATGCATTTCCCCTCCCTACCAACAATGAGCACAGGGGATGGATGCTGTTTCTCAAAAGACAACTAGTTGGTACCCTTTCACAGCCACTGCACCACTGGGATTCACCTGACGACACCAGAAACCAAACTCAGGCATCAGACCAAATCTTTATTCTGTGGTCTACCTTTTCTCAGTTACATCGTTGTAAATCGAGGGTTTAAACTGATCCCAACCAGCTCAGAGGCACTGGAAGGCTCTGGATTAACATAAAGCACAGGCATCTGCCTCCTGCTGTTTCTGTTCTTGTGGTATCAATAGTGATTTTGAAAATTATTATTTCCATACAGGCTATAATGACTTAGAGGGAATAGTTACAGCCTGTTGTGCAAATGTGAACAACACTCGCTTTTTTAAAGCGTGGATTTTTCATACGACAGGAACTAATGGCCCTTTCAGAGCAGTTATGGTCTATCTTGTCAATTTGGTTTCCATTCATGCATGCTAAGTGAATTTTTATAGCCAAACTAGGAGTCCTTAAAAATGGGCCTTATACTGGAAATGCAGATGTGACTTACTGTGAGTTGTGCTAGGAGAGCATCCCAGCCCCTGGGGAGCCAGAGCCAGTAATCAGAATTCCCTTTCCCCATGCACATAACATGACTCGCAGGCACTCTTTCATCTGCACTGAGAGGCAGGAAGAAGAGGCAGAATTAGCCCCTCATTACAATAATGTTTCTCACACTTTCTCCAGCTACTCTCTGCAGGCATTAGTAGAGGGGGCCTGGCTGCCAGAATTGCTGAAAACCTACATCTCCAGTTGAAAGAAATCAGAGAGCAGGGTGCTCAGCGGCTCTGAAAAATCAGAGCCACAGAGCTTTAAACAAATGCTTTCATACCATTAAAAGTATAAATATATAGACTCACCTTAACTTTACTCTCTACTGTGAGTGCTTTGTTGTGAAAGAAAATTGTATATTTTCCAGACTTCCTCTTACGGCTTCACCACTGTAAACTGTACTGCATATGTACATCAATATATTTACCTGCCTGCTTCACAGCTGGACAGAAAATGAAGCCATCTCAATCATCTTCACATTCAGCAGTAGAGAAAACTGATTCTTTCCCTCACTCGATGCCAATTAAAATGCAAGATGCGGATAATCTGATCTCCACTAAATATTCCAATCCCCTCCTTAGCACGGAGTGGATATACCTCCATACTCACTGGCAACCTGAATCTTTTCTAAGACTGGAGAAAGAGAGAGAATAGAGACTGTACAATCCTATTACTTATTTATTCAGAATGTTGTAGCTGTCCCTCCCTTCATCTCTTGGCTCCTTACCCAAAACCTGTGTAATGAGCAATATCACAGGACCTGACTACCAGCAGACGCGACACCTCCACTAAAATGAATGCATTTATACTGATTTATGGCAGCCAAGGAGCTGCCACAGCACATCCAGGGAATACCTATCTCTCCAGAAAAAAAGATACACCTCTGACAGTGTGTTCCTGAGGTGTTTCTCACGGATTCCATGCCTTAGTGGAGTAGGAGCCACCCTCATCCCAGCTTCTAATCCTGTCTCCATTGCTGCACCGAGTGCCTGACCACCTTGTCCTCATCACAGAGGCTCTCCTCTGAAAAGGCATGGAGCCAAACCTGGCATGAACCGATCAGATATGTACAAAGGGAAATCTTGACAGCATCTGTGAACAGAGTTTAAGAGAAAGGAACAAAATAATACCACATATGTTAACTGATTGAAATGGTAGCTATGGTGACCACAGACAGACAAAGAACAAACCATTTTGACTGAATTCAGTGGATTCTTTCTGGCAACAAACTGCAAGTATAAAGCAAACTTTTAAAAATCCCTAATGAAATCATTATAACAAATCCATTTAGCTCTGTTTGGTGTGTTTGCTTTTTAAATTTCCATTGCAGCTATTACATTAAACCTATTAATCATTGATGTAGTCAAATAATTTCCACTGACTAAAAATAGGGATTTTCTTACTGTAAAAATAAATAAATAAATTAATTAATTTTCAAGGAAAAAAATTAAAAGCAAGGAATAGTTATTGTAAAATGGCAGGCATTCATAATTCAGAGCATTTCTTGTACATGAGAGAGTGTCTGGGTTTTGTAGAATAAAGGCTTGTTTATAAAAGTTGGATTACTTTCCCTATCCTGATATGCAGTGTAGCTATGAAAAATGACTGTCCTGTTTATTGTATATCACAGTGTCAAATGTCTCAGAGTTTCTTTCCTCCAGGGTGCCCATTTTTTCCCAGCCCTTTCGAGGAGCTGTGTCTCGGTGCTCTCCCATTGAGGGCTGGTCAGTTGTGCCAAGGGGAATTTGGCTGAGGGCAATGTGGAGGAGCACAGAGCTGAGATACCAAGGGACAAAAAAGCTGCCTCCTTAGAACCAGTGCTGGAGATGGGGAGGATTACTCCAGTGCCAGCACAGCATAAAGCTGCTCAAAGGGCTGCGCAGCTGCTTGCAAACTCCCACCCCAGGAGGCTTGCAGGGGCTGGAGGAGGCTCCACAGGGAATGTCACGATGGAGACTCCAGCATGTCACCTGCTGTGGAGGCACACCTTGGTGGACACCTCGCTGCCTGCTCAGTTTTAGTCTGGAGACTGATTCAGAACAACCAAAACAGATGATGCTGCCCCTGCACACCATCCCTTCACCCAGCTGCACTCACTGGGTATAATTTCACAGCGCAACACAAAATCCTAATTCTCACCTGAAGCTAGAAGTCTTACTTCTAACCAGAAGAACTGCTGTCATTTTCCTATCTTGTTAATATTTAACTCGGTGTGTTTGGTCCCTTCTGCAGGCTGTACAATTCCTAACAATGTGCATTTGCAATGTAGTCGTGCTTTTGGTGCTCCAGGAGCAATAACTTCAGATTTCTGCAGCACATGGACACTCTCAGCTCTACTATCGCATTATCTGCACAAGTTAATTGTTCTTTAAAGAATAAAACAAACCAGAAAAAGCAAACTAGCAAGAAGTGCCCACCATTCAAACACCGCTCTCTTTATCTATGTGCTGACTGAGGCTCTGGCTCAGCCTTCTGTCAATTAAATTAAGTTCCCAGCTATGCCATCGCTGCCTGCGTGACAAAAGGCACTTCACTGGCTGGCTCTGCTCTTCAGTTCTCTGTACACTAAAATGGGACCAAGTTTAAGGCCTTTCACTTCTGCCTAGCGTGGCCCTTCCTTATATTCTCCACCCACGCACTTCACTTTCACTCTTGCCAGCACAGAAGGCAGGTCCTCTGGGATTGTGCCTGACTCTGTGTGGGTCCCCCGAGAGCAGAGCTGAGCGAGGGTGAGCGCATGTGCTCCCTATCCTTTGTAAAGGGATAGCCAGAGGAATGAGCATTCAGTCCACACAGCCTCACCTGCTTGAGCTGCTTGCTTTAGCCGTGACTGGAGCGTGGCAGAAGCACATGGAGCAGGGGGGGGAAGAGGGGAGAAAATTAGCGCCTTTTCTTTCGGTATTGCCTGGAAACAGTAAAGAAACAGTTACTTTGATTTTATGTGCAGTAAACCCTCACTAGATGGCTCCTTACAGCAAGTAAATATATTCCCCACAGAAAGAACACTGATGTGGCATAACCTGTGTGAGAGCGGAGGTAGCGCGATGCTAACGGGGCTTTATCGCTGGGTGAGCGTTTTCCATGGAAAAGCAGTGTCTAACATGGGGTGTGTGGGTGAATTATGACTTACGAGTGGCATCGCTCCACGAGTCATGTACTGTGAGTCACATGGGCACGGGTGTCTCAGGCACGTCAGGAATGCCGCTTGCCCTTTTCTGTAGGTTTTTATGTTAATCCGTTTCACATTCGACTTTCTAATTCGGAAAGCAGAACTGGGTTGCAGTCAAGGGTACCAGCAGAGGAGATCCTGGGGGGGAAGTAGCGAAGGTAATAGATGGTATTAAGGCAGAAACCCCAAATGTCATGTAATAACTCCTAAAACAAAGAAGCGATGCTGGCTTCTGAAATGCCCCCCCATTGCTCTCACAAGAACATGTTATTTATAATATGTGTATTGGCAGGATGTTCTGGGCAGAAGAGCAAAAAGAAATGAGCTGTCATCTGCAGTTAACCTCTCATTCATACATCACTGTGTGCACTCAGTGGTTCAAGGTTATGCAAGTTGATTGTGCCCTCATTAATGAGCAGTGTTAATTGGTGTCTATCCTGCTTTCAGATAAACATGTATATTATGTGTTAAAAGTACTGCAGGCTGTGAAAGAGCTGTATGATATACAAATGTGTATGGGCCCTGCATAGGGAGCTACAGGGAGAGGTTGTGTTGTGAAATGCTAGGACTGATTTAAATCCACCAGTGATTTCGATCTGGGCAGCCCACATCCCTGTCAGCCAGCCTGGCTCTGGCTCGAGGGCCAGGCAACTTCTGCTGGCAGAGCTCTGACACCATCCCTGGGCTCCCTGCTCCGGCTCTAGTTGCACCCCCGAGCACTCTGCCTACATTCCACTTTTCAAGGTGAATTAGCAGTGATTTTAGTTTCTCTTAAACCCCCAGGCTATAAGCTCTAGCCATCACAGCTCGAAGATGATTTAACTGCCATGGGGTCAGGGCAAGCAGACACAGTGGAAGATCTTGTCCATCCCCATATAAACTGCCCCTGCTCAGGAGTCAGCGGCAAGGGAGCTAGGTTGGCTGCTGTCAACCTAGCCCCAAAGGCTTTATCCAGCCTCTTTTCTCTCACTTTTCCCTCTGCACACGTGCTGGCGTGGTGCTAACTTGGAATGAGCTCAAGCACACAGACTCACGAGCCTCACCTCTCCTCGTGAGGGACAGAAAACAAGGTCTGACATGGTGGCAAACTTGAACATCATGAAAAGACCTTTTATTCTTTCCCTTAGAGCTGCTGAAAATGAGCACAGACAAATACCCTGAACCAGGTCATAATCAACACACAACATCGATGCAAATATGTGGATTAGAGAATTACGACAATTGCGTTAAATAACCTACTGGAATATTTTAAATGCTCAAAAGAAGAGAGTCGCATGTCTCATAAACAAGCACAAGCTATGCCAGACCAATGCAAGAATATACTAATAAAGTAATATTTGATAATCTAATTAATGGATCTGTTATCTCCCCATACCAACATGGGGCTTAGAGCTTTTAGGCTGTTAAACATTTTGTCTCCATGTTTAAAAGCAACCAACAGACCTTTCCTTTTCTCAGTGGCATTCCCTTGAAATGTGATTGTTTACTTCAGACCTTGAAGGCTGGATTAACAGCAGAGATTGTTTGCTTTAAATTATATGCACAAATTTTATTGTCGTTGCTTCTGCCACTAACAAGCTGTTTAATAAGTGTCAAAGTGGCAAAGCTTACTGACTGCAAAAGTGAAAGGGTCAAATCTGTGCATCCAGAAATAACACAGAGATTTTCCTCTCTTCTCATGAAATGTACTTGCAGCAGGCAGTGTTAAAGTGCTTCCAACTTTCATAGCAACCAGGAGAAGCAGCTCATGAGTCAGCCCAAGGAGGAAATATGTCATTAGCCAAGGAGTTTTCGACATATGCAAAACTGCGGACGTGTCTATGGCATCCAGGGAGGAATTTTTATAATATTGGTTGTAGTCAGCAGTTTATTGCCACAGTCATGGGTGTGGGCAAGTATCTCAGTGGCTGAGACTGTGATTGCCCCCAGCATCACTGAGTGTTTCACACCATGGCTCTCATGCTCCTCCTTTTCAAGACAGGAAACAGACGAGACATATTTGGTTTTGATAGCTGCAGGAAAGACCCAACTAAGTCCTCGTGGTTGTACCTTGAGTCCCTCTTCATTCTTCATATCGCTTTCACCACGCCAAGGAAGGGGTAGGGCTCTTATCTCAGCTTTCTGCAGTTCCAGCCCTTCTGCAACTGAATGAAAACAAACAGAAAGAAAAAAAATAATCAGCTCTGTAGGTTTTTCTTGCCTGTGTAAATTATGCATCACACTCATTATAGGAAAAAGGAAGACGCAGATTTGGAAATCAGTTGTGAGTTTCTCCATATTTCTTACAATTATGCAAGTGTTACAGCTGCATACACAGGGGACTTTCTTTTTTCATGCAGCTTTACACCAAAATAAAGGCCTCAGTTGTTCTAGTTGGTGATTAGGCTCAATATTATGCCTCTGGGAATGGGAGGCACGGGGACTCAGAGGAACAGAAAACTTAATGAGTTCTTTATTTGAAGAAGAAAAAATTTTTCAAAATGTTTTCCAGAGCTCACAGGAGAAATTCAGAGGCTATTCTCTCTTCAGGAAGATGCAGCTCTTCCAGGTGAAAAAATTAACCCTTGTCTGCTCCCAGTAGCCCCTCACCAAAGGTTTCCTTGCCCTCCGAGCCCAAGCTGAGCTGTGGTGAACAAATCCTCTCACTGGTTAAAATGCTGACCCCTTTACTAGATCTTTTTACTGATATAGCTCATATTGGCATATCTCCCTGCAGGACTTTGGATTCACAGTGGGATCACTCAGAAACCAATCTTTAGTTCCACAACAAGCTCTAGAAAGATGAGGAGTACAACCAGTGAATTTGCATACGCTCATCTTGGAGGGGAGATTGCAAGTGGTCCATGAACCAGACTTAGGAGAGCCCCTATTTTGGACAGGTTTCTGTGTCCAGGTGTGACTTGAGAACACCACACCTCAAAATGGAAACTGCTACACCATTAGCTGAAAAGGCAGCGACCCTGGCCAGCAGGAGCAAAAGGGAGATGTTGTTATCTGAAAATATCTTTGGGTATTTGTAATTTTTACGGCTTGTGGCCTTTTTTTCAAATTTGAATATTTTATGCAATGAAATAAATAAAACCAAAACCCAGTCTCAGGACTGCTTGCAGAGCAACTGGGCAGCAGGCAGAGCATCAGTGAGGCTGGGCAGTGGATCCCCACTCTCACCCTGAGGCAGAGCCTCCTGCAGCTCCTGGGTCTGGAGACAACACTGCAGAGGCCACAAATTCTGACACCAGCTGGCCCAGCACTGGAGCTGTGGGCCAACCTCAGCTCCCAGCAGCCCAGCTGCAGCATGCCCTGCATCCCTGGACTCTGCCATCCCTGCTGCTGGGACACAGCACTTCCAGCACTGAGGCATCTTGTGGGATAGGGCCACCCAGGAGTGTCTGTTGCAGATGACCCTACTGCCAGCTCTGTCTACAGTAGGAGGTAAAAGCACGATGCTAAAAGCTACCCACTGTCTTATTTTATTCCAGATCAGGTGTCTCTAATTCAGTGAGCTGTGGTTGGTGCTTCCAAGTGCACTGAAGCCTGCACATAAAAGAGGACAGGCAAAATAATAGTGTTGCAAAATGCTGAGAATAGTAGATGTGGTCACCCCGTGTATCTGGGCTGCTAAGAAAGCTATTTCAATTAAATGAAACACAGAGCACAAGAAAAATGGTCACATCATACATGATAGTGTCTCCTGGGCTGCCTTATGCTGAGATGAAAAAGAAAAAAATACCCATGCAAAGCCTACATCATCCATAATCTGCAATGCATTTGGACAGAGGAGGCCATCCTTAACCCAAACCATGTGTGTCTGGCTTTAAAACCAGCATCAGCGGGGCTCAGCCAGCCTGTGTGCCATCCTGCGTGTCCTGGATTCAGTGCTTCTCTCCGGGATTCAGCACTTCTTTCCATGTTCACTGCTGAATCACTCTCGCATCAGCAGCATCACCGTGGGCAGTGTTCCCTCTACAAGGCATGCAAGCGGCAAGAACCCCCAGCCCAGCTCTGCTCGAGCTGGCAGTGGCACAGGATCTCTTCTAGGATACTGTGTCAGACTTCTGGGGCCTTGTGCAACTTTTTTTTTTTTTTTAATCCCAAATTAAAATTTAAGCTTCAAAGGCATAGATCTAGGGGGGTCTCTTCATGCAGACACTGTATTTCCTGGAACAGATCCTTTAATTTTGTGGTGAGACAGAGTTGAAGACATTTGTATTCAAATCCTTATTTAGGCTCTAATGCTCTTTAGTATTGGATATAGGGATTTTAGACTGGAAAATGGCACTCTTGACTTTACTATCACCCCAAACAGACAATCAAATTTTAAGCTGCTATTTCTTTCCCAGCCTTTTTATGCCGTTCCCAACACTCTCCCAGAAACTGTAATTATTCTGCCACATCTACTCTACTAATAAAATTTATTCTGCTCTGTGTTTTTCCCCCTATTTTCTTCTTACGCCTTACACCATCAAATAAAATCAGGGTTTTCATTTGTAAAGTGGTTATCAGCAGCTCAGCTTTTACTTACAGTTCTTTGAACAGGCTACAGGGATTCTAGATGGGTAGAAATGTAATGTAATAGCATATACTGTGGTGCAACCTCCAAGGATCACTTTGTATAGGATGTCCTGCAATGCCCTGTCCTTCTAGGAGGGTTTTAGTCCTGAAGATGATAACAGTAGTGGTTCTAATAATTTTGCTGGATGTTAAAAATAGATATGATCTAGCTGATGCTCATGTCACTCATGCCAGCTCACCTCACTGTTTGCAGTCCTCTCTGAACGCAGCAGGACTTTGTAATCTCCAAGGGCCCTTGTAGAACAGCCCTCACCTAGGGATCTCTCATGTTTTGCTGTTGTGTGCCAGCTAAAAACCACAGAGGTAGTGCAAAGGGATAGTGCACTGGGATAGTGCAAAGGCAAGGGCAGAAGGGACCTGCAGGTTCCAGTCCAGGTGCATGACCACATCCCTCTAAACCCGCATCCGCTGAAACTTCCTTTGAAGGATTCATTGCATTTAAATTCTCAACTACAAACAAAAAATATGATGAATATACACAAAAGGTTTGTTTGAACCTCAGTTCATTCCCAGATTTGCTCATCTTTTTGCTGGTGGCTTTAGGAGCAGCAGCTTCTGTAGCTGTCCAGCAAAGGTTTCATTCTCAAGTGTCCCTTCTGTGCAGGTGTGTCTGTGGTGTCCATAGGCTGCCATGCACCCCCTCTGCTCCCAAGTGTGCAGGTTTTTTCCTCAAATGTTCACACCTGAGCTGGGATGCACAGGCAGAGCCTTCCACTCATAAACACTTAATTCCCAGGCCTGGGGCCCAGGAGAGTTTTGTTTCGTAGGCTGATATTGCTCCTGCTCCTGAAAAAAATCCAACATCCCACATTGAGGATGAGCTGGAAATTTGCTGAACATTCCCTTCACAGAAAACAGGGACTCCAAAAAAAATTGGGGTGGGGGGAGGGGGGAGCAGAAATCAAAGGTCATTCCCAAAAGGCAACAAGACAACATCCATTTATATAGTCTCACATTCCCTCACCTAAAGCTAATAACAAACACCGAATAAATAAGATGGACACACTCATTCATTGCTTTTGGATCTAGGGAATACTGCAAAGAAGTAGTTAGGAATATTATTTCATATTCTCAGCATGTGGATGCACACTGCTTTGGGAGCCGCTTTCCATGAGCACTCCAACTAACAAGCCTGCTGCAGAATGATCTTGAGCAGCAAATTTTTAAAGGAAGCCCTAGAAAATATTCCCCAGAAGAAAATTTGGAATAACTAATCATAAAAAGCTTCACACTGGACACCTAATTTAGGAGCTCTGATCATCCTTTCAGCAGCTAGAAATATAACACTTCATCTGCTTGTCCAGTCAGAGCAGATGTTTGTGACTCACAGCCACCCGCTCGGGAAGTTATCGCTCCCTGAAAGTCAGAGTTGGATCGGAGAAAAATCCTAAGTGAGAAAGAGTCTGTGTGTGTGAGCGTGTGTGAGTGTGTGTCGGGGGTTCCCCTGTGTGCATTATTTACTGTGAATTACTCAGGCAGCCCTAGATTTTATTTGATAATTTTTCCCTTGATGTGCCCCATATAAAGGAAATGTTAGCATTAACCAAAGCTAATCCATGGCGCGGTTGGGAAGGGGATTATTTTGCCAATGATTACTTTCTTTAAACATGGAATTGTGATCAAAGCAATATGGTTCTGATTTTTTCCTGTATTTTTTAGCTTTGTAGTATGATTCTTTTTAATAGTAAGTTACTGCTATAAGCATGCTGTGAATTTCCAATATAGCAAAGCTTTAATAATTTGCAGCCATAATTGTTCCTGCTTCAGTCTCCAATTCAATTTGGTGCAGAATTCCCATCTCCCAACACAAAGCTTAACTCAACGGTATCTGTGTGAGACAGACTATGAAACTAGTCTGGTACAATGGACTTCATTAAAGGATAGGCAAATTATTTTCATCTGTAATCTATTTTAAATGGAAAATAGGGCTTTTGAATAAATATTTTTCCTTCAAAAGTTATTAATTTCTGTGGGAAAAAGAGGGATGGTTATTGTTGCTCATTTTTTCCTTTGTTTTCGTAAAGGGTTTGAAAATTATTTTCTGGTTGAATTATTTCTGTGGTTGAAAAAAACAAATATATAAGCCAGGAATGGAAACATCTTTTTATTTTCCTGAAGAGTCAAACTGTGCAAGGAGCTTTCACTTTTTTGCCTGCCCATCTGTAACCTCTTCTGATGATAAAACCCAAGATTGTGGGCTGACACAATGAGCACCACCCACCTCCAGACCCTGGTGGCCATTCCTCTGCCTACGTGCAGATTTGGTAGCCTCAAACCATTTTTTAGTCAAGCCTGAAAGTAGCAAGAGATGCAGTTTTAGCACAGATATCTGTTTTTAAGAGGCAGCCTGCACTTGCACAAGACCATTAACCCTAACATGAACACAAACAGTCTAATAACAGGTTGGTGGAGAGTCTTATTCAAGCCTTGCACATGGCAGTAAATTACTCCCTTGATGAATAAAAGCCATTACTTAGTATTTAGCATCGTAGCAAGAAGCCTCTTCGGCCTGTTCCTAACAGAGATGTTACAGTTAATTTAGTGTAAAATTATCACCTGCTGTACAATAAACAACAAACTGCAGTCAAATAATCTCTTAATAAATGAAAATGTGTAATAAACTGTGTCAGCGCCGCAGAGACTTGGCAAGGCTGAATACCCTAAAGGTACCAATCCAAACAAATTCACCATACAATATATGGCCTATGTCATTTCTGGTTCTTATCAGAGATGATTCATCTGGGATTCCTTGGCACTGAGTTTTACCTCTAAAGGCCAGGCAGTTATTACAATGATATAATTTCTGCCACATTAATTAAATATAATACCTGAAAGCCCCTTTATAGGGATCTATAAATTCATTGTAAACACATGCTGTGGATGAGCATATGTAACCTACCAAATGGAATAAACGTTCAGTCAACTTCCTCTCCTTGCAGAGCAGGGAGAGGTCGAATGATCATCATGCCAAAAAAAAGCAGAGACCCAAAGGTAAGCCTAATGTTGCTTCTGTCGCTCATTATGATAAATATATGCACATTTATAAGTATGTATGTATACACAGACAGAGACCCATGTGTCTGACAGAGAGGAGAAGGCAGAGGGAGCATGAGTCCAGGGAGCACGAGTCTGTGGCAGCAGCCAGGAGGACATGTGGCTGCTCTTGCTGCCTGCAGGCTGTCAGCTCCAACGTTGGTGTACACGGATAATAAAGGCCCCCCCCAAGCCACTGCAGTCCAGTCCAGTCCTTCTGCTGGCCTCTTCCGACTGCAGGAGAGCTGCGGATGTGTGACATGTTGCCGAAAATCTACCTTTGCTGGGGATTCAAATGCTCCTTTCACCCAGTATGAAACAAAAAAACAAAACAAAAAACACACACACAAAAAAAGAAGGGAAGCCAAAAAAGGAAAGGAAAGCCAAGGGAACAAAAGCCAGGCAAGACTTTTTGCAATCAGCCAGGCCCAGACTTTGAGCAGCTTGTCTGAGACCCAAGCTGAGCAGCATCAACAGACTTTCTGATGCATCACACAAGAAAGTTAAGGAAGAGTTTCCTTATTCCCTCGCTGCAATGAGAAGAGGAAAGCAGGGTGTTCAGCAGGCACTGCTTGCCCAGAAGTCCAAGTCCATCCATTTGGAAACCACAAAGAGACCACAAAAAGACTTTGCCTTTCTGTGCCCCAACCCACCCTGGCTGTTTCAGCCAGCACCAGGAGCCTGGTGCCCCTCAGCCAGGCAGGTTTTCTGCTGGTGTGCAGAGCAGGTTGTCTCTCCTGGAGCTGGCACTGGGCATGTCTCCAGAGCCGCTGAGTCCCAGCTTCTGCTCCTGGAGGGAGCCAGAGGGTGGGCTGCAGCACAGGCCGTTCACACTTTCACGCTGTACTTATTCCTGTTTTGTTTCACACAGCTCACAAGGCGAGAGCAGAGACAGCTGGTGACAGCTGAAAACGATGTAGGGTCAGGGCAGGACACGGCAGGATGCAACTACCTGGCAGAAATTTTAAGTAAGCATCACCATCAGGAGCCTTTTTTTTCCCAGAAATGTTAGTCCAATCATGAAAAACTGCTGAATTACTTTTGTTTGTGTGCAGTGTTTCCTATATAGACATTTGTGATCCCATTCCCACTAACACAGAAAAGCCCACATCTTATTATAGAGTCCAACTAGATTAATGGCTTCACTTGAGACCAATGGGGAGCTGCCTGGCACCCTATGCCCACTCTCTCAAGGGCTGCCCACTGTGCAGTTCAGCACTGGATAATCCTTTATGTCAAGCATCCATCTGCTAGCCCCTTTATAATGCAACCCTCACTGGTACAAACATCCCCTCTCCATCAATATTTCCAACCTCAGTCTGATACCTTGGGCAGCAGGAATGACCTTTCCAGCACACTGGCTCACACCTATTTTCCAAGCTGTTGCTGGTATCCTTACACAGGCAATTGTGCCCCAAAACTGCTTTGGTCCCCACCTCTCCAAGGTGACTTCTGCAGAAGAACAATGGAACAATTTCTGCCAGGCTTTCAGGATAGGAAAAGAGTCTGTGCTGATGCATGAATTCAGCTTGGCATCTGCAGCCAAACCAACACTATTTTAGTCCCTACCTCCAGAAGATGTCCAGCGTGTCTTTGTCCATGCTAGCTCCCATCTAGCAGGTTGACGTGACACCACTGGAGACCCATAAGACGTTTGGGTGCTGCTACCGGGCTGGGTGTAACCTCTGTGATGGTTTGGGCAGTAATAAAGTTCAGGAGTCCATGGAATAACCACACCAACTGTCCTACAGCTCTTGTGGGGCACGTACCATACTGGGCAGCACTGAAGGTAGAACAAGTCTCTCGTGTCACTGGTACACCCCTCCCCTTGTTAATGTGAAGGGGCCCTCCAGCCAGCAGCTGTTTCCCAAAGACAGGATCACCCAACCCATGGCAGATGTTGGGCTTCTGAGCCACAAGGGCCTCCACGAGTGGGGCTGGAGGCATCAGTTTATTCATTTCACACTGCCGCAATGGCAAGGCACACATCCAACACACATCCCTCTTGAAAGGCTGAAACCAATCATTTAAAAACAGGAAATTAGAATGACAGCTAGAGGAGACATCTCCTCCACCCAGCTCCCTCCTTGGGAAGCTCCATTCCTGTATAAACATCCTCTACTGTTAACTTTTCTGGACAGCATTTGCCTCAAGCTACAAGAGCAGGGCCTTTTCTTCAAACTGAGTTAAGATGAGCAAAAGATAAATACAGGATTTTTCCTCAATTACATCAAACACTAATGGATTCTCTGAACATGCCAGCGCCTTCTGATAGCAGGAAGGGGCAGTGCAGTGGTGGAGCTGGTGGCCTCTGACACCTTCCCTGCCAGGGGGCTCAGCTGTGCCAGAGGTGGAGAGCCCAGGCACGCTTCTGCTGTGGGGGGCAGCTGATATCTAAGTTGGCCTCGGGGGGGGGAAATTAAATGTAAAGTACTCTGTGCTTCAAGCTGATACTAAGGTTTTCCTCACTTCCAGAATCTTTTCCTCATGGAAGAATGCTTTTGATCAAAATGATGAAAGTATCACTATGTTGAGCAGTTTAACATCTGCACCTCCCGGTGCAGCCTCTGCTCTGTTACACTGCCCACATATGCCTGCAAAGGTAAGAACAAAAGTAAAAATTAGCAGTGTAGTGAAAATACTTTTTTCTTCCATTATAAGGCCAGCAACAATCTATATATCCATTTTTATTGATACAAGGCTTGAGAAAGTTCATGTCTGACCAGCAGTTTGAGGTGGGCAGGCTGCCAGGCACCAGCTCTCAGAGCCAGAGCACAGAACTGGGCCAAGTCACCTCCAGCAGGTTTCTCTCAGAGTGACACTGTCTGAAGGAGTGGAGAAAGGGAATTGGATAGTAAAAGGCTGAACATAATCCTTCAGCATTTAGTTATAAAACAGATGGAGAAGCACTCTCCCAACACTGAGATGGGATCAAGAAGAGAACTTGGAAGTTGTGTGGAAGTTGTCTTTGCACATTCTTTTCATTCTGGAAGTGGAGGGGAAGAGTGAAGCAATTATGTTTTTATAACAGTGATTTTTGACCAGAAAACTAGAGATGTCTTTGGAGACCCCTGAGGGGACCCTGACACCCATGGGTGGCTGTGCTCTTCACCTGGCTGAACACATTTGCATAGGGGAGACATCTGCAGCTGCTTCTCCTCAGGCAGAGGAAAGCCGACAAATCTATTGTCTGTGTCTGACACAAAGGAGAAGTTGCCAATAACAGAATGCTGTAGAAAACCTCATCACTTCCAAGAGGGGCCAAGCCTGGCTCAGTCTGATCCCTGAAGCCAAGGGCAGCTGATGCTACACCAGGACCTGGCCACCGAGTCCCTGCACTGATCAAAAGGACGTCACAGCAGCGGGACCATTGATCTGCCTCACTTTATGGTCCACAACTGATGCCTGAGAGGAAGCACTGCCTGTGAACCCATCCACCACAGTACAGAAACAAAAGTGAAGCAAACGGGCAGAGCCGAGGGCAAGGCAACCCGGGGAGGGGAGGGGAGGGGGGGGGGGGGGGGGACCCACCTGCTGGTCAGTGAGATCGCAGCTTCTGTCCCGAAGGGCAGCAGGGCTGTATCTACATCCCCACAGCCTCCCACTCTCCTGCATCTGCCCGCTGGCCGCTCAAACAGTTAAACCACCCCAGCCCGCTCTGGTTTCAGTTTATCACACATCAGGTACAGCTCTCTCGGTGCTTGCTGTCTCTCGTGATGTTTGCTTCCCTGGAAACGTCATCCTATAAAAAATACCTAATTTGGTTACAGGAGGGTGTTTGGCATTTTTTTCTGAGGCTTTTTTTTTTTTTTTTTTTTTAACCAAGAAAAATCACTTTGGGCTCCTATAA
>JAWWES010000001.1:30347664-30359968 GCA_035583135.1 Lophotriccus pileatus
TTTTTTTTAATACATGGGGTAGGATAGAATATTTCTCAATTCACAGCACATGATAAAACAGCCATGAACAACTTGAATATAATACATCTTCAATAGAATTGACCATAAGTATATTAGAAGAACCTCCAAAAAATAATTACCCTATTACTGCACTGTGACTTCACATCCAATTTTGTTCACCTCACTGTATAAAATGGATGGAATAGATGACTTTTATATTTTTAATAATAATGAAATGTTCGGGGTTTGATATAGAAGCCTGGCTACCAAGGTAATAGGTACATATAAGAACCTATTCAGAATAGCTGTGAGAATAGGAATTGCTGTTAAATTGCAATGAAATACTGGAGCATATCAAATAATATTTGAAATCAAATAAAACTTGGAAGGCCAATCTGCACTCATTTTCAAGCCCTAATCTTATCATGAAGAACACTTTTTTCTTGATGGAATCTCCTGGTTTAGACACATACATGATATTTAGTTCTTCAGTAAAGGCCACCAACTTGACTAACTTTGTGACTCACTCCAGATTCACACTTGTGCAATAGCAAAATTCATATGAATAGTCCCAGTCACTTGCTAGATGCGCTTGGGAAATGAAAAGACAGTTATTTCACTCACAGATAGTCTCCTGGTCTTACAAAAAAACAGATATGAAGACATCTTCTTTCTCCTTTACAGAACAACCTCTAAGCCAGAAGAATAAAGCCCCCACTCCCCCAATACCTTCACTTCAGGCATCTCCTTTCCATGTGTTGAACCAAGCATAGCCTTCTGAGATGGCAAAGTAACCACATTATTGTGTGATAACAGAGGGAAAAGGTGATCTCGTGGTATTGGCACAGCAGATCTCAGTACTGGTTCTGAGACATGTTTTCAACACTTGTTAAACTTTTAGGACTCAGCCCAGAGATTGTCTCAGTGAATCCTCACCAGGACAGTAAGTAGCATTAACGTTCCCTCTGCCCCCCACCTGGGCTGCCTCTGTCAGCCAGCACGACACCACAACACGAACAGGGAGTAATTGAGCTCTGCTCCCACTTTCTGCTCTGTCCTCCAGATAAATTGTGTTAGTTTACTGGCAAAATCTAGTTTGTGTTATTGTTTGCGCTTCATAGTCAATATGGATATAGAAGAATAAGCTGAAATATATGCCTTGTGCATCATTAATAACAGCGTGGTCTCTCTGTAGCTACATGACAATTCCCTAACACTTTATTTAACAGTAAGCTATTTATCATGTCTGTTGTATCACAAACAAGTAGTTCGGTATCCCCAGTTTACAAGAAGCACTATTCTCTGTGCCTGTTTGTACTGCTTATATCGAGACAGACCAACAGTCTGAGTGCCAGCTTTCAACTTGAAAAATCCAGATTCAGTTCCCTGGTGTAGCAAAAAATGATCCAGGCTTCAGTTTCCCCTTCATAATATACAGATAAAAATACTTCCTCCTTTTATCAGTTGTTGTGAGGATAAATGCGTTGAAGACTGCAAGTCCCACCAGCACTACAATAGCCATAATTATCTCAAATAGATACACATAGTGCAAGTACAGTGATATTTAATACATACCCTATGTGTATAAACCATGAGTCAGGGCTGATACAAACACAAGCTATGCTAAGGAGTTAAAAATGGTGCTTACTTGTATGTTCTTCCCTGCCTTATGCTCCATTACAGTTTGTGTATCAGAGACCAGCTTTGGCTCTCAGTTGCAGTGGAGAAGGGCTGCTAAAGTCAGTGGGTTTATTTCAGTCGCACACTCCTGGAGGCAGGGGCCCATTGTCTGGGCTGAGACACTCAATCTGGAAGAGAAAGAATAAAAGGGCTTGAGTGTGTGAACTCATTCATTACAATTTGGAATGAACAAGGAAATCAGTGGGATTGTTGGAGGTTAAGCAAGGCCAGAAATTGGTCTTTTATCATTGAAATGCCATAGGGAAAAAAAAAAAATCAAAAAGTAACACATCTAATCCTGCACATCTCTACTCACATCGCTTGCCTTTATTCATTGCAAGCAGTCACGAAGAAACAATCACACACATTTGTGGGACCAGATGTAAAATTTATTTATAACAGAATTTCATAAGCAAGAAAATTCTTTTTCCTTGGACAGAGCTCCAATGAAATTTTGATACGACCTTTATATACTTTCAGGTAAAATAAGATTGTTTGGATTGCCATCCTACGTAAGTAAATTTTCTACAGTAACTTCGAACTCAGAGGCATGAGAACATGCCTCAGAAGTCAGCAAATATTTTTAAGATTGGACCTGGTATTTTTTTAAGAGGAGTTTTGGCAGTGAAAGAAAAGGAGTCGATTACAAAGCTTGCAGTACTGAAGGTACATCATATTACTGGAAAAAGGGGAGTGAAAATTGTTCTAAAAAGCTTCAGCAGCATCTGTGCTTATTTTATTGTACTGGATACCCTTGGCTATAATGACTTTATGCACAGCATCAAAAGCACAAGATGTTTTCAATACCTATTCTACAAATTTAAATAAAATAGTGAGTAACACAATTTTTTTCCATAATGCAGTGATTGACATTACTTCCTGAAACTTTTTACTCTTACTGTTCCAGGACTGCCCTACACTGAGGTCCACAACCCAGCATTCAGACTTCAGATAAACACAGCAGTGAGGATGACTCAAAGCATGCTTGCTGAGCAGCAGTTCTTCAAGCAGGAAATTGGATTCAACCAAGGCCTCCTACCTGCTTTCCTGGGGGGAATCCGATAACCCCTGGAACCAGATTTTGTTCTGATTTCAGCACTGCACATGATAATCTTCCCAATTAAGGCATTTCACCTTTCATTTCCTTTACGTTCCCCACCTCACATGGTAGCTCACAGGGGCCAGACTACCAAGGAAGGGTGCTGCAAAAATTACCATCTGTATCTAAGAGGCTAAATAAAGTAAGTGGTTGATCCTATAGTCTGTTATTCAACCATGAGTCTAACAGAGACCAAACAGACCAAAATCTGAACTGCTAGTGCACACTGCTAATACTAAATGCCAGAGAAAGGTTGCGGAGGTTGAAACTAGATCATCTTTAAGGTCTCTTCCAATCCAAGCTATTCTGTAATTCTGTGAATTTTTGCTGTAGCATTTTCACATATAGTGAGTACAGCTCTAGAAAATGATGTTAAGTGGTGGGGTTTAGGATTCAGTAAACAGTACATTTAAAATTGGTCTTTTTGCTTATTTGAAATCTCCAGATACAGACTGTGTTGCCTGTTAGACTTGATCATGCCCGATCCTGCCACTTTCAGAGTGCATGTGGGTCAGCGAATAGGTTCAAATCATTTGCAGGGTGAGGGACTACAATCTCAAAATGTCATTTATTTATCCTGTTGGACTGAGTAAAGAAAACCATCAGAAAAGCTTTCATAAGCCTATTGGTTTCGATTAAGAAAAACCCCTTGAATGCCTTTAAATGACAATATACAAAGGACTAATGGAGATAGTTACAAATCTGCTTTCTTTTCTCCTTTCCTTTTGAATGAGCTGCTATGCCAGTTTTCTGTGAATCTACCTGGGACAGAACAGGACTTAAACTCACACCTTTGAAGCAAAATAAGGCACTTCACTTACTCTTCCTCTACATCTCTCTGCAGAAGTGTCTGACTCATGACATCTGTTAATAAGGGTTATAATCCTCCCCCCTCATACCCTACACTAGTAGTGCATAGACCCAACAGCCTATTTTCCTAAGGAAATAAGGCTTTTATAGGAATGCTGTCTGTCCATCTGGCTCCCCATCTGTCAATCCTGCACCCAGCAATATAATCTGGACCTGGTGGCTAATTTCACCCCATTCTCTAGAGGGGTAAAAGCTTAAAATATATAAATATCCTACATGTATTATGAAAATCAGTGGAGTAGGAGACAAGGCAAAGCACAGCTCATCTGAGTGAAAGGCGGTGGTATAAGCTCGTTAGTTAATTGCTGGGCTCAGGCTGCCAGCTGGCCAGTCTGTACATGCAAACTGGCCAGCTCAGCTACCTGTTAGTGACTTCTTGGATCTTCACACAATGCAAACTGGCCAGCCAGCAGAAGAGAGGAGACCTTTGTACGGGGAATATGTATGCACAGGGAAGACAAAAAAATGAAAAATAAGACATGCCAAAGGCTGATGTAAAAGAGAAAATGGTGTTATTGAAGTGGAGAAGAAAAGGAAGGATGGGGGGTGTGATTTTGTGACGGAGGGATTTAAATTGCTAATAGAGTGACTTGGTTGTTCCTCCTGTGTTAAAGGGCAGGGTTGGACAGCTTCTCCAGTGAGGACTTTCCTTCTCTTTTGTCTTCAGAGCTTAAGAACAACCACTCTGTTAAAAGTAAAGGTCCTTATAATCCTATAACTTGTTTCAGATACTTACAATTAAGGAAAGAGCAGAAGAAGAGGACATGAGCAGGAAACAACCTATGGAATGAGTCTTATTATTCCCTCTCAACAGCTGGTAAACATCAGCACCAGAAGACAAACCGGACTACATTTCAAAAGTTCAATTTAAAACGTTCTTAGTAAAGGCATGCAGAAATTTGCCACAGTGTTGAAACCAGAGCATCCAGTCTCCTACTCTCTGGTGCTGGAATTTCCCTGGTGTACATGGCAGCAGAGTTGCTCTGCTCACCTCTGCATTCAGCTGTCAGACACCATGTTCGGGCGTGAATTACTACCCTTGATCTGTCAGCGGAGAATGAAAACCTACTTCTGTCTAGGTCCTACCATCAGTTAAACAGATTCCCACTGCCACTCCTCTTTCAAGTAAGTTTTGGCATTATTTAGTACCATTCCACTGTCAGAACACTTGGTTTTCCCCATTCCCCTGCTCCCTCACCCCCTCTATGCCTTTCTGTGATTGATGCATGTTCAACCACAGCATAAAACATAAAGCAAAGCATGCAGAATGGGCAAACACCTATAAAATCAGCTGAATTCAGGATTCCCAGTGTCAGATGGTAAGGCACCCAAGCTAACCTACTGATAAAGTATGTGGTAAGCAAACCTTGTGATCTACGCAGATAGCTTAAGCTTCTACAGTGCTAATTACTATTACAACCTTAAGCTAATATTTGAGCCTTTCTTTTGAGCAAGGATGTGTAACAATTAGATTACAGGATTTGGAGCATTACAAAGAGAGATAAAAGCAGCAGTTTCGTCATGGTATGTGGTATTTTGTTTACAAAGAGATAATAGATGAGGGGATAATAAGAATTTAATAACAACTATTCTATTTAGGTCCAAATTCTGATTTCAGGTGGATATGGCCAGATTTAGAATGACCTCTTGCCTGCAACAGAATTATTCTGAATTTATTCAGATTGAAACATGCAGATCTCTAGTCTGGGACCACTTCACAGGGAATTGTGCTGAAGAGCCCAGCATGGTATATGATGAGTTCTAGCTACTTACAACAGTAAGTAGTAAATATTTCCAAAGGACTGAGATTGTATATTTCTCTTTATTTCTGTCCTGAGCATCGCTGAGAGCTCTGATGGCACATACGGCACCCTAGTCCTGCTGGCACCTCCAGCAATGAAAAGGGCCCTCTATTTTTTTTTTTGCTCTGTATGATCCTTAAGCTTTCCTTTTCCCCCTTCTCCAAATGTATGTGCATGTGTAAAAACACAATATGCTTGAATACAGTGATAATGCATAGAAAAAAACCAAACAACACTGAACTACAGAGGAACAACTGTTCACTCCAGCAGCATGCCAGATTTAGTATATGTTATGTTTTAATGTGCTTGGGAAAACATCTTTAAAACTTTCTAGAGTGTATTAAAAAGAAAAGGAATTTTTTCAGATAATATTTCTATGTCTCACTGGTTTGTTTTTTATTTCTACTCCTAGGCACCAGAGGGAAAAAAAAAATCACCCCATGTCCATAGCAACACACAGCTCTTCTGATGAACCATAGAATTCCTTGCCTAGGAGATAAGTCAGCTCACACAAATGAGCAATAGGCCCCTGAAATTTTGTTGTTGCTGCTGAGATCATAGGAAATATATGACAAACACCCACACCACCAAAAACTGAAATTGAGAGTTTGCTCTGCTTTAGAGACTAAAATCAAACTTCTAACTATGAGAGTTTTTCACGTATTTATCACCATTTCCTGGAAGACAGAATCAGTCACACAAAACAAAGTTAATGTGTATATCCACTCAGGAATATTAAAAATGCTATTACAGCATTAAAAAATAAACATATCTGCCAGCAGTGGATTTAAAGAAAGCCTCAGAAGCTGAAAATCTTGTCCCAGAGTCACAAACAGCAACAACAACAAGCAAAGCAACTTAACAGAAAAAGACAAGTTTCCTTGTTTTAGCAAGTCCTCATTCTCTTTTAGTCTATCATAAGTATAAAGGAAATGTAAAAGCAGGCAAGGCAGCCAGGCAGGATATTTTTCCTTACCCATAGTCACCAAGGTCCTTTCAGAGAACTGCATCTTGCAGACAGATGATATTTGGTTGAAAACTTGAAAAACAGGTTTTAAGCAAAAACTCTTCTGAGAATTAGATCCAGATTCAAGAGGCTAAAAGCATCACTTGAAACAGCCAGTTTAATTTATTCAAAGAAAAGCCACATAGCTCAAGGACAGGTAAGTAGGTAAATAAGCCATTGTCAGCCCCTTCTTGGCAAAGAAAGGTACCGTGAAAAGCCTGCATTAAAGGAGATCTCTGCGTGGGAAATGAAGGAGCCTCAGGTATAGACATTTGATTTATTTCTTTTGAGTGTGGCACAGGGGAGCATGCACTGGCTCAACCTGTTGTAATCTAACATGTGGGTTGCTAGTTGTTGCAATGATATTGCAGCAGCCTCTTCATTAAAGCAGCTGTGCCTTTAGTAGCAACAATTAATTTCCTACATATGAAATCAAGGCATTGTCACTGTTGCTATTGTTCTCTTATTGCTCTTTTCTCCCCCTTCACCACCTTTTTTTCCCTTCTTTTTTTTTTTTTTTTTTCATAGTGAACAAGAAGGAATACAGGGAAGGATGGATATATACTATATGTTTCTGATTTCCTCAGCTGACAGTCCTTTTGCTACTTCATTCATTTCGCTTTAATAGGATATTCTTGTTACCCACCTACTGTATCTCAGGGAGGAAAATCCCAGCATCAAAAGATTGAAAGCTGGAGGTAAAACTTGCCTCCCTGCAGCTTTAGATGAGGTGAGGATGAGACGAAGTTATCTGGTTGCTTTGCAAACAGTATTAAGACAGTTCAAGGAAGTATAGGTAAAGGACATTTTCTTCCCCATGAGTTAATCTCCAGCAGGCTTCTGCTCTTTCCAAAAGCAGAGAAGATGAGAGAACAGTCAGATATATTTTTAAAGTGTACAACTGTCAAGAAGTGGTCAGAGGATTTCTTCCATGTGAAATGTGAGTGCATTCTTGTTCAGCTTGTGTAGGGGTATGTGTGTGTGTTTGTGTACACCCAAATGGGACCCTGTGACAGAAAGGTATGAGTGTGACAATCAAAAGGAGAGAGGAAAAAACTCCACAACTGTGTCTGGGTAGCCTTCAGCTGTGTGTTAGTGTGCAGGGATATGAGTGTGCATCTGCACATGGATTCACTTCTAGGCAGCCTTGGGACCACCTGTAGGAGCCCAAGACATGTCCCTCTGCCATACCTGCTGATGAGTTTCAGAGAAAAGGCAGCCTGTGTTTAAAGTAGCCTCTGGTGTGCAATATTAAAACCTTACACGTAAAACCAAAACTGTGTTTGGAGCCCTGGCCACACCTCTGTTTCCCAGCACTTACTCTGGGTTTTAAAATCCAACGTCTTATATAAGTCTTATCTTGGGGGGGGGGGGTCGGGGGCAGAGGGGGGGGCAGTGTGTATGTGAGAGCTGGGTGGAAGACACCTTATTTCTTGGTCTGGTGGGAAATCGAGGGTAAAATCAATGCAACAAGGAACCAAAGGGGATTAAATTAGGTGTTTGTATTGGTGGCGGGGGAAATTTCAGCTCTGCAAACACTAGACCTGACATTTTTGCTGGCTGCTCTGCACAGCGGCAGGATGGAGCACGCTGTGAAGCGTGTGTGTACCACTTCCCTCTGCTGGAGGCAGCTCAGACTGTTACCTGCCTCCCTCTATCTCCCAGTATTTCTATAGATACTAAAAATGCTCCAACCCCTATCATCTGACACAGCAGTGATAATGAAGTGGCCACGAACTATTTCAGTAACTTTCATTTATATAAAAATCTCGGTGCTGACTGGGGAGTGCAAGAGAGCAGCTCTTTCAGCACAGGGAAAAAACAGGACACTAGAGGAAAGGGATGTGTGCTGCAGAGATTGTTTAAACTGACACACTTTGAAAGGAGCCAGAATACCACAGCCTGGACATAACACTTGTTATGAAGAAGAAATCAACTTTCTGACTGCTCGCAGCTTTGCACAGACACACACAGCCTCCCCCAATCCAACACTCTGCAGCACCAGTCAGGGAGTGCTTTGGGGTTGTTTAATATAACATGGTGTCCGTATAACCATGCACTGATCAAGTTTGTTTTGGAACTTGTGCAAGATCATAGGTCAAGGAAACGTGAGGGACTGAATGAATTAGTGAAGAGAAGAGGAATCTGTCTGCAAACTGTCTTCCCTGCTTAGTTCTTCTATCTTCAGATATTAAAATACCTAGTATGATACTATGTAACTGATAGGTCTCTTCATCTAATCCCTTACTTACAGGTTGTGAACATCAGTGGTTTTATGACCAAGGTCAACTATAGACTGTAAAAATGGATAACCCAGACAGAAATAGATTTTATTTTTCTATCTCAAGTATGTTGAACATTTCCTGTTTAATATGCTATATTTGCCCTTAGATATATACTAATGACATTCTTCATTAGCCTCGTGGGTTGAGCCCCCAGCTGGACCAGTCCCAACAAGATCAGGTTGGAAATGGCTTTGAGCAACCTGGTTTAGTGGAAGGTTCCCTGGCCATGGCAGGGAATTTCTTGTTTACTTACCATTTCCCTCAGATAACCTGATTTTGTAAAGGATGTGTATTGTCCTAACTTTCCTGCTGTGTTGATGCCAAGGTAGACAAAACTACCTCCTGAGTCACAGTTACCCACACCACTGTTGAAATAAGGCTGTTTCTCTGTGCTTTTTACTGAATTCATGTTGTGCATTCATACTGAATCTTCAGTTGTAAATCCAGCCTCAGTAAAACAAATCAACCTCTTTTGTAAGAAAAATAGGGAGGGAGGAAATACATCATTTCACTACCTATTAATTTATTTTTAAGGGAAGAGGAGTGGCAGTTGCCTCACAAAGTGAATTATGACACCCATCTACACCTATAGAGATGCTTGCTGCAAACAGGAGGCATCTCTGCTTTTTTTTTGCTTTTTTTTTTAAATTTTTGTTAAATGAGCAGCCAAATGAAGATGTAAATAAAACAAACAAATTTTCAGTATCCCCTATGTATGTATCTCCATTGGCATTATATTTTGCACCAGAAGGATGCTATTGAGCACCCCAATCTGTAAGCCTCTGCTTACTGTGATTGGATATGCCAATCACAGTAAAAAAACCTTGGAGTTTTCTTGGAGCAAACTGGACCTCTTTTAGAAAGAAGTGAAGGGGAAGATGGGTTTCAGAAGTTCACCTGACATGTTAGAGACACTAATAAGCATTTACTCTATGGGACTAGAGTAGAGGCAGCTCAAAGCAGCACAGCAAATAATTTATAATGTGGATGTCATGTCTTCAGAATAAAGAGTTTCAGTCTGTGAACTTGCTCTTGCCTGCTATGCTGTACTGTGCTGCTCAGGTAGCTGTAGATCAAAAGACCAGAATTTGAAGTGCCCTTGTTCACTCAAGTACAAGTATCAAGAAAGTCATGTGATAAAAACCAAAATAACAGCCTGACTGACATAGGAAAGGTGATCCAGCTGAGGTCAGACTGAGGCATCCTAGGCTGTGTTCACACCAGCATTTCTACAGGGATTAGAGGGTTTCAACAAGTAGGACAGATCTCGTTATGATCATGGAAAAAGACTGCTGAGAAGGTCAGACCCATGGTATATCAAGATATTCCTAGACATCAAGGCAGAATTCCTCCTAAAGGTCTATGACACAGACAGGTCTTGTACAAAAGTTATCAAATCTAAGTGGAAAAATTAAGGAAGAATGTGATGATCTTTCTAAGCACTGTCCCTCCAGTTAAATGCCTCATACCTGAATTTTGAGAAATTGCACAATGACAGCTGTGTAAAAGAGAAAATATGGGTAATTAGCTCCCATTGGAAAATAATTGCTAAATCTATCCCATGTGCTAAAAGCCAAAGCAGTTATGAAACTGAGGTTAGTCTGTAGTGGCTACTCATACCTTTGGGATTTAAATCTCTTTGGAAGTGTGAGAAACTAGATTTCTGGTTTTGTATACAAACAATTACAACCTCCTTATTAATTACAACTTCCTTATTCATATTAAAAAAAAAAAAAAAGAAGGCAAAAAAATTAGAAAATTTAGAAGGAAAAGGGAAAACATGGAAAAAAAGGAAAAATAAAGACAAAAAGGTAGACAGAATGTTTTAAGATGATATTAAAAAACTGCTGTACAAATGAACAGGAAATAACAGATTTTCTTCTGTCTTCTTTTTTTCTAATAAGGAAATTCTGATTTTCGTACTTCAAGCAAAGAAAGATAACTAAATGAGTGAGCATACTGATTGCACTACAGATGCTTTATTTCCAACAGCATTTGATCTGTGTCTAATATTCCTGATTATCTCCAACTGTATGCAGTAATCTGGCAGCGAATGCCCTTGCAGGTAGGGTAACGTACTGGATGTGATATTAACATTTGAATCTCTCTAACTGACTTTTAAAATTGTTCCCATCCTATTTTTCAAGCATTCCCTGTCATTATTATTCTCCTTTGGCCAGAAAAAAATCTGACAAATAAATAAAATTAGAAAGGGAATACTCTTTGATGGTGATTTCCTGTGCACAGGGAATGAAAAAGAAAATATTCTTCCCTCTCATTGGAGCAACTGCCTGCAGTTGGGTGAGCCTGAGCAAGGACAGTGACAGAGGTAGAGACCTGAGGCAAAGCAAGATCTGGACCAAGAGCTTCCCAGGGATTGTCACATTTGGCTGAGGACAGAGTGGTTTGGCAAGGTTACAACCAGTCCATCATAATGCTGGGGAAAGAACAAGGACGTGAGGCTGATAAGGGAGGAAACACCGACTTCAATTTTGTTTACAAAGATGCCATTTCTTCCCTAAGTTGAAAGTAAAATAAAATATAATAAATAAAAAATCCCAAAACAAAACTAACAAAAGAACAAAACCCCCAAACAAGCAACAAAAAAACAACCAACCAATAAAACCCACACCCCCAAACCCAAAGAGGTACAATATGCTTTTGTAGAAGCGCAATACAAAATAAGATAGCATAAGTTCAAAGACAAGTGAAAACTATTTTGGTCTGTATATGTTAATGCACAGTCAGAGTGCTTTTCTAGCCTCCGTGGCCTCTTTCTCCTCCACACTGCTCACAGGGGTCTAAACAGAGGGTGCCACAGTGAAGTTTCAGCCCTTAGACAAGGCACTGCTGAACCTCAGGTTTGCTCATCCATAAAAGTTAAATAATAAACATTTTCAGACACTTTCATAGTTATGGGCTGTCCTGTGCTAGAAATAAGGCTAATTCTGCTAAAATATTGAATGCAAAGTGTTTTTCCACTGTAAGAGTGTTTTCAGAAAAAGAGTAGCATTTGACCAACAGCTTTATAAACCTCTCTTGGACCTAAAACTACAAGAAATATTATGGATTTAAATATGACTTCACCAATCTTGTGGATTTTGACTTTACACAGTAGTAAGTTTAAGGATCTCTCCCCAAGTGTCCCTGCTCAGGACAGGGCTTTTTCTGCAGGTTTTTTTAATTCATCAGTGTCTAATGCTTTGCTCTATAAAAATGTTTGCAATGATTTGTAAGCAGTCCATGCAAGGGTAGACCCAGCTGAGAGTTATTATTACACTCAGACAACTTTATACATTGACAGAAGATAAAATACATTCATCTCCTTAATACTATGTACACACTTTATCTATATATAGCATTAAGGTGTCCTTACTGACATTCTAACCATAGGATCAGCAGCTTGTGTTTATATTTGTACTTTATTTTTTCTTTAGACCTACCACAATAGTATTCAAACTGAATCAAGATAGCTTTGTTTAGTTTTGTTCCAGACTACATAGTTTTTAACATTGCAGGGACATGGTGGTTCAGAGTATAACTCTTCAGAGCAGGAGTCTGG
>JAWWES010000001.1:30360068-30377263 GCA_035583135.1 Lophotriccus pileatus
GTCTAATTTCCAATTTCTTTTTAACTGAAATGAATATGTTGAAAACTTCTTAGAATAGTAGTCCTGGAAGCTGTCTCCAAAAGAATACACTCTGTAAGAGAAACTCCTCCAAACTACTCCAATAGTGCACCTCAGCCTTTTTCTGCATGGAAATGCTTTTAGATGTGGAAGACCTGATGACACAAAAGTTCCTATGTATATCCCTCTGGGGCATGGCAGTGCTGAATTGCTTGGCAAGGCTGAATGGAAAAATCTGTGCAAAAAGCTGCCCTTGCACTTGCTCATGCAAATAGAGGGCTTGTGTAGATCTTAACTGAGTAATGATCTGGAAGGCAGAGCCTGTTCTTGACCAGGATATAGGGTATTTTAGAAGTTAGAGTTTTATGGAATGTATGGAGGATGCTGAAAGGTTTGAAGAAGAGAAATTCTTGACAGAGGACCTCTCTGAAGGGCTCTGGTCTTTTGGTAACATTCTCAGATAAATTTTCTTGGTTGTAAGAGCCTGGAAGAATTTGAGTGAAAAAGTACAAGAAGCTGAGAGATAGTAGAAAGAGTCTTAGAATCAGGCAAATATAAGTATGAAAAGCATCTAAGAGACGGGAATGTCTGTGAACCTGATAGGAAGTAGCACTAGAGGCAAGGTGCCTCTTATAAATCCACAGGGTCTGTGTCAGACTACAAAAGGAAAACAAAAAGCAAGGAAAAAAAAAACAAGGAAAAAACACACACAAAAAGAAAAGGTTTAATGTTAGGTTAAAGAGGGCAATGTTATCTGCCTCTTCTCTCACGAGACTTCACCTGGAATACTGTGTTAAGCTCTGGGGTCTCCAGCATAGGAAGGACATGGACTTGGAGCAAGTTCAGAGGAGGCCATGAAGATGCTCAGAGGGTTGGAGCACCTCTGCTATGGAGACAGGCTGAGAGAGTTGTGGCTGTTCAGTTTGGACAAGTAAAGGTTCCTTAGAGCACCTTTCAATACCTAAAAGGGCTACAAGAGAGCTGGAGAGGGACTTTTGGGCAGGGCATGTAGTGACTCTGTCAGATCTGACATATGACAATTATACACCTTAAGAATTCAGTTATACATATTAATAATAATTATTAAATATTAATGAGACCACACACACACAGAAATTTTTTTCCAATGGTGGACTTGGACATAAAGCACCATTTATGATCATGAAAACCAAACCTTGTCATCCAATCACCACCACCATCTGTCTTCATCTCTTGTGCTGTTCTATTTTCATAACAACCCTTCTTATATAGTGAACATGTAGAGTTACTTGAAGACAACATCAGTGATGGTCTTTTTCTTGTCACTGTGGCAAGGAAGGTAAAGAGTTATAAAGCTGCTGGCAAATACCTTTCCTTACTGACTGAACATCACTTGAGCATATGATATGCATAGCAGCATGCAGAATGTTTGACAACCCAAATCTTTCCTTGTCAAAGCAGGAGCAGTACCTGATCTCATGGCTACAATGGCTTTGTTCCTTGAAAAATCTCTAGCAGCTACTGAGTTTTTCAGATTTATTCTAGAACAACGTTTTAAGGTTGTCTGTTGAATGTCAGTATCAAAGATGAAGCTGATTTTATTCCTGTACTTCAGTCTTTTGAGTTAAATACAAGTTTTTGAAATATCTTTTTGAGGCTTCCCTTATTAATGAGTGTTTTAAGAAATAAATGTTGGTTGTAAAAAAAAAAAATTGTTTCACATTTCTGTTTTGTTTCTTCTCATTTAGTAAAGTCTTGAAATCAGACATTTAAAATAGTAAACAGATGTTGCTATAACAATTAACAAGCATTTTTGCAAGTGGGGAGTTAACAAAGCCTGTAAACTTAGGAGTTTCTGTTCTACTCTATATTCCCCCTCCACCTCAGCAGCCCCATTCTTTTTCCTTTTTTTTCCCTTTCTTTTTTCCCCTATGATCTCAGCTCCCACTTCCAAAGCCTGCAGATATCCTGTAGATAATCATTTCCGCTTGATACCCTCCATGCCTCCAGGCTCTCTTCTAACTCTACCAATTACCAGCTGGCAAAAGGCAGCTCATGCTGTGACTGGTTCCAAAATATACGTGATAACTGGTGGTCAGTTCGTACAGTCTGATTGTGCAGGGTCAGACCATGCAGAAATAGACTCATCACAAATTTTCCAAGCTGAAGGCTGCTCCCAGATTTGGAGGGTATCAATTTCAGTCTTTTCCTCCTATTTTCTCATTGATTTTCATGAAACTTATCAGTATCTCATTGTATTTTCTTGGAGATGTGTAGTTCTTGTTCAACATGACTGATTCAACAATGATTTCAGGTTTTACTTAGAGGTCTGATAAACAGATGGACAGACAGAGAAACTGCATAAGGCTTCAGGAACCCAGAGCAAAAACTAGACTATCACCAAGCTTGTACTCTCAGGATCCCAGGAGAGTTGATATCCATGAATACTTCTTCATGACATCACTTGTCTCATCAGAGAGACAAATACTACTGTTCCTTAATTTATACGTGCATCAACAGAAGTGTGAAGAGATCAGGAGACTTCTTAACATCCTAGGCCAAGTCCATGGTGGGTCTAGGGATATTTTCTTGACTGGCCTGCACTGTAACCTCAAAGCCACTGTGTACTCAACTGGGTTTTTAGTAAAGGTGTGGCTTTGTCATAAAGCAGGATTGGGAATAAGGGTGCTAACCATGGAGAATCTTTTGGGATAGCTATCATGTCCTGATTTACTGGATCCTTGATCCATCTAACTTACAGGCAGTAGATACTATCACCTGAGACAACATTGCTGCATGGGGAGAGAGGCAGAAAGCAAAAAGGGACACAGACGTCACTTGCAGGCTCACTAGACTTCTGAAACTTAGAGTTTCGACTTCTGAAAGTTAAAAAAGTTTCTATTCCTGAGCCCATTTTCTGAGCCCTTATATCCTCAGCTTTGCCTTGTATGTTCTCAGCTGCCCATCCTCAGATCCTGCCACATCCCATGGCTCAGTTCCTTTCTTTCCTCAAGGCTCTTCCTGCATTGATACAGGCCATATCCAGTTTTCTCCTGTAACTCGGTTGCTCCTGCACCATCTCTTCTCAAGGTCAGATCCATCCTCTTGATCAACCTTATTCTGTTAGCCACTTCCTCTCCTTGAAGCAGATGAGAGCTCCCTGCTGCAGAATACCCCCAAGGGACATGAGACTTGGATGAAAAGGTAATAAACCTCAAGAGACATAATATCAAACTCTGCCTCACAGTGAAATCAAAATTCAGAAAACCTTTTATTTCTTGACTCTTTCTTGCCTGGAGTTGCATGACTTGTTCTAAAAACCTAGGTCTCAGCTGAATTTCCCTAGATTTCTTGCATATTTTCTTCACAGAAGACACCTTAAAATTCCTTTAACTCCTTGGGCATGACCCTCTCCCCCAGTTTCTATTTCCTGATTTGGTTTGGTGACCTTCTCTTT
Source organism: Lophotriccus pileatus (assembly GCA_035583135.1). NCBI lineage: Eukaryota > Metazoa > Chordata > Aves > Passeriformes > Tyrannidae > Lophotriccus > Lophotriccus pileatus. Next base: position 30,363,523 of record JAWWES010000001.1, read on the forward strand.
ATGAGGTAAGGAGAGTTTAGAGATGTTTACAAGGGAAATTTCTGTCCTTCAATTTCAGCTTTGTTTTCCCAGACTGAATGGCTCTTAAAGCCCTGGGAGTTTGTATGATTAAGGACTCAATGAACACCATGAAAGACTGTGTGATTTGCACAGCTATTGGTATTTTAAACCACAGTGCTTAGATCTTCCTACACCTCATGATATGAAACATGTTTACACTTATGAGTCTAATTATTTTTAATCAAATTAAGTGGCTGCTACATTTTCCCTCTTATCGTGTCCTAAGGAAATATAGCCTTGAGACCATCTCAGATCATTTTAATAAGCCACAAATATTTTGTATATATCTTTTCTTCATTTCTCATATGTAGCTTTGCCAGTGAAAAAAAGGAACAGTGAAAAAAGGAACTGCAAAGAAAGTAACATAATTTATAAAGTCAGTGGGAAGGGAAAGGGAAAGGGAAGGGAAAGGAAAGGGGAAGGAGAAGGGGAGGAGAGAGGAAGGAGAAAGGGAGGGGAAGGAGAAAGGGAAAAGAAAAAGATTATTCCTTGTCTATTTTTCTATGTTTTTCTGCTCATTGATGAATCAGAAATGAAAAAAGTAATATAGTTCTAAATTAGCTACAGAAACTTTGATTTGGTTTCTGTCTATCGTGACAGTTTTCTGTGTGATCTTGAGCTAGCTGTTTCCTCACCTTAAAAAGGAGTATCAAAACATGTTCTTGCATTTTTGGCTGAAATAAATCATTAGTTCATCAGACAAGCTTTGCCTGTCACTATAGCCATGTATGCACATACGGTCCTGATCTCAACTGATGTCTCTAGGTGCTAATGCAATGCAAAGATTCTGCAATCAAAACTTTGCAGTCAACTGTGCTAAGTCATCATTTTGTGAAAATAAAAGCTTTGAGAATCCCATGACAAATAAATAAACAGATAAATAATAAGCAAGCCCACCACACTTCAGATCATGTGGTTTTGGACAGAAACAAGAAATTAGCAGTGGTGTAAATAGCAGCCCCTAGTTCTCCTTTATAAAAAATCTCCTTGAATTTTTTGCCATCCTGCATTTTGCATTTTTTCACTGGAGCACAATAATGTACCTAAAGTGAAGCATATTTTCACACAGCCATCTTGTCACTTGAGTATTCTAGACGTTTATGAGATGTGATAGTCTCAAACCACTTATTTCAGTTAAGGAGTAAATGCTTTCCTCTTATGTGAACAGGATTTAGCTCACAGAGCTGGCTGGGCCAAACCAGGGGCCTTCCACATACAATCCACCTCATTTTTTTCTAGACCAGCAATTCTCAAGTGCCTCAGGACAGCTAGAGTTGGCTATTGGGAGCTTTATGTATGTTCATTGTACTTCTAGATAATCCACATTATGACAGTTTGACAATCAAAGCCATGGTGGCTATGGATTTGTATGGGAACTGCTGCCTAGCACACCTGTTGGCCCACAATTTTTAATGAAATCTCCTTTCTGACTTTCATGTGAAAAATACTGGTTTGTCAAAACTGATGCCAGTAACAAAAAAACATATCAACTTCAGCCTAAACTTGTGTCAGAAAAAAGCTTTCTGTCTGCAGCTAAGTGGTGACAAAAAAGCCCAAAGTCACTCACCCCAAAAGACCTGGCTGCTTGATGACCAGCAAGATCCTCTTGCAACTGTATAAATAATGAAATGTTCATTCAGCCAGAAAAGAGACAAGCTCTTTAGTCCCATGGTTAAAATCTAATTTGGGACGCAAGAAATCTGCACACTGAAGTCCTTGCTCCAATAAACATGCATTTATTTGCCCAAAGAGCTTGGGCAGCTGAAGGTGAGGGAAAGAGACATGCCTCCGGGAGACCCAAGGGGATTTTGATGTCCAAAGTGGCTTTTCTGAACCAAATAGTTACAAATGGCATAGCACATACATGTTGTCTCCCTGCTCTTCTTAAGAGAGCTCAGTTTGACTTTAGTCAATTTTTTTTTTTTTTTTTTTTAAATGAAGAGTTTTGTAGGGACAGGAAAACCATTTCCAAAGCCACCCAACTCTACCTGGCATCCATCACCACAGAAGCAGACATTCAAATACTAATGGTGCCTGTAAAGCAGAAATTGAACTTTACTAAGAAAAATTAAGCCAATTAATCATAGACCAAAACTTCAGAAAAAAAATCAACAACAGAAGCCTTACAGTGTGCTGTGAAAGCTGCCAACTTCTGGGATTTGCAGCAGTCTCACAGGACCAGTGTGTTACTCTGCTTCTGAACAGCTGTGTCAAAAACAGAGCTTTAAAAAGGGCCAATAGTGTTATTGTTTAGAGGGTCATACCTATCTCAGATATGTGCAAGTTAATTCAGACTCAAGATTTTTTGCTTTGTGGAAGACTTTTGGTAAAACTGGGTTAGAAATTACCTGAGGATGGATTGTTTTATAGATTGCCAGGTCTTTCTGTTCCCAGTCTCCTATTGAAGATAGATATATTCATAGACATCTACCTCTTGCTTCTTCTCCTTATGATAAGAGATATCACCAATGCACACACAAATATACAAACATATGGCAGCTATACACAGGAGGAAATGACCTTGCCAGCTGTAATTGCCTTCAAAGGAGTGTCCCCTCACTTTAAACAGTTTATCCTTTTCCATTGACTGTAGCTGGAGCCTCAGCAGTTATTCTTGCAGATGTAAATATTCTGCTTGAAAAAGTTTTGACTTTTTCAAATTGGACAACTGGACTGTGCATAGACAGAGAGGCAATGTCATTTCTCAGCAATGCCATTTGCATAGGTTTTGGTAAACCCGGTTGGCTTGAGGAAGGTGGAATTCACACACTGGTTTTGTGATAGGTAGTGCTGCAGATGCCTGCCTGTTAACATGCTGTGAATAGCTGGATAAGTGCTTTCTGACAGAAAGGACTCTATGCCATGATGCCATAATGCACTTGCCAGGTGAGTCCTGTACTGCCTAGCTCAATGACTGTGGATTTCAACCAAGCTTGGCTGTTGTGCAATGCAAAGGTATTCACCTTTACAATCACTCCCTCCCCTCTCCCAACATCCCTACCAATACTGCTACTTAGAGAGATAGGCAAACTTTATCATCAAAAAACAGATCAAGTCATTTGGCTCAAATCTTCAGAGCACAGCATGTTGTAAAAATAATAATAATAAAAAAAATAAAATAAATCTTCATGTTTGGCTTCTTGTCAGGTTTGTGATGATGTTTGCCAAGTATCTCATGAAGGATGGTTTGGACACTATTCAGGGATCCTCCTGAAAGCAGCACATTCCAGAAAACACATTCCATTTCTTAGGCAGTTTTGCAGACTCAGGATGTGTAAGATGGGCCTTTCCCCTCTGAGAGAACACCAACAAGCAATTATTCTGATAGATATTTTATCCTGGAAGAAGCAGTGGTGGATTCAAGTATTTGAAGATTTAAGGGACTTGCATTTTGGTCCAGATTTCTTTAGTGCAGTCTTACTGTTTGGTGGAGTACTCTGTTCGGCCCATATCCAGTAATACAGTAGTACTTGTCTCTTTTCTAAAGGGCTTGGACATGAACAAGGGAAAATACAGTGAAATATAGAATGCTTCTTTCCAGGGATGGGACAACTTGTGGCAGTGTTTCACCATGCTTTTTGTAAAAAATTTCCTCCTTATAGCTAAGCTACATCAAACTTCTTTTATATTAAAATCACTACCACTTGTCCTATTGCTAGAGGCCCTGTGTCCATAGTTACACAAAAATTCTGGTATACACCTTTTCTCTTTTCTCCAAATATGTGTTTTTGACTTCTTGATGTTTTGCCTTCTTTAAAGAGACTGAACTGCTAGTGATTAATGACTCAAACCTTTGATTACCTGCAATGACAGCCCAGGTTCTGTAAGAGTCTGGACTATTCTTATGTTGGGAACCCCAGAGGTGGATACAACACAACAGGTGGGGTCTCACCAGAGCAGAGGGAGAAAATCACCTCCCTTGACCTGCTGGTCATGCTTCTTTTGCTGAAGCCCGGGATGCGGTTGGCTTTGTGGGCTGTGAGTGCACATTGCTAGCTCATGCCCAGTTTTTTATCCACCAGCTTCCCCAAGCCCTTCTTGGAAGGGCTGCTCTCAATCCCTTCATTCCCCAGGCTCTCTTGATACAGTGGATTACCCTCAACCATGTGCAGGACCTTGAACCTGACTTTGTTAAACCTCATGAGGTTACATGGGCCCACGTCTTGAACTTTTCCAGGTCCCTCTGCACGGCATCTCATCCTTCAGGTTTGTCAGCCATTTCACTCAGCTTGGTGTTGTCTTCACATATGCTGAGGGTGCACATCTGCAGGGTGCAACTTTTCACAATTCTTTTGAACTCCATGTATTGGGTTGAAAATTTTTCTAAACTCAGATGATAAAAATTATGGTGTGGCAGAGTACTGGAGTGGAAGAGACTTTGAGATTCCATCTAATTCGTCCCTTGTCTGAGCCAAATTTATGACATTTCCCACAGATCCTTTCTTGGCCTGTTCTTGGAAGCATATTTTGCCTCTTCAGGGAAAATTCCCATTGTTTATCTACACTTAGCTTTTGAATGTTTTATTAAACTGGACATTTTCATCTGGATATTGTGTTGCTAGTGGTGATCATTTACAGCACATATTCACATCATCTTTGCAGCAGTATTTTAATAAGCGCAGAGTGTACCTCAGACCTCATTTATCTTCAGCCTTCCTTGCATGGACACATTTTTCTGGTCTCTGATCGTTTTCATTTTCTTTCATTGGACATTTTTTTGCTTCTCATACAAATGTGTGCAGTGCAAAACTGGCCATGTTACATCCGCTAATGAGTTAATCAGGAGTAGTACCTGCACCTGACATGCACATCTGTCTGGTTACCCATTTCAATAGGATGGGCTTTTTTCACTGTAGTATATAGTGGCAAGATAGGGTAAAAATTTGCTATGTTATTCAGATACAGATAGGCAGAAATATGTAATAAAATTGTTTCAATTCTACAAACATGGCACTGTTTCTACATGTTTGCAAGATCTCCTTGTTACGTGTGATCTACAGTATTAAGAAATGGAGTTTATTCCATCCTCCCAGTTTTGAGTGAAATATTGAACAGTATCAGACCAAGAACTGACCACTGCCAGCCTTCATGTGGAACCTCTTTTCACTAACACGAAATTCTTCTAGCACATCCACTTCTATTGTAGCTCCATCTAAAGCCGAGATTTATCAAAAGATTGATGTCTCAGAGCCTTACTGAAGCCAAGGAAGAGGGTTGACACTGGGACTTTATCATGGTACTAGAATCATCAAAGATATCTCTTGACAAAACACTTCATTTCTTAAATATTATATGATGAACTACTTCAGACTCTGCTGATTTGAAACCATCTAATTGGTCCAAATAATTTCTTACCATATCTACCGTGTCTTACTATTGGTTTCTCACTCTTTCAGCCCTCATATTAATTTTATTAATTAATTTATTAAGTTATTATCCAATTGCAGTTAATCTTTCTAGGGAAGACTAAAGCAAAAAGGCATTTAATGCTTCAGCCCCATCATCAGTTATCTTCTTTCTCAGTCTGTTGAGTAATGGTCCTGCACTTACATTTCTTTTAGTGACAGAACTGCTTTAGGCAGCTACCAGTCCCTTCCTCCTTTCCATTTGCCGTCTCTCTTTCCCCTGCATTACTGCTCATTTGTGCCAGTACAACAGTTTGCAGGACCGCATGGTGAACAAATTAACTGATTCAAGTTAAAATTAAACGTGTTTTGCTGGGTTACTTCTTCATGGTCTTTCCTTCCTCTTCTTCTTATTACTACTGCGCTTACCACATATGCTTTTGTATTGCTGTAAGTCTTTTGCATAACACTTTGTCCTTTCTTTGTCTCTATGTGCTTGTATTTACATGATTTCCCACTGACTTGACCTGTCTTTCTCACTGTTTCCTAAATTTCATAGAATGGAGAGGCTGATGCATCAGACAAGCTCTTATTAACCTTCCTACATCTTCCACATGATAATCTGAGCCTCAGGGTTGTCTCAGTCAGCTTTTTGGAACTCTTTCCCCCTAGATTTGGTTCCCATGAGATCTCCTCTACCAGTTAGTTGAATTTATCAATGTGTCTTAAGTCCTTTTTGTTTTTTATTTTCAGAGAGTTTCTTTCTCTGTTTTCTTCAAAGGAATCAGGGTATTCACCCTCTTTTGTGTCTTCCTTCTTTATTTTCTCAATCAATTCATATCTATTGATCAGAAGAGTATCTACAAAGGCTTTTATATCCAAAAATTGGGGTGGTTGATGTGAAAAAAAGGCAGCTCCCAAAGAAACCCAGGAATTTGCCATTCTTGCTGTGTTTCTGTCCTGACTGATGTTTGGTGTCAATGTGTCCCACTGACAACAACATCTGGGGTGTGAAATATTCTGGTAGCTATTCATTGCATTCATATCACTTGCCTATTTGATGGTCATTTAGACTGGCCCATCCCCCCACTCTGTTGGCTTCCTTTCTATTTCACTAAGATGGTTTCAGCAAGTCTGTCTCATGCTGAATTCTGTCTGTCAGAGCCAATGATGTCCTTCATCTATAAACCATGTGTTCTCTCTTTTCCACTGTCCTCTCTGAACAAGCCATACCTTTTTTACATCAATATTCCAGTCACATCAATTAGCCTAGCAAACCTTTGCTAAGCCAATTAAGACATAATTCTAATTATGTATTAAGGTTCCCAGTTCCTCTGGCTTATTCCCCATACAGCTTACAATAGTGTATAACCATTTAAAATGTTCAGAAGATTGACCCAGTGGTTTCCTTTTCATCTCCCCTTTGTCCCTTTATGTATACACTCTCCTGTTTCTGGCAAATTTAAGTGCATCTATATCACACACATTTATAACTGGTAAGCAAATCTGGGACCACACATTTTGATAATGAGGTAAAATATATTAATCAAATATTACACTATCAAAATACTAAAATATTCTTAGGCACTTGAATTTTTCAAAGGATGATATTTTCTGAAATATCAGTACAGTTGCTGGACATGTTAATAATGTTAAAATAAGAATGAGTGAAACAGATAGGTATTAGTCAGTGGAAAAAATAATCCACAAGTACCAATCAGACAGATTAGAAATGAGTCATATACATGATTTCTCATTAATAGGGAATTTTTCCAAATGATGTTAGACCATCCTTATGTCTTATCTCCACCACAGGCTATCAAAAGACAAGGTAATATTTTATTTGGGAGCAGTTTTGTTTTGTTTTTTTTTTTTGCCTTGGAGAATCTATTTACAAATCGACTTGAATAGCCAAATTCCAGAGGAGTTCAAACTGCACAAAACAGCCTCTCCCTTTATTTCCTATATTAAATATGAAAGGCTTCCATTACATTCTCTCCTGTGAATCAGTAGCTGTACATCTGCCTGTACATACACAGACAGAGATTCACAGTGAGCACATCAGCTATAGTTTCCTCAAAGATGCAATGAGACAAAAGAATTTAAAAGAAAAAAAAAAGATGGCATGTTCAGCTGTAGAAAATGGCCACATTACACTGTTGCTGTAATAACAAATGGTAATATTTGACTTAGTATTTCCATAGCACTTTTCATCCATCACAAACTTGTACTCTGGCAGCAGGTTTTTGTGCATCCATGGCTTTTCTTGCTGGTATTTTTCAATGCAGGAAACCACTATGCCTTTAATCCCAAACACTTTGAGTGTCCTTTGGTTACCTGAAGCATGTGATATCTGTCATCATTAAATAAACTACTCTTGGCCTCACTGTTATCCTACTATTAATGTGAATCAGGCTATGATATCTGGAGTAGAACAAATATCAGTACCAAAATCTTCAGTTCCTCTGTGCTGCTGGTCTCCACTGAATAACATATAATGTCATTCTACTCATTTAACATATGCAAAACACAGAGGAAATTCCCCAAAAATATAGTCCCAGTGACCTTAGTTTGTGAGTATTTAGTTGGTGAAACCTTGTCATTGATGATCCTTATATTTAATGAGAGAGACCTTGTAATCTAACACTTTGCAGTCATTGTAAACTGAAATTGCACCAAATCAATTAGCTGTAAGGAACAGAGTATAAATAGATTTTATTGTCAGTCAATATAGACTGGCAGTTACAACGGGAGATGGAGATCTCATGGATCCATCAACTTCAGAGGAGCCCTGAGACTGTGAAATCAGTCTGCTCAGTGAAGCACTTGAAGTTAATCAGGGTGGATCCAGCTGTACATGACTCATGCAGATATGGCAGCAAAGCCATGACTAGAAAAAACCTCTCAGCTCCCGGCCCACCACTGTAATGATCATAATGTGTCTCTGGCAGAGCAAAGGCTGCACTGGGGACTCACGTGCTGGGTACTCGCAACACCTCCAAACCACTGCAAAACCCAGATACCTGATTTACTATGCACTGCCCCTACAGATGGGCATCCTCCTTAGAAACCTAATTGCAAACATAGTTTAAAAGTGGTTTCAAACAGATAATAGAGAAATAAGCAGCCTCAGGGGATGGGAGCCCTTAAATCATGATCACCATCAAGTGAAAGTGAATGGCTTGTCTTTCATAAGGATAGTGAAGTGCTGCAGTGCTAATAGAATAAGGCTGCTCACAGCGGACATGGGTATATCTTTCAGCCCACTCTATGTGATAATAGATGTACTAACGTTTTGACTATTGCCTTGTGTTTACTGTGGGCGTTAGCTGAGACATTTCCATGTAAATAAAACATTCATCAAGCTCACAAAAACGTCTGCAGAGCAATTATTGCACAAGAATGGTGAGCACTGGAGAAGCAGGCTCATTCATCCATTCCATATATGTGCTTAGGCTTGTTGCAAAGGAAGATGCCACTTTCAAGGATGTTGGAATTAGGTCAGGTCTCCTGTGTAGAAGCTGTGTGGGCCAAGGAATAGTGCTTGGCATCAGGAGACCTGGTTTCTATTTGCACAACTTCTGCTAAGTTACTCTATGGCCTTGAGCAACTCACTTTGCAGTTCCATGATGCTGTTTTCCACCCATCTGTAAAATGGGGTTAATGGTACTTATCAGCCTTCACAAAGGACTTTCGTGATGTAGAGATGAAAATTACGGTGACTACTAATCGTTTTCACTCTCTCCATGGAGAGAAGCTTTTTTTCTTCCAGGAGTGTGAACACAAGCACATTTTCTGCTAGTTGTGGAGTTTAAGATTCCATTTGCATTGCTGGTAGAGACCTTTCCTATAATTTTTCATTAATGTGATGTGCAACATCTGAGACTGAACCATCTCAAGGGCTGGGTAATATGCAGCCTCATAGTAGTGATGGGCAGAACAACTGAAATTAGACTACAGAGATGGCCAAAGAGGGTAGTGGAAAACAAGTGCTATTCACAGGAACTGAGTGCAACAAGAGGTTGAGTTGACTCACCATGTCAGAAGGATATGTTTAAGAAGCTCTAATGAAACCCATGTTTCCTGGTCTCCAGGTTAGTGAAATAGCCACAAGAACGTCCTTCCTGTCTGCCTAATGTCATTCTGGATTAATAATAGGCTTGCCAGGAAACTTTTCTTTGTAGTTTAGTTTTCATTTTCAGAGTATTTGTTTTTCCTACAGAATGATCACTGACAACGTGCTGCAGTGGGGTAAATATCTGAAATTTCTTAGTTACTGGAAAAGAAGAGCTTCAGAAACCTTTCCTTATTAGCACATTAATTGCAGCTGTCACAGACAGCAATTATTTGCTCAATTTTCCTCAAATTCATCATTTCCTTAAAAAACAAAACCAAATCCAAAACTACAGTAATGAATATTCACAGTATCCTGGCACTTGAAGCCCTGTTTTCATTTCATAGCTGGCTGTGGCTTTCTCCTATCTGAACACCTTGAACACCTTTCAGGCTTGTATGATTGACAGCTGTCCTGCATGCATAGCAAAATGAAATTTAGTCCCCCATATCACAGACAAATGTATTTTGACAGCCTCAATGCTGAGCAGCCTGCCATGCCATTCACCCAGAACAGGTGCAAAAAACAGAGCAAACACCAACTTGTCTTAACTCCAGCGGACATTTCAGGTTTATTTGCAACTACCTGGGTGTGCTGGTTTTGGCTGGAATGCAGTTAATTTTCTTCACAGTAGCTGCTAGGGGGCTGTGGTTTGGATTTGTGCTGGAAACAGTGTTGATAACGCAGGGATGGTTTAGTTGTTGCTAAGCAGTGCTCACACAGAGCCAAGGCCTTTTCTGCTCCTCACCCACCATACCATCAAAGGGGCCTGGGGTGCACCAGGAGTTGGGAGCAGACACAGGCAGGAAAACTGACCCCTACTGACCCAAGTGATATTCGAGTCCATATGGCATCATGCTCAGTGTATGGAGCTGGGGAAAGAAGAAGAGGGGATGTTTGGAGTGATGGCGTTTGTCTTCCCAAGTCACCATTACCTGTAGTGAAACTTGCTGTTCTGGAGAGGGCTTGAAGACCTCCCTGCCCATGGGAAATGGGGAATGAATTCCTTGGCTTGTTTTGCTTGTGTGTGCAGCTTTTGCTTTCCTTATTAAACTGCCTTTATCTCAGCCTTAAGTTTTCTCACTTTTACCGTTCTGATTCTCTCCCCCATCCCACAGGGGAAAGTGGCTGGGTGGGGCAGAGTCACCAACTGGGGTAAAACCTTGACACTGGATAATGAAAACCACCTACAGCTATTGATCTTGCAGCAGTAGGACGGGGAAATATGTCCAGTAATTCCTCTGATTCCTTCAACCATATCAACTAAAAAAAAGCTCAGGAAACCATGTTCCTCACCTTTAGTTTTTCCCTCTGAAAGTTATTTGCCCTCATACACTCCATTAAGAGTGGAGAGTGTAGTCCAGAAGAATTACAGCATCTCCAGGAAACAAGCAATTCTTCCAGAGCAGAGGGACCTCAGTTCTGAAAAACCATTCTCAGGAGCCTACACATGCTTCTTAAAAAACTCCGAAAGACACCCCTTATGTATGTATGTATGTATGTATGCGTGCATATACATATATATGCACAAATATATATATATATATATATATGAACAGTATTACAGCCTTGAGAAATTATGAGTTCTGAAGATGATGGATTAAACTGTAAACAGTCTGTAGGGAGGGATGAATATATGCCTGTTGTTGTGGTGCTGAGGAAGCCATGTACTTTGTCCACTTGCATCTGACAATAAAAGTGCAGGCAATTTCAACTGAGTAACACTGAGCTGGTACACTATATGCAACATCAATTTGTTATGATGGAATATTTAGTATCATTATTTAGATTAGTGCATTTTATCATTAGACAGTGCTTTTATGACCATCTAATGTAACCTACATATCACCTAGCAATTTTTGTAACTTCATGACTAATGGCTAAGCTACAGCATATCTTTTAGAGAGACACCACATCTTGATTTAGAGCCTTCAAGTCATGGAAAATATAACACCTCCAGTGTAAATTGTTCCACCTTATCTTTAGTTTGAATCTGTCTGGCTCTGACTTCCAGTCAGTGGATCTTGTTATACCTTTGTCTGAGGGATGAAAGAGCCCTGTCCCATTGAAAACTGTCTTCCTGTGTAGGTACTTACAGTGTCAGCAAGTCTCCTCTTAACCTCTTTCCACAAGCCAAACACACTCAGTGTCAAAATTATTCTTTCTTGGGGTGGGAAGATTGATGGTACCAAACTCAGGCAACTACTTGTACCTACTTGCCTGAGCATCCCTCTTTAATCAGCGGATGCTCCTTCAAAAGACATTTTAACTAACTTCAAATGTGAATATCCCCTGAAGGTGTCTGTCTCCAGTATCTATTTAACTATTCTAGGGCAAATATGCCTCTCACTTGGTTGCCTCATTTAAGCAACTGAAGTTTGTTGAAGTTTCCAGCCTTTAAATATTTTTTAATCACTTTTTATATTCCTTCTGTTTTTTACACAACTTTTTGGAGGGATAGGCATGAGAAATGGAGGCACATGTCAGCCCTGGCTTCCCCCAGTACCCTAATACATGGTTAGTGATGCCTCCACTGTCCTGTTCATCTTGCTTGCATTTGACCAAGAGCAAAATTAGCTTTGTCTCTTAGCCATCCGCTCCACATTCACAGTTCATATTTAGTACATTGTCTGCAATGACCTTTCAGTATTTTTTCAGAGCTTCTGCTTTCCCTGAATACAGTCCCACATCCCCTAAGGCTCAGAGATATAGAATTTTCAATTTGGGGATATACTAAAATAGATTTGTAGTGTACTTGGAGCTGCCAATCAGGATCAGGGCCTCACCATGCAAACACACAGTGAGAGATAGTGCCTGCCCTGAAGAATTTACACTCTAAATTAGGCAAGACACACAGTAGTAGTGTGTGGATGGTTAAATGGAGACACTGAAAAATGAAGGCCATGGACAGGCTTGAGGTTTCCCAGACCTTCTAACCCTCAGTAGTTTATCAAAGTATGAGACTTGTTTTGCTGATGCTTGTTGCACGACTCCATCTCAACTTGCCTTTTGGTGCAAATCCATGTGGCTGCAGGTGCAGGGCTTCTATCAATTGGCCAGTTCCGTCTGACCCATATCCCACAGGAGGTTAAACATATTCTGTCAGAAGTACGCTTTGATGGATGGCCTCTGTGCTGCAGAAGGTTCCAGGGGCAGGAGCATTACCAAGATGAAGCTTCCTTCTAAAGCTTCTGTTTATGGTTTTAGCTAAGACCAAACTAGTGCCCAGCCATTCCTGGAAACAGTGTCTAACTCTCCAGTGGCTGTGTTTCTTCTCTGTTAGTGTTCAACAGGGCCAGAAACCAGGTAAAGATAAATTTATCTCTAAGGAGCAAAGAAAATGTACAACATGAAGTTCTGCCTGTCTCCTTACTAACACACTTTTCTACTCACATGCTTCAGGGTGACCCACCTAGGTTTTCGTAAGACTCTTTCACTCCAACTGTTCACAACAGGAAGGATTTGAATTATATTTTAGAGATCTAATTGAGATTTAAAGGTTTTTGAGAACATTTAAGTTATCTCTGTCTGCACAGGCTTTCCAGCTGAAAGGCCTGTAGCCAGAGATGCAGATGCAGGAAAACTGCTGCAAATGCGAGGGTGACATGTGGAGGACTTGCTCTGTGAGTTTTTTGAGCCATCCTCTTGCTTTTGGCAGTTGTGCAGTTGTGGGTATATGAGCAAGCTGGAGTTAGGATTTGCATGCTACAGTTTTCCATAGATCCATTCTGCTTCAGCTAAAGTCCATGTAACTTTTTTTGCCCTTAGCAGGAAAATGAAGATTTGACCCTTGTTTAATCTTACTTTCTCTATCATGGCCCAATTTTTGTTCCTCTGTAGGTTTTCAACATGACATGGGAAAAACTGACTAAAAGTGTTGCAAAAACAGGTCTACAGGGTAAAGCCAGACTTTCTGTTGTAATGGCTATCATCAGTTACTTCAGGTTAGAATCAGGTACTGCGTTGATCTTGACCCCATGACACCATCAAAGCTGTAAGGCTGAAATGTAAAATGGGAAAAAGCCAAACCAATCAAAGTAAAGCAGAAAACTGAAACACAGATAGGGTGGAGCTGGGATCGGTGACAGTAAAAGCAAACAGGGACTGGCAAAGGTAGAGAAGGTGAATCTGAACCATATTTTATGGCATTATGGTTTGAAACACCAGCCCTGGAAGGGAAAATGGGAGCTAACACCTCTCCTTTTCCTTCCAGAAGGATATA
>JAWWES010000001.1:30377363-30418487 GCA_035583135.1 Lophotriccus pileatus
GCATTATGGTTTGAAACACCAGCCCTGGAAGGGAAAATGGGAGCTAACACCTCTCCTTTTCCTTCCAGAAGGATATAGATATCAGTTAATTAACTGTTCTCAAGGACAACAATAAAAATTGCTGAACACCTCAAAAAGAACATAGGTAAATTAATTTCTTTGCTTAGTCAATAAGCTGCAAAAAGGTGAAAATTATATATACATGTAGAATATATTTGTTATAAATATATATACTTCTAAACATTAAAAGATAAAAACATTTAAGAACTCTCTATCTATGGTACTGCGTGAAATAAGGAGTAAAAAAAAAAATACCCTACAAACAAAACCTGTGTATTTAATGAATACTAAATAAAAGAGACAATATACATTTCACAGGCAACCTTCATTTTGGATTTTCTGTGTTTTTCAGTGTTTGACTTTGAAGCATTAATAACATTAGTCCAGGCTGGCTTGGGATGTGTTCTGGTTTTTGGTAGCAATGTCATCTTTCTATGTAAAGTGCCTCTTTGCCCTGTGCTACTGTTAGGAAGACAAAGAGGAAAGAGAGGTAAAACCAGATGTGCTGGGTACTAATCTGATTGCTTAACATGTTTTTTTGGAAGATGCTCTGATGATTCAAGCTAAATGAGAACTTGCAGATAAATGGAAGAGCCCCAGGTTGTCAGTAATGAACTTCAACTAACTCACACTGGGCCTAAGCCCAGTAGCACTGGGCATTTTTACCTACCACAGAAGGCAATGATAAGACATGAGTATGCTGGTCTCCCTGTGGATCCAAGATATTATACCACTTGAAGGCAAAATTACATTAGCTGCTTACTGTGCTGCAAATTTTAATGTCTTATAAGCAACGAGAAATTGCCACATTGTAAATTTGGGATAGATGACACAAATCAGACAGACTTACAGGGGATATTCCCATTGCTCTCAGCTCAGTTATGCTTTATTAATACCCTACTTTCTCTTTGTTTACAGCACAGATCACTTTTATGAGTGGGCGAAGTGTATTTTGCTCATTTGCTTTGGTTTAGCATAGGGAAATAAGAGGGAAATAAAAAGAAGGTAAAAGAGAATCACTCCTTGCATCTTTCCTCTTCTCTTTTCCCAGACTTTATACCCACAGTACAGAAAGAGTTGTATTAGTGACAGGGTAAGTGTCAGTAGATACACTTTTTGCTAGAATGATTCTAACATTGTTTCCTTGATGATATGTAAATAACATTGTGGTAAGCCTGCTTGTTTCCTGACTGGGGACATCAACCCTTTGCTTTTTCCCTTGGATTTCCTTTTGCTGCTGCCAACAGTTCTCCTCCTATAGCAGGGACAAGAGTGCACACAGGACTGCAGGCCGTGTTCCTGATGGCACACACACATCTCTGTCCTCACCATACACACGCTCTTAGGCAAAAAAAATTGCTGTTAGCAGAACATTGCACACCCTGCCCTCACTGCAGCCTCTCTCTGCAGTGAACGTATCAGTGTGGCAGTGTAAGAGAGAACCAGTGCACATTATCATTTGTGGATACTTTCTGATGTCCTGCAGATGATGAAAATGCACAGAAATCCCTGACATGATCATTCTTTATCATGTGGTGTTCACTAGAGAGGTAAGTTGCCCATAAAAAGTCTTGGGGAAATTGATTCACCTTATTGGGTGAGCAGTCAGTAAGTTGGATGTGTACAGTTAAACCCTGGGGTACAATAGTGAACCCCTCTGCAATGAAAAGGGACAACTTCAACTAGATCAAGTTGCCTTATTCAGCCTGATCTTGAAGATTTCCAGGGATGGGACATCTACCACCTCTCTCTGCAACCTGTGGCAGTGCTTCACCAAATCTACCCTCTTTAGATCTAAACACCTTGGCCTATGGCAACATGCCTTGCTAAAATGTTTGTCCCTATCTTTCTTATATGACCCCTTTAGGTACTAAAAACTGTGACAGGGTCTCCCCAGAGCCTTCTCCCAACTCTCTCAGCCTGTGTCCATACCAAAGGTGCTCCAGCCCTCTGAGACCTTTGTGGCCTCCTCTGGACTTGCTCCAGCAGGTGCATGTCCTCATCTATTGGGGACCCCAGACGTAGTACTCCAAGTGGGGGTCTCACCAGAGTGAGGGGATAAAAAAATCACCTCCCTTAACCTGCTGATCATGCTTCTTTTGATGCAGCCCAGGATACAGTTGGCTTTGGGAGCTGCAAATGTACATTGACTGTTTAATATCTCTATCAATGACATAGACAGTGGGATCCAGCTCATGTCCAGCTTTTCCTTCACCAGCATCCCCAAGTCCTTCTCAGCAGGGCTGCTCTCAATCCAGTCATCCCTCAGCCTCTTTGATAAGGGTTGCCCTTACCCAGGTGCAGGGCTTTGCTCTTGGCCTTCTTGAACCTCATGAGGTTCCATGGGCCTGCTCCTTGAGGTCGTCCAGGTCCCTGTGGATGGTGTTAACCATACCACCGAGCTTTGTGTTGTCTGCAAACTTCCTGAGGGTGTATTGGAACCCATTGTCTATGTCACTGATGGACATATTAAACAGTACTGGTCCTGGTACAGACTCCTGAAGGACACCAGTTGTCACTGATGTCCACCTGGACATTGAGACATTGACCAATACTCTCTAGATGTGATCATTTGACCAATTTCTTATACACTGAACAGTCCTACCATCAAGTCCCTCTCTCTCCCATTTAGAGAGAAGGATGTTGTGGCAGATCATGTCAAAGGCTTTGCAGAAGTCCAGATAGGGTGACACCCATAGCTCTTCCTTAGTCCAGTGATGGAGTCTCTCCATTGTAGAAGGCCACTAGGTAGGTCAGGCAGGACTTCCCCTTGGTGAAGCCACACTGAGTGTCTTGAATCACCTCCCTGTCCACCACGTGTCCTTAGTAGAGCCTGTAGGAAGATCTCTTCCACGATCCTCCCAGGCATAGAGGTGAGGCTGACAGGTTGGTAGGTCCCAGCATCCAGATTTCTATCCTCTTTTAAGATGAGTGCATGCTTTGAAAGGTGGGAGTATGCTTATGCACAAGACTGTTCCTCAAATACATTTAACTTCTAAATGAATGGGTTGAAAGTGTGACAAATTCCATCCAGAGCAATCCATTTTCCTCTGTCTTACTGCTGATCTCCATGCTCAGACACACAGTAATATTATACGCAGAACTTATGAGATGCTCACACGAATATTACAGCTGCCACTTAGAAGAGTGGTGAGGAGGTAGTTACAAATGCTGCATTGTCAGTTTGCAACAATAAAGAATCATTTTCATTCCTTGTGCACAAGAGCTCCAATTATAATCTAATTCAATTCAGATTAACTGTGCTTTGATGGCATTTCTATTACATAAAAAATAAATTTATTAGCGAACTATAATGTGTTTTGACTATAGTTCTAATGCTAATAAGGAGGCTGTTTAACTGCTTTAATGCTGCATTTTAACCACAGTTATAAGCTATTTTCTCAAAATTTATAATCAGGGTGTGCAAATATTACACTAGAAACTCACAGAAAGGAAAATTATCAGGATTTACAGGTGAGTTGTTAATAAAGGCTTATAATCCATTTGGTTTAAATCCCACCCATTAAGAATTTTTGTTACGCTTTTATCAAAGATTCTTTCCATGTGCTTCGTCCCTGGCTAATTGCACAGTCTGGTGAAAGGTAGAAAACGTGATGGGATCAAATTAACGCTGCTTTATCTAAGGATTGCTAATGACTCATTGCAGGTCTATCTGAACTACAGACACCTAATCTTGTTATAGCACCAGAGCTGAGTCTTTATGTTCTGTAAATGATCTTGATCTTGTGAGCTTCTGTACCACCAGCCTTTCCAGCAATCCTCATCCTGTCTCTGAGTTTCTGATGGGTTTGTATTCTGCTATTTTAAGTGCTGCTCTGGGCTCTTGATGATAGGGTGCTCACTCTTGCCCTCTTTACCCAATGCCCTAATGGATGGAGGCTTATCACTAATTAGCCTTTCTGATTAGGGGAGCACATATTTATATTTCCACGCAAGGCTGTAAGACATGTGTTTGAGCTAATACAAAAGAGAACCCAAAGCAATCCTCCCTCCTGCACAAAGGAATCAGAAAGTTGGATCAGTGCCTACATCACTTTGCTGGTCTTCAAGCAATCATTTGCCTTTTGCCAGACTGTGCACAGGATGCTGGCATGGAGATGGGAGGCTGACCGTTCTGCTTTTTGCCAAAGTATGAGGGGCTCTATGGAGTTCAAACTAACTATGACACTTTGAGGAAGCACACAGCACAAACTTACCCCTATTTACTGCAGAAAAGACCTATCCTGACAGTCCATCTCAAGGTAACTGATAATTTTTGTGTTGCCTGCATTTGAACTGAAATGGCCACTGGTTGGGCAGCTTGCTTTAGTAAGTAAGGAGTTGTCTTGAAGGAAGCTAGATCTCACAGCTCTAGAATCAGTCAGAAATGGATATAATAACAGAATGAAAGTTTTGATTACTCCAGAGTGATATCTATGAAATTTCTGTTTTAATTACATTCTACAGTGATGGAAAACCAGACCCATGCTGTACTTATGAATTATTTTCTATTCCAATGTACCTATCACTGATGCTGTTAGTTTCTGTGAACAGAAATTAACACTTGTTTTCTTTTTGTCTTTCACAATTTCTTTTCAGGAAAAAAACACTATTACTGGAAAGTCATCATTGAATCAAATTATATCTGGGGGAAAATAAAA
This sequence comes from Lophotriccus pileatus, assembly GCA_035583135.1. Lineage (NCBI taxonomy): Eukaryota > Metazoa > Chordata > Aves > Passeriformes > Tyrannidae > Lophotriccus > Lophotriccus pileatus. Next base: position 30,382,085 of record JAWWES010000001.1, read on the forward strand.
AAGAAAAAAACACAAACTAACCAAAACCAACAAAGCACCAAAAACCAGCCCACCCAAAATTTGAAGTAATATCTCCCAAAAGGATAGACAGAAATGCCAAAGGCAATTTGGACCATTAGTCAGCTTTCTCCAATTATTTATGATAAGCAATTTATCCAATCTTTTTAATAGTCTTATGAGGAAAATGCATTTTCCACAAACAGATCAACAAGTTAGTATTTATTTTTTTTTCCTCAGCTTCAATCTTCTTTTTATTCCCTAACAAACATCTGTAAACAATATATCTAAGCCTCTGAGTTCGTAATTTTCTTTGCAAGTGCAGTTGCTTATGTGGGTAAGAGATTTATTATAGCAATCTAATAGATCAAGTAACAACAAGATCTAATGACCACACTCTAAAGCTGGATTAATTGACTTTGCATAATTTTTTAATTTTAATTTTTTTTGGGGGGGACAGCTTGGGCAATTAGTCATCAGGATAACTTATCTGGAGATAAGGAAGACTTCCTATCACTGCAAATCTCTGATAAAAGACTTTCTAAAGTATATATTTCAGTTAAAATAGAAGATGGGAGCTACCTGTCAAACCCCATCTCCGTTTGCTTGTAGAATGTCAGATTAGATGAGCATAATATTCCCTTCTGGCCTTAAAATTTATGAAATATTTATTTCAGACATGATCTGTATTAGTCACCTAGGTCAAATAATAGGTCAAACATTTATGAAAAATCACACAAGCAGATACAAGCATCACCATGGGACAGTAAGTGGTGATCTTCACTCTGTGAAGGGCTTCAGTCAGGTTCTCAAAATGATGAACAGAAAGCTGAGGGCAGCCTGCAGTTCTAAAACAGCAGCTCAAGTGACAATTTGAAGGGAAACAACTAGGACCCAAATGAAATATCACCACCTTACATGGCAGGTTATAGCTGCTGAAAATGTGCTTGAGTCTTTTGCTCATTTCTAGCCTATAAATTAAACGTAAACTTACAATTGATACACAACAGGAAAAAAAAATCAAAGAAAACCCAAACTCTAAAACCCCTGTTAAACTTTATTCCAGAGTGCATAAAAAGAATCACCACCATGTTTCTGTGCAAGGTGGTTACAACCTCTTCTTTGTGCCTAGTGCCAGTGACCCAACATCTGGAAAGGTGTTCAGTGGAAACACCTCATAATCAGAAAGAGCTTGAGGCACTTCAGAGGCATCAACTCAAACAACTAAAGAGGTAGTGGGACTGATCTGTGAGGAAACAGCCTCTGAATAACTTGGGAAAGTGATGACTAAGTGCTATGTTGGCTTTTTGTGACTTTTATGGGAGGTTTTGCAGAGGTTTCAGTGGGAACTTGATGAAGGACAAAGAAATGCTAATCAATGGCAAATGTTCAAAATGTGTGAAAAAGAGGAAGAAAAGGATATTTAGCCACTACATAGAGCAGAAATGAGGTGGAACTAGAAAGAAGAGAATAGAAGTGAACTTTTCTAAAATATAAAAATTTATAGCAGGTAAATGATTAAGAAACAATGGGTAGAACAATCTCATGGAAGAGAATATGATTTTTATAGTTTCAAACTAACTTTACTCATGGAAAAAGCATTAGGAGTTGACATGACTTAGACTGGAAACATAGATTTCCTAGTTCTGGATGATAAACCCAGATAAGGCTTTGAGGATTCTGGGAGTTCAAGTCCAGACTCCAGTTTGTTATCTCTAGTACAAGTCAAGGTCCTCTGACCCGAGTCCATCCCAGACAAGAGGTTTTCAGAACCACAGAGTCCTCTTGCCCAATTCTTTCCCCATCAAAGCTTCAGAGCAATACTGAAAGGAGAAAATATTTTCACCTCAAAACCATATAACTAGGTCCTACCGTGGACTACACCCTGCTGCTAGATTCAGCAGAAAAAGGGGGATGACTTTTTGATAATATCCTTGGATATAAATATTTATATATATAGTTGCAGATCAGGTTTTAGAGGCTTGTGTCTTATTGTCTATAATGACAAAGTCTGTCTTTTACGTGTGGAGTTGAATTCAGCATCTCTTGAATAGCACCTAAGCTTCTGACCTGTTCAGTGAAAAAGTGCCACAACAGTTCTCATCTTTTGACTTCCTATTATCCATTGTTTATGTACTCCTATTCAAATATTTAAAGTATTAATAAAGAGGACTCATAGGGAGGAAATCTAGTTAAATATTGCTTTCCATTGTGATTATTTATCCTTTTTTTTTTTTTTATGTTTTATTCATTGTTGTTACTTTTATTTCTTCTTTTCTGGAAGGTCAGTACTACAAGAAAAATCATCAATTCTAAGAAAAAGCAGTTGTTACCAGTTTAATGACCAGTGAGTAATGGGATCTTGCAAGGACCCAAGGGCTTTTGGTTCAACAAGAGTCAATGACTACTGAACATATACAACCTTTCTCAGCATTGATCCTTATTTATACAGTTCAGAAAAACACTGAGAGCAGGAGAAACCATGCTGATGACAATAAGGCATTTATGGCCTTGAGAAGCTGCTGTTCCCCAGAAGTCTGTAAGTAAAGCCAGTTTTCTTCTGACTCTGAAGCTGCTGTACCTGATGTGGAATGCCGGTGTTGGAAACAGAAATATTTTAATACCTTTAATTTTACTATAGAAATATGTTGAGCTCATTTTGTATGCATCCTCTCGCTTTTAGCACTTAGCCTTTTATTTATTCTTTGTGGAGGTGCTGGATACTGTGTATGATGTATTGAGGCAGGTCTTTCCAAAGACAGACATGAAGCAGAATGCATGAGGAAGGAAAGAGAAAAATGGTGAGACATGAAAAAGTAGTGAGAACTGAAAAATAAATTACAAGAGTCTTGAAAAAAAATATTCTGTAGGGAAAAAAGAGGTAGCCATCTCCTGATAACCAAAGCAGTTCATCTGTTTGGTTTGCATGGAAGCAGTCCCCAGGCAAGGAGTCATGATTAGGCAATCAGAGTCTGGTAAGGTAACAGACCCCATACCAAGTTAGCAGAAAAGCTGTAGACCTCTCTCTGTTTCGTGTCAGCCAAACAATACAGACTTGTTGTCATGTTTACACCAGTGGTGCATCAACCTCTCTACTCCAAACCTGTGAAGTGATCTTCTCTAGGTGTGATTCTCTAAAACCAGCAAGTCCTTAGCCCCACTATATACTACTTACATGTCCTACTGGGGTCCACCACAGCATCTACATTTGTCAAGCACTCCCCAGAAAAAAATTCTGCATGTGCTGGTGAAACCTTCTGCCACACAACAGGTAGCAGAAGGCTGTAAATGGTGACCAGCCATAATGTCTATCCTGGTCTTCTGGAAACTCTTGTGCTTCATCTTAAGAGCATTCGTCTGTGACTGACGGCAAGGACAGAGTAAGAAAAGATGGGATTTTACTCTGAAAACATTAGCTGTGGAGAAACTAGATGCACTGAGGAGGAAAAAGAAAAACTGACATCCCTCTAGACTCAGGTGCCAGCATGGACAGTCACTCCATAGAGCAGGAAAGTACTGAGAACATGACTTGTGACAGGCTTTGTATTGCCTGAAATGGGAGCTCCCACGGCAGCCCAACAGCATGAGAAATGGGCTGTGGAGAGACCAGGAGGAAGAATGGACTGGTGTGTGCTGAACAAACAAAGAGAAAATCACATAATCAGGGAGAAAAAGTATGGCCCTTGGCAAGACCTGTGGTAGTAAAATCTATGTTAACAATGTCACCTTGTAAATTTGTTGAATGCATGTAATAATATTTCCTCTGGATAATATTTTTATTATGAAAAAAGCCTTCCTCAAAAGATAAATATGTTTCAAAGGAAGTTTGAGTGGAGTTTTAAGAGATCACACTTAGGCTTTTATAAAAGGAAAAGAAATGCAATTTTCAAACTGTGCTTGGGGTACAAATGAGAAATTTGTGGAAGGCTCCAAGTCTTGTGATTTTTTTTTTCCCCCAAATTAACAATGAAGAAACCAGCTTAGTTTGCTTTCTTGATATTATAGCCAGGGAACGTTTCTTTTCATGCAGGTTGGTTGTGGCTCGGAGGGATATTAAACCATTTGCATTAATAATAATCAAGGCTATCTACCATCAAAACAAGTCGTGGACTCGACAGGCTGATTACATCATCTTTGGGAAAGGAAATGAGGTTTAGCATTTGTTTAAACACAGTGAAATGAATTTAAGCAGTTACTAAAAAACATTAAAACTCATCTCCCACTCAGTTTCATTATGGATAAAAATCAGCAGACAAGGGGAAAGGGAGAATCTCAGAAACCCTGACCCTTGTAACTATTTTTTAAGAGTTATTAATTTAATAAAAAGTGCATTTTAATTCAGACAAACACAATCGTCTCCATCTAGGAACCAGAGATACAGACTATATATAAAAGGCATGGAGATGCTATGCTGAAGTAAGATCTAAAGCTTTTTTATGGATAACCAACTGAAAAAAAAAAAAGAGTAAAAACCACAAATTGCTATAATAAAGACTGCAAATAAAATCTTTGAGTACTTAAGCATCAAATTGATAGGATTTGTGAGGTTTTTTTGCCTGGACTATTTCCAGCAATCACATGTCCATAAAAGATATTAATTAAGAAAGCTGTTGGAGGATAGGGAAGTAAGGCTTTAAGGGGAAATCAGAATTTCCCAATCTGTTTACTATACTGGTAGATGACAGAGAGCTGACTTGGTCATGGGTTACATGCACTGAGAGAAGGAAGAGTTTTCTGACTGAAATTTGATCTTTAATTTCTTAGGATCATAGAAACATTTAGTTTGAAAAAGATTTTTAAGATCATCCAGCCCCATCATTAACCCAGCACTGCCAAACTCACCTCTAAGACATGTCTCTAGGTACCATATATACACACTGTTTAAATGACCTCCAGGGATGATGACTCTACCATTTCCCCAGGCAGATTTTTTCCGGTGCTTGACAAACCTTTTGGTGAAGAAATTTTCCCTAATATCCAATTTAAACCTCCAGTTGAACACTTAAGGATGTTTCCTCTTGTCCTGTCATTTTTTACTTGGAAGAAGAAACTGACTCTCACCTCACTAGAACCTCCTTTCAGGTAGTTGTAGAGACCTTATTTAGAAGACATAAAATCAAAAAAGTGTACTAGCCAGTGTTTGGATTTGGAAACGAGATAAATTCAGATTAAACCGTTAGTGTGATTAGCTTCTCAAAGAGTGCATCTAGATTTCATGGTAGCTCTTCATCAGTTAAACTGTTTAACTAAAGCTTAAGCTTAAGGTATAGTGAACCCATTTGAAAATCAAGACACATGCAAGCAGAGGTTGTAGAATTGACATAGAAATTACTAAGTCCTGTGCTACAGGACAGCACAAAAGCAAAGGAGAGATCTACCTGACCATGAGGCTCCCTATGGACAACTCTATCACTGACGGATGTAGCAGGGAGGTACTGAGGATGTCCTTACTGCTACCAAAGCTCTGGCAGCCAATCCATTCCCCCAGCACTACAGTGGCTTTCCTCCAAGCCCTTGACCCCAAAGCTCCAGACCCATTCAGCTAATAATCCAAGAAAATAGCTGGCCCTGATTTGTGTTCTCCTGCAATGAGTGAGAGACTTCTGCACTGGGCAAAAACCAAGGAACTTGTGCCTCTTTCCACCCCCACTTTTGCAGTCTGTGTGCAGTGGCAGTTGCCTATCCCAGTGCCTTGTCTGGAGTTCTCCTGTGTCACACAGGCTTAGGGAGGAGATGCTCAGCCCTCCCACTACTCACACAGTGGATGACTGCCCCATATAGTCACATTCCCTTGTTGGAAAATCAGAGCAGAGGATCATAATGATACTCATTCACAACTATTTTGCACCTTTAAAAATTACAGTTCCTATCCTTTCTCTTTTACTTGGATACAGAGAGGTTTATACTTCAGGATTTAGCCCACGCTAGAAAAACACTTCTATTCAAAAAACAGCCTTATGTGTTGATGCTGACTTTTTTTAATCATCATCCATTTAACATTGACAGGGATTAGTACATCTTGAAAATGTATTGTTAAACCATAGCAGATAACGCATTTTCAAATAATAACAATTTTCATCTTTAGTTTGTAAAAAGTAGCTATTAGAAATATGTTAATTATCTGCTACACTCAGCTTGTTTTTGTAGCCTTGAAGAAAGCCCATCTCAAGCTTTACAGAATGAACTTCAGAAAGCAAAAAGATTATGTCAGGCTTTATATTACCATTACTCTTATGGGCTGAGGTACCCCAAACAACTCCAGTTTTAGAATCATATAATCATTTCTGTTTAAAAGGACCTTTCAGAGCATTGAGTCCGACTGTTAAACCAGCACTGTCAAGTCCACCCTAAACCATGTGCCCAAGTGTCACATCTACACATCTTTTAAATCCCTCCAGGGATGGTGACTCCACCACTTCCCTGGGCAGCCTGTTCCAATGCTTAACAACTCTTTCTGAGAAGAAATGTTTCCTCTTATCTCATCCCTTTGTCTAGTCTCCTCCCAGCTGCTTGTGCCCCTGCAGCCTCCTCACTGGTGGGGTGATGCGAGAAGCTCAAAAGTCCTTGACTAAATGTAAATGTAGCTAAAACTTTGCGTATTTTTTTTCTCCACTATTTGTTTGGAATACAAAAATAAAAATAAATATATATGTGTATGTGTATAAATATAATTTAATTTTTTTACTTATATGTCCTAAAATGATATCTCTCCTATCCAGATTTTTTTTTTTTGCTCTATTTGTATTGTTAAAATAATCCATTACTCCATTTACCCATTGTGACAAAACTAAGTTTTACTGAGTAGTAGTGTGTGATTTTTTTTTCTTGTTGGATAGAATGAAAATGCTCAGACCAAAGGTTATACAACTTTCTAAGTATGAATAAATTATTTTGATATGGCATAATAGGTATATTATGCAAAAATCTTTATCCACTTTACTTAATCCTCAGTAATTAATTTGATTAGATTTTTGTTTACTTGTTTTGATTTGGTAAAACCAGATTTAACAGTGATGGGTATCCTTTAAGAACAGCATAGCAAAAAAAGGACTGTTGTGTATATAGAGCCTCATATAGGAGTTTCAAATACTGCAAACAGGCTTTGAGTAGATGTTTGGAAACACTTTTAAGAATGAACAAATCTGCTAATGTTTTTTCCTTTCAGCCATAACCCACCACATTAAAATCAAGTACTGTATTATTTTACAAGGTGAAAACAGCACAAAAGATTTTGACCTTACAGTGGACACACAGAATCACCCTGGGATTTCCAGGTCAGCTGCAACCAGACTCTCTTTCAGAGACTCAAGGTGATGCAACCTTTATCTTTGTGACTTTTACCTACATCTGCAGTTCAAAGTATGATGACCTATCAGCTTTCTGCTCAGTTACATAAACTGAATGAGGCTTGCATTCTTTCACAGTTGGCTCTGAATGGAAAAGGTGTTCTGCTTCGACACCTGCTATGTATTTTACAAGTTACTATTATCTTTATTCCTTTTTATAAAACATGGATGTACAGACATGCAATGGTACAGTGAGTAGATGTGTACATATGTATACCATCACGTTCAAGTTTCTTGTAAGTATCCAATGGATTCTTTTGCCATTGCCTGAAAGGATCATGTGTAATTTAAAGAAGTCTGGACAGTCACTAAAGGAGGATGGGGAAGGAGTTTCACAATCACAATTGTAAACTATCCCATGTGCGACACCAAGGACATAAAACTAGGTAAAGTGGAAAAATTCACTCTAACAAACATATTTTATAAAGAAAGACTTTTACCAATATAGGGGAATCTAAGACAAAAGCCGCTGGGCAGACTGGCCATTCTCAGCATTACTGAATAGCTACAGCTGCTGTGTCAGAGCCTTAGGGCAGAGTCTGACAGGGTTGCAAATGATAAAAATTGGGGTGTTTGCTACTACTTGGTTCCCTTGTTGATTCCATTCACCACATATTCTTTAATTTCATACACTGACACTGCTGCTTCCATAAATTATCACATTTTATGGTTTTATTTCTAGCAAAATAAACTTTGATGACATATTTAAAAGATGTCAAGGCTATGAAAATGAGTTTGTATTTGCAGAATATTTTTAATTTGTAGTATTTTCAATACATTACAGCCAAAGGTGGAAAAAAAAAGTGTTTAAAAGTGACACAGTGAAGGTTATTCTGGCCACATATACCCACAGACACATGCAAAAATGACCTTGAAAAATGTCCCATCTGCCAGGTCTCTTCATCTGACTGAAAGAGGGAGTTGCTTTGCAGCCAACCCATGCTAAATAGAATGAATTCAACAAAATAATGTGGCAGGCAGCTTCTTGTCAGTCTAACTAATTAAAAAAAAGCAAACAGATGGACAAGCAATGACTCTTATTCAACAGAAATATGGGTGCTTTAAGTGAAATGGCACACAGAATTTTTTAGGATTTTTTAAGGACACTTTTTTAGCTTCCAGGTTCTCAATCTTAGGGCTTGATGCTGTGTTTCCAGTTGTCCCCCTGCAATACGCCTTCCCTCTGCCCCCCCAAGCCCCCGTATTTCTCTAATGCAGAGTTCTGCCTTGCCATGCAGCAGTAGGTTTCAGTGGTTCTTGGAGAAATGGGAGAGGACAGGGTAAGAGAAATGAGACCCCAGAGGTTTAATTTAATTACAGTGTTGTTCTTGGTGTTTTTTAACCTTCCATTTAGAATATATATATAATAAAAAATATAATTACAAATGATATATTTTATTCTTAATTATGAAATATATAATACATACCAGATAATATATATTATAATAAATTCACCTTTTGCAGCAATGAATTATTACCACTTCGACAGTTTCTGAGGGAGGATTGCTAAGAGGGAGGCTGATCACTTCTGAGGAGCAGCGACCCTAAAAGCAGACAAATGAAGGAGGAGAGGGAGGTGCAATGCTTGAAGCTTGCTCTGAGATGAGAGTGAAACTGGATGCAGGAGAAAGCACACATGGAATAACACGAGCTGGAGTGAGGTGCTGCCAGGGAGGGTTATGTGGGCTCAGGAACAATGTGCTTGAAAGCAGTGCAAAGCAACTGGATCCTGCACATGATTATAAGGGTGAAAATAGGAGGCAGAAAAAGGGGATAGTCAATACCTAGCAGCAATGATGATTACTTTATTGGTAGCAGCTTGGACTACTAAGGGGGGCTAAAAGTGAACTGGAAGTGACAGGAGATGAACTGGAAAGGTGCTAGTTGAGTGTTAACTGCCCAGGCAATGAAACTTGATTACTACTTTTTCAAAGGATCGATATAACACATTGATATGACAAGAACTTAACACAGCCATGGATAGAAAAATTCTACATAAAGAATAATCATAGAATCCTGACCTCATACAGTGGTTTGGGTTGGAATGGATCTTAAAGATCACCTAGTTCCAGTGCCCCAGACATGGACAGGGACACTGTAACAACAGAAATAGTGGAAAAATATCACAGTATCACAGAATATTCTGAGTTGGAAGGGACCCACAAAGATCACTGAATCCAACTTTTAAGTGAATGGCCTGTACAGGGATCAAACCCACAACCTTGGCATTATTAGCACCATGTTCTAAGCAACTGCAGTAATATCAGGGTCATGGTCTGCAATGTATTTTTTTCAGTTTTCTATAAATATATAAACATATAAATAAATTATCTCGCTGGAACTTTTGTCACCTCTATTAAAGATATCATAGTGTCAGATATCAGTTCTGCGAAGACAGACATGTAGGGCTTTATCCAGTGCACAATATTAACCATATACTTAAGTTTTTCCAGGGCAGGAAGGATAGTAATCTCAGGAACTCCAGGACTGATGAGCTAAACTGCCAAAGCCCAGAGATTTATCCTGAAAGTTATTAAAATTTTCTATGTTAGCCTCCAAAATTTTTGCTTTTTCAACAGAGCCTCTTTTGACTTTGAGCATACGAGCCAACTCACAACAGTTTCAAGTGAGCAGGGCCAGCTTTCTAGTCTCTTTGGGAGCCCTCACTAGAAGAACCAGCTGGGACTAAATCACAAAAAGCTGCCAGATGGTGTAGCCACCTTTCACCCTCCAACCAAAATGCCCAATGAGAAATAATTATGTGCTTCTCCAGCCTGGTATCTGCCAGCCCACTGATACTGCAGCAGCTCACTATATATCCCTCTTTCCTCCACCATTTCAGTTTGAGCCTTTGTCATTCAGTATGTCAATCAACTTTCCATTCTTCACTGTAACAATTTAAAACCTGGTATAAATAATAATGAGCTAAGTCACATACCCTGGAAGGAGTTGCAAAACCATAACCACAGGATATATCCAGGGCTTCTGGCTGCCTCCAGCTCATGCCTCTTTTTCTGTGCAAGTACTGTCACCTATTCTTTCTGACTTACTCATCTTAAACCTTACTGACAGTCCTGGAAGGAGAAAGGGGAAGCTGCATCCTCCTCCTTAATACTGATCCAAATGCCTGCAGTATTTGGAATATTTTAAAACTCGGAATATTCTAAAATCATTAATTGCTCTCCTGAAAATACCAACAAGTTATTAAAAGGCTACCAACAAGTTATTAAAAGGCTATACTGGGGTCATATTTTCAAATTTAATTCTATATATAGCTCAAAACTCAGGTCTTCATGACAGCATCATTTTTGGAGGTACAAATTAAGAAACAACAACAACAACAACAAACCCCACAAAAATAAAACAGCATTTTCAACAGAATAATTACAATTAATCTTTTGTCTGTGAAATCGCTATAAAAAGTTCATAAATTTCACATATTATTCTTGAGTTGGAAGGGATCCACAAGGATCATTGAATTCAGCTTTTAAGTGAATGGCCCATACAACTCTTAGTTTAGACAGTTAAGGATTTTCATCACCAGCCCACTAAAAACAATTGGATGAGTTTTAAATGGGGCAAGTTCTAACAGATCTGCAAAAGAAAACAGAGAGAAAAAAAGTGAAATGCAAGTGACATGTCTTGGAGGGGAATATCTCCAACTGGGGATTCAATGATTCAGAAATAAAATAAGGTTAAAAATCACTGTAATCGATAATTTTCTATTTTACAGACTGAATGTATTTTGTTGTTTTTCAAAAATCAACAGCGGAAATCCCAGCAACCACATTTCAGAGAAAATCTGAAATCCAGATGTCCTGGTCCTGCTCCCAGTTATCTGAGTGTTAAAATGAGAAACAAATACATGAGTGCCAATGCAGTTCATATCAGCATCAGCACTGTCATCTGTGGAGAACAAAGTATAAGAGAATCAATATTCTATTGTGAAATCCTCACTCTGTTCCTGCTGCAGCGAAACTCCTGCTTACTTGTATGGCACTTTAGGGCTGAGTATGAACCTTTAGGTTCGACACCAAAAAAAAAAAACAACAAAAAACCACAAAACCCTCCCCACAAACCTACCAAAATTAAACTGCCTCCTGTACATCAAGTGTTCCCACTTTTCAAGGGTAGTGGTGGTGATGGAAAAAGCATCAGGGAGAACAGATCTTGATGTGACAGTTGTTAGTCATAGTGCTTAATACTCTACTAGAAAGCACTCAGATTGTGCAGTGCTAAAGGCTGGATGTGAAGCAGAACAGAACATAATTCTTCTTATTCCCATCCTGCTTTGGAGTCTACATCCTCTGCTCTCTCTCAAACATGATGAGCTTTCTCTCTCATTAGGTACAAACGTAATTTGACAAACATTCCCACATTGATTTTGCTCATTCACTAGGCTGAATATACAGGACTAGGAAAATCATCCTTTGGTGGTCCAAATCAAACATTTTCACTTTAGTTTGCATGTAGAAAAGCCTAAAAACTCACAATTCCCATGAGGCAATAAATGTGACTGAACAACAAAACAGTCGCTCCTTTTCTTCTGTCCTTCATGTTTTAGATGCTTGGTCTTCTTAATTATTTTATTATTTATTCAGCACAGTCAAGGTACTCAGCTGAACAAGACAGGACTGCAATGACAATCACTAATCTCTAAAGAGCTTGATAAAAGCAAGGATTACACATTAGTCTGGCTCTCCCTCTGACTTATGACAGTTCTATTTTTCTGTCCTGAATAATTAATGTCATCAAGGTGCTACTTGCAACATTAATTGCGTCATTACATGGTTTAAAAAAGACTTTTTGACCAATGCTGCATGCTTTACAGGGCTGACCGTGCTATTACTGTGAGAACCCCCGCCCCCAATATTCTCAGTCCAACATAAACATATTTAATAAGGCTGAATTTTCAACTCAGTGATTTAAATGTCTTTCACACTGCATATATTTCCTGAAAGATTTGTTGTAAAGGCAATCAATGGCAATATTTTTGGGTTTTACTCTGAAATTCTTTACATTGAAGCCCTGTGCTCTTTTCCTATTACCTCTTTTTTATTAGTGCTTCACATGACTAAGTACTGATGTACTTCACAAAAGCCCTCTGAGAGTCATTAGACATGTTTTATGGTTGAGAAGGTGAGTGAAAGGGTGTAAACCAAATAAACCCCAGGATCATTACACTAAAGGATCTTTCAGAAAAATCAGCTATGGCAAAATCTCAGGTAATAATAAATACCATTATGCTGTGATTAGTTTGGAATGAACCAGTGCATCAGCTTATTCTTAACTTTTCCACTGTCTGACAATAAAGATAATGATTACACTAAGTGTTAACATCACTAAAAGGAAGAAAATCTTCAGTTATTAAAAAGCTTTATGTATAAATTCATGTAGTGTGAGTAAAATAATAAAAAAAAACCCATTTATTTCAGTATCACTAATGGGATACTGGATATTGCTGTGATGATAGTGATACAGGGTAATTTTAGATGGAAGAGAAGAGTGCTAACTCTTGCTCTCAGTCTTGTAGAGCAATATTAGGCTGCTCTGTATTTGTTTTATTATTTTATTTTATTTTATATTTTGTATTTTTTCATTTTATTTATTCTTACTCCATTTAATTTTATTTATGTTACTTTAATCTGGTTTGGGTTTTTTGTTTTGGTTTGTTATTTTTAAAATTTCTTTTGCTATTATTCAATTTAAACCACTTCAGATGTAGTGGCTTTTACTTAGCAAATGTAGTATTGACATAGCCATACCAGAGGGCCATCTCGAGAACAAAACTGAGTAATAACTGAAGCCCAGTTACCCTTTTCCATTAACCATCGTGAATCTGTGTCTTAAAATAACTTCATGGATTTCAGCCTTCCCTCCAAACCCTGAATCATCCAAGTATACACAATAGAGTTTACCCCTGGACAAACAAAATAAAGGCATATTAAACAAAGACTGAGCAAGAATGAGAGGTACCAGCATTTTTAATCTAACATGACATTTGAAAACATTCCTCTTTCTGCTTATTTCTGCCCCTTTTGCCTTTTAGTTATTCATCCTGCAAAAATCTTTTTTTTTTCAGGTCAAGGGTTGCATTTTATTCTCATTGCTCAACATAAGAGGCACCCAATTCAGAGCATTTTCCTAGTGTAAAGGAAATGATAAACATGACCAATGTTAAGAGGAGCTTATTTTCAGGAAGGAGCACTTACAGTTCACAGAGCTGCTTCTTTATCTGTGCTTTCAATTAAGCTATCAGCAACTTTTTCTGCAGACACATGTGTGTGAAAACATGCTACTGAGAAAAAACATAGAAGGAAAATTCAGAGGCAGTTCCTAGGAAGGGGTTGCTATATTTCAGTACAAGAAAATCTCTTCAAAACTAACTAAACACCGAAGTCTGCATCTCCTGTTAGCCAGCATGGACCCGCAAAATAAGAGCCAGGCCAGCCCACAGACAATGAATGCCACTATCTCTCTGCTGCATCGCAGCTGACAAACTTCCCAGTGTCACATAACCACATCAGCTTGTCTGGATCTGCCTTGGGAGAAGCTACATTAAGGCACATCCTGCAGTCTTATCACCTTGCAGTTAAATGAAGAGGGCAAAGCTCAAGACAGAGAACAGAAAATAAGACAACCCAGGCAGTTCAGCAGCAAAAAAGGCTGATGCAGACATCATCTGCTGCATGTCTGAAAGGAAAAGCCACTGCAGGAGGTTAAACTGCATTGGGAAACAAGACCAAGCAAAGTGGTGTTTGGGATTGCTGCAGAAGTTCTGATTAAAACCTGTACAGCACACTGTGAGGGAAAAAAAATTAGGAGGCAAGTTGTTTTCCTGTTATGGGTTAAGGAAAGCTGCAAAGGAGAAGATGAGGATCTAAAGAGGGGTGGAAAGGGACTTGTGATAACACAGGGGGTGATAGGACAAGGGGGAATGGCTTTAAACCAAAAGAGTGAAGGTTCAGATTGGACTATAGTAAGAAATTCCTTATTGTGTGGGCGGTGAGGTACTGGAACAGGTTGCCCAGAGAAGCTGTGACTGCCCCATTCCTGGAATTTTTCAAGGGCTGTCTGAATGGCACTTTGACTAACTTGGACTAGTGGAAGGTGTCCCTGCCCATGGTGGTAAAGTTGGAACTAGGTGATCTTTGAGGCCCCCTGCAATCCAAACTATTTTATTATTCTATGATATGCAAGCAAATAGCAGGTAACTTTATGTATGTCAAGGGTTAAAACAAATTCTTCTTTGCTTTAGCAAGTGAGTTTAGTGGGGGGAGGGAGCTCCTAAGTCTTTGTTTTGTTGTTCTTTCCACAGTAAAAAAAGAAAAAAGCTCACAAACATTTAAAATGAGAGAGACTTCACTCAGGATTAATTATTGAGAGTTTCAGAGCTTTATAATATATTTATGTACTCTCGAGCTTGGTATGCTCTCTCTCTCCTTTCTGTTTTACTGTGTCATCTCCATCCCAGCACTTTTCACTCAAATACCTGATGAGGGTCTATGCAGTATCAGAAGAGATGGAGGTGCTGGGGGAAATGCTGGAACACCATACAGCTTTCACTAGCGTTGCTCCAGCTAAGGGCTTCCTGAGCATCTCTGCAAACAGCCTTGTGCTCAGGGTTCAGGAACATGGCTGCAGAGGCATATATTAATGCCCAAGTCTAATATTTAAAATTAAAGTTAATCTAGAAATTAATTTTACTACCATAATTATTACCCAATATCACAGAGTTTTATTTGCTTGTGCCCTTTTTTCCCATAATTTCCATATTCTCTTTAATAATATCCCTCCCTTCCACTACAGCATAAGAAAAAAAAAACAGATTAAAACATATCTGGAGTTTGAAATAAGGGTGGCAGGAGGATTTTGATTAATATCTGTCACAGGAGGATGAACTTTATTAGATGGAAGTACTGCTGCTGAACAACTCAGGTGACCCAGAGGATGGTGGAAAGACTACAGCTGATGGACGAGAAGGAAGAGCAGCTGTGCTTCCCAGGCTGAGGAGTGAGGACACCAGCTTTGATGTTTGCCACTGCTAGTGAGCACTTCAGAGGTACACTGCCTCTCCAAAGCCCTAAGCAAACATTAGTTAACACATTCATTTATGGTCTTCCACTTGCAGAGACAGGGAAAGAGATAAAGAAGGTGAAGACTTGGCCCCATTGACCTTGGCAATTGTTACATCATTTTTGTAAAGCCAGAACTTCATCCTAAAGTGACTTTCTATAGACTACACTGGAAACAGCTCAGTCTAAAAAGCATTCTTGTGGTTTTTCACTGTTGTTATGCTGGTGATAGCAAGTGCCCTGGTTTACATGGCCGCTTTGTCAAGCAGAACAACTAGATATGTTTTTATATAAATGTTTTGGACATTTGATTTACCTCTGGAGCTTGTGACAGAAATGGAAAAAAACCCAATTTTGCATTAGATGCCATCCAATTTTTCCTTGTTCTGCAATTGGTGCCATGTACAAGAAATACCATGACTCTATTTCTTCATTCAAACTGGCAGAAAAGCAGTGAAGAAATCTCTCTCAGACATCACCTACAGGTGTTCAGAATATTTCTCATTTCCTAATAATGCTATAATTTAATTGCGTTTTACAAATCAGAAGCATGCAGAATTCACATCTTTTGTATGTTAAAGCCCAGCTGGGCCTGTGTGTTGGGTATTGTGTACTTACATGTACTTCAATGCGTACACAGACTGTAATGACAAAACCAGGATATATTACAATCTATTGAGCAATTGGCATGAATTTAAAATTACATGATAAAGTATTTACACAAGAGATAACAGCTTCATTGATCTACCAAAACAAGTACAGTTTGCAAGTTATTTAAGTTTTTCATCTAAAGGTAGGGAAGATTTGCAAACTTTTATCCAAAGAATATAGACATGGTTACGGAGGAAGAATATTTGGCCAAACACAGACTTCAGCAACATATGGATATCTTCATCTGAGTTAGCCAACTTGGGCTTCCTTTGAACTTCTCTGACTTTATGTGGAGGAAATACATCTCCAGAAGCGGAATCACTTCATCTTAAAACAAACTTTTGAAATAAGTTAAGATGGATTTTATCTTGATTTTCTTGAGTCACTCTGGAGAAATCCAGTTAACCAGCTTACATACAGGTACCCACACTGTAGTTATCTAAAGTTAGGGGAGACAAATCTTATGCCTGATAGTTTATGATACTTCCCCAGCAGCATCTCAAGGTAACAGATCCAAAGTCTTTAGAAATACTTATCAGAGAAATAATCTAATCCAAACTGGCTAATGGAGGGAGATAGCTACATACAGACAACCTCTCCATTCAACCTGAGATACTGTCCTACGGAGTTACATTTCTCTCCCTATCTCCTCTGACTAGATAAGATACTTAAATTTCACATGGCTACAGTCAGGGAAAAAAAATCCCCCAAGGCTGAATGTCTTCCTATGGTTCAATGAACCAACAACTGATTGCAGTTTAATTCTACCTCACAATGTTTGAGGAATGTGGAAGAGTTTAGCTTTACCCTTGCTATACCCTACCTCTCCTACAAAAGATGCAACTCAATTAGTGATTAAAAGTGGGAATTTCAAGCTATGATATACATTATGTGAGGTTAAATTTTTAAAACACAGATGAATTTGGATGGCTGAACATTCACAGGATACCTGAAGAGAACAATTTTCAGAAGTCCTCTTTGGCCCTGATAAAATATTGAGGCATTTTTTAATTATTTTTGGCTAAGCAGTCAAAATAACTAGGTGTTTTGGAAATGCAGTCCCTAGTATCAGTAGTGCATAATGAAAACTGGAACAATTTTGAACCTCACAACCCCCATATAAATATATTAACATTTCAATTATTATCTGTTTCATGTCAATATTTTAAAATAATTCATTTTTCAAACTCATTGCCAGATCCTGAGTTAGTTAAAGGCATACTTCTTTCTTAGAGTGTTTAACTTCTTTAAAAGTATTCTCGGAACAGGTAGAAGAGAGAAATATTTTCACTTATTATAAAATCAGCAGAAGTCTAGCATCTCACATGAGGCTAAATCTATGTTAACATGTGAGGATAAAATAGGACCACAGTCCCAAGAGGCCATCACTTTCTATCATAAGAAGCATTATTCTTTATGCTAATTTTGCAGACAGTGCTTCAAAAGAATTGCTACTGCCCTTACACTTCCTTCTCAGCCTGCCTTCACCTTCTGCCAGATGAATATTGATGCAAGAATGTCTTAGTTCTGTCAGCCTCAGATACTTCTCATCAAAAATCACTTACCAATCAAGAAAACAAACCTGCATTTGTTTTGCTAGGGGTAAGCAATGAAAAGAATTTTACAATGGTTCACACTCCAATTTTAATATGTCTATTAGCAACCTGAAATCAGATTCAGCCTCCTGAGAGTCATGCAAGAGAGCTGATCAGTGGATGTCCCTAATTCAGCAGTTTTAACAGAGATTAATGCTGCCCAATCCAACCCAGCTGAGAGCAAATCTTCACCATGCATTTCTTTTTTATTCCATGCTCTTTTAAGGGCAGTATGACGATAACTCTTTACTCGTTCAAGTAATAAGCCTGCTGCCATTTCATTTTAACTTCCATAAGCCTGTACACTTATGTTAGAAGACAAGACTGTATTTAGCAACAGTTCACGATGGTAATCCCTTTTAATATGTTTGATATATGAGGAGCACATCCTCTATCTGCCTTTCTCATCCAGCTTTCGAGAGTCATGTAATGCCAGTATTTCAGTCCTGATAATTGTTTTCTTAATCACTGGATTTTTCTAAGATGACTTCCCAGAGCTTTGCTTTGGTGGTGTGTTTACTCAGTCTCCACACAACACAGCTTGCCATGTCACCGTATTTAGTCACGCTCTTCTCTAGCTCCATTGTCGGTAGGCTTAACAGAAGTGACCCATTCTCTTTTGAACAGCAATTCTCAAGTGTATCCAGCACATGGCAGGACCAACTTTTGATTTTATTCCCTCCTCCCCCCCCCCCCCCACCTTCCATGTTGCATACGTTCTTGTTTTCCACCATAATTCCTCTGGTTTTATGCTTCATTCAGTACTTTAGCTCAGTGACTACAGAAGTAAAAAAATAAACAACATTACAAGAAGCATTAAGCACCAAGTACCACTAATAATGCAAGTTCTTAAAGAAGAATTAACAACTAACTGTGCTAATTTTTGGCCGTTGGTTTTTCAAAGCTTCTATCTATCTTAAAAGTTGTACAGGGAAAAAAAAATCTCAAACAATTCCAGGTGTAATTTAGCTCATAATAATAAAATGCACAGTTTCGGGCCAGAAGAGGCTTGCATGAGCTGAAAATAAAGTCTGATGGAAGATTTCAACTCCTGCCTCTTGGACATGCCACTGCTGGCCTGGGCTGATTATGAGACTGAGATCTGCTGCCAAAACTGTGTCCAACATTTTAACACCTCAGTTATTTCTTTGGCTGTGAACAAGTGGGTAAGCAAGGATGATGTCCAATTTCGGCCTGGTTCAGCAAGTGGGAAACCTGGGTTAAATGACTTTCCCAGCTTATTGAAACACAGTTCATAGATCTGTAGGGTGCCCTGAGTACAGACTGGGCTGTGCTATATCTTCCTCCTGAAGGTACCAACAGGTAGGAAGAAACCACATGGTGGATTCATGGGTTTGTCCTGTGCAGGACCAGGAGCTGGACTCAATGATCCTTGTGTGTCCCTTCCAACTGAGGAATTCTATGATTCCATAGCTCTACGTGATTCTATGAAATGAAGTTTTGGATGGCGAGAGGTTAGGCATGTGACTCATGACATGAACAGCTTGTGGGAGTGAGTAGCCCTCAGTTTCAGTTTCTGTTCTGGTTCTATGAGTCACATGGATGCAATCCTGGCTGTACTATACATACAGAATGGACATTACTGTGGGTGAGGCACAGTGTTGAAACAGTCAGAGAAACTTCAGATTCTGTGCAGTTTTCCAACTCAGGTTTCCTTGTGCCAGTCTCCTCTGTGCAGCATCAACAACTCGTCATTTGATTTGATTTCTGGATGGCTCAAAGGAATGTCAGCACTAAATTTCAGTGTAGGGTAGGTATTAGGGATCTGAATATTTTCTGGATGTAATCCCCTAGTCTTCACCTCTGCTCATCTAACATATTATAATGTACTAAGGGAGTTAGTATGAATGAATGAATTTCCCACTGTCTAACAAGGAGGCTGCTGCAGGAAGCGACTTAAGCATTGCTGTCTGTCATTTCCATTAAAAGACTACTCATCTCTCTACCTCTTTGTGAAGTTGAAAATTACATCATAGCTGCCTAAGTGGTATCCAAAAAAGGCAAATGGAAAATTCAGAAGGAAGAAAAAAAAGGCCATTGTTCATTTCAAAACAAAAATTATAATAAAAGTATTCCTACTATGCTACAAAACTAAAAATATTTGATTTTTTCCTCTTTCATATATAAATACCTATGAGAGATTAATGAGATTTTGTAAACATAAGGAACAGATTAGTATATTCAGAAGCATTGCCCTGATTTGTGGATAATTCAGATCTCAGCGTGGATTGACGGACAATTCCAAAATGTTCACACTTGAGTATTCAAAGCTATGTTGGATGGGGCTCTGAGCAAACTAGTTTAGTGCAGGGTGTCCCTGCCTATGGCACGGGAGAGATTGGAATGAGATGATCTTTAAGGTCCTTTCCAACCCCAATCATTCTATGATTCCATGATTCTATGAGATATTTTTCCCAGTCATAGTTTTCATTATTTTATTCAGGACTCTGTCCTTCCAAAACGGAAACAGTGGTGGAGTTTAATGCATTTCACTGGCTCATGGAACTTATTATATTTTGTCAGCAATTTTAACCTGTTTATTAGGGAAGGGTGAATTTCTGTACTGCTGTTCTGTGAACCAGGGTGACACTAATCGTGCTGAGACTGGCAGTCAGTCATCCCCTGCCGCCAATGAAAGGCTTGTATAAAGACCAAGAGTAAATCATTATCCAATTAAATAACAAATGTATCTTATCAATTACCCCAATTTTCAAAAGCATTTTCACCTTTAAAATCGCAGCTTTATTATTCTTCATCTTTCTCTTTGTGCCTTTCTTCTCATTCTCTTTATTTGTCTCTCTCCCTTTCTCTGTCCTTTCACATTTCTTTATCATAGCAACTGTTAGTTTCCCATCTTGGGCATTACCTTTATCTCATAAAAGATCAATAATTTCATAATGAATTATTACATGAGAAAGTCTTAGACTGTGGTACAGCATTCTAAGAAAATCAGAGGTGAGAAATAAGCATATCCTACATACAAATGGTTTTAGGATGTTGATTCAGTAAAAGAAATACTAAGTCAATGGATCTAAACGTTTGGAAAGTTTTTTTCCCAACTAAAGAATATACTTCAGATGCTTAAAAAATCCCCAGATCTAACCCCTAGGTTCTTCCAAATTTGAAGGTGCCATAAATATACAAAGCAGAATGGAATCAGCCCTCAGGAAGGATGTTTAACACCTCTGTTCTTCATATCATCTTGTGTCTCCTTGATTCAGGCAAACTGCAAAAAGCTCATTGCCAACCTTACAGGACTCTTGTGCATCTGCTTTATCCAAGTATTTTGTAGAAATGATCTTCACAACAGCTGGGCACACAACTGCTCCTTGGTTTATGACTGGGAAACTGGATCACGAGGAAGCAAAATGGTTTGGCCAGGAGTCACTCAGAGAAAACAGTGTCAGAGCCAAGTGGAAACCTGATGGTCCCAGTTCTGTCTCATGAATCAATTGATTATATTTTCTCTTTATCTGTCATTCTATAACGGCACTCTAAACATGTTGAATTATGTTTTGACACTTTTGAAACATGACTTTTTTTTTTACTGAGTTCTTATGTATTCCGTTTATACCATCTGTAGAAATTCTCAAAGCTGTAGTTTAACTTGGCTTTTGTTGTATTGTACTGAATTAGAGAAGATTTAGTAAAATTCATATTCCATTCCATTCACAGGGAAGAATAAATCCTACTTTACAGCACAAGAATTAATATTGATTACATTACCTGAAAATGTAAGAGACTGCACATATATTTATATATATATATTCCATGAACCAGTGTTCTTGCAAGGACATCTATTTATTATAGCTGTTGCATATGATTGAAGAAGCGAATCTTTAAAGTAAATAGTTCAAAATATGGAATTAAATATCAAGATTCAGTCTTCCTAGAGGAACTGCACTTCTATCTATACAGGAATGATTGCAGAGAAAATCTTTGATAAGAATAGCTCACTGTTAAGGGAACAGTTTTGAAAATAAAGGATTTAATTCTTTGCTAATTGTGTGAGTCTGGGCACATTATGGAGTCTCTCTGCTTCTCAGTTAGCCAAGTGCAAATAACACCTCACAGTTCATCTTTGCTTCAGAGCCAGGTGGTGGTAAAAATTTACTCAACAAATTTGTTCTAAAGGTATACTCATGTAGCAAACCCCCCTTTCTCACACTGGGGAGTTTGCTTCTGGTGGAACAGCAGACAAGGCTGAAGGTAATGAAGATGGCAGACAGTGCACAAGCAGTAGTGGAGGGTCCTATACATGTCAGAAGCTGATGAGTTGAGTCTGTCTCAGATCATTTTCCATCTCAGCATCTGTGTTGAAAGGCACCAGCTTAGTTCATTTGGTGCTCTGTCACATATCTCTGTAGCATTTTTCCTTTTCCTCTAATTTTTATTCTACTTTTTCTTCCTGGTCTGTCACTTCATCTTCTTGACCCTAACACCCTGCTGTATGTACTGTGAACTGCACATTTCAAAAAAGCAGAATCAGTGATGGGGCTAGAATCATAGAATTATAGATTCATAGAATATTCTGTTTTGGAGGGAACCTACAAGGATCATTGAGTCCAGCTCTTGGCCAGCCCAGCCCAGCCCAGCCCCTAAAATTACATCATGTACCCAAGAGCATTGTCCAAATGCTTCTTGAACTCTGATAGGCTTGTGACTACTTGCCTGGGGAGCCAGGTGAATGTGCCCCTGAAAGAAGTTTTGAATCCCTCAGAAGCCAGTGAAAATCTACCAAGATACTACCTGCAGGGATTTTTACTTGCTATCCAATTTAACTGCATTTCTGTTGTGTCAATAATCCACACTCAATTCATAACAGTGTACTGACTGTATTTCAAAGTGCCAGTGGTATTTGACATCCTGTGATTTAATTTCACAGTGTTTTCATGTCATACATTCACAGAAGTAATTCCAGTTGTGTTCCAAGAAACCCATGCTAGATGATGGACTAATCTGCAAAAGACTAAATAGTAAAACCTGATAGTCAATCACCACCTTTCTGCTCCACCCCCTTCCCACCCCTCCGCCACCCTTTTCTTTTTTGTTAGAAAAAGAACCAGCTTGCTGAAATTAAAAGGTTAGTTATACAGTGTGGTTCTTCTAAATGTCTCAGTGACCTCTAACACAAATGAATCAAATCACTGTGTGAATCATAGCATTTTGAAACTGGTGTAACCCAGGACAGGCCTCTGTCTTCTTTGGGGAAGACCATGCTTTTATCAGAGCAAGGTTGATGGAGGTGACCCTTCCAAACAAAGCACTTCAGACACTGTCCAGCAGAGATCACCATGGAATAGACATCTGTCAATCAACAGAATCACCTTTCTTCTGATAGTGTCAGACAGCCTTTGCCAAGGACTGTGCACCAAATCCAGACTGCTGAAACTCTGGCACTATGACAGTCATGAAACCATCTCACTTCTTTGGAAATAGAGTAAGACAGTGTTAAGAGACAGGTTTAAGAGAAGGGGGAAAGCATTCCTCCTGACAACTCAGATTCATAGATCAGATCCAAAAGAAGCAGCAGGTTTCTGGCTACACTGCATTTAGATCAAAGGCTCTGTTATAGCTTATGTGATTAACGAAAGATGAGCAGCATTCCAAAGATTAAGAAATTTAATTCCTGAGTGTGTAGTAGTTATCTGTGTGGGCAGACTGACCCCTAATCTCTGACTTGGTGCTGGACTGTGCCACCCTCATGTTTCTTCTCTGCTCCCCCTCCACCACCACCTTCACGCTGGCAACTGAAAGATGACATTGAGTAGATGGGTTCAGCACAGGAAGATAAAAACAATGTGAAAGGATGGAGATTGGGAGCTTATCAGCCAAACAGGACACAGGATATAAAAAGTAATCAACTTAAGGCTCTTATCAAAATGTTTCCTGGGAACAGTTTTGTTTTGTTGACTTTTTTTCTTTTTTTTTTTTTTTTTTTTTTTTTTTTTTAATAAAAATATGTCATTGCTCAGGAAAAAATAGAGGATTATTTTAAAGCAATTTCATCTGATATACTCTGCATGTGGGGATGTATGTGTTCCCGAAAAAATGCACGTGGTTTGTAATTTGAGGTGTTCCAAGCCAAGGAAATCAAGTTATCATCTACCAAAGGAGTATATCTACAAGAGGAACCCAGACATGAAATTTTCTGCCCTATCTGAAGAGTGAATGGGAAAGCACTGGAACAGAATGCACACACTGCAATATGTTAAGAATTTAAACAATTAAACAAAATATTTAGATGAACTACGTATAATTATATGTTGAAACAAAATAGCTGCCTGTAAGATCTTCCCTACCAGCATTCTATGGAACTTCATTTGCAGAATTTCTTTGAAAAGGTTTTGAAATCTTACAGAGAATCCCATAATATGATTACAGAAGACAACTTCTGAAGTGGAATATTTTTGGATTTCTGTTGTTGTTAGACTCACCTTTCAGGATTAATCTTTTTCATCCTATATGCCCACTCTAGTATGCAACCAACCCCTTCTCTACTATTGAGAACCTATGTTTCCTAATCTTAAGAATATCATCCCACTAATTTAAACAATCTCCTGCTCATCGGAGGAAAAAAAATTCTGTGATATTATTTCATGTATTTTTTCCAACTATCTTTTTTTCTTATTATTACAATGAAAAAGCTATTGGGCATGTGAGTGCTGGTTTTATGGTGAAGGCAAAGTACTTCTTAATCAGCTAGATAATATGAGAGCACTAAAAGAGTGATAATAAGAAAACATAGTAGAAGAATACAATCACATGGAAAATGTTGCAATAAAGCCAGAGAGATAATTTTAACAGTGAGACCTTGATTCCATCCTGATTTCATCATGGCATTTGGCATATCTTCCTTGGGGATGGGTTGAAGGCAAATTAGGCTTTATGCAACATTTCTATTCCAGCAATTCATTTGTTTGCTAGCATAAATTATAGAAGCCTTGGGGATGCTCAAGTTTTACATTACTTCCTATGCCCAGATTCCAGACTATGTTGTGGTTTAGGTTCTGTGCTGGCCAAAAGACCTGTGTGTGTTGGAAATCCACCAAAAACATAGCAAAGTATGTTATGATTTTAGTAGCACTTAAATGAACTCCTTTGGTCAGAGAGATCTCCTAGATGGATAAGATGATCTCTCATCTCTCCAAGATGATCTCATTAGGGAAGGACACAACAGCAGATGCCCCATCAGCTCTTCAGAAGACAGGAAGTCCATTTCTTCCAGTCACAAAAGGAATTTGCACAAAACAGGCCACAGCTCTGCCTGGTGCTCTTACAACAAGAGGTTCAGTCAGGCTTGAATTCTGCAGTAGGTTGTCCTTAATATTCAATTTCTTATGAATATTTAAAGGTAATAAATGTCAAATTATATGTTTAATGGTCTTGTTTAGACTAAAAAGACCTTGAGAAGGATCAGGAAGAAACCAAGATATCTAAACTGGCAAGTCACTGAGCTCAGAGGAACATCTCCCACAGCTTCTGTTGCTCTGGAGCAGGTACCCTGTGATAGCAGCAGTGGTTGAATTACATCAGGCACAGTGATGTAGAGTGCACCTACACTTAGAGACAGTAAAAATTTCTGTGCTTTGTGCTATCTCAACAGACCTAGTCGAGATGGACCCTGAAATAATGATGCAACAGCAGGATAATACCTTCAAAAGTTTCTCTTCTTACTTGTTTTTTCATAGCAGCTATGGGATTTTGTTATGACTTCTTGACACATTTAGGTGTATGCAGTAGATTTTCAGTAATTTTAAGTAAATTCACCTGCTTGAACTACCCACTTCTGTGATGCTGCATCATGATCAACTCAGGTCTACTTGGGGCTAGCCTGCAGAGCACAGCTGTGGAGAAGACATCCTCCCACCACCACTGCAAGGTGGAATTTTCTGCACAGATACAGACATCTAAAAGGTTTAGATTTTTTTACAGGCCATATAGCAGCTGCCTTATTATACCCTATTTTTTTAAAGAAAGTGAGAGTTCAGGCCTCATTACTGCAAACTATGGAAGAAACATCCATAATCTCAACTATTAAGGAACCGGGAAAAAAGAAGTTAATTATGTACATTTACAGTTATCTTCACCTTGGAGTGCTTTAATGAAGTACAAGACTTTAGTTCTGTACATATGACTTTTACAGAGGTGAAAAGATTTGAGACAGACTTGTGAGTGCCCTGTGAAACTGTGGAATGGGAGTTGGCACAGTGGGGAGCAAAGGTGGAAGCTGAAAATATGGTGAGGGAGCACATTGTTTCTCTGCCTCTTCACATTTGATCTTTCTCTATTCAGCTCCTGTCTTGGCTTGAATGATTGTTTTCTTGCATTCACTTAAAACCAAACCAAGCTTTTTAAATCACGCCCAAGAAATATTCTTTCTTTTTTTTTTTTTTTCCTTACTGCCTTGGATTTTTTAGGTTTGAATTAAGCCAAGAAAATATGAACAAGCATTCAACTCAAAGCCACTCATCCTATTGACACACTCTGGTGTGGCATTTGCCTCTGGTCTAATCAAGTTAGTCTTGCTTTGCCAGTCAAAGCTGAACGCAAACAAAAGTCTAGCTTCATTAAATTGAACCCCACTTATGCTGTCCAAAAAGAATGAAGATACTTGATTTGTTATCATATTATTTCCACATTGCAGTTATCTAAAAGTTCATATGTGGGTTGGGAATCCATAGTTCTAGGCATTTCCCAAATTAGTTTCAGACTTCAAGAGCTTATTTTACAAGTGAAATTTCTGAAGGACAACAGTGCTGATCCTTCTGGACTTCCCTCTGTTCAGAATTTGCTGGCAGAACAGTGTGTAAATACTTTTCTTTTGCTTTTGCTTGTTTTTCTTTATCTAAAGTAAGAGCAAGTTTTTCTTTGTGCCTGTAAGAAACCTTTCATTGACCCATTTTCTGAACCAAGCAAACAGTCATCAGCTTATAATTGGGTGAATTAGCCGCAGGAGAGAAAGCAAACTTTAAAATGATTGCTCTTTTTCCTCCTTTATATCAACACCTTTTCTGCAACAAGCCACCTGTCTCCAAATATTTGTTTTTAAATCACCCAAATACAAAACTCACCAGACAGCCAACCCTGAAAGGTCCTAGAGCGAAAATCTGCTCAAATCACATCATCAGCTTTCAAAAGCCATTCAAAAGGAGAAGATCAGCAGAGCATACCCCCATACTGTGCATCCTTTGGTTGGAAAAGTGAGCCTCCCTGCAGCTCAGAGGTAAGAAAGAGGAAATTTTACTCTTTAATTCACATGAAGTACACAGAGAAAGGGAGGGAGGGACTGCAGGGAAACTAGTGCTGATCAGAGGAACTACTAATGGAACAGCAGAGTTTGAAGATGTCTGATCTCTTCTCTATCATGACTGCAGATGAAGTCTCAGATGAATTATGAAACACAGAGCCCTGTCATGCCCCCCTGCAAGTTCAAGAAACAGCACAGTTGTGTACTCCTCAGTGGGTACTCTGCCAATTTGCTATTCATTCTCCACCTACTTTACAGAAAGGGATATTTGATATATTTTCTGTATACAATACCTACTTATTTTTACCAGTTTTTCTCTCTCATGCTCAGGGCAAGGATGGCTATAAAATATTCCTTTATGTCCAGTGTAGGGAGGCCCACAGAAATCAGTATACTGCTCTGACTTGAACATTTTAGTTTCCAAGAAGGTTTACCTTCACCCTGCTGCCCACACACCTACAGCTGTGGGAGTCATCTCACCTCCATTCGCTCATCTGCAGGGTTGATATCTTCATGCAAGCTCATTTTCACCTTCCCCTCCTTACAGTCGCAGGAAAGCAATAAGTACTCCTAGGGAATGATTAATTTGACTGATTTCAAATAGCTGCCTTATGGTGAGATAATTAGGCCTTAGAAAAGCCTAATTATTTCAGTTGACTATAAAGGGAACCTTGAAGATTGCTAGACATACAGAAATCGACTCTGGCTCTGGTATTTCCTAAGCTGCAGATCATTGGTAGCTGGAGGAAAGACAGCTCTATGCTTGCCTTGTCCTTTTTCTGTTCCCTCAGCAGTCATCTAGTGCTGGTTATGGGCCAAATGGTCTCTCACTGAAACTCGAATTTTACCAAATTGTACAGCCCTTCTGGAGCACACTCAATGGCTCTATCTATGACACCTACAAGGCAAGAACCTCTCTAAGGTCTTCAAACATACCCAATGTTCAGGTAAGGTATGAAGCAATAACCCTTCCAGAGCTGAAAATCTGTTCATAGAATGTAGTCTTGATGTGTAGCAGTGCAGACATCCTCTGTGATCACTTTGTGTGTGTGGGAAACAAAGTCTAAGGGAGTGCACAGACCTGTCTCCATGGAGTCTCTCTTCAGAGGGGCAGGGAGGCTGGGTCTTCCTACCTGCCTGGTAGGAAGTAAAATCCAATGATTTAACTCAAATAGACAATTTATCTCTCAGATTGTTTCTTTCCTGTCCACCAACACTGGATCTCTGGGAACCAAATGGCAAGGTTTTAACTGACATTGTGTTGTGGATCAGTCTTGGTTTACCCCATGAGCCCACCAAGATGTCCTCTCATTCTTCCTCAGTAAGACAAGGAAGAAAATAGAATAAAAACTCATGGGTCAAGGTACAGACAGGGAGACCACTTGTAACTTCATAGGCAAAACAGACTTGTCTTAGGGAAACTGATTTAATTTCTTGCTAATCAATAACGAAGTAGGATAGTAAGAAATAAAACAAATCTGAAAACACCATCTATCCACTCCTTCCTTCTTCGCAGGCTCAACTTCCCTCATGACCTTCCCATTGCTTCCTCTAATAGTAGTGCAGGAGGGTAGATGGGAGTTGCAGTTAGCCCATAACACTTCGTCTCTGCTGCTCCTTCTTCCTTATGCTATTCCCCTGCTACAGCATGGTGTCCCTGCCAGAGAACACAGTCAGTTCTTCATGAACCTCTCCAATGTGGGTTTTTCCCATGGGCTTCAAGGACGGCTCCAGAGTGCTTTTTTTCCATAGGGTGCATCCTTTAGGAACAGACAGCTCCAGCGTGGGTTGATCTTTTATGGGTCAAAGATCCTGTCAGAAAACCTGATCCTGCTGGGCTCCTCTCCGTAAGCCACAATTCCTGCCAGGAGACTTCTCCACCGTGGGACCTCCAGGGGCTGCAGGTGGATCTCTGCTTCACATGGACCTCCGTGGGCTGCAGGGGCACAGCTGCCTTACCATGGCCTGCACCACAGACTGCAGGGGAATCTCTGGTCCCATCTGGAGTGACTCCTAACCCCCCCTCTCCACTGACCTGGATATCTGCAGAGCTGTTTCTCTCACATTCCACAGACCCCACCCTCCAGCTACAGAATGGCATTTTTAACCCTTTCTTCCATATGTTATACAGAGGCACCACTAACATTGCTCATTGGCTCAGCTTTGAAAAGCAGCGAGTCCATCTCAGAGCTAGCTGAAATGGGAGCTTCTGGTGTTTTCTTACAGAACCCACCCCTGTAGCCTCCCTACTATCAAAACCTTTCCATTTAAACACAATAAACTTCATGAGGGCTAGGATTTCCATCCAAGTCTTCTCCTAGATCTGTCATTCAGCAGTGTATCTCTCTGTCTATCTACTCATCCATCTAACCATTCATCCTTTCTTTTCTGCAGTCCTGACTCTCCTCTTGGGCCTATTTTTCCTTATTCCTCCCTTGTAACCTCAATTTATGGCTACAATAATTAGCCACAGGTGCAAAGAGTGCAGCTTCACACTCACTGCAAAGAAGAAAGTAATAAATTAATTTTCCATGTCTCTCTGCAACATGCCTTTTAGGCTTCTTATCAGGGCAATACTTCATCAGTGCTGGTCCCTTTGCTACTGTCAGCTATTTCAGGAACGCTATGAAATTAATGAGACTAATGGCTTTTTTCTTTGTTGTTTTTTTTGGATATTTTGTTTCTTTTTTTTTTTAATATCTAATTTGTTTAGTGGTGCTTTTTAGCACTCACAAGTCCCATTATACAACTCCCATTATATACTCTGCCTGCCCATGGCCTTCTTATGAAAAAAGAATAATTTGGGAAGCAGATACATGCCTTTAACCTCCCCAGTGAGGAAACTAAATGGAAAATCTAAATTATGATGTTTCAGAAACACTTCAATATAGAAATGTTAAAATGTGAATTAACACACAAGGTTAACAGGCATTTCAGGATGTCTAAAAGAAAGTCACAGGTTTAACTTGGTGTCTTTAACCCAATTCCTGTTGTTCTTGATGGGTCATGAATTAACTTTGCAACTTTAATTGTGTTGTGGAATTAGGCCTTTCATGACTTCATCTTATATATATATACACATCAAATTCATTTGCATAGACATATAAATTAATAAATGTATATATAAAAAATAATGGAACCAAAATGTGTACATCATTAACAACATAATCCCAGGAAGACAAAACACATTGTGTTACTGCTGACCTCACTTTTTTTTTACCTCTCTATCTCCTATACTTTTGGAACTTTCATCTCTATTATAGTTTAAGTATATGGAGAATTTTCAGCATACAAGATTGTATGGACTATGAAGAACATGGACTGTCTGTTCTGCTGTAGATTAGTGCTGCTAAGGAAGTCGTGTGAGGAAGTCAGGATTTTCCTTGTCCTTAAACCTATCTTAAGGATTAGTGACAGGTTTTATTTTGGAATACTGTTATCTCGACATTGTTTTCTAGTGTTACAGTTGTCTGTGTCATAGAATTTCTAAGAAAAACTTACTTAGAAGCCACTAAAACTGCTTTTCCAGCAGAAAGATGGAGCTGTAAGAAGGAAAGTATTCAAAGCTTACATTTAAGTCCTTGCTGTCCACTCAGGGGTATATGGGATGCACTGAAGGCTGTCTGAAATACAGACTCCAAAAAAATTTTATTGATATGAATGCTGACAGATGTGGTCATGGAATTTCTATCAGTGGTAGAAAAGCTCCTGTGAAAGCTACTCTCATTCTCTAAGGAGAACAGGAACTAGGAAACTGTACCAGTGTAGTCTCAGTTATTGGTTCAGCTGACCATTTTTAATTTTTATTGCTAATTCTTAAACATGAAAGCAAAGAACATGTTCTAAGACACTTACACTAAAGCAGCCACGACCACTCCTGTGTACAATTATGCAAACACACATGCATATATCTGCTAAATTCTCCAGAAAAGTGATCTAATTCTTTATATCAGTCTGGCTTTCTCATCCTGTATTTTCTTTTTCTTTATAGAGATTACTGTCTGTCATATTGTAGGAAATAGCGCTCTGCTATTGAGGCCCATTACATGAATAAAAACACAATAATACAAAACAAAGAACTCTTCCTTCCACTTCAATATACAATGAAATATCTCCTAGTATACACACACAGACAAAAAATAAACCTGTAGTACCTCATAAAAATAAAATATAGTGAGGGATGGTGAGGGATGTGCTCCTGTGGAGTCATGTAGAGCCTATGTAGCTACAGACTCACGTCACTTAGTTTTGAGATACATTTACTGCTGCAGAAGATGAGCAAGCCACATTCCAAAGTCAATGCCTGCTCCTCCAGCAAGATCTTCCATGAGAAGGTCTTTCTGCTTATAGACAGGGGACCCTACAGGAGGTGTTCCTCAGCTGATGTGTCAGTAAACTCATCTGGCTAAGCACTTCAGCTCCATATTGCTTGGCTGATATTTTGTCATAGAATCATAGAATCATTGAGTGGTTTGGGCTGAAAGGGACCTTAAAAATCATATAGTTTCAAACGCCCTGCCATGGGCAGAGACACCTTCCACTTAACCAGGGGGCTCAAAGTCCCATCCAATCTGGCCTTGAACTCTTCCAGGCATGGGGCAGTGTCGTGGTGCATCCCTCCCTAAAGCCCCCCCTCCCCTAGGCTGCTCTGTGATTCTTTAAATGACCCTAAAACACCCATTTTCAACAGGCAACCACAATGTCTCTGGGAATCCTGTGCCAGTGCCTCATCATCCTCACAGGAAAGAATTTAATCCTGATATCTAATCTAAACCTACTCTCTTTCAGTTTAAAGTAATTCCCCCTTGTCCTATCAAACTACCATTTTACTCAAGCTTCTTGTTATAACCTTCCTAAGTGCAAGGTATAATTACTATTGTAAGAGTGGGATATTGTGCACACAGACCAATATTTTAACCACTGAACTATCTAGATCTGCTCTGATTAGATGAGATACCAACACTTCCACCTAAACAGGCTTACTGGATTGGCTAAAAACAGAGCTAGAGCAAGGAGATTCTAAAGAAAAATGATGCTAGTCCAGGTGTGTAGATGCATGTAAATGCACTGGTAGTGTAGCAAAAGAAATTTTTTGCTAGTATGTCAATGTTGATTTTATATGAAGGGTAACAGAAAAGAAAGATGAACAGAGAAAACCCAAGGAGGACATTGAGAAATCCTGACAAGGACAGTTTTTAGACTGTGAAATATTCAGAGGATTGCAAAAATACTATGAGAGGCTGTTTACTGTAAGTCTTCCACACAAAGATATTTTTATTTGTCTTCATCAATTTGAGCTGGCTGCTAATCTGGGATGCAGCCAGATTTTTATTTTCCTTCTCTTGTGCCTAGTAAACATTTGCTTATTTAGTTAAAATGCAAAGATTGTTAAGAACGCTTTACCAAATGCTTCCCTGGGTTCAAAACACAATTGCCTTTGGAGCTCGTATTTGGTCTTTTTATTCTGCTTACGGTAATTTAGACAACCTATGTGATAGCAGTTAAATGCTCAAAACCTCACTTCTGAGTGGTATGCTCTAGGTCAAGTGTATCCTAAGAGATCATGCCCAGGAAATCAAGACTATAAATATAAATACAGCAATCTAAAACAATATAAAGAGAACATTACTGAGAACACAGTGTAAATGACAGCCTGAAACAATATATAAATTCGTTCTTGTTTTAGTTGTGCTTTTACATTCATAAAAACAAATTAAAGGAGACATCTGCATAGACCTTTGGGTATGCACGTCCAATCTAGAAACTATTGCAAATTTTCTAACAAATTTAAGGAACTCTGACTCAAATGGGTGTTTCTGTGCTGCTCCTCTCAGCATGTTCTGCTAGACTGATCCCTGAAGAGAAAGCATTGCTCTGCAGAATATTCATGCCAAAAGGTGACTACTTGCAATTCTAATGAAACGCCTTCATACTTCATCAAGGAGGGAGAAGAGAATCACAGAAATGCCACTGTCAAATATTATCTTTCTTCTTACATGATATCTTTATGTTGAATTTTTAAGGGTCAGAGAGAGGATTGCCAGATCAATTGCTGAATTATTGAGATCTGATGTGTCTATCAGTGTGCTTTCACAGCAGCCATGAACCAACAAGACAATGAGATGGGTTATTTTTACTAGAGAGCAAACAACTTTTCAAATGAAGGAGGCCAAGACCATATCTTCTCTTGAACTTCAGAGCCCTGATCTGTGTTGTCACTGTCAGTTTTACAAGGAAAGTGAATTTTGAGGTGGAAAGTGCAGTCTGAATCACCTTATGCAATATTATTACCTGATATATCACAATACCTGAGAAACTGTCCATGACCTGTTGATACCCAATGAACTAACCTCCAAGGTAACGAATCAGTTTGTTTCCCTTCTTCAAATAAGAGGGCTCTATGACAAAGATATTCAGTGATCAGCTAAAAACCACACAAGAAGAGAACAGAATCTGAATCCTATGTCAATAGACTGATGATTCCCTCAATCTCTGAACATGCAAATCAGTTTTTCTAATGGAATAACTGATTCTAAGGGAATCTGGTAAGAGTTTAATTGTTATAATTCCTTTAAGACTTGTAAACCAATACCAGACAAGAAGCAGAGTGGATCCCCATCCTTGCAATTTAGGTAAGTGATGGTAGTTTTAGTCCTTATTTTGAGAAATATATCTAATGGAAATATGAGGAACAGTAATGACTGTCCCCTCCACCTATATCTCTTGCATACACATTTCACACCTCCATATCTCAACTTGGAAGATTATCATATGTATTTCTATACCACCCAGAGCTCCAATCTGTTTGTAAAATTGACATAGTTTAAATATTAAAGTTTTATTTTGTGACTATCTTTCAAGGAACTGGCCTGACAACATAAATATGTTTTATACTGTTTAACAAAATATTCCTAAGATGGCATTTCATGACCTGTAATTATGTCTTAAAGATGAAGCCTTTGTGCCCTGCATTTTTAATTAACATAGGCTTTTCCTTTACTTCAAACAATGAGACCAAAGCAAAACCAATTTCCAGTTCCTGTTACTAATTTTATCCAGGAATCAAGGGATTAAAAACCCTCACTGTATTTCTTAGAAGCAAGGCATAAACACTGCTGATCATGACCCCCTAGAGCTGGAGGCCTTGTTAATGGTAATTTACAGCTGTGCTCCCAGAAGATGCTTCCACCCTGGTCCGGCAGGATCCCAAAGGGCATGTCAACACTTCAGCTGCTGAAACACCCTCAGATTTATTGTCATAACCAGAAGCAGGTGCTTTGTGATGAATAAACATTGCTGTGGCTCTGTCAATTTCTGATTGCACCAGTCAACAGATGGACATACAAATTTGGGTTGGCACCCACTACTGCACCATTTTCCTCCTTGTCTTCCCAAAAAGAACAGAATTTTGCTTGATCTTGGATGTCTAAGGGGAGAATCAGACCCCTGAAACTCTTAAGTAAGGAAAACACAAGCACATGGAAAGATAATGGTTTGCACAGCCCTGGAAAATATAAACTTAGATTATTTTAAATACGAATAAACTTCTGCAAACTCAAGCAATTAGCTTGGCACAATCTTGAAATGTGTTTAATGGCTGAGTGATCAAAAGGTTTTCCATCAACTTTAGCTGAATCAAACTGGCAAGTAAATCTTTCCTTACACACGATTTTCTGAAGTTTGAAGTGACAAATTGGACTGAACTCAATTAAAGCAGCAGGTTCTATGCGTTTAATTACAAGCAGTGTCTATGATTGTGAAGGAATCCAATTCAGAATGAAAACACAGATGTGGCTGTGGTGGAGCTCTGTAAAACACAAAGAGGTAAAACCAAGTTCAATCAGGAAAAAGTTACAGGCAATGTAAGATTATGTATTCTGCCATACTTCTGGAGCACTAGCTGTAGGCAACTATTAAAGTACAAAATTGGGAAATGTTCACCAGCTACACCATTGTAGTCCAAAAAATGCTATGAGAAAAAATGAGTAAAGCAGTTTGACTGTGAAAAGCAGAAGTAAATACTAATTCCAGTTACTTTGCAATGACACTTACTTCAAAGAATTTGTTGTACCATCAGTTAGAATATATTAGAAGAAAACGCTTGTGCTAAAAATGGTAATTAAAGAATGACTTTGTAATAGGACACTCAGTCATTATGGGGGAAGTGCTTAGAAGGTAAATTTAGTATTTAGTCCTTCAGTGCACACACATGGTTCCCATTGATATTAATGGGAGCCATACACATGTTCAAGGACAGGTTTCAACCAACACCAGGAAAGCTATACTGAAAAGGAAGCAAATCTAGCAGATCAAGTTTTTCTTAAAACTGTCCCAGGTGAACACGACATGTGCTAGCATTTTAAGCTCTGCACTCAGTGAAAATTAGAGTTGTTAAATAAGCAATGAAATCAATTTTAAGCAATTGCAGTGTGTATTTATAGAAATGGTACCTCCATCAAATATCTAAACAACTAAAAAGGGAACTTAATACTGTTTAATTTTGGTTGTTGGAAGAAGATGATTTCCATAGTAAGGCAAGTGTAGGAATCATTTTAAAGTCTCAGCAGGGAATTTCTGTACAACCCATGAGTTCTGTTTGAAATTGGGAGCTTTTTATGTGTATCTGTGTCAAACCGTAGACAGTATTTTGGATGTGGAATTTTTTGTCCTTTCACATCGTAGTTGGGGGTGAATTGTAGAGACTGTTGTGAAAGGGCTAACCCATCAAAAAGAACAGAAAGATTAAGAAAAAAAAGAAAATGACCAGCCCCCAAAGATGATGTGTAAAACAACTAAGGTGAAAACCCCTATTTGAACTGAAAAGATAATCCTCAGAAAGTGGAATGAAAACTTCTGAAAAGGGAAACAGAAAAGAACTAGTTAAATATAAAAGTATAGTACAGCAGGACAAAGAGGGAAAAAAAATCAAGAATGCATTGGTAAAACCATGAAAATGAAAAGTTTTTCCTCCAGCAGCAGATTAAGGGAATCTGTCAGAGAGTTTTTAGGTCTGAGATGATCAAGAAGGAAAAAGATCATACAGAGGAGATAGGGCTATAGAAAAAAAAGAAATCTTCTCCACAATAATTGTTGATATGTTTAGGGATATTGTCGCACCAGAAGCTTTCCTTAAAAAGAGGTGAATATGAATATCTTTTCAAATTAGACTAGCAACATAAAATTTTAGTGTGGATCACTAAAATTAACAGCATTGCATCTCCAGGAACAGATGGTATTCACCCAAGAATTCCAGTAGAACTCAAGTATGAAATTGTTAAACTATTCATTATGTTGAGTAATTTTTTTTTCTTTGTCTAAAACAGAGTGCCCAGTACAAAAATGGGATGCCAGTGTGGGGAAAAAAAAGAAAAGAAGAAAAGAAAAGAAAAGAGAAAAGGAAAGGAAAGGAAAGGAAAGGAAAGGAAAGGAAAGGAAAGGAAAGGAAAGGAAAGGAAAGGAAAGGAAAGG
>JAWWES010000001.1:30418587-30469701 GCA_035583135.1 Lophotriccus pileatus
GAAAAGAAAAGAAAAGAAAAGAAAAGAAAAGAAAAGAAAAGAAAAGAAAAGAAAAGAAAAGAAAAAAGAAAAGAAAATTTTTTGTTTTGTTTTGTTTTCAGAGGAGGTATTGGAAACCACAGATTAATACAATTGTACTGGTCAGTTTGGTAGAAGTTATAACAAAGGATGGAAACAGGAGGCACATGGAGAATGGAAGATAATGGAAAATGGAAGATAATGGAAAAGGACAATTTTTTTCAGGGAAGTTGTGCTTCCCAATTCTCTCAGAGCTTTTGTTGTTTTCTAAGGGTTTTTAAAGCACATTTTTTGTTATATTTTATTTGTTATATCCTGCTCTCTTAATAATGATAGAGAACAGTGACGGAAGAATAATCTCCCACTGAGGAGGATACACAAATCAAGACAATATTGGAGGTTTTCCGGGGTAGGAAGAAGCAGGCAGTGCCAGAGTGAGATTTTGTTATTGTCCACACTTGCTAATCTGCAGTAAGACATTGGTAACTTGCCTGAGAGGTGCATAGGTAGTGGACTTCATAAGGTATCTAGGCAGGTTATGTGCTGGTAGAGATGAGGAGCCAGCAATCTTCTCTTGTACAAGTATGTACTCTATAAGCATATAATTATACTTATTGCTTTTGATATTCTGGCGACATAATTTTTTAAATGCCTTTGATGAGGAAACTTGAGGAGTGACAGCTGATGCTGAATAGAGAGGGCACACTGACTTGACCACTCATGGCATTTCATTTCCCCTACATTCCTCAGGCACGTGAGGAAAGATATATTTATGTTTATTCCTCTTAATATCTGTTCACAGACTTCATGTTAATTTGTTTAGTCCCTTTTTGATCCTGCTAATGTTACCTGCTTCCAGAGCCACTCATGAAGAAAGTGGCTGTAATTTCCTGCCCAGGGGCTTAGGAAGGGATTTTATCTGTGTTAAACCCATCTTCTTCATCCTGTGGTTAAGTGTTCCCCTACTTCCTGTATTCCTACATGGCAGTACTTCTAAATTCATTTTACCCACTGTGTTCTGACTTCAAGCAGTTACTTGATTTCCAGATCATTTTAGTTGACCTTTTCTGTTTCTAGTCCATACCCACTGTACCCTTCTTGACATGGACAAAAAAGATCTGCACATAGTATCCACAGTGTAGATGCACACCAGCTTTATAAAGTAGGGAAATAATGCCCTGTGCCTTCTCTTTTGTCCTCTTCCTGATAACACAGAAATTGGCATTGACTTTTTCAGGTGTCATTACTTGTTGAAATTATTATTTCAGGAAAACTTCCATAGTGATTTCAGTATCTCCTTCTTGCGATTGCCTTTTCTGAGTTCAGCATCATGTTTCTGTGCTTCAGAGTATTTTCTCTAGATTCATTCATTGCCTTGTATTTTTTTGCACATAGGAACTCACATTTTTTACATAGGAACTCATGGGCTTTCAGCCCCTTTGCTCAGTTTTGTTAGGCTATAAAGCTGCATCATTTGACTACCCGATAGATCTTAATTTAATTTCTAATCATAAAGGTTTCACTGTTCTTTGCTTCCTCAAGGGCATTGATGACAATATCAAATGAAAGTGGTGCTTACGCCAGTCCTGGGATATCCCAGTGCTGACTATTCTTCATTCTGAAAAGCAACTAATAACCCTTTTCTACTTATCCTTTTGTTACCTTTCAGAAATTCTTTTCTCCATTCCCATTGCAACCTACTTTCTTTAATAACATTTGACATAAAGACTTACCAAAGATATTTTTTATATTTTTCTTTGTGAAATCTGAATGCATTATGACCATTCCATCCTTTTTTTACTGAGGTTCTTAAAACTTCATGGTAAACCTCCAGCATGTAGTAAGAGAATCTCCCTTTACAAAAGTTAAGCTAATTCTTTCCCAACAGGTGATGCTTATCTGTATGCTCACTGATTTTGTTCTTTTTTACATCACCTTACTAGGATCAGCAGTCAGACTTATCAGCCTGTAGTTTCCAGAATCTCCTTTTGTATACATAGGTGATACATTTGCAACTCAGCAGACAGCTTTGACTGTAGTTACTTGTGAAGAGAAGTGGTATACTTTGGTCATCATCTGGAAGGTGGATCATAGAATCATACCATAGAATCCTTAAGGTTGGAAAAGACCTCCAAGATCATTGAGTCCAACCGTTAACCTAACCCTGCCAGGCCCACTACTAAACTGTGACCTTAAGCACCACATCTACAGTGCTGGAAGAGAAGCCAGCATTGGCTTTCACTGAGATGAAGGAATGATATAGAACTCTGTTAAAGCAT
Source organism: Lophotriccus pileatus (assembly GCA_035583135.1). NCBI lineage: Eukaryota > Metazoa > Chordata > Aves > Passeriformes > Tyrannidae > Lophotriccus > Lophotriccus pileatus. The sequence goes on from JAWWES010000001.1 coordinate 30,420,885, forward strand.
GGACTTTCATGGAGAAGGTATGAATACCTCTGAAGTTTAAGAGTTCAAGATACAAAAAACATCACATAAAATGTGTTGTTAAACTACAGTCTCTCCCCAGCCAGCCAGACCCAGGACTGCACTTAAGAGATCTGCTAATCCAAGAAGAAATACTGGTCTAAGGTGCCTCCATTTTCCTTATTAATTCAATGTATGTGTTTGTTTCTTTATGTGGGTGACAGGAGGAACACTCTGAATGGGACAGAGAAATATGCAATTAGAAAAAGAGAAAAAGGAAAATAAGGTGGAATAAAGGTGGAAAACTGCTTTCCTTGCTTTTCCCCAAAAAATCATTGAATACTGCTGTACTAAGAAGCAAATCTGCACCATAAAAACACCCCCAGGACTCCAACCCAGGGACAATGCTGAGACTACAAGCTAAAAGCATATGTTCAACAGCAAATGTACAACGTAAATGTTCAAAACAAAGTACACAAAAAGATCCACATCAGGTGTTTAAGACATGAAGAAACAAAGGAATTGTTGATAAAGTAGTCAGCCTGATAGACTATGATATGAAAAAAATAACAGCACACTGAAAAAATGGCAGTATTATTTGTTTATTATATTTTGGATCCTTTAGAAAATTTGATGCAAAACCTCCAAACTTGTTACTGAAAAACAATTGATTTCAGATTTATTAGACACAAAGCAGAGATATGCTATTTCAAATAATTTCATATTAAAAGTATGACCGTTAATGAATCCTAAAACATGACCTTTACTTTATCTCTCTTGTAGTAGTAGAAAACTCCTTGATTGGATAAAGACTAAGATGTTTTTTTATGACTTTATGACAACCAAACCAGTCCTATATCTGAAGTAGTTTGTTTATCACTTATTTGGTGCACCTGTGAAATTTCCTTGTCAACAGTTTCTGCTTTAAAAGATGATACTAGATATTAGTTGCGAATTTAGATATAGCTCATCTCAGAGGAAGATTATATTCAGAACTGAGGACACTTTACATCTGAATAAGAGTTTCCACATGGGGTTTTAAGATACTCAAACTGAGATGCTCTAAGTTCACACCTCCAATTAATTTGAATTAATTTTCCTAAGTGTCTAGATGTCAGCTGGCTCCAGAACTCTAGATATAAACAACTTCACACTCTGGCAAAGCCTAGATGTAAACTTGACAGCTTGGATGCATTTCTTTTGACTTGAAGCCAGGACTTGAAGCAGACAGAACAAATTAATGTGTGAAATACCATTAACCAGTATTGCAGAATTCAGAGAAAGGAGTTTTACCAAAAACTGCTTGGAAAAGTCTGAACTCTATTTCAACAGTTATCATGTTATAATAAGGTTTATCTAAGCTCAGCCTCTGGAAACTTTGAAGTTTGCTGTCTCTTGATAAAACTTGTTTCATTCCATATCTACACATTCTGTGCTTAAATGGGCTTGGCACACTTCACATCAGCTAATGCTGCATTAAAGAGCTGTATATGGCACAAAAATGTCAAAGGCAGCTTTATAATGTAATGAAAATGCTCTGAATGGAGACTTGGAAAAAGATTCTTTTGCTGTTACATATTGGTACATGTATTACTGCACCAAAAGATATCAGAGCTTTGATCTCACATGCACCTAAAAATATCCAACTTCAATAGAGCACTCAAACAATTCTTCTCCCTCACAATGAACCCATATGTTCTTTCAGCACAAAAGAAAATTAGCTTTTACTGCTCGAAATTAAATGCTGGAGAACAAGCCAAATATAGGTCATTCCTAGCAGGGCTGTGATCCTGTTAGATAACACACAGCTAAGAAGGCTCAGGTCCGGGCAGCATATGCATGGAAGACAGCCAGAGGGTTGAAGAAGGTTGTAATTTGGTAAATAAATTGGAAGTGGGCCAAGTGATGTAACCCAGTACTGAACTGTGTCCTTGCAGTTGTGAAAGGCAACTTCTCAGTAAGAGGCAGGAGACACTGGCATGCCAACTCGTGGTCACTAATGATGCTGCTAACACTTGTAGAGGAAGAGTTTTATTAGCCTCAGTGTCCCAGATTTATTCCAATTTCAGTAATGATATTCCACTGACCTACATTTCCCTTGCAGTGTGAGCTGAATGAGGCTTTCCTCCTGTTTGTGTCTCTGTGACAGTTTATTATTGCTGTGTGTTGACAAACAGTTGTTGTGCTCTACCCAGGAGGCGAGTTTGCACTGCACACACCATCCAATAGGTGTGATAGCTTACAATAAACTACAGAACAATGGGGATTGGACATATGGCTCTGCACCTTTCTCAGCCACAATGTCTTTTGTTATGTCTGTTCAACACAATGTCGCCGAAATCCACGTAAGGGTCTTTAGGACCTCCCAAGACACTGCATTATGGGGGCAATTATATTACTGATATTTTTAAATGACAATAGGGAGAGTCTGTATATTTTGGTATAAAAATTGTTATATAATTGTTTAGTGGTGGGGCACTGAAACAGGTTGCCCAGAGAAGCTGTGGATACTCCATCCCTAGAAGTGTTCAAGGGCAGTTGGATGGTCTCTGAGCAACCTGGTCTAGTGGGATGTGTCCCTGCCCATGGCAGGAGTGTTAGAACTAGGTGACATTGAAGGTCTGTTCCAACCCAAATCATTCTATGATCCTATGATAATTTATTTTTTATAAGAACTCCTGCACATATATTAAAAAAAAAAAAATCAAGGCAACAATTTTGTTTTTAATAATGCTGTTTTCACCTGTACTTTCTATACATGTTAACAAAGGCACAAGCTTCTTTCAACATCAGCTCACTGTTATGTTCAGCTACCTTTCAAATCAGCCCAACAGTTAGGGTTTGACGTGACAGATCATAACCTCCCGTGGTCAGTGAAATCACTTTGAAATGGACAACAAACTGATTGCCAAGACAAAGGTGAAGTGAGGTACTTGCAGTGGCTTGAAAGCAATGAAGCGTTACCAGATAGGAGTAAGTGAGAATATAAAAGACAATGGAGAAGGCAGGAAACAAGAAAGATGAAAAAGAGGGCAAGGGGGTCTAATGAAAACTTAATGGATTTGTGCTGATGAGTGGTGCTCCTCTGTCACTGCAATCCTTGGTGTGTAGCAGCAAGAGTTTTGTCACTGTATGTAATCATGCCAGGGAGAGCGTGTAATAAATAGGAAGAGACAATGCATTCACAGTAAAGCCTCATTCTTGAATTTCCCCATTGTGGAAAATATAGCTCAGAAGCTAATGTAAAGTTTTGGTAGAGCTGAGTTCTTTCACCAGGCATACTCCCTGACAATGTGGAGCACGGAGCCATGAGGCTTGGATGGCTCAGTAACGTGATTCAGAAACTTTTACCTGTCAGTCAAGAGTTAAATTTCTTTTCCATGCTGGCTGAGGTAGTCCCAGGTGATTCCCGTTAACAGGCTGTTTGGAGGCTGACATGAAATTAATTTGTCATCCTAAACCAACAGCAGGTCAATTGAATATCTCCCTCCCATGGTGAATGATGCAAGACATTACAGAAAGGAAAAATAAAAGGGATATGGAGCACCTGTCTCCACTGCAGAAACAATGTCTCTTGTGGGACCTTTTCAGTGCCAAACGACTACATTTTCCATACACACATACTTGGAAAGAAGCTTCAGTTTACAGTGCTGCCACAGCCAAATAACTTCTAAAAGTATGCTGAAAAAAGGAAGGAAGAAATAAAATAGGGTAAAAAATAAATATTGAGGCAACTCAGGAGCATGCAGCAAACACCCTAGTTTTCTATCATCAGTCCTTCGGTCTAGCTGAAGTATATTTTCACTTGGATTACACTCTGCCTGCTCCTATTACATTGGTTTCTTCTTGGGAATTGAAATATTAGCCTATTTTCTTAACTTGTGTATTAAGAAGACAAGTTAATTTTTCACCCCTCTGGTGAATTATTGTATGATCAGTTTATATGAAAGATGTCCCAGAAGTAAGAAAATGAATCATAACTCATGGGAATTGAAGCTACAACTGAGTAATGAAGAATATGAAGATCATTCTTTCCCCTCAGTGCCTGCACAGGCTTGTTCTACAATTAAAAAGGCAGGGGAATAGGTAAATGCACAGTCAAGCCACGAGTCATCTCTGTATGCTGTGATCTTAGGGAAAAAGTCTTAAAAAGTTTATTTTTGTTGGAAATGAGCATGTGCAGCTATAAAACACATTAAAAGCCCTTCACCTAAGAGGTGCCTTTCTACCTAAGAGCTTCATTTGAATGCCAGGTTATGGAGCAGCTCTTACAGGAGAGTTTCCTGAGGACATGGCAGCAACTCATTTCAGAGCTCTGTTCCTCTCTGTTTCTGCATGCCCACTGCCTCTTCCTTGTAAGGTTCAGAAAAAGTTTACTCTGCAAAGTCAGCTTCCAAAAGGCACACTGAAAATGGATTCAATAAGCCCTCAATATTATGGATGTGATCTGTGTGATACATGGGAAAACCGCAGACTGAATGGAAATATGTTTTTATATGTCCTGACCTACCTTAGTTCTCCATCATCTGCCCACAGGCTACCCATTTTCACTGCTTCAAATTCCTTCCTTACCCATCTATTTGCTTGCAGCACTTAGCAGTCAGGGTCTGACCTGTTCTTGCTGAAGGTTTAATTACACAAGATGCAAAGACCTGATCTCAAGATCCCACACTTCCAATGCTTATCCAGCACAGCTGCTAGAATCACAGAATGGTTTGGGTTGGAAGGGACCTTAAAGATCCTCTAGTTCAATCCCCCTGCCATGGGCAGGAACACCTTCCAATGGATGAGGTTGCTCAAAGCCCCACTGACTTTGCCTTGAACAAACACTTCCAGGGATTTGTTCCAACCCCTCTGCAGTGGGTATTTTTTTTAGCATGGATAGTGGTATGACTTATGTACCAAGCCTGGCCTCTCATGGAAAAGTAGGTTTCATGAATTTGCTTTTAGGGGAAAAATAAGTGGATGAAATGGGAGATCTCTCTGAGAGAGATCTACTGAGAGAGATCTCTCTGAGAGAGATCTGCTGAGCAGAAAGTAGAGGAAAGCCTCAAAGACCGCAGGACCTGCAACTGTAAGGTGGATTCCACTAGGCTACCAGACATCTGCAATATTGGCTTTTTGATGTAATAAAATTGATGGGGTTTTGCAGGTATGTTGCCTTTTTTCAAATTATCTTCTTACCAGGGCAAGGTAACTTCAAGGGCATCTAGTATTCTTGCTGTTACAGTGTTTGGGACAAAAAAATCTGGGCTCTCTGAAATTCAAATATCCCTGAACCCATGGAGAAATGTGACTCCAATTATCTCATTTTCTCCTTTGTTGAAGCAGTGTTTGTTAACAGTCTTCTTATTACCTGCATTACTGTACTGGCTATAAATTTATTATCAATATCAAGGAAAGATACATATGCAAGTGGCCACTGACAACAGGGATCTGCAGACTTAGATCATCTTCAAAACTGTATCCAGTTCACTGAAAGTTCAGTATAAGTTGAGTTGTTCACCCCATTTGATGGCATTTTATGTACCATGCCGTGGTATGACTATTGGGAAAGCAGGAGGAAAAGGAGCAGTAAAAATACTTTCTGATAGACGAGACCCAGATTGGCAGCAAATCTCAAGAAAGCTAGAAACCTCACATCTGCTAACACCACCATCTAAATACAGGGGTTGTCCTTCATTCTGTGACAGCCAGCAGCAGCTGCCAATCCTCTGTGGATACTGAATAAAAAAAATTTTTACAAAAGGGACCTCTCGAAACCAATCTAAAAATCACTACCATAGGCCTGGAAGCAGATGTGGCACACAAGACTTGACACCATCAACCATACAGGAGTTTGTTCATTATAACAATGCCTAGTGGATCCTTCCTTGGCATTTGGAGAAGTGCTTAAAAAGGTTTTAAATAGCAACATGTCAAAACCACCAGTTACACAAGGCAGTTCCCTTCCACTCCTTTAGTAGATTGGACACTTGGTACATTTTGGAGATATGAGCAAGTAATACATTAAAGTTGTTTTTTCCTTATTTTACAGACTTAGACTAAATCTATGCTAATACATCTATGTGTGCACTTGGGTGTTTTACCTTCTGTCCACTCACATGGAGGATGCCTGAAGGTCATATAGAGCCCCTTTCATTCCTCAGATACACACTGTTTGCTAAATGCATTTTTCTTATTATGGGCTACTTATTTCAGTTGTGTTCCACAACAATTGCCCCTTGAGGTTAACACATGCAGTAAGAAACACCTACTTAAAGTAACTTGAATTTTGAAGGCTCCTTGCAGCAGTTTTCAGTTGACCTTCTACTCCTATCTGTACAATCAGTTCTGCTCAAAGTCATTTTTTCCCTTCCAAATTGCCATATTTTAACCCTGCATCTGAAAATAGTGCAAACAAAGAGGTAAGGAATAAGCAACTGCTCATAACTTCTTTATCAGAATCATCAGAGACTTCAGAGGTCACACGCAGTGACACTTGTAGTTCTAACCCATAATATTAAAAGATTAAACAATACAAATAAGAATGTCTCAATTATTCAAAATAAAAGAAAAGATACAGAATTCCAGTGCATTAATCCTTTGAAATTAATACATGCATCATAGAATTATGAAATGGTTTCTGTTGGGAGTGACCTAAAATATCATCTCATTCCGTGCCTCCTGCCTTGGGCAGTGACACCTTCCACCAGACCAGGTTTCTCAGAGCCCCATCCAACCTGGCCTTGAAAACTTCCAGTGATGGAAGAACATATGTATTTCATTGAGGGAAAAAATTAATGCTCCTCTAACATTACATCTACAGATTTTTTTTTTTTTTGATAAAATCTAGCCAAAATCTGTTCTGCCTACTCATGTTTCATGGAGTACCCTGTAATTGTTGAGGCTGGTTGTTCTGTTGGGGGATGTTTCCAGCATCTGTGGTGAATGACAAATTCATTAACAGGCAGCACCCTAGAAATGGAGCATTGCAAAGTTGGAAAAAACGTGGCACTCTGACTGGGGAACAACTCATCTAGCTTTAGCAGCCAGGCACAGGCAAGGCTGTAATGCAGCAGGGCTGTAGCTCAGGCTACATCATCTGTGGCATCAAAATTTTTGCCAAAAACTCTGGAAATTCTGGTTTACCTCATACATCAAGACTATGCTCCAAGAGGTTTCAGACTCTTTGCTTTGTGGCTCCCAAAATGGACTAAGTGTGGCTTTCACACTTGCTGCTGTAGATGCCACTGTAACATGTAAGTTAAGTCAGGGAGAGCCAGTGAACTACACACCAAGCCACAATGTGTACCTGCCATCGTGCTAGTTACTGAAAAGCCTAAATTGAGGAGGGATGCTGTGAAGATCTAACTATTACAGAAGTTTCACTCATATTTTTGTGCTATCTTAAGCATAAGATAAGATTCCATGTATTCACTGAGAAGTAATAAGATGCAAAGTCTTTCCCTATCAGATAATTTTTGACTTATTCTCCCAAGTGGATTTTCTAGTTACTAATATGGGATTGACCTAAAAGCACAGTCTTCCTCTCAGCAGGGGGATTTTTGAGGCAGCACTCCATTACATAGCTGTTTATTTGCATGAATCTTATGAAAACATAAAGTTGATCCTTTATGCCTGTGCCAAACTTGTCTCAGTTAAACCCTTCTCTTTGGAGACTCCTAGAAAGCAGACTGAAGGAAGGAGAAGCTGACATGCAATGTGACTACAGCAGGCTCTTTCCTGAAAACCCAGATTAAAACTCCCCCTTAACTTGCAGACACTTCAATGTTTTGAATTAGGTCATTAGCGTGTGATATGTGGTGACACCGAGCTCAGCCCTGCAGCTAAGTTGGTGCTTCCTGCCCCAGACAGGTTACTGTGGGTCCAGTACAAGAGCGACTTGTTGAGGTTTTATGGCTGATGTTATAAAGGAGGCATGATTTATAGCTTTGGAACATGGAGGAGTTATGGGAACCAAATATGTTGCCATCTCTTGGATGAGATATATTTTTGGATGATAACTGCCCGTGTGCTTACTCCTAATCTGTCCCAGTTGCAAGGTAACAGGACTTAGCTTAAAACTCTTTCAGTGAAATTTAAGCTTCAGTGCATTACATCACTTTTAGGGTGGGCCATGAGTATGCCCCACAGCTGTGCCTGTGGCTCACAGTCAAGGATAATTTGTTAAGCCATGGTAATGCAGCTGTGGAGCTGCAAGTTTGCAGCCTGTGATCTAACTGTTCCTTCCACCAGCAAGGCCCATGAATCACGTCTATTAGAGACAACATCAAGGGCAAGGGATAAGAGAAAGCTGGATGAACAGCAATGCTTTGCCAGTGCCATGACTCTACCTTTTTATTTTTACTTTTTTTTTTTTTATGGATAATTGTGGTATAGGCAGCACAAGATGCTAATGTAGATTCACATCAACTGAATTAACTACCATTACCATCTGCTTTTCATAGCTGAGGCTTCTGCTTACCTTTGCCAAAGCAATTCAAGCAAGGGTTAAAAAAATGCATCTGGACTGCACTAACTAGCTTAGTTTCAAATTGATTTAGTTAAGCCAAAGCAAGATTTCTGGTCTTCACAAGCTCTTAACTAAGTGAATATACATGTTACTGACACACAGTATGCATTTACCTCTACTTAACACTTCTGCAGAGAAGAGCCACACTTCCTATAGCTAAAGGATGCTATGTATTGTAAGAAGATATTTAGTATTTGTTTTTTTGGGGGGGTGTAGGTTTTTTGTTTGGTTTGGGTGTTTTTTTGTTTGTTTGTTTGTTTTGTTTTGTTTGTGTTTTTTGTTTTTGTTTTTGTTTTTTTTTTGTTGGTTTTTGTTTGTTTGTTTGTTTGGTTTGGTTTGGTTTGGTTTTTTTTCTAAATGGAAAATCATCTTGGAATATGAAGGACGCAAATTCAGGATCATGGAATCAAAAAATGGTTTGGGCTGGAGAGACCTTAAAGATTCATCACCTAGTTCTAACCCCTTGCCATGAACACTAGTTCAGTCCCTTCTCCATTCATTTTTTTAAGCACTCAAAGCGTCTATACTGGATTCAGAGGGCTCTAAGCATAGTTAAAATCTTCCTGGGAGGATAGGTGTTATCTAGCTGGACTGCCAAGAGATTCAGCTTAAACGTGGGAATAACTTACATCTGCACAGGTGAATTCTTGAATTTAATATTCCCACACAACTTTTTCTCTCCTTACAAACACCCCTTTTTAATAAATAAGCAGTTTATTTCATAACCCGTTGCTAATTCAAGTGATGTTTACTGGCCAAAAAGAGTCATGCCTAGTCTGTTTAGACCAGATACAGTCAAAAGTTTTGAAGTTTGCAGTGTTTTCTTGAAAAATATAAGATATTCAGGTGTCTGGAAGAATTTACTGAGAACATTGTAAAAATATTTCACTGGAAAACACAATGAACATAACATGATAATTCTTTGAATTTTATTCAGAACTTATAATGTACAAGTGTTCATTGGAAGATCAGATAACTGTCTTCTACCCAGTAATGCTAGATCCCTCTATAGGGAAAAAAATCCCATTATTAGACATTTCCTTCCAAATCAATGAAGACAAAGTTAATCAGGATTCATTAACCCTGAAGTTCTGTGCTTCACTCCTGTGTAGATAAGAGAAAGACAGTGTCTGATGATGCAAATTCAGATGTGATCAACCGTGAAGAGAGGAGAACGGGAAGTACTTGTTGAACCTCACTAATGTGAGGCTTTTTGGGGAGCAGTGTGAAATTAATGAAACAGATAGACTCCGGTGGTGTCCTACTGAGCAACATTTCCACAGAAGGAAATTTGCATGATGAGCAGCTAACTGTCTATACAGCTCATTCTGTCACAAAAGAAAAGAGTCCCTTAAAATTTAACAGGACTAGAATGAATAGAAATCTTTAGAAGAGTTTAAGACAAAATTAAGACAGAAGACTTTAAGACAAAGAAATAGAAATGAAATGAAATACATGAAATACTTAATGACTAAGGTCCTTTTTTTGCAATTTTAAGTTGATCAAAGGAATTTAATAAAGATTAAATACTTCAAGAAAGATTTCTGTAGGGAAGCTTAACTTTCTATAAGAAAGTTAATGTTCTGTTTTATAATCCATACTGTGTTTCCAGAAGGGTTAACAGAACGTGATGGTTCAAATAACTGAAGATGGAATTGTTTTGCTTTGCAAAGTGGTTTGATGTAGCTCACATATACAATGTAGTTACATTTTGTAAGCAAACCCTTGCATGTACAGGATTTGCAGAACACACAGAGAGAAACCAAAATCACATAGTGTGCCTTTAACACATTCCCAGGCAGTTGTAGATAACCACAGAAAATAGAAAAAAGTCAAAGATTTGGCTAGTGAAGAAATTAGACAGGGAAGGTTGCAAGATTAAATAGGACGAATGTTGCTTCAGTGCCCTATTTCAGTAAGCCTGATAAATCAACTCTCCTGTGTCTCTATTGAAGCCTTTTTTTGGTTTGTTTTTTTTTTTTTTTCCTTTTTATGGCAGCGTATGTGTTTGCTTCCTAAAATTTTTGACCATCTGCAGGAAGGATGTGGAAAAAAATCCATCACTTTTATGATAGCAAAAAATATTCTTAGGGAAATTATTTTTATTCTTTGCTTTATTCCAGTCATACTTAGAGAATCATAGCATATGCTGAGTTTGAAGGGACCCACTCGGACCATCAAGTCCAACTCCTGGCCCTGCCCAGTACCCTCCCCAAGAATCACAGCATGTGCCTGAGAGTACTGACTAAATGCTTCTTGAACTCAGACAGGCTTTGTGCAGTGACCACTTCTCTGGTGAGCCTCTTCCAGTGCCCAACAACGCTTTGTGTGAAAAAGTTTCTGAAGCTACAAAGTACTTTTCTTCTTTGTGCTGCAGAAATAATAATTTAGGATGCAGAAGCAATTATTTAGAGTGTAGAATTATTGAATTAAGACATCAAAATAATTCAGGAGATCCCAAGTTTCTTACATTAACATCTGTATTTCCCTTGATTTAGTATGAGCAACTTCTCTGTTTCAGTACTTTCAGGTTCATCTGTTTTCTTCGTGTTGAATAACCCACAATTAACACCTTAATTATTAAACATCTGCTTAAATTTCTCTGAATCTGAATGGGAATTTGGCTGGCTGTAAAAGTATTCCTTATTATTATATTGGAGTCACTCCTAAGGGGAAAAAAACATCCAGAAAAACCCAGTGGATACCAATAATCTACAGAATTTGTCATTCTAGTTCCTTAAAAAGTAGTAGGACTTTTAAAACACTGATGGGGAAAAGAAATATTAGGAGAATTTCATATAAACATAGAATGGTCTGGACTGTAAGGGACCTAGTCATCTGGTCATCTATTTCCAAAATCCCTGCCATGAAGAGGGACACCCTCCACTGGACCAAGTTGCTCAAAGCCCAATTCAACTTGGCCTTCAACACTTCCAGAGGTGTGGCATCCAGTTTCTCTGGGCATCTTGTGCCAGTGTCTCACCACGCTCACAGGAAAGAATCTTTTCACAATACCTGACCTAAATCTGCCCTCCTTCAGCTTAAAGCCATTTCCCCTTCTCCTACCACTGCAAGGCTTTGTCAAAAGTAGCAATTACTAAGGGAATGGGACTTTTTTTTCTGAATGGACTTCATGTCAACTCCTGGCAGTTAGACTTATCAGCTGTGTAAGTCCAGGTATCTACGATATTAGTCTTCAGCTGAGAAGACAGAAGGGACAAGTGCAAAATTAGTAAGGTCTGATAAAATGAGTAGTGCCAGAAATGAATTGCAGTCTGCATAATTTGTGTCATCTGCCCAGCTAATTATATTGTCATTCAATAGCACTATCTAGTTAAGGGCCTGTCAACATTTTTCCCAGAAAAACTTATTTGCTGGATTTTATAACATAGCTGTAAGGAAGTCAATTCTAGACTGAATCTTGACACACACAGCTAAGTACTTAAGAGGTATCGGTTTCTACCAAACAACTGACAAACTGAAGAGTCAACACTGGCCAACACAGCAAGACTGGAAAAACAGGGGGATTCTTGTTATTTACAGCAGGAGATAATTACATTAGCTGAGCTGTGCTATTGTGATTTTTTACTGAACAAAAGCATCAGGTAAATAAAATAGATTTTGCAGGCAATTTTTCATTATATGATAAATAAATATCCTTTAAGTCCTATTTTTTTATTATTTTTATTTTTTTTTTCCTGGATGTAGGTGAATTTATCTAGATCATTCTTTTTTCTTTTGCCCTTTCCTTTCTTCCCATCTCTTCCCTATCATGGCTTTAATTTTTCATATCTCATGACAAAACACACTATGTAAAGTGTTGGTTAATGTGCTGGCAAAAAGATACTGAAGCTTAGCTCACAAAGTTAAATTTCAAAATTCATGCTGCTGATAAAAAATCCTTAGCCTGGAAGAAAACACCAAGTGCAGACCATATCATCCTCTTGTTCCTACCAATCTGTTCAAATCTACATCTATAAGCACTTAAGGCAAATGCCAAGCATATGAAAAAGCAAGTGAAAACAGCAATGTTTCAAACACGTGATGGTGAAAAGCTATGAAAGAAAATGTTAGCTTGGTTCAGTAACAGGTGCTGTCCCTGTGCTGCTTTACATTTCAGAACCTTAACTCTTCATGTGTCTCACTGGTACTTATGCTATTTATTGTACAAATGTATATTCCTGAATGCTTAGGAAATTTATTAGTTGTATTACTCATGTCAAACAAAGCATGAGAACCTTGTTACTCTGGTGTTCAGTATCTATTACCAGGAGAAAAACTATAATATTTTTACATGATTTTGATATATCAGTTAGTGATGTCTGCTTATCTATAACATGCCTGTTCTTAATAATGTGGTTTTCAGTGATTTCTATTATTTATTGTAATTTTTTTTTTAGTTTAAGTGCATTCCCTTTTAATTTGAGTGCATTCCTTTTTAATTTTCCATGGCGGTAATTTTCATTGCCATGAATTTATTCACTTCAATAGGAAATGAATGCCATGCTCTGAACTTTTGCCTTGGGGAGACAACAGGACCTCTTTCCCTCTAACTTCTCCTTGCAGGATGTGGAACACTTTCCACTGTGGCAAAGAAAATGGTGTTACTTTTTACATAGATCTTCACACAAGAAACGGATCTTCATGGCAGAAATGGAGACATACCCCAAGTCTATCTGAGAACAGCATTTACAAGCTATCTTTCTCAGTAAATGGTAATTGCTGGAGTTGAAAGAGAATATTACATGTTCTTGATAAATCACATTAGAAATATTTATTTTTCATGAACTTACTGACTTTTTAATGACAGGACTTAATTTTCAAAGCTGAAAAAGTGTTTTCTTTTTTATATTTTTTCTTCCCTTGCTTAGTCCCTTACAGAGAAGGTCTGTGGAAGGACTGACAGACAAAACCAAGGAGCCAAAATTTTGAGTTTAAATAGTGTTGCCTTTAGGAAAGCAACACTACTGGCTTAAATTAATGAAGTGTACATCCTGGGATCTGAATGTAACCTTTCTTCTTTGCTTCTAAAAATGGAACCAGCCACAGAAATATCTCACTCTTGCAAATTTCTTTAAGATTTTTGAATGATTTTATCTCTTCAGGAAGCATTTCTCAGATGTTCCATCAGTTTTACCCCCTGGCTCCCTGGAGACTGAAGAGCTAATTGTTATTTGCACTTTCAGCAAGTCCTGGCATCATAGTAATGAAGTCTTATTACAGTTCTTGTTCTTCTTTTTTCCTGAGACTATCCCAATGGTCCCCAATGGGCGGGTAATGAATGATAATACACTCAGGTTGCAGCCAGACTGTGTATGTATATATACATATTTAGAAGACTGTTTGCAGAACAGAAGATTTAATAACATTCACATTGCTCTGGCTTCTTCTTTGACCCATGACCTTGAGAAGAAGTTACCTTCAAAACTGTATTCCTAACTCTTCCTGTCTTTGTTTTTCTGCAACTTCTGCTCTACATGCAGAAACAAGAAGCTTTCAAAGTCAAGGCTGATGAAAAGTGTTAGCCTTTTCAAGAAAATTGTAATCGTCTCAAAAAATGATACAGTTCCCACATATAAAGGATTTTAAGAATTTTTCAGGTAGGAAAGCTGATTTGGCTAAAACAACTCAATAAATTTTGGCTAGAATTTCTGTAGGAAAGTATGATTTAGTGTATAGGCTCTAGTCTAGCTGAAGAGAAAGACGTGTGAATGACTTTAATTTTCATAATATCAGATAATTATAAATAAAATATTTTTACATATAAAAAATTAATCAAATAAATACTAACAATAGTAGACAGTTTACAAAACTCTTTTCTGTGAGTTAAGTATGTCCCAATTTGCCAAATAGTTAAAGGTGTGATGCGGAGATTGATGGTTTTTGCCCTGCCTCTTTCTGTATTATCTTTTTTTTTTCACTTATAAATCGTGTCTTGCCATTCCCACAGCTATGCTTAAAGTACTGCTAGGGCAAATGAGCACTATTTTGGCTTGGGCAGGAGGTTCCTGAGCTGTTGTCTACTGTCTCTTGCCAGAGACAGGCTACAGGGCTAAAGGGCCGGGTGGTTTGATCCCATATGGTCATTCTTACAGTCAGCATAACTTGGCTGGAAACTTTTTCAGTAAACCATCCTGGATAGAGGAAGTTTACTTTTAACCAGGGTCCTGTGAAAGATGTGGTTTATAGTGCTCCCCTGTTGCAGCTGTGCCAGCAGAAGCAACAGCCAGGGAGGTGGATAAGCAGCGATGAAGGGATGAGGTAGAAGCTGTAAGGGTGTGAGCGTATGGAAATAACCTATGTGTGGTTCCAACGACAATATGTCATGCAACTGCAACATTAAGTCACAGCTTCATCATATAACATGCTTTATGGCCAAGAAATTATAGCCTTGCTCCATCCCAGCTGTGCTACACCTCTGAGTTTCTGCACTGTGGTAAAGCACTTCTCTCCCATACATCACCAGATGTGAGGATAATTGGGATGGATAAATGATCCCACTTTTAGAAAACAAACCACTGAAAAGCATTTTTGCTTGGCTTTTTAAAATTTTTTTGTTTACCACTAAATGAGAAGCATAGTTCTGTTCCCACTTAGAGCAGCCCCACAGTGGTTTTGGCACAGCTGAGGGGATGACATGCCTCACTGAGTAGACAGGGAATATTTTAAGCTCCTACTGACATGTGCCTTTGCAAGGTAAAACAATGGCTCCTGGCATGTACACCTACCCTTAAACACCACCATTTAGTTCTCTAACCAAAACCACATTCACCAGTTGCTGGATCAACTGACTGAAGAACAAAGAGTAAAGTAGCATCTATCGGCCTTCAGTTATCCTGCAGTGATATCCTGATAATGTGTTAGCCAGAGCTACAATGTTTTGGCTTGTGTGGGCTCTCTTTGAATTCAGACCTGACCTACAAGCACAGCTTTGGAGACAAAGCAGGGAATTAATCTCATCTAACTTCAGGACTAAAATTCAGTACAGACTGGGATACTTGACTATAAGCTATTACTGTTTTACAGGGAACTTAAGCTCACTGTAGTCAGTGGAGAGGTAGAACTTAATTAGGTTGCTCAAGCTTCCTTGTGCCGTGTGAATTGTCCCGGGGCATCGAAAATGTACACCAAGTACTGATGGACAGGACATAGACCTTGTGGAAGAGTTGTGTCTGCTGGAGAAGCAGCTGGAAGCCCAGTGAGACGCTAAACAACATCACATACAGTGTGAGAAATCTATATAGGGAATTGAATGAAACCTCTAATGTACACATAGATACTTTCAAGCAGCAACACAAGTATATTTGTTTTAAAGCAGAGTTACACCCCAGACATCTGCAAGGGAAATATCTATGTATGAAATAAGAGGATACACTAGGTCCTAACTTTGAAAAATAGGGACATCATGCCAGGAAACTTCAAAGAAGGTAAAGCTCCAGCCTGTAAACTAGGACACACACACACATATATATATATATATATATATATATATATACACATATATATACATATATATATATATATACATATATATACACACGTATATATGTATGTATAGGTTTTATTTTGTTTGTTTTTATTTTTTATTTTGGTGCAAGAAGCAGATCCTTTCTCTTCAAGTACAGGGAAAGGTATTTCCTGCGCATAAAGCCAGAAAAAGACTTATGCACTACTATAGCAACCCATCAAACACTTTGAATGAAAGATTTCAAATGTGATTTTGTATTGCCTGAGTCTTGTTCTGGCTCTTGTATGGAGGTAAGCAGTCAAGCAGGAAGGAGGAAAGCTCAGTCAGTAAAGAGGTCCTTTTAAACACTAAGATCCTTGGCTGTTCTTAGACAATAAAAACTGACTTCAAATCCTTATAACGGATGTCATGTTTATTCACTGCTCCTGTAAAACAATATTTCCTTAAAAGCAGCCCACAACTTTCTTTTTCACACCATCATATTCCATTCCACTAAGATCAATGACAAAATTTCTGCAGCTTTTAAAAGAGGAATTAGCACAATATAAAGATATCTCCTCTCATTTCTGTCTGGTCCAACAACACAAATATATTATGAAGTTTTTTCAAAATGTTTTTCATTTTGGTCTAAATACTTTTGCCATGATATCACAGCTCTTAGAAGAGAACAGGCTTAACATTACTCCCTCCTCATACATAACAGCTCTACTATATTCATCATTGCATTTGAGTCATTTCTTGGTACCTATTATTTAAAGATTCTGTTCTTTGGCCACTCTATTCTTCATGCAATCAAGAAACCCTTTGCTAGCAGAATTATCTGTGGTTTTATGTAACCAAGACCTATTCAGAAAAGCCAACATATTAGACCTCTTTTACTGCAGCTGCACTAAACTGCATAAAGAATATAAAGCACTGGCCAAAACATTGAAAAAAAAAGAGACTATTTTGAGTGTGCAGTTTGATACATTTACAAGAATCTAAAATTGAGATGATGTGTTGCTGCCCTACATTCTTTGAAAGATGGACACTAAGATGTCCCAGGCTAAATGTCAAATGTGAATTGTCAGATCCGTTTTGTATTTCATTGTAGTTATAATGCTGTGTGAACTCTAGAGCATTTGGACAATATCTCAACATCTCATATATTCAAGAGCATTTCAACTGATTTCAACATACCGGATGCTTCATTAAGTAAGACATGGTCTTACTGAAGTTGAGTCCAATTTCAGGCATTGCATAAAATGTAGGGCTCAAATAGAAGTTGAGCTGAGAAATGGTGGAAGAAGGAAAAGGAAAGATCATATGCAAGGGAGCAAATAGTAATAATCTTCTTTCTGTTTATGTCAGAGTTGGCCATCTGCTTGTTTTCACTGAATTCTGTTTTGGGGAAACTGATCCAATTACCCTCCCTAACCACAGACTTCTTGTTGGGCATGTGAAAATGACAACAGGAACTGATTCAGTCATGGTGAGAGACTTCTAGATTTGTGATAGAAAAAGTTTTGGGTCTGGGTTGGGTTTATTTTTGTTTGTTTGTTTTCTGGTTTATTTATACATTTTGTATGTGATCCTTCCTTTTCCTACATGGGTGGGGAGGACTTGTAATGGATGACCAAACTCCTAACAGGAGAACTTGAAGGATTACATATGGCAACACTGAGAAATGCACTTTACAGTTTCCCCACTATCTTTGTAATGTTTTCAGCAAAATCCCAGGAAAATAGTTGCTCCTGGGCCAGTAAGGAAGCATCAATCCTCCAATTAGCCTTCTGGATCAAGAGGATATATCAGATTCCTTGTGGTTTGTGGGTTTGATTTACTGCCTTGAGACCTATAGTCTAGAGACTGTTTTATACGTTACTGGTTTAAATGGTATTTTTTTCCTAGTCACACAATCCTTAAAAAAACTAGATGTCTAGTTTACTTCGAAGATAAATGTGGGAGGTGAACAAGCTTAATTTTCCTTCGGATCCAAAATATAAGTCTCATCTGATTATGGTAATGAATGGAGTTAATTAAAACAGCGACGGACCATGCATGATAAAACTGACTGAAAACCAGGATATAAAGCTGGAAAATTAATCACAGAATTAGGGAAAGACAATCTCTGTGACCTAGGAAGAGAAGATGATCTAGTTTCACGCAGTGCAGTCTGTGTGTGGCCATGAGTTGTGCTATATCTGACAGTTCCTACCTTAAAGTAATGTTGGAAAACCTGTGCAGGAGTCATTCTTGCTGATAGCTGTGTCTCAGCCCTGCTTCAGTGTAGCTAAAGAGAGAATGAGCAAGGGGTGCAAGAGGTGAGCACCATAGGCAGATTTTGCTGCCCTATTCTTTTAACCATTTTTCTTCCCTGCTCATGTAGAGCTTTCAGCATTATCTGTTTGAATAGTTACTGTACTAATAGTTGTCTTTACACATCACATTAGAAATGGGAGGTGTCAGGTCATGGGCCGTCTGCCCAGCATTTCAAAGCCCATGTGTGAGGCATCGTGCTTCCTCACAGACAATTGAGACTGCTAGGACATGACACTTTGTTCCTGGCCACTGCATCCCCACCCAGCTGCTTCCCTGCAGGAGAAAGCTGTTTTCTTTTTTATTTGTTGGTATTGACGCATAGGCTTTGCAACTTTCTGTAATAAAGAAAACAGAATAATGCCTGCATGTTGAGGGCATTATCTTTGGAGGTATTTATAGGCAGCTTAGTTTGTTATCATGTCAGTACCTCATGACTGATGTATCTTTAATTTTGGGCTTTTATCAAAATCTAAGATGGTATTCAGTGCAGTGTATACACACTAGACTGGTGACCAAAACCTTTCAGGTCAGCTGTGAATGTATGTTATAACATTCACTATTTCAAGGAATGTGTGTGTTCTCACTTTGTCTATAGGGCTGCCATAGAAGTGGTGACCATAAATATATGAAGATGTGCTGCTTTCTATTCTATCAAAGCACCTTGGAACCCTTGGTGATAAAGTGCTGTCTTTCAGAAGATCAGGTGTCATAAAAAAAATACTTTGAGAACCTCAGAAAACCCAAATGTCATTTTGGGGAAAGCATATGTACCACAGAGATTGTTGAATTTACACAGGTATGAAATCTTCTTTGCTAAGAGCACTGACCAAGAGTCCTCCTAAACATAATGAGTCAGACACGGTATTAATATTTTTAATATTTTAATATTTCTTTCTTAATATTTCTTTTAGTGAAGCACAGGTTTTCCTCCTCTACAATCACAGGTGCACCTTTTCAACCTCCTCCTGAAATTCCTATTGCACAGAGAAGCCTATGTATCTCCTCTTTTAACTCTCACTTTTATATAAGGACAACTCTCCACACAGCATGAAGATTAGGCTCTTATAGCTATGTTTATCATGCTAATAGCCTGTCATGCTAACAGCCTATCTATTCCCAGTAATACAACTTTAAAAACTCTTCTCAATTCTCATCTTCAACAAGGAGTTTTTTAAGAACATCAGGAGGATTCGCTTTGAACCCAAAATGACTTTACTCTATACTAGTTCTATTATGGATTACATCTTTTCTATTTTTATTTGCACACACAGCTAAGACAGCTAAGAATATATTATTTTAAGGAATACAGGTTTTCACTCACATTTAGTTTATTTACCCTTCTAATATCTGTAATTCTTCTACTGATGTTTCCAGAATGCTTCTCTCAACAGCATAGCTTCTTCATTAACATCCGTCTTAAAAGTTTTAAATGTCTCATTTAATTTCTGGTAGTTGACTCAACTATTTGAATCAACTTTGTCACATTTCTCTTCACCTCCTTACAGGAAACTTCCTTAGCACTTGCAATCCACAGCAAAATACAACAGTGGTGCTTGAAACTTTTGAAAAGTGGCAAAATCTATTGCAGATCATTCCATTTTTCAATACACCTGGCATTGTCTTAGTTTGTGCTGATCCTCAGCATTTGCTCCATGTACTGTTCTAGCTTTCCTCTACATTTTCCATGATTTTCCAATTGTCAGCATTATGGATTCTCATCCACATTTATTCTATTATCATCAATAATCTCCATATACTTTCTTCTGAACTGTGTTACCTCTTTTTCTGGAAAAAATAACTCAGTCTCTTATAGCAGTTTCTAAGTGTTTCTGTTCCATCCATAATCCAGTTTTTCAGAGACCAATCAAAAGACTGCAGCTTCTTCTTTATGTAAGTATGCTCACAATCTTTTTTTTTTTTTTAAAACCCTTTGAAAATATTTCATGTTTACATAGAGTATGATGCATCCTTTTCAATTCTGAAGCACACTTTCATAGTCAATAGCTGACTTAGATGGCAGCAAATTCAATTTGGAAAAACAAAACCTTTTGAAATGCTTTTGTTGTAGCCAGTAATTCCTTGCAGCCAAGTTTACAGACTAAAAATTTTGTGTATTTCTCTAAGTTACTGTATTTCTAGGCAGCTTTAATTCAGGTTCATGCAATTATCATATTGCAAAAATACTGGGGCAATTAGTCTATTTCCAGTGACATCTCATGGCCTCTGACAATTCAGCACACTCCTGAATAGTACCTCTGGGCCCCCTTTCACAGCTTTGCCTGTATAAACTACTGGGTGTATGGGTGTCCCTGCCCATGGCAGGGGGTTGAAACTAGATGGTCTTTAAGGTCCCTTCCAACCCAAACTATTTGGTAGTGTATGAGTTGATGTTACACGAGACACCTCCCTGGCAGCTGTTTTAGGTTCCCTTTTGGAAAGGAGTTTGCTTTGATCTTTCTTAGTGATATCCATGTAGCCATAGCACCTCTATTTTTCACATTTTATAACGTTTTAGCAGTAGTCCAGAAGCAAATGGTGTGATCTGTCTGGGAACAGCTCTCAGAAACTTCAAAAGAGAGCCGACTGCATCAGATCACCTCTTGGTAACAGTATGCCATGCTCCATGCTCTGTTATGATGGGAAAG
The DNA here is from genome assembly GCA_035583135.1 of Lophotriccus pileatus. Taxonomy (NCBI): domain Eukaryota; kingdom Metazoa; phylum Chordata; class Aves; order Passeriformes; family Tyrannidae; genus Lophotriccus; species Lophotriccus pileatus. Next base: position 30,441,811 of record JAWWES010000001.1, read on the forward strand.
CCAAGTGATAGTTGCAGTCCTTCAGAGACAAAATGGTCTGGGCTCTAGCCATCACAGGTTCCTCCTATCCCTTCTGTGACCTGGGATATCATTTAAGATTTTTTTTTTTTTTTTTTTTTTTTTTTTTTTTTTTTGCTTTTCCTTTGATGACTAAAATTTCACTCAACAATAGTAGTAGATGAAAATTCCCATAGTGCACAATTGTCCATATTTGCAAGACTTTAGGCACAATGCAGAGCATACATGAGGAATTGTCTCGTAGTGACAGTGTTAGATAGCATCTTATATTTTGGATTATGAGCTGATGAGCTATGACTCATCAGCTTATCTCACTGATTATAATTTCCCTACTACCTTCTGCTTCCCCAGCTGTTGTATTCACTGGTAGCTGCTTACCCTGGACTGTAAGCTCTTTGGGGCATGAAACACATTTCAGGTACTGTTGTATCATGTCAGAAGAATTTGTGTCAGAAGTCAACCTCTCTGCTAATGTAACAGAAAATAAGGGATCATATTAGTGCTTAACACTGCATTTTAGCTGTCCTCAAAATCTAAATTTACTTTTAGACCCTGATCTTACAAAGTCCCTCAGAAATTCAAGACTGCATATAAAACAGATTGAAGTGGAATGTCCCAAAAGCCCCACACACCTTCTAACAATTTTAAAGAAGGGAGGAGAGAAGGAACTCAGAGAATCTAAACAATTCATTGTAACGAGGTACAACACTGCATAACAAAAAAGATCTCAAGTTCATTCATGTAAGAACCAGTTTCCAAAGTCAGGATTCAAAAATTTCAACAAGAATTTCTATAATACATTCCTGAGTGTACAGCTTACACTTCCATTTTTCTTTCATCTTCCCTGGACTATGAACTTCTTTCCCTCTCTTCTTCCTTTCCCTTTTCCAGATATACTTAAAGTTCTCTAAAATTTTCTGGGCATTATTTTGGTCCCTACTTTATAGGGGACTTTGGTCCCCTAAACTTTATATGTAATTTTTTTAAAACTGTCTTTTTCTGTCTGATTTAAAGCTCTTTTACTACTGTCATCTCATGTAAGTATCCATAATGTACAACAACTTTCTATGCCTCAAGGTTTTTAAGACTTCTATTTAAATAACTTTCTGGTGATGGACTTGCTTACTGAAAGTTTGGGAATTAAAAAGATGTACTCTCCTGTCAGAACAACAAAATTGGATATGACCAGCTGAAGCTCTTAGTGCTCTAAAACTGGTCTCATTAGTTGATGACCTAATATACCATCAGATTTTCCAGAGCATGTTTCCATTCAAATTTTAGACAGCAAAAGTTCATTTTAGGCTTATCAAACTGAAGCATGCCCTACTAGGATCATATTCTGCATACAAGGAAATTGCCTACTGAAGTTCTCATAAGCCCATGTTGCACATATCTACAAAGTCATCAGTAATATAAAAAAAAATTATATATATATATGTAATATGCTTGATGGCCACAAACATTCATACTCCAGTGATATTTGTCTGTTTATAAAAATATTCACTTTAGAGAGATATAACCTAGAAAACAGATCTACACTAAATTTAAATCAGTAAATAATTGGGAATTAGGATTAAATCTGATTAATAGTTTATTCCATGTTTGCAGATTACATATTGCTGATATTTTTAATGTTAGTATTAGCTATGAAAACATTTGATACTAGCCATTGCTGCAGAAAAAAGTTTCCTTAAGTAGATTAATGATCTGATCAAATGTATTTCATCTTATATGCCTATATCTTCTGATATAAATCATGGCGCTCTTATGCGTATTGTTAAAAAGGGACAATTATGCCTAGTCTTATAATGGCAGAGTTATAGTGATATGTTGTCTAATGAGCAAAGCCTTGTTGCTATCTAACATTTTACAGAAGATTATGAAAGTAAAAGTATTGCAGGAATCACTGGGGTTTTTGTTTTGGTTAAAATTGTAACACCGTCTTGGAATGACAATCTGCCTTCCCAAGTTCCATCTGGAGTTTCCCTTGAATAAATATTCCTTTCTTCTCAAATTTGTGCACTAAATTATTCAATGATATTGCTTTGTGATGTTAAACAGCTGTTGTGTTTCACCCCTAAAAGCTCATTTCATTGATGGGTGAAGCAATTCTTTCATTTAAGCTTTATTTTAAAAATATCCTTGGTACCTTGAATTTAATGCAATATATGCATACTAGAAAATACTATGCATTTTATCACTTGTAATGAAAGCAAGATCTTTGTAGACGACAGATATTATTAATATCATAGATGCCACTGAAAAAGTTTTTAATAACGGTGTTCCGGAAAAGATGAAGCCAATAATAAGCTCTGAGGCAAGTAGATATGGGGCTGGCGTGGGTGGCAGTGAAGTGCTCCAGCATAGGTCATGGGGGTGTTTCTCACAGGGGAGCCCACAGCTTGCACAGCAGTGTCTGACAGTAACAACAGCAGCCAAACAGCCCACACTGATAAAAGAAGCCCCTGTACAGCATTAGTGACCAGGGTGGGCAAATAGCCTTCGGAATAGCACCAGGCATGGCAGTTCTTGCAGGAAGGGAGCTGAAGCTCTCCCAGCCCACCAGGGACCAGTGGTATCCACTTGACAGAAAGCCATGACCTGGCCAAGCTCTTCACCCACCACGACTGAGGCAACTGCCCAGGGAGAGCTCCAGAAGGGAACATTCTGCCACCCTGGTGCCAGGTGTGCTCTGTGCTTGTGCCAGGACTGGGGCACCACTGGGCACACCTGTAGGAGGTGCACCCACAAAGAGGAACTCCCCCACTTCGTGACAGAGCTCTGGGAGGAAGTGAGTAGGTTGAGGAATATCAGGGAGTGTGAGAGACAGACAGCTCAGGAGGGCTACAAGGATGTTGTGACGCTGTACAGGGAAAAATTGAGAATGGCCAAAGCCCAACTGCTGTAAAAGCCAGTGAAAACTGTTTCTATACATACACCAACAACACTGAAGGAGAAGGCAGTCCCCCTGCAGCCCATAAGGGCCATGGCACCCTGCTCTCCTGGAAATGGGTGAACACCTACCTGCTCATGGGAAGCAGTAAATGAATTCCTTGTTTTGCTTTGCTTGTGTGCACAGCATTTTCTTTCCAAACTAAACTGTTTTTATTTCAACGTACAAATTTTCTGGGTTTTACCCTTCTGATTCCTTCCCTGATCCTGCTGGTGGGGAGTGAGAGAGCATCTGCATGGGACTTGGTGGCTGCCTGGGGTTAAATCACAAGGCCCATGGAGCAGATGAGGGAAAGGCTGCGGGTGTTGTCTGCCTGGACTTTATTAAAGACCCTGACACCATTTCCCACATTCTCCTGGAGAAACTGGCTGCCCGGGGCTTGAATGGATGTTCTTTTGGCTCGGTAAAAAAACTGGATGGATGAATGGGCCCAGAGAGTAGTGATAAATGGACTTAAAACTGGGTAACAGCTGGTCCCTAGTGAGGTTCCCCAGGGCTCAGTATTTGGTCCAGTGCTATTTAGTGTGTTTGTCAGGGATCTGGATGAGGAAAACAAGGTCACCCTCAGTCAGTTTGCAGATGACAGCAAGTTAGGTAGAAGTGTTGATCTGCTGGAGGGTAGGAAGGCTCTACAGAGGGATCTAGAGAGGCTGGATCAATGGGTTAAGGCCAATTTTATGAGGGTCAACAAGGCAAAGAGCCAGGTATGCACTTGGGTCACAACAATCCCATGCAGAACTACAGGCTTGAAGCAGAGTTGCTCGAAAGCTGCCTTGTGGGAAAGGACCTGGTGGTGCTGGTTGACAGCTGCTGAACATGAGCCAGTGGTGTACCCAGGTAGCCAAGAATGCCAGTTGCATCCTTGCTTATATCAGAAATATTGGAAAAGGCTGCCCAGGGAAGTGGGGGAGTAACCATCCCCAGATCGTGACTGCCCTTTGAAAGATAGATGTGACATGGTTTAGTGGTGGGCTTGGCAATTACTGGTTGGACTTGATGATCTTGCAGGTCTTTTCCAACCAAAATGATTTATGACCCCAGAGAACTCAAAGAAGTTGTTTTTCTGGGAGAGCACCTGCTTTTATATATTGATGAAAAATTTCACAAGGGTATATTCTGCTCTCAGACAGTCATGCTTAAACTAAATTGATTTCAATAGAGATGGGTTACTTTTTCTGGAGCAACAGTACTGCAGAGGCCTCTACAGAGCTTCCAGAGCTAGATTTGTCTTTAAAATCTCAATTGGCAATATTAGCTTCCAGATCCGATGGAGTCATCCAGAGGGAAATAAAATCTCCCATGAAGAGCTGGAGCCTGGCAGTGTCCTAGAAAGAGTATTAGCTTACTTTTCCCCTATACCTTTCCCCAGACATCTGCTCCAGGCCACTTTCAGAGCCAGGATGCTGGGAAGGAGGCACCTTCATTCTAACCTAACTGAAGCATTCTTAATTTGGCATGCAATGAAGATTTTTAAAATTAGGATGTGTGTGGCTCAGTGAACAGTGAAAGAAACCATCACAGTTTTCTCATTTTTCTTATATTTATTATTCCTTCTAGGATAACAACACAAGTCCTAATATTAAATCCGGCTCCTTTTAAACACAGGAACTTCACTTTTGAGAAGAACAAAGCCAACATTAAGATCTGTCCATATAAAACTTTCAGTCAGTGATAATACCACATGATCTAACCTCCAAATACTCCACTAAATCAGATACTTGATGGCTTCTGGTTAGGAGAAACAATCTAGACTACTCTGTTCATCTACTCACTGTGATCCATTGTTTTTCTTAAACTGATTGTGCTTTAAGAAAGGAGATCAACCTGTGCTCTTTCTTGGCTTTTTCTTCAATATTCTGGTACTGCTCCAGAGGCACTAATTACCTTTTAGCTAAAACTGTGTCTTTCGGACTCACAATATCCTTTTCTACTTCTCCCTAACATTTGCAGCAGCATCATCGTATTCCTGTAGCCAGCTGTCATCTTTGTAGCTGAGCACCACCAATGTGAGCAGGACCCCAAAATTACTCATGACAGGAAATGAGGCTCCCTGTTATATTAAAATGGAAAGGGAAGGAAATGAAAGGATCTACAGTTTTGCGTCTAGACACCATTACATTCCATTCAGGAAGTTCCAGACAGCACTATCTAGCAGGTGAGTAAAAGAAATGGAAATCGGATTTACTATTTCCTCTGATGTTTCCAATAGCATTGATGTAGAAGACACTGATGGGAACTTTGTTAAGACTCTCTTTGCCCTGTTCTATCCATTTGTATAATACTACTAGTATTTGCAAATATCTCTGAAAACTTCATATTTAAGGCCCAGGATTGTAACCTGGGGACTATTAGTAACTCTGACTGTTACTTAGACACATCACTGTGGTTCTCAAGTAGCTCAAAGCTGAATTCCCCTTCACATCCTAGTAAGTCTTTCTTTTCAACTTCTAATGACTCTGAAAGAGCCATGCATAATAAATATGTGGTTCACAGAGAGCTACTTAGCCTGTTCTTTAACAAATCTCTAATTTGTTATCTAGTAAATATAGTAACACTTAAAATACAGAGACTCAATCAATGAATCTCTCTTCCTGTCTCACATATCTGGAATACACAAGATGCAATATACTGTTGCTATCCATGGGCCAGCCACCTCTGATTACAGTATATATGCATGAACTGTCGTGTTAAAAATGTACAAAGAGCTCTAAAACGTTGGAGGAAAATGTGTTACTTGCTTTTCTCTCCTTGTCTCCTCTCCTGTGATGTGCTATGGCTGCTGCTCAAAAGGAAAAAAAAAAATTGAGTCAATTATCTGCAGCAAAAACCTGGGTCAAGACTTGATTTCAGTGTGTTATCCTTTCTTTTATTGCAACAGGACCAGGTAACCCTACTTTGGATTGACAGGACGAAATTCCATGCAGCAAATGTAAATATTGTAATTCTTTGTGACAGACACTGTGGGTTACAGGGTAAAAGCAGGAAGCTACAAAAGCTAATAGTCCCAAATGGGGTTATTTGAAGATTATTCAGTCTGTGTGTGGAATTCAACAGAAATACTCTTTTGTATTCCTGAAAGAGTATTAGAAAACCTAAAACATGTTTCATTTCACGGACCGGACAAAACAGCCTCTAGTGGTCCTTTTCAACCTCAGTCATTCTGTGATCTATGTGGTAGCATCTCCCTTGAGTTTCCAGTGACAGGATGAGGCTCTGTGAGTCTAGAGTAAATTTTTATGTAATTCAAATACTGAAATCAAGAAATCTGTATCCTGCAGGTGCTGACTACCTCAACCAGTGAATTTATTCAATAGAAATTGTGTAGTTTTCTGGTTGTGGTAAAGAAGACATTGTACAGTACCTAACAAAAAACATTAAAGTTAGAAAATGCTACCTTAAGCGCATAGTAGAGATTTTCTTAGAGTTGATAATTTTATCTCACTATTTTCTTTCATTACATGGAATCAATCATTTCCAGGGGGTTGGTTTTAAACAGCTCAGAAATTTATGTTTTCAGGAGTACACTGAATATTTTACAGGGTTTTAATCTGCATGGGTGGGTGATCCTTTCCCTCTGTTTTGTTTGAGTTTTGGAATAGAAAATAAAAAAGCTTGTCAAAGCCTTTGTTTATTCTGGCTTCATGTCAAACCCATCTAGAATTCTGCATTCAGGGTGTATTTTCATAAGATGACCTGGATTTCATGAAATTAAAAAGATTTGTCAGCTTTCAGAAGATGTGCAGCTGAGATATCAGTTTGTAATAGTATGTGAAATGTGGTCATCAGCTGAGCTCACATTTCATTGGAAACATTATTCTCAGCATTGTGTCTTTAAAACAGTATTTTTGCCAAAGAATGCTACAAATGATCTGTTTGAGGCTAATAAGCAAACCAAAACACATTAAATGAAAAACTCAACACAACTACCCAGCCTAATCAAACTCTTTTCTCAGTGCTATTTCTCGTGTGACTCTCAAAATATTCAAGTTTTCTGCAACGGCACCAGTCACCTCTTCAACAGTTAGTTTTTCACCAATCTCTCTAAGTATTAGAAGGAAAAATGCAATTGAGAATAGTATTTAAAAAAAAAACCAACAAACCAGGCAAGCTTTTCCAGTGATGGGTTTTTGGCTGATGGGATAAAGAATGATATTGATTGGGTAAACAACTAGGAAACACTATGATCATTTGATGTGAACTCTCAGAGTGAAAATTTCCTTTTTCAAAAGGACATAAATCCTATTGATAATGAATCAAATTCAGTTTGACAATCCTTTAGGTGTTGTATTTCTCTTCTATTTATGTTTGGTTTATTTTTTAAGCTCTTCAGAGAAGATATAGAGAGAAACCGCTGATAATTTTGATATAAATAATTAAATTATAAAAGCCTGATTTCATAGAAATATTTGTTATAGCAATGAGATACAGAGAGTCATGGTGACTAAAACATTTCTAAAGTTCTAAAGATAGACCATAAAGTTTTAAGCTGGTAAGAAGAGATTTTGTGTTTATTGTATGCTACCAAAGAACAAAGGACTGTTCACTTAGTTGTAACAGGTTTTCCAGGGTTTATAGAAGTGTATTTGTGTCAAATCCAGGTCCACCCATAATTGATATAATCCAAAATTTCTATATTTGGAGAAGTTCATTAGTTATATTTAATAGGAAGCAAAGCCTAGTAGTATTGTTGATTACATGGACACTAAGTGACTCACAGCTATAAACAACGGAGTGTTTTAATGCTGATGTGGTGAGATTGGAGAGCTATTAATGAAATCCCCATTTTAAAGTATATTGTGCATGAATTCTGTGTGGTGGGAATCTGTATTTTAGAGGAAACCAGTCAGCACTGAGTTAAACATACACATACACATTTAAAATAGAAATACATACATATGTGTACATATATATACATATATATATATGTGTATATATCAATTTTCTGATGGATAAATGGAAGCCAAAATAGAATGCAAATGTAACTTTTGGCACAGGGATCATGTCAGCCCAAACAGACTAAAATTAGTTGATAATTTTCCAAGTATAGATTTACATATAAAAAGAACAAAGCAGTTCAATTTTACATTTTCTGACTGGAAACCAATTTACCCCAGAGGGAAGAGAAATTCTTGACTATGGCTGTTGTCCAAAACCATTAGGAGAAACTAAATGAGACCTTACTGTGGTTGTGCAAAAAGACCTATATTTTTCTGGACTTTTACCTGATGAATAGTTTGAAAATTCAGTATCCAGTCAACTTGAAATATTAAGGATCCATTAACAAGATTTAGAATGGGAAAACATTTTAAAATGGTAAGTCTTATCAGGAAACTTGTTTGGGATTGATTTAAATTCTGGTTTAGTCATTAAGCTTATGCTGGCTAATAATTGTGAGAGCAAGTTATGTTTAACATCCTGTCACACAGTTGCACATTGTCCTTAAAGAGATCTTTCTTCATCACTGGATGTGTCATACAATCTGAATGTCGTATGCTTTGGTCAGGTATATAGCAAGGTACAATGTTCAACCTTTTTTCCCTTTTGTGAAAAATATTTTACAAAGAAAAAAAACCCAAAACACAACAAACCAAGACCCAAACAAAAAAATTGTTTCAGTTGTTTCCCCTGCTTTAGACAAAAACAAAATGAAGACTGAGAGAAAGGGTCATATTAGTTTTTCTTTGAAACAGCTTCATATGGTTTCAGGCAAATTTTTCCCACGGTAGAAATGGGAAAATGAAATTCTAAGTTAATAGTACTTTTTACGGACCAGCCTGCATTCCACAGCACTCTTGAATCAAAAGATTAAACCAGCAAATGACTTGCAATAAGAAGGAACAATTTTGGATGTCCCACTTTATCCACACTAGGCATTAATTGTAAATCCTCTCATTGAAAGCAAGTGTCTGATCTGACTGAAGTCTATGAAAGAGCTGCCAATGACTTCACAAGTTATTAAATGAACATATAGTTGTAGCACATGGCAAGGAAAGAGTAGACTTCAGATACCATTTTTTTATTAATATGGGAAGATAATTAGCCTTTTCACTCCCAAGCCTACAATGATAAAATTCAAATGATTTGAATCAATCTTCCGCAGTTAGAAATGACATTTCTTCTATTCCTAATTATATTTAGGAGAGGAAACATGCTCTCCTGTTCCCATCTTCCATCTCTGACTTAATACATTTTTTTGTGGAAGTACTTTAGTGTGTTTCACCTTGGTTTATTTGTTATTTAAGAAATGAGGCACTATACTCTTACATACCTTATGTGTAAGTGTCATGAAATCTTTGGCTGAAAATTCTACTTAAATGTAAAACAAGAAAACAAGCTTCCTTGGAGTTGTACCAGCAATATGTCAAAAGCGGAGGACAGCTGAGAAGAAGGGTGTTGTGTATGTGAAGAAGAAACTACAGTTTTGGCACACAAAAACACACATGCACAAACACAGACTGGGGAGGGCATCAGAGAGGAAGTGGGAGAATTTATGTTTGCTATATTTCATCACAATCTAATTCTGGTTGTCAGTCAAAGTAATTTAAAATGGAAAAAAGTCCATGACATGGCCAATAAGCCCTTTTGTAGGTCCATTCTAGAGAACAGGTAAACTGAAGTCAAGGGAAAAATTGTTAGGCGGGAAACCCTTGAATGCAAAGTGGTTGATACTGAGTTACTTAAATAGGTATTTAAAGTATTTCCTTTTACTCTTTAATATGAAGTTCACTCGGAAGCATTGTACAAATAGAGAATTCTTCTTGACCTGAGTGTTACAAGCAAAACAAATTATTTCACCGCAGACAGTAATTAGACAGAGAATCATTAGTAAAATCTCACTATAAACTGTATGCTTGCTGGAGTAACAATCAAAGAGTCTCTACAGTGCTTTGCAGAATTGCTATTTACTGTCCCTTTTGAATAAGCATTACCCATTTTCTTCATCCATCTAACAGAAAGATTCCCATGCACATCTTGAGTGAATGTTTACTATAATCTGTCAAACCTCTGTGCTCAGCTCATGGGAAGTGCACATCTGCTTTCTGAATCTGAGGGTGCTCAAGCAATAATGGGGTTCTTGACATAGGGAAATAAAATAGTGATCTGCTTTTTCAAAGCATCCCGTAAATGCAATGTTACTAGCAAAGGAGCATTGTCTTAATTAGAGAATTAAGGAAAGACTGTATACGATTTTTTCCTCATTCCAGACTTTGAGTTCAAGTATATAATTTTGGCTGTATTACACAATAAAAATACATTGATTTATGCAAACTTTTGCCTCCCAAACCCCAAAGCACTTTATGAGCTGTGCAACATATACAGGAACATTTTCACTTATGACTAAATGCAGCAATCTCTGCACCATAGCTTTGCATCTGTTAATTAAGGTTCATGTGTAGCCCAAATTTCTTTTTACAATACCCTCGTGTGCCATCTCCATACCTCAGGCTGGGAACTAAAACAGTGAGGTTGCCATTAATATCTCCAGGCTTAGGAATTCTCCCAGAGAGATTATGAAACTAGATTAAATATATAGATAGATCTCATGGGAGTGCAAATAGTAGTCACAGGTTAAAGTCCTATACTGAGGAAACCCCCCTTGCATATCATAAAACCGTAGAATGGTTTGGGTTTTAAGGGACCTTTACAGATCATCTAGTTCCAGCTCTTCGTATGCTTAAACTAGACCAGGTTGCTTAAAGCCCCATCCAATCTGGCCTTGAACACTTCCAGGGATGGGGCAGCCACGCCTTCTCTGGGCAACCTGTTCCAGTGCCTCACTACCCTCACAAAAAATTTTATTCTTAAGATCAAATCTAAACCTACCCTCTTTCCGTTTGAAGACATTAGCCTTTATTCTATTAGTTCCCCCTTGTGCTATCAGGACACCAAAAAAGGTGGGTGGTATTAAACTTGAAAACTGCAACAAAGATTTTCTTTATCCTTCTAGGAGATAAGAGTGGCATTTGGACTGTGAAATGTTCATTGAGTAGGAGGTAAGGCTTTTCAAGCATCATAATTGATAGATTTGTAATTAACAAGCTATGCAGCAGGAAGAAAATGATTGCATGATGACTAGATTACAAACCCCGTCCTTTCATCCTGCTGCTTGTGATTTTGCAATGGCTCTGATTGTAGTTTCTCTGACATTTGCATATCTTCCTAAGCATTTGAGGTGCATGCTGATTTTATGTTTTATCTCCTTTTGATGTGTTGCAGGTGCTTGTCAGTGACTACCAGAATTTCTATTACTGTCAGCTTTTATTTTATTGAAATATTTGTGCAGAATAATACAACACTGAAGCATGACATGAGTCCATCTTAATCCCACTGTGTGGAAAGACTTACAAAAGACACTGAACACACTATAGGAGAGAGGTATTTTGGTCTGATCATTGTGGAAAGACGGGTGGGGAAATTTTTTGATTACATAAAACAAATGGGAGAGAATTTAAGGATGGTTTTGCTTCCTTTTGTATTCAGCAGGCTATCTATGCATGCAACTAATGTCTCCCCTTTCCCATCAGTTGCTGCCTTTGACTCATGATTAGCACCAGTCTAGAATCTTGTCACCACTGAGGTATCAGTGGGACTTCAGAGTGACAGATGCCCTCATGGCAAATACACTTCAGAGTGACTGGAGGTAAAAGCCCAGTCTGCAAAAACAGGACCTCTTGACAGTTGTGGAAAGGTATCATAGGATACCATATGCTATAAGGTTATTTGATCTTGTGATTTAAGGTAAGATTTTGGGCAGATGATTTAGGACTATTACTCCAACTCATTATTTGTCAGCTTTCTTCACTTCTGGAGCCTGTTTTTCTTCACCAGCACTGATGATGAGATCAAAATATTCAACTATTTGATGTATGAAGCTTTATTAATTCAGATATTCACAGAAATTTAGGATCTTTCCATGATGATACTTGTAGAAAATGACTAGCAGGTGTGTAAGATTACTTTCACATAACTGTAAGTATAGCAAGCATCACATACTATTTTTAATGTCTTTTTCAGCCATTCATTAATTTTTATTTGTTTTAGGGCTCAGTTCTGCAATGACAAATAGGTATGCAAGTCACTCAGACAAAATTCCTACAGAATTACCCATTTTGGGACAGAAGAACTTGTTACAAAGCAATAATAAGTGGGCATTGATATAATATAAGGGAATCTATAAGAAAGAAATGCTTCACTATGTCTGGGGAAAAAAAAAAAGATTAAGAAAATTGTGCGCAAAAATTTGATTGCCTAGCTTACCTCATGACTATAAGAAATGTTGCTAGAATAGTTTTCGGTTTAGAGGAATCGTGGAAGTAGTCAAATTCCCTTTTCTCTACCCTTTTGACTAATAATATGGAACAAAATGTGAATTATCAACCCCCAGCACTGTATTTTTGACTTTTAGGATAGCAACAGGGCTGTGCCTTCAAAAAGGAATGAGATTAAAGTCATCTTCTACCATCCCAAACTCTAATATATGGTTGGTGCACATGGAGGGATCATGGTAATTAATTACATGTGGATTATGCTGCTGTATACAGTAGTCAATTATACATGATACCATTGTATTTTTACTGTTTCAGTACTTTTTGAGGTTGGGAGAGGGTTGTATTTTTTTTTCCATATGTGATGGCTGGCTGCAAAGACACTGGTTTGACACACAGGTATGGTTGGATATTTGGTGTGTTTTTTTAAATTTATTTTTAATAGCGATTCATTTCGGTAACCACAGTGATGACAATTGCATTACAAAGCCTGGCATTATGTGGTTATTATTTTTTAGATTAAAAAGAAAGGTCTTTCAGTATTTTGAAAGATTTTTCTTGGGCTTCAATACCAAGTTACAGTCAAATCAGCAGTTAAAATCAGCAATCACTTTTAGTAATATTAGTCTTTTTTTAATTGTGATTCCTGGCCACAATGGAGAAGGTATTTACTTATAATTATGCCATTTTTATTACTCACCAAGTAGAAGACACTGAATATTCATATTCCAAATGTAAAACCAACCTCCGGAAATTATAAGTAATACTTAAATCTTTTTTATTTCAGTAATGATAACAGATATATTAGAAATATGACTTCTTTATAAGAAATGGCTAAATTTAAAATAACAGGTTTATGTGTTTTTCCTGAAGAAACTCTGTGATATGAAAATAAACCCTTGCTTTTTTATGTTCTGCATTAATAACTGCACCTAGAAATAATACAGACAGTTATGGTAGAATATACGCCACACAAACTCATTTATAAATAAATCTAACTTTATATATGAGAATAATGTCAAAAGGGAGGTCGTTTGGAAGATAACTCATTTTTATAGAGGAAATGGCTTAGCTGCACTTGACAGTTTTTTTGAAAACAAAAGAATCTGACTCTGACCACCAGCTCAACAGGGATTTTTGGCAAGACTGGCATCATAGTTTGTGAGGGCCAGCAACTCCCTCTGCCACATGCACTGCACAAGGAACAGTAAATGAGTTGAGGAGGGCTTTTGTTTGCAGGAAGGAATGACAGTGCCAGGACCACTGAATTTTTAAAAAGACAGAATAAAAAATGTGCTTTCTTTGCCCCTACTTTAACGCAATGACATGCCAATGTCACTTTAACAGATTAACAAAATAGTGTTCACAGATATTGAACCTGCCTTTTACATGCTCAGTGATACATTTTCAAACACCCACTCCTAGCATTCCCCTTCATTTCCCCGCAAAATTTAATCTCACACAGATACAGTAAATTTGATGGACAGCTTATGCTGGATTCCCTCCCTAACAGAGTATTGCACCTGCAGTAAGATTCTGAGTATTAGGATCTCTTGTCCTGCTTCTCACAAAGAATCATTATACCCACAGAAATACTTTCACAGGCTGTACTACTCATAATGTCTTGGAGTAACATTTCTGTCCTTCCTCCTCATTTGACTGACCCATACTCATCACTTCCTTGTCATTTTCCTTCTGACATTTTCCCTTCCCTTTTGTTTCCCTGTAAATACTTTCCTCTGGACTTAATGCCCCTTTTAAATATATCTGTCTTTATATTTTGAGTGTAAAATGATGTGTATGAGGGGGTTCACTCTTATATTTGAGAGTAAATTTATAGCCTGCCTTATTACTGAGAACCAGAATACAGTATTTCTCTCCTTTCTATTGTTCTCTCTCTTTGACTGTATTTTCCATGAGGCTCAACTTTATTAGCTACTCAGTTTCTACTAGTACTAAGGCTTGACTTAGAGATACTACCACTCATCTCAGTGCTTTAGGCACTGTCCTCTGAGGCAGAAAATCATCATAGCCCCATTTATTGATGAACTTTGGGCACCAGGTTTGAACGTCTTGTTGAATGCTATAGAAATGCTCCCTGCAAAAACGTGGTTAATAGTTAGAGGAGTGTGACCTCTGGTTTTGCAGTCAGACAAAACTTGACTTCTTTTTTTCCTGTCTATGGTTACAAAGGTAAGGAAATAAGATGAGGTAAATTGCGTACTTATGCTAATTTCCATCTCCCACAAGGAATCTGAGAGGTACTTAAAATGCAATTATTTGGTTCAGATATTCTGTCCAGGAAAATGTTTCCACAAGCATTTTACAGACTTAGTGTAAATAATACAATCACACGCTTCAATCATAAATAAGTGAGGAGGAGCAGGAGAGAGAGAACCGAGGCATAAACAGAGATTTGAAGCCTGCTGCTGAATCTACAAGGCAGCAGAATGCAGAGTGGTTGCTCTAGGTGACAGAGGAGAAACCAGAACTACCAAGGATGACAAGGCTGGGTTAAAGACAGAATGGAGAAGATGAAAGTGTAGACAAAGCCTGTGTAGGAACTTCTGGTAGCTCTATTTTAAATTAGTTTATGGAGGGGTTTTTTTTTGGTGGGGAAAATTTTGCAAGTTTTTTCTTACTCTTCAGCAATGTCTTAAAGGAATATGCCAGACCACAACTTTTTGTTTTGTTTTTGATTTGTTTTGTTTTTGTGTTTCTTGTTTGTTTGTTTGGATTTTGTTGTTTTTGTTTTGGTCTTTTTTGGTCTGATTGTGCTTTTTGGTGTGTGTTGTTTTTGTTTGTTTGTTTGTTTGTTTTATTATTGTTTTTGTTTTGTTTTGTTTTGTTTGTTTGCAATTGATGGTGATTCACAGAAAAAAAAAAAAAAAAATCAGTACACTCTAGGGCCATGGATATGTTTCTTGTTATAGAGAAAGAAAACAAGGGCCAGCAGAGCACAGCAGGAGAAATAGGAAAAAATGAGTATGGTCATGACCTTTTTAGTGTCAAATGATACTGAATCGTGGTGTCCAGTGAGCTGCCTCTTATTGTTGTCCTGGTGATGGAGATGGGTGGAGAATCTCTAGAGAACAAGATGGGTGGCTGTTCCAGGGTGAGACTTAAGGGAAGCAGGAAGTCTTGTTCAGTAAAGGTACAGATGTGCATAATTACACAACAATAACTCCTCATGAAACTAGGTACTTTCAAGGGCAGAGAAAAACTGTTCTGTTACTCTCCTTGTGTTGAATGGTCATTGCCAGAAAAAAAACAAACAAACTAAAAGCAAGCTGTGGAGATATATGCACTGCCCCAGTCAGTCATCAAAAGTCATCTGTATATGCCCAAGAGTGATCCTTGGTTCAGATGCCAACTGACACGTAACAGATCATGTTTGTGAAGAGAATAGCTATATGTAAACTGCTTGTGGTCCCAGTTGCATAATAAATCCTGAACTATGCCCAGAAACAATTTGGGGAACAACAGTGTACTTAGATCCCAGTCAAACTGTTGTATCATAGGACGGAGGAAATCCAGTGCCTGTTTCTCCTTTACAGTTTATTGGTATACACGTAGCTATTATAATCAGCCCTCGTGACAGACCTGAGATGACTTTTGAAAGCATGAACTCCTGTAGCTCCAAACCAGCTACCTACACGGATTTCCATATCCTTATAGGATTTTTATGTCATGAGCAAGGTGTTATCTACTGACCTCAGACAAAGACACTGAGAACTACTGACTTCAGTTCACTGCACAACACCAATATATTTCTAACCTCTGACCAGTCTCTGACTCAGTTTCTCTCTTTATGGGTGTTTGTAAAGTTTAAATCACTGCAAAGAACCTTTTTGGCGATAAGAATTCTTTGTAATGGTTTAGTACCATTATGCTTTCTTATTTTAAGCAGAATCAAAAACTCTGTGTCTAATAAGTCTGCCAAATGAACCTGGTTACAACAAGGTAATGTTGGCCTAATGACAACTTTTTTCCTAACTACAAAAAAATGCAAAAAAAAAGGAAAAAGTGTCAAACTGAATTTTGGTGACTATTGCATGTAATTATTTTGAGATTTCTGTTATGCTTTCATAAAAATGTGAAATTTTAAGATTTAAGTTTGGTATTTAAATGAACTATTGAAAAGGCTCCAGATAATATATCCTGAATTTTTTTTGAGAGTATCTTACAGGCTTTTGGCCACAGATGGCTTATATAGGCCATCACTTTTTCCTAGATGACAGCCTTTTCTACATCTTCCTTGTATCCCTCCTCTTCTATCCCTCAGTTTCCCATTTATCTGCCTGTCTCACTTCTGTCATCCCTTGGCTACACCATGAAGTTTTTCTACTGAATCCTTCAAAGCCTGAAGACAAAATATGGATAAAGAGTTACTGCTGTCCCATGTCTCTAGCTCTGTGATTGTCATTCTTTACTTTGTTTTCAGGAATAGAAATTCCAAGATTTGCCCTTGACTCTGAGGTTATTTTTTTCCTCTCACAGCTTTTCAGCCTGTTTCCATGCGTAGAGCTTTCTCTGGAGTGCTGCCAAAAGTTATCTTTATCCCATCACCCTCCTGCTGTTGCCAAAAACCTTACTCATATGCCAATTGCAATTCAGTCATTTATAATCTCTCTTAATTTCTTATACACACACTTTACAGAGTAATGCCAAGCTACTGTCAAAGAACATCCATTTCCAGTCCATAAGTGCCATCAATGCTACCCTCGTGATCTTATAGACACTCTCTTGCTGTCATGTAATAACCAGACTCTCCACTGACTAGAATTCAGGAATAGGACACAAAAGTTAAACAAGGGAAATTAAAGGAACTTTTCAACCAAATACTAAACTAGTGGTCTTTATGCCTTGATAACTATAAGTTTCTTACTTTATCCACAAACCAGTTGTCTTGAAGATCACCAGGTTTGGGTCCCTACCTCCTTCTAGAAGCCATTTTCAGTTTGAACATATATATCATACTTTAAAAGCACAACAAAAATCTTGTGCAAGTTGAAAATGTGAGAGTTAAAAATAGGTGACGTTGAGATCATCCCAGCATCTGACACTACCTGCCACCTGGTGGAAAGGCTTTTTGATTACACTTTTCTCTTGATTGGGTTGGTTAAAGAATTTCTGGGAGAATCCGTAGTTTTTCATGTGCAGCACAACCCAGAAAGGCTAGATCTGAGAAAGCCTAGAACCAACTTGCTGAATTACCTTCCAGACACAGCATGACAACACAGACTGGGAAATCTGCACAAGATAACTCTGACAGTTACTTACTGTAGGCTTCATGGTGCCCTGAAGCATTGCTACCCTGAAGCCTGGGCTGTCTTAAAGCTGGATTGAGCCTATTTCCACGAGTCAGTCACTGCATTTTAGGCTTACCATAAGATCTGTCATGTGCTAATTTAAAACAGATTGTCCCGTGGCTGTTTAAATTGTGACAACAGTGGGTGTTATGTCCTTATTGATTTAAGCACTGTTCACCCGGTTTGTGCTCTATTCCATAAAATGGGCAGGATGGCAATATAAGTGAAGGCTCCCTTCAGTGGATGTGGTATATTCTCTTCTGTGTTTGCTCTGCAGTGAATATCATGGTGAAAAATTGCACTGCTACATAAAGATGCTGCGTAAAGATGAAGGTCTATTGAGAATGAAGGTCATGCTCCATCTTGAAAAGTTGAATTCGGGCCTTCAGGCAGATGAGGGGCTTAGAGATTTCAGGCTCCAGTTGCTATGTTCCATTATGTCTAAAAAAAGGTTTTGTAGCTGATTGTGAGCCATACAGATATGAGAGAGATACAGCTCGAGGCAAGGGCATTTTTAGTTTCTGAATTGTAGTAAGGACATTTTTAGCAACATGCTAAATATACAAATTCTACATTTCATCCAGTGACTCCTGAAAGTAAAACATGCAAACTATTCTGAGAGCAGACATGAAACCTCAGGACTGACATTTCCCAGGTAAGTATTTCCTATCTTTGGGATGCAAAGCTGTGCTTCATCTTGTCTTCTTTTACTTGACCTATTACATTCCTGATTGCACTGTTGTACAGATTAAACAGCAGAGATAGAAGGTGTTCCTCTTCTTCCTACATCAGTCCAAACTCAGTTTTATCTCTAACCTACCTAAAATTAATGCTCCCTTTTGAACTGAAAGGGTATGAGATGTATTTTGCAAATTAATTCACTAAGCCATAATGAAAAATATGAGAAACACCTCTTTTTCATATCACCCTATTGCTACTACTGGCATCAATGACAATGATGCTAAAGACTGCTTCTAGAAGTTTCTTGTTTGTGTGTCTGAATCACTGGAAAACTTGATGCTTTCAATTTGCAGTGGCTGAAGAAAGATGTTGTACTGCCTAAATTTCAGACATTTAAACAAACAAGTGAATGTAGGACTCCTAACAGAATAAGTCAAAGTAACTAATAAACTTCACTGAATTCCAGAATTTCACTTCAGATAATATTATGAGCACTCCAAGTCATCTTATCAGAGCCAGTAGCCAAGTTTGTAGGTATTAAAACTACTAGTAGACCTAGGAATCTTAAAAAAAAAATCTGTTTCCACTAAGACTTATAAATGAAAATTAAAATTATGCAGCTAAATCCCATGGAAAATCTAAGCTGAAAGTGGTGGGAATTCTGCGCTGAAAAGCAGAATTGGATCTTGGCCTGAATTTGAGGCCAGAGGCATAACAAGCTACCTCTCTCCCCAGATACTTTCTAAGGTGAAGACATCCAAAGTCTGTCACAACACTGCAACCTATAAGATAAAAGCACGGCTTTTTTAATATTACACCCACTCAAATGTCAGTCAGGGAGCCTCTTGAGAAACAGCTCTGTCATCCTACACTGAAAAGAGGTGTCAGCCAGCAGTACCTTACTAGAGAGGTTGTTCATTTTTTCAGCACATTTCCTTGATTGTGAACAAATAAAAAACCTTTTTAACTTCCTGATTTGTTGAAACTGTACTAAATGTCACATAAAAATTTTCTTCTTCAGCCTGTGAATGTTGAAATATTTATAAGCTTATTCATGCGACAAAGTGAGGCGCTCCAGCCTGAATGTTCTTTAGCTGAGACATGTGCCATTTATGCTTCCTTCATATTTTTATTTTTTAGGGAAAAAATTATGGGAAAATAAGATTATATGGAAAAAAAATATCCACAACCAATTTATAGTATTTCCTAAAACTGCCCAGTCCTTGCTGACATTATCTATCAGTCAAAGAGAATTTTATTTTTTTTCAGCAAAAAGGCTCAACATCTGTATGGGTAATCAGGCTCACCATGAGAAGTAAAATCCACTTCTGAACATCATCTGGGTTCACTTATTCTAAATTGTCCTACAATTTAAATGATGTTTTTACTGATGTTTAAAATTCTTATCAGAAAAAAAGCAAAAATAAATGGAAGAAGGAACACTCAAATAAAGTCATCCTGATAGAAGTTCCATGAAGGATTTTTTATTGATAAATCTGACCTTCTGTTTGCTTGCCTCTTTACTTAACCTTATGTAGGAGATGTCCTAAATTACTCTATCTACTTAGTGGATGGTTTAAATATACCATTTACATGCTACATTTAAGGGTAAGTGCATAAATTCCTTGTGTTCTCTTGAAATCAGTTTCTCTCAAAGCTGGGACAATTTAGTGGTATTTTTCCATGTTAATTATGTATTGAGGTAAGTATCTAATAGTGCAGCATGGGCATTTTTCTGCCATGGATGCACACTGAGGTCTTGGGAGTGCAAGTTTTCACCTTTAGTCTTTCTGGAAGGACAGTTTTCCCATCAAAAGAGCTGTGTGTACTGTCACTGGCAAAATCAAAAGCTTCAGGTAAACACAGACAGATTTTCCTTTGCCTTTATCGTGCTTGTGCAGGTACGAATTTACAGCAAGATTTTCACAGCAGTGTATCTTCAGTACACAAATGGAAAACTCTCCAAAAATGAAATGAGGGAGATGCCCAGGGAAAATGGAAGTTTTCAGAGGTATGTGTTAGCTTCCATTGACTTTTCAAAGTTGTTAACCTCTGTGGGAAGATTGGGTTGCTATTTCATTTGCATTAAGAGTTATCTAAGGTTCAGCTGAACCTCCAAAACTTTACATGATAAAGGAAAGGAAGAGAGAGGCAAGAAGCAGAAATGCAGAGAATGTGTCTTGCAACTACCTTAAACAAGAGAGAGCAGTAAATAAATTGTAAAATTCCTTTGCAAGTGGCTGCTCTACTTATTCAGGTCAATAGCTGTAGAATCAGGCAGGTTATTAAGCTGTATCTAAGGCTGAAAAGATGAAGTCAAAGCAAAGCTCAGTGTGACTTAGGTCTTTGTGTTTGGGATGACAGAAATAAAGAAGCAAAAGATCACAGAAGAAAGAACTGCTTGATTGTCAGGAATGATGAATGACAACACAACAGACAGAAGGACTTATGCATTTAAGTCAGTTGAACTACCTGCACCTTGAAAGTTAAGCCACAGAAGAGAGTAGCTCTGGGGGAAATCTGCAGATGTTGACCTCCCAAAGAAGGAGAAAACAGAAGGGACAAGAACAGACAAAATAGAAACAGAAGAGAATGCAGAATTGAAGACAAGTGCGAAGCTAATTTTATTAGATCTGGCTTGGCATTCCATTTTCATTTCAACAAATGTTGACCATGTTTTCTCGTGTTGAGTTTCACCTACTGTCTCCTTTGGGAGACCACTCCTTGGAGAAACCCCTGTATTTACGTTGCATTGCCTATAGGCTAACTCAGCAAGGTAACAACAGTAAAGGCTATTAGAGGCTACTGCAGTATAAGTGATGAGTGTTAATGCATTTATATTTTTAAGGGTACCATATGATTCTGTTCATATCAAGATAGCCTAGTGTCATATGCTAATACTCCTCCCATCACCTGGACTTACAAAAGAGACCCAGGGTGACTGAGACAGAAGAATCCTTCACAACCATTCATTATGTTTTATTTAAGTGATTTTTAATCCACTAAAAGACTATGCTCCCTACCCTGTGAAGATTTATTCTCTCTGAGAATTCCTTATGAAGAAGTATCAAAGTAAGTTATGTCCACTGAGTGACCTTTCTATACAGTTTTATTAACTTTTTTAAGAAATCTGAACAGGTCAGAGGTGTGCTTTAGTGCACATTTTTTTTCTTTTAAGAACTTATGATCCCATTCTCCAAAGACTGTTCTACTGTCTCCTTAATTAAGATCCTGTCATTTCCTTGTTTCCAATTTGCACCTTAGCTGAGGAAGTTTATGTTCCAGTGTATTCACAGGTAGGATTTCCAAATATTTAAACCAAGCTTTCTGGTTTGCTTTCGTTTCCTCACTCGAAGATATGACATAATTTATATGCATTAAAAATGTAAAAGATCTAATTTCACAGTAGAAAAATTCCAGTTCAAATGCAATTATTGGCTTGACCAATTTTTCCTCTGAGAATCATTGTATTCACTGGAGAAACATGACCCCAGATTCATAGACCAACAGATTCATAGAAAGGGTGTCTGAAGGAGACTTCTGAGTTCAAATTTTTGCTGAAACAGTGCCAGTGTCCCCATCACTAGGTGTGACACCTCATGACTTTGTCTAGTAGATTCTTGAAGCCCTCCAAGGATGGAGATTCCACAGCCTCTATGGGCAACTTGTGCCAGTTCCATACTACCTTCCCAGTGACTTTTATTTTTTCAAAGTAATATCTGATTTGAACCTCACAAGCCACAATGAGTGGCTATTATTTCATTATACTCTGTTTTTCAATCTTTCTCTTTCAAGAAGAGTCTGGGTCTCTGAAACTCCCCTCCATGTAGTTCTTGGCTGCTACTAGATTCATCTTTTTGCCTCTATTTTCTGGACCAAAGAAGCCTGGATATTGCTACATTTGGACAAGCCACATGCCCTTGGCCTCTGCTGAATTCACAACCACTCTCCACATTCCATCAGTGTGGAATCTCACTGGTGCTGGGAAGAAAATGATAGCTTGCACTGATCTGCTGGCCATGCTTTTCAGTATGCAGGATATAGAGTTTCTGGTTGAAAACAAATTCAATTGCTCATATTCCACGTTGGAGACCATTGCAATTACCAAACTCTTTTCAGTAGGTCTACCACTCTGTCAGACTTTTGCAATCCTGTCCTGATGCTTAGGATTATTCCACCTATATGTAGAACTTTTATCTTTTTCATGTTGAATCTAATAATACTTTTGTTACATCACCCCTTAAGTTTGTCTGGGCTACTGTAACTGGAAGCTCTGACATTTGTTGTAAGCCTCTCTTCAATTTTATAGTCACCTGTAAATTTGTTGAAGGTACATTGTTGCCAAGGTCTTTGATGAAGATGTTGAACAGTACAGGTCCTAGTACTGAACTGTGGGAGGCTCTACTCATTGCTGTCAGCCACCTGCATGGTGAGCCATTGATCTACATTTTTTAACTCTGGTGAGCCAAGCAATTTTATCCTCATCTTACAGGGTCTGTTCATCCATCCTATATTTCCTTAGCCTCCAAAAGAAAATACAGTAGGAAACAACATCAGAGAAAACCTTTGATTTGCATGCTTGAAATAAAACAGAGTTCAATACAAGAAAGTTCCCTTGCATCACTTCCTATAAATCTCAATAGCTCACATTTCTTTTTGTTATTCTATCTCAGGAAACCATTGACTACATTCCCCAGTTTACTACCTTGGATAAATCTCTCTTTTTTTTTTTTTTTTTTTTTCCGTTGTGAGAATCAGATCCCGGCCACCACAGATTTTGGTCTCTTGTCATGTGGGATGATTTACACAAGTTTCTCTGTGAACAATGAGGCTAATGAAATGTATTCCTATGAATGTGGACCCAGAAACTCTCAGTATGCCAACCCCTCAGCTGCCTTCCTTATACTTTCAGAGAAATATTGCAGGATACAGAATTTCAGTTCCTCACAGAGTCCTTTGTGTCTTCTCACCATGATCAAAACTCCTTTCCCCCTCCACACTGCTGGGGCAGGAGGCAAGTGCTGTGGCTAGTTCAGATATGTTTGTAGATGGGTCTCCACATTGCACATGTAACAGACATTCACTGAAGTCATCCCAGAGCTTTCCTTTGGTAAGGACCCTTTTAAAATTTCCTTTCTATACCCAGTCACTAGATTTCACTGAAACGTAAGATTCGCTATTTATTTTTTCCTCTCTAGATTTATCACTGGTTTTGGAATTAGCCTGGTGAAATTAGGGGTGGGCATACAGTAGAACTTATTCCTCTAAGTAAACACATCAAAACACTTTCAAACTGCGTAAAAATACAAACAGCAATTGACTAAATTGTCTTTACTTTGGGTATGTTTGGTTGGTTTTTTTTCCTCCTAATACAAACCATTTAAACTTCTGCTTAAACATAGGAGTCACATCCACTAATCCAGACAAAAATATTTACATTATGCTTTGTTTGCTCTCTCGGCCATATCTCTGACCTTGAAACTTTAAGCTCAATGTGTGAGGCAGGCAGACACCATTTCTGATTTTCTGCAATAGTGGACAAAGTACTACTTATGCTGAACACTGAATCCTTCCTGCCCATGTTAGGCCACATTGCTCCTAAATGGTACCAAGATTTCTACAAAGGATGTCTCAGCCATGGCTGTTTCAGGATGTTGTGCAGTTTTCTCAGGCTGAATGCAATTTTACAAGAAAAAAAGATAACAAGACCAAGTATCTGAGACCAAACTAGGTTTTTCCAGGAACATTTATTAAAGTGCAAACATTAGTCAATCTCACATCCATTTTAATAAACTACCTAGCATGTAACGGCTGACAAACTAAGACCATCACTTATCCTCCACCAAAATGCAAGCATGATGATATGGTTTCTGTACAATATAATGTCTTCAAATTTTGCGGCTCTGTAGGTAGAGGGTAAGTAAAGAGATTGTTAGAGGCATGAAACACATCTCTTATGAGGAAAGACTGAGACAAGGTTATTCAGCTTGGTGAAGAGAAGACTCTGGAAAGACCTTATAGCACCTTCCAGTATCTAAAGAGGCTACAAGAGAGCTAGAGAGGGACTTCTGAGCAAGCCATGTAGTGATAGGACAAGACTTAATGATTTTAAACTAAAAGAGTTTAAGTTTAGGTTAGATATTAGGAAGAAAGTCTTCACTCTGTGGATTGTGAGACACTGGTAGCAGTTGCCTAGACAAGCTGTGGATGACTCATCCCTGGAAATTTTCAAGGCCAGGTTGGATAGGGCTTAGAAAAGCCTGGTCTAGTGGAAGATGTCCCTGCTGATGGCAGGGGGTGTTGGAACTAGGTGATTTTAAGGTCACTTCCAACACGAAACAGTATATGATTCAATGATTCTATAAAGTAGAGACATGTAAATCAAAAAAGGCTCTTGCTTCCCTACAAACTTACATAAGAATGTGGTGGGATAAGGTAATCTTGCTCCTGGTATATACAGTACTCAAAACCTGGTGTGCAAAGCTTGTTTCAGTTGCTAAACACCCATATTTCTCGCAGAGCTTTACTCTTACTGCACATATGTCCACAGAAACTGAGTCCAAGCCAGTGGCAGTGTTATCTCTGAGAGCTGAAGCACAGCTTAATATTCCAGCATTTGCAAGTGAAAAGTAGTGAGCGTAATTAGTCAGAATAATATTTAACAAATGACCTGTACATTCATAATCCTATGCAAACACCCAGATGACTGTCTCCCCACAGTAACTCTGATGACTTTAGTATACTTAAAATGGATTTAGCTCATCAGGAGAAATGCTAGACATGTCTCACTCTTTAAATATATTCATTTCCCTTTGAAATTGATTTAATGAGGAGACTGATTTTGCCTATACAGAATCAACAGAATCAGACTTTAAAATTGCATATTATATTACCTTATATATATGTATACATATGCATGCACAAGCACATACATGTCTATATTTGTTTATAAATGTGTATCTAGACAGACACTGGTTCTGCTCTTTTGGCACTTCTGGTCTTCTTTCTACAGACAACAGCCAAGTCAAGAAGCCTATGTTTCCTTAAAAAAAAAAGACTATAATGTGGGTTTCCTATTAATGGCTTATAATATCTGATGACATGAATGTTAGCAGGGATTTCTGTAGAAAAACTAGAGAGTAGTTGCAAAAGGCAGCAGTAGGTATTGTATTTTTATCAGATTATATATCATATTATATTATAAATTCACCATCACCAACCAAGCAAAATGAATACTCTCCACTGGTTTCAATGATACATCCCATTCTGTATTTGAAAGAAAAGTAGGTTAGGATCTACTGCAATGTGCCTGCAGAGTGTTTAGAAACTGCTTGCATTTTAGGCAAAATTGTAGTAGCTTGTTTTCTCTACTTACTTAATTTTGAATTTCAAGTGCTAGGACTGAATTATTTTAATTTCTTTCTGGGAAATAGGAAATTTGTGGCAACAGTAGATTGTGAAGCAAAGCAATTTAAATGGCATAATTATCAGGTAGTAAGAGGAGGGGCAAAAGTTCAGGAAGTCTTTGTTTGAGGCAGTGTGTGCTGTTTAAATCAGGACACAATTGCTAAGAGATATTAGCTGGCTTTTATGGAATGTGTGCAAATTTTATGAAGGAAATGTGCAAAATGTAATTTTTTCACACTGTTACCATATAAATCACCTTTGTAACCAATTAATTTTCTCTATTCTCACTTTTTGTATAAGCCATGTCTTGTTTACAACACCAGTTCACACACAGTAACCTAAAGAAACCAATCCAATACCAGAGATCTATAGTCACTAAGTGTCTCCTTTCCATTTCTGTTCTAATCACTGTTTTTAAGAAAACAGCAACATGCATAGAGATGTGGAGAGGAAAATGATAACTTCCTGAAGCTATTTGAAAGCTTTTAGCTTAAAAAAAAATATAGTAAGAAATAATTTAGTGTAATACTGGATATGGCTATGAGTTATTGGATAAAGCTGAGAAATGGAAAATAATGGCTGAGTGTTGAAAGGAGAAGTGGGAAAAAAAGACAAAGAAAGAGAGTGAGACCTATTAATCTGTAGAGTCATCTCCAAAGGGGAATAATATAACCCTCATTACCTGACATTTAAAAGTAGACTGAAAAAAAGGTGAGCAAAAGTACATTAGAGAACAATACTGCATTATCAAAGAGTTTAACTGAGTGATCTAGCAGAGCTTTGCTGCCAGAGTGGTTGTCCACTAACACACACTAATAAACTCTTAGGGAATTATCTCTTTCCATGCAGATATAAGACAGTTAGGACTTTACTTAACTCTTTTCAGAGATACAGACCTGTCATTTTAATGAAAAAATATTATAACCTTCCCCCAGTTCTTTTCTCCAACTCCTCTCTTTCCTCTATCTGTTGTGACATGAGCTGTACTGCAGTGTATCAGAGGTAGAAAAAGGATCCCAGAGCCCTGGGGAGTCAACAGCACCAACCATCCTTCTGGTGAATCCCAAAACCATAACCAGAGCTCGAAACTATAAGAGGCCTTGCAGATGGTAAAGGAGCATTGATTACCTTGCTACTAAAATCTTTGTAAATATATTTATCTCACAAGAATTACCATGTGATTTTAGTCAGTGGGCCATTTACGTTATATTCTTCAAACCAACTGACATTTTACAAGAAGGATACGAAAATCTTCAGGGAACTACTAAAAGTAACATTACCTTAAGAGAAATATTTGATCAATTTTTCTCAAAAGCATAAGAGATGGGACTGGATTATCAATTTTTTTTTTCCTGCCCAATCAAGCTGCTGTACAATTAATTTTGTAAATTGCTCAAACTTCCTAGACAGAAAAGTCCATGGTATCATAGAAACGCAGAATGGTATTGTTGGAAGGGTCATTTAAAGGTCATCTAGTCCAACCCCTCCTGGAATAAACTAGTAGACCAGGTTCCTCAGACCCCAGTTCATCTTGACCTGGAATGTTTCCATGGATGTGGCATCTACTGCCTCTCTGGGCAACCAGTTCCAGTGCCTCACCATCTTCATCATAAAAGCTTCCTCCTTATATTTAGGCTAAACCAACCCTTGTAGTTTAACCATTAACCCTTGTCCTATCACACCAGGCCTTGCTAAAATGTGTGTCCCTATCTTTCTCATAAACCCTCTCTAAGTACTGAAAGGTTGCAATAAGGTCCCTTTCAGAGTCCTCTGTTCTCTGGGCTTAATAAACCCTTGTCTCTGTCTGTCTTTACACCAGAGGCTCCCAAGTCCTCTGATCATTTTTTCAGCCCTCTGGATCTGCTCCAACAAGTGCATGTCCTTCCTTTGCTGAGGATCCCAGACCTGGACATAGTACTCCAGGTGAGGCCTCATGAAAGTGGAGCCCTTTGACCTGGTTACATTTCTTTTGATGCAGCCCAGGCTTTTTGGGCTGTAAGTGCACATCATTGGCTCATGTCCAGCTTTCATCCCACAGCCTGTATTGATACTGGAGGTTGCCCTGACTTAGGTTCCAAACCTTGCACTTGTCCTTGTTAAGCCTCATGAGGTTCCATGGGCCCACTTCTCAAGCTTCTCCAAGTCCCTGTGGATGACATCGCATCCTTCAGGTGTGTGCCTCAGCCAGATAAGCGAGACTAACAGAGTGACTCCCTGCTTCTGGACCTCACCGGAAGCGAAGAAGGGCCGAGGT
>JAWWES010000001.1:30469801-30511693 GCA_035583135.1 Lophotriccus pileatus
TGGGTACAGTGGTCACTTCCCTGGATACCTGGTTACAGGTTGGTGACCAGGAAGGCCTAAACCAAAACCATTACACAACCACACAATTCAGCTGCATGTCATCTGCAAACTGATGGACATATTAAACATTTGTGGTCCCAGTACAGACCCATGAGGGACATCTTTGTCACTGATGTCCATTTGGACATTGAGCCATTGACTACAACCCTCTGAATGTGACCATCCCACCAATTCCTCATTCATTGAACAGTCCTTCCATCAAATCCCTCTCTCCCCAATTTAGAGAGAAGGATGTGGACCTCACAGCCACAACTCTTCCCTTGTCCAGTGATATAGTCACTCCATTCTAGAATGCCACTGTGTTGGTCAGGCAGGACTTGTCCTTGGCGAAGCCACATTTGCTGTCTCAAGTTACCCCCCTGTTCTCCATGTGCCTTAACAGAACTTCTAGGAGGATCTGTTCTACTATCTTCCAAGGTACAGAGGTGGGGCTGACAGATTTTTATTTCCAAGGGTCTTCCCCTCTATCCTTTTATACAATGTGTGCAGTGTTTCCCCCTTTCTAGTCACAAGAGACTTTGCCTGATTACCATGATTTTGAATACCATGGAGAGTGGCTTGGCAACTATAACAGCCAAGTCCCTCAGGACTCTGGGATGCATCTTGTCAGGTCTCATAGACTTACGTATATTCATGTTTCTCAGGTGGTCACAAACCTGATATTCTCTTACAGTGGGGGGGATTTTGTTCCCCTGTGGGACGGACTTTGTTCCCCTAGCTCCTGTCTTGCGGTTCATCCACTGGGAGGTGTGGGAAGAGAGTGTGCCATTGAAGACTGAGTTAAGTACTTTGGTTTTGCTACTCTGTTTGGAAGCTCTTCTAAGAGCTACATTTCTCCTAAAGTTTAGTCTAAGTTTCTTCATAAGCAGAGAATATTTATATTCCCTTATCTTTCTCTGGTACTTTTGATGTATTTGTAGGTAGAAACCGTGCTCTCTGTCAACTTTCGCTTTGGCAGACCAAATGAATCTAACTAATATTTTCTCTGTTCCACTTATTGTTTGCTTAGCCATTTCTTCATCAGTTCCAATTTGCATTGAAAATTATTAAATATGAATGTCCTAACTGAGAACTAGGTACAATATTCTAGCAGAGGAATACCTGCAGCAAATGTGTTAATATTTTCAAATGATGTTGGTGTTAGCACTTTCCTTTGTGTGGCTATAGAATCACATTTAGTATTTTTCACCGTTGTATTGCAGAAACTACTGAAGGGTGTTCTGTCACTGACTGGCAGAAACATAACTCTCCTTACTGATTCCAGATAATTGCATCCAGTTTAAATTGGACTTTATGTTCCAAGTTCCTAAAGGTTTGAATCTCAATTTTTACTATTAAATGTCTTCCATCTTCCTTTTTTCCCATCCTCAAAATGATCCAATTTACCCTGTATGATATCCTGCCTGCTGACTGGTCTTTCAATGTATTTATTCATGAAAAGAAAACAACCCCTTAACTACCCACTCTTTTAATATTTCCCCTCTCAGCCTATAGCTTCTTCTTCAACATGCCTCTTATAACTATGCCAGCAGCCTGTTCCTTACCCACCTTAGTAGTGACACTCATATTCACTGCTTTAAGTAATGATTTACCATGTGGTATTACATCCAGTCCTTCACAAAGATCTTGATAAAATAAATCATCCCCTGAATCACTAAGTTTTTTAAACTCAATACAAATTAGCTAAATATTGATACAATTTTTTTTTTTAACAAGAAAAAGTAAAAATCCTTTGATTTACATTCTGAATCATTCATTTGATGTACCCCCGCTGAAGTCATGTTGGCTTCAGACTGGGAAACACAACTTGTTTTATTATCTCCACTTATCTATGACCATGCTAATTGCCAGTTTTTATTTTTTTTTAATAGATCCTGCATTCTCTTGGATGCTGGATACATTTCCTCCAAAGCAAGACACTAGTATTTAAGCATGTGTATTGGCTTTCAGGATTTTGAACACCAAATCACGTATTCATATCCTAGGTCATAAAATTTATACTGTCGGCTTCCAGTGAGGAGGCACTGGATTACATAGGGGATCAATTCTGTAAGGAGAAACACCTGAGATGATTGGCTCCCATTGCCAGGATAAGGAGATCAGGGTAGGGTACAGTAATTTATGAAAGTGAAATCCTGCTTTACAAGATTGATATTTGTTCATAGTGTGATGATTGGCTCAGTGGATGAGAATGGTGGTTGCTATTTCTCTTGATTTTAAATAATTTTTTGGCACTATATCTCATTAAAAACCTCATGGAAAAGCTAATGAAGCATAGTCTAGGTAAGTGAACACTGAGAAGGATCAAAAACTGAATGGCCGGGCTCAGAGGGTTGAAGTCAGAGGCACAAAGTCTACTTGGAGGCCAGTCACTACTGGTGTGTTCCAGGTGTTGATACCAGCATCAGAGTTATTCAACATCTTTATTAATGACCTGGAAGAGGCTGAAGTACACATAATTCCATTTAAACACTAGAAACTGCTATTTTTATTATGACAATGATTAAACATTGAAACAGAGAAGTTGTGGGGTGTCCAAACTTGGATATATTCAAACCTGGACTGGACACAGCCCCCGAATGACCTGCTCTGACCATCCCTGCTTTTAGCTGGCTTGTATTATGCCATCTCCATACGTTCCTCAGAATAACATCAACAACAACAACATCACTTCGGTGATTCACGATTTTGTGATTCAAATAATTCACATCTGAGTTGCTGAAAAAAAGGAAGTTTCCTGTCAGAGTGTTACCAGGGTAGGTGCAAAGTTCTCCCTTTCAATTTGCCCTGCAAGTGGCTCTAACTTTTATAGCAAGTGACTATAAGACTTTTATAGTGTGTTGTCATATTGAGCTAGTCTTTGTGGAATTCTGAAATTTGTGTGAGATTTTTATGTAAAATATAACTTCTTGCCCCTCTGTAGTCCTCTCAGAGAAATGCAGATGTGTAAATTCAGTATTCTGGACATGTTTTCTTCTATGGAGAGAGCAAAGCAGCCTTTCTGCTCTACTTTTGGCAGATTCTGAGACAGTTTGAACAACAACAAAAGGTAGTAAAATAGAGATTTCTTTTTAACAGCCTTTGTTTAAATAGATAAGATTTTGTGTGCAGTTTTGCAGAAACTGCAGTTAAGTTTTGACTCTTACCCCTTCCTAAGGCAGCATCCACAGATATATAACTTCATATCAGACAGTGGCATTTCAAGGCAATACTCACACTGAATAGATTTTCCACAGTTTTTTCATTCTTATTATTTAAGAAACATTTTCTTGAACTGTTGAGATTTTAAAAATTTTGCCTTATTTCATCCATGATCTGGAATACCCAAAATATATAACAAATAGTCACATAATTCTGATTTAATGGGACATTTTTGGTAGAATTTATTTCACATCTAGGACTGATTTGGTTGGTTTAGAGACCTGCATTTTTAATACGTTTTGAGGAAGGAAAGAAAAGTGGACTCAGAGACAGACAAACAGGTGTTCACACATGCACACATACAAAGTAGAGTCAAAAGATGAAACAACTCCTTTTTTGTTTTCTTATAATTATAGCTTTCTATATTTTGGTAAGAAGATAGGCCTCTTACACAGAGGTCTTCAACAGGATAATGGCTTTAAAAAATGTGACTGACAGTTCCTGCACTACCTCTTTAATCATGCTTTTACTTCTATCAACAATGCCTTATACTTTCATCACTTTTCAAACACATGTTAGAGATGAATCTGCTACTGAAGCTTCAAAGAAATGAATAAACAGAGAGTTTGTGTAGAGCTAAATGGGCTGATATGTTCAGTGAACACATGACAAAGGGGACAATGCTGTATCATACAGTCACACCACTAGAAAGGGCTGCTTTACTTTCTGGACCTGGTGTTCACACAAACAGACTTCACGAGCAGTGACATTTTAGGATGAATTTATTGCTAGTGGGTTTCTGTGCTGAATATATATTGTAATTATTTACCTCATTGTGTTTGACGATGCTCGTAAAGTTACAGATGGTTTGAGTTGGAAGGGACCTTAAAGCTTGTCTAGTTCCAACACCCTTGCCGTGGGACAGGAATATTCCATTAGACCAGTGTGCTCAAAGCCCCATCCAGCATAGCCTTGAACACTTTCAGGGGTAGGGCATCCCCAACTTCTCTGGCAATCAGTGCCAGTGCCTCAGCACCCTCACAAGAAAGAGTTTCTTCCTAATAACTAATCTAAATCTACCTTCTTTCAGCTTAAAGTCATTCCCTCTTTTCCTATCACTGATTGCCCTTGCCAGAAGTCCCTCTCTAGCCTTCCTTGTATGCCTCTTTTAGGTACTGGAGGGCTGTTCTTGCCGTACCTGTTCTTGCCCTTACTGCTGTAGTATGTTTTCGTTTGGTAAATAGCAGTTTCAGACCTCAGGGTATCTTTCTCTCGTGCTCAAGAAAATAAGAAATTAATAAATTATGACTAAGACTGAGGGGAACCTGGAACTACTACTGTACGTGGATATCACAGGTTTCATAGCAAGCTCTGAAGTTCTTCAAGCTTTGGGGTCATACAGTTCCAGTCCTCAGGAAATTATCATCCCATCACATTTCTATTTCATTAATATTCATTGTAGAAATATAAAGCAGAGGTACAGTAGGCACAGGTGCATTAGTGGCTCCTTAACTGTCTAGTCCAACTTCTTTAGAGGACGAAGGAGTTTTAAGCCTTATTAACTCTAATTTCCTACAATGGAATTGCTTTCAGCCTTCCACTTGTGTCACTTGTACATGATCTACTACCCAAGACTTACTATCTCACACTGAAGGGATAAGAGAGCCCTCTCTGGAACTAGGATTTCAAGTCCTTCAGCTGGAACTGGCAACGTAATTATATTTGCAGCTTTGGCTTAACAAAAGTTCTGGATTTTGGTATCCAAAATTAAAGTCAACTTAAAACCTGTTATTTTACAAGTATAAAAATGTACATACAAATTCTCTAAATAACTGCTTGCTCCTGCTTTACGGTGTGAATGCACGAAAACTTAAACTGATACTGGAAGTGATGCCTCTTCACAACAATCATTCACAATCATTATGCGTTAACAATTCCCCAAGGACAGATTTAACTGAACGTTCAGCAAGAGTTTGCAAGAGGTTAGAACTTGCCAAAAATTGCTTTGATTATGTCAGTGAAATGGAACAGTCCAAGCTGGAAAACTGCATTGAATTTTAGGACCTTCACATTTTTAGAAAAATCATTTTAACTGAGCAGTGGCCATCTTTAAGGTGGGGTCTTGTGTTCAGTTATGTTGCCTTCATTTACTATATAATTTTCAGTCCTGATTCCTATACCCTCCGATCTGCAGATTACACTTAAATTTATTCCCTAGATGTCCATTCACTCTTTTTTCAAAGGTAGGAATATGAAACAAACTTTGTGTATCCAGGTCTCATCCCTACAGGGAGTTAGACTATGAATGGCAACACAGCCATTAAAGATAAGAAAAAATAACAGAAATTCTGAAGTAGCTGTTCATCATGAAATTCTCTTTAACAATGTTATCCATCATCCTCTGTCAAAGGACCAGGAGTAATGGCAAAAAAATACTATCAACCTTAAAACAATTTGTTCAAATGCAATTATCGCACAAAGTAGTGTATTTTAGCTACATGGGAAATTGAAAAAGCACACATTATTGTAATGATAGAAGACAAAATATAAAACATGGATGTGCTTTGTAAAGATTAATTTACAGAGTTTCTCAAGGCTTATTGTATATATGAATTTTGTGATTTAACTCCAGTCTCCGAGTAAGCCTTTTGCTCACTACTCACTGCAACAGGATGGGGAGAAAAGAATTCAAAGGGCAGAAGTGAGAGAACTCATGAGTTAAAATAAGAGTAATTGAATAGTAGTAGTAGTAGTAGTAGTAGTAATAATAATAATAATAATAAATTGTGATGAAAAGAGACTTTAGATCACCTACATCCCTGGCTCCAAAACCCTACAGTTATTAACCCTAACTAACATTTTATACATCTCACAACTCACTTAGGGAAAGGGATCAGGGGTTTTCTGTCACATTCATGATTTCAGTCTCTTCCTCCTGTTTTTGTGACTGCTCTGCTGCAGAACTGTCTGCCACTTCTGGTTCTTTCTCCTGCTTTCTCTTAGAAAAAGCTTTTTCATGTCTTATTAAATATGTTAACTTCCACTTCTTCAGAGGAGATATTCAAGAACCATCTGGAAGCAATCTTATGCAGTGTGCTGTAGGTGCCTTGCTTGAGCAATGCGGTTGTAGCAGATGATTTCACCATGGTCCCTTCCAGCCTTACCCATTTTCTGATTCCATTGTGTTTTTCTAGTTATAAGGGTGACTGATTTAGCATCTGGTTTAGCCTTAAGTGTTTGTTAGTTTGTTTCCCCTCTCTTCTAACTGAGGATGATGCATAGTACTGAGCAGTGTTGGTAGATGCTGAAGAAGACCCAGCACACTATGGTAAGCTGTGCCTCTTTGGAATAGCAATGGCATTTTGTTTTCAAATATTCTATCACTTCATCAGGATCCTGTAGCTTTTGAGAGTGAAGTTCCAGACCATT
The DNA here is from genome assembly GCA_035583135.1 of Lophotriccus pileatus. NCBI lineage: Eukaryota > Metazoa > Chordata > Aves > Passeriformes > Tyrannidae > Lophotriccus > Lophotriccus pileatus. The sequence continues at coordinate 30,476,432 of JAWWES010000001.1, forward strand.
TGAGCTAAGAAATTCTCTAGATGCCTGCTCGTATTCCCCTACATGTTAGACAAAAGCAAAGCAATGTTCCTAAGAAATATCAATAGGAGTATTTTAACTACTTTAGGTAGTTCAAGAAACTTAGAAGTTATTGTGGCTTTCACAGAAGAAGGTAGCAAAGGTGCCATCCTGTCTTTCCCTCACAAAAACCAACCAAACAAAAAAACCCCAAACAAACAAAAAAACCCACACCTCATAGAGGAGAAGGTATAATTGCTAATTTTCTCCATGAGATGGTACCTACAATACAGAGCCCAAATACCAGATTAAGCTCAAGGTCACTTTTTTAATAACAAATCTCCCTGGCAAAACATCACTAATCACTACAAAACACAGCAAAATACAAAAGCCAACACCAACTTTTAACATGTGCAGCAAGAAAAAGAGCATGGTACAGATCAGATAAAGTAATATCAAGAATAGAAGAATCAATACTGTGACCCACAGCTGTTAACAGGTATAAATCCCTTCTAATACACTCTGGTCAATCTGTTATTATCTCAAACCCTTTGAGAATCACATTGGGTGTCAAAAACGACTGTCATGGTTTTAACCCCAGCTGGCAACCAAGCACCATATAGCCACTGATTCACTCCCCACCCCAGCAGAGGGCGGGGGGGGGGGAAGAAAATTCAAAAGGTAAAGAGAAAACTCATGCATTGAGATAAGAACAAATTAATAATGGAAATAAAATGGAATAAGAAATAATAAAATAAGGTACTTCTACTATTACTACTGCTGCTACTAATACTATTATTCTAATTAAAATGAAAGTGAAAATAACAGAAATAAACAAAACCCAAGAATGACAAGCGATGAAAACCACTAACCAACCGGTGCCCAACCAGCCCCCAAACAGCATCCCCTTGGCCAGTCTTTCCCTAATTTATTGCTGATCATGACAACATGTGGCATAGAATATCCCTTTGGTCAGCTGTGGTCAGCCTTCCCGGCTGCGTCCCCTCCTATTTGTGCACCCCCAGCCTCCTTGATGGCAGGGTGGGATAGGAGCAGAAAAGGCCTTGACTCTGTGAGATAATAATGAAACCATCTCTGTATTATCAATACTGTTTCCAACATAAATGCAAATCTTAGCCTCATACCAACTACTATAAAGAAAATTATGTTTAGTCTATTAAAAACCAGCGGAATTAAAAAGAAACCCATTTGTCACTTTGGGTAGATGCACTACATTTTTCATGTCTTCCACACAGTTTGCATTTCAAAGTCTAAAATTCAACCCAAATCTAATTATAGAACTCTGACCTATGCTCATGGCAGAAAATAATTCTTCCTGTGAATTTTATTTATAAATAGAAAGTTTTGGAGAATGTGTTCTTTGCCAATTTCTTCTAACAGAACAGTAAATGAACATAATGGAGAGTGTTTCAAAAAGAAGGCAGTCTTAATTTCTACAGTGAAGAGTGAGTGTCCATCATACCATAGTTATACTGGAGGTACAAAAATAGAGCAGATCCATCTTATATTTTGGACTCATCCCCCAATAAGCTTCTAATCTCTAGCAATTTGCTGTTCAGGGACTTCTGAGACCTCTCTGCCCCTGAAACATGGTCAAGGATTCTTAGAAAAATTAGGACAATCAAGTAGTGCCTTTGGAGGTATCAAAAGACAAATGTAATTTTCTCCCTGTGCTCCAAATTTTAAAAGAGAAAAACTTGTGTTAGCAGGTTCATCTTCTAGTTTGTTTTTTTTTTGGTTTTTTTTTTTTTAATCTTTATTTCTGTACTTCATCCCTTAAATCACAATAAAGACTAATTTCAAGCATTGGTACATCTTTAATACTTTTCACACTAATGAAGATTGGTTCATATATTGTCTTGAAGGTATAATTTTCTCTCACCAGTTGATTTCTTATTTAGCATGTCTAGGAATGTAACTAAACCAGCTGGCCAAACATAATAGTAAGAACTCTCTTCATGACAATTTTTTTCTTCTTTACATGTTTGCTTGGATATTCATTGATATTCACGCAGAATTACAGTAAATAAAACTTGTAATATTATGTTGACTATAACATTAATTTAGTCAACAACCAGACCAACCAGCATGTATCTGTTCACCAGTAAGATGTAACTAACTTTCTTATATTCTTTCCAGATAAATAATGTAAAAGATAGAATAGAAGCACAAATTTATATGTAAGAAAATCTTTTGTAAACTTTGTTAGTTTAGCATATGCCAAAATTCACCTCTCCTCCCTAGTATTTATTGTCTTGACACAAAGTACACTTTTGAACAAAGCTATTTTATACATGTTTAAAGGCATGCAAAAGTATGGGTAAAATAATGATTATTTTGTACACAAGTCCTACCATCTAACTACACAAATGGAGCTCAGTGTGAAGTAGATTGGTCTTTTTCTATCTACTTTGATTCCTTTTTCAGGTTTGATTGTTGACTGTAATTTGCAGACATGTAAATGTGTAGAAGTGCATCATATATAAATTAATAAAGCCAGAAAACAACAGACCCATTTGGAACTCTTTCATTCTTACAAATCAGCAATCTGAAATCTCCAGCCTAGGAGACATACAGGAGTTCAAGCAGCATATTACTCTGTATAAACACCTTTTTACTACATTCTGACAGCTTTTGACAAATGGAACACAGAGCAAAATCATTTGCAATGGCTGCATCTGCCTCTTTAGAATCCATGATGAGAACTGCAAAGACTGGTTATTTATTTAAAAGTCAAGTCTATGTTCGGCAGATTCTGTGAAGTGTGAACAGTGAAAGCACTTCAGTGCCATCTTTTCCTGTGTCTAAGTGGAATGCAAGCAGTTTCTAATTTTCTAACCTACACCTTTGGTATTCTAGCTTAATACCAAAGAACATTTGGCAAATAACAACAAACTCTTGTGAATTAATTCACAACATCACCTCTGAAATGAGAATGTGCTGGCTTGTTTTGCCTGTGTAAGGTTGTTATACCCTGACTGTATAATAGTTCTCAGGATCACTCGGATGGTGAATACTTCAATCAGTGCAAGTGTTTCATTATTTATTCTTAAGTCGCTTTTTGACTGAACATTTCTTCCCATGGTACCTCAACACAGAACTTAGGATGTCCTGGTGCTGAAAATTTGTAAAAAATATTTGCACTGGTTGACCAGCTCCAGTGTTCAGTGTAGCTTATGATGGTGAAATTAGGGACGGTCAGTTACAGGAAGAAAATCAATGGATTCACACTTTCAGGTTTTGATGCAAAACTAAGAAGAGAGATGTCTCTACTAAGGTAAATGAATCAAGTTTTCATGAATCACCTGATTTTTCTCTGTGTAAGGCTCTCTTACTAATAATCATTATTATCATCTGACAAGTAACCAAATCTAGAAAAAAATAATTCAAGTTCTTTAAATTACAATGCTGAGACATGGAATTAACACAGATTTTATTCAGACTCCTAGTGTTAACCTAGTTATTTTATTTCCCTTTTCCCCATTTTCAAAATGTACCTTAAATTATAAGAAATAAATTATATTATGTATCCAATATCCTCAGTCAAGTTGCTATTAGAGACACAATAACAGAATTATCTCAATTATCTGCTAATTTAATCCATTGACCTCCTTTCCCCTAGCTTCTTGCCAAGGACTCCAGCATTTAAGAGTTTGCATGAGTACAGATGCCTGTGTCTCTTATGCAACACTTCCCAGCTTCAGGGGCTGTACCCGGGTGAGATGATTCCTTATTATCTGTCCCCCAGGAGATTATCTCCTTCACAGCCTTAAGATTAGTCTTTTTCTGATGCTGAATTCCTGAGTATACTGAAGGCAGCAGCATTCCTTGCATTTTATACTATCTGCAAAAAACCCCCAACACAACTTATTCTTCCTCTTAGGCAGAAACGCAAACCCTTATTCATTATCTCCAAAGACAACATGTTTACCTCTGGAGCCTGCTCTTCCATATATTTCATAGCTCTCAAGACAGTAAATAGTAAGAGTTTCTCCTCTACCTGAAGGCAGAAAGTGGTCTTTTACTCTTTTTTTTTTTTTTTTTTTTTTTTTTTTTTTTTTTTTTTTTTTTTCTGTCTTGAAAGAGTGAAAGTCTTTCTAATTGCCTGGGTTTTGATCCTGTAATAAAAATCACACTTTTTACAGAATAGATAAGAAAAAGCCTTGAATTTAATGTAGAGGAAAGAAATTTGGCTAATGGATAGAACGTGAGACCGGAAAGTAGGAGATTTGGGATTAATTGCTACCATTACTATTTGCTTTTACATGATCATTGTCAAGTCATTTAACCTCTGTGTCTCATGTTTCTCTGTATGTAGAATGAAAAAATATCATTGCTCTATTCCAGGCAGATATTGCATGGTGTGAGGCCTAATTAAAGCCAATAAAGTGTTTTGAGATCCTTGGATAAAAGGTGCTATAAAAAGTTCCAACTATTAATTGCTTTATGCTCCCTAGAAGATTTTAAGGCACATATCTCTTTGAATCATGGATTTCTGTTAAGTGAAGATTGCTAACTATGCAATCATGCAGTTGTTGGCTTTTTAATTTCAGAAAGAGATGTCTTGTGAGATTGAGCCATCCTTGCTTGTGAACTAACCAAAAATCTCAGCTAATACCTACAGACTTCTGAAGTAATGCAGGAAAACAATGCACCAATAACCCACTTTACTTTCTTTCATAAGTTTCTGCACATTCTTCTGACTTTCTGTATTAAGTCCCCCAGTGTAGAATATATACTTTTTCCCAGGAGATCTAACCTAAAGTAGGTTTCTGCTTTGTTTTGTTTAATTTCCTCCCTTTCATTCTGAACAGAGAATCTTCAGGAGATGGAGAAGGAGTGTGTATTGAATGAAATCTTCTGCTTCTCAGATTACCAAGCTGTAGGCTATGATCCATACAATGGTAGTATTTGAACCAGCACAGTCTTACATGAATTTGAGCAGTCAAAGTGTTTCTTTTGAACATGTGCATGGATGTAAACCACTGTGTAATACAATCCCCACTCCTGTGGTTACTTTTTTTTTTTTTCCTACAGAGTTGAAATGGAAAAAACACTTAGCAGACACCCAAAAGCTGTGTTATTTCACTTTAAGGAATGCTCCAGTTTCTTTCAACTCTGGCAAAAACTGACCAATTTTTTTTAAGAAAGCCAAGAAATTTGCAGACTCTCACCTTACATGTAACTTCTTAGACTCTGTTTGAGTTAACTCTGGTTAACTGCTGTATTGCTTTGAGATGAATTAGCTTTTTAAGAAGAACAAACACAAGTTAAAACACACCTTTAAAAAAGCAAGCATTCTGGAATTATACCATATATCTATCATCTCAGACTAACAGTAGTTGGGATTTTTTAGTACATAACATATGTCCAAAACCAGTTCGCTTCACAATCACTTAGCAAAGAAGTTTCCACTGAAATATATAAAAGACCAATTTTCTGCAATTTGAATTAGAAACCTTTGATGAACTGGATTTGTGTGATTAAATGTGAAGCTGGTAAAATGTAGATAGTACAAGAAACATTTCTTTGAAAAAAAAGTGAAACCACATTACTGCTCAATTTTGAACACAACATTGATACTGCCAGCCCTCTTTACTTGAACATAATTTAGAATCATAGAATCATAGAATGACATGTATTGGAAGAGACCTTTAAGGATCATCTAGTTCCAACCCCCTGCCTTAGGCAGAGACACCTTTCAGCAGATCAGGGTGCTCAGAGCCCCATTCAACCTGGCCTTGAACATTTCCAGGGATGGAGCAGCCACAGCTTCTCTGAACAACTGTGCCAGTGCCAGGATTTCTTCCTAATATCTAATCTAAACTTACCCTCTTTCAGTTTGAATCCATTCCCTCTTGTCTTGTCACTACATGCTTTGTAAAAAGTCTCTCCCCATCTTTTTGTAGGCTCCCTTCAAGTACTGGAAGGCTCCAGTTAGGTCACCCTGAAGCCTTCTCTTTTCCAGGCTGAACAATCCTAATTCTCTTAGCCTTTCATCAAATCATCTTGGTGGCACTCCTCTGGACTTGCTCCAAGAAGTCAGTGTCCTCCCTGTGCTGGGAGCCCCAGAACTGTATGCAGTACTCAAGGTGGGGTCTGACGAGATCTAAACAACTGCAATGGTTCTGCAAGGGAACAGTGAAGAATCAAATCCCAAACAAATTTTCACACGAAAATTGACATCTGCGGGTGATTCTGGACTGGAGAAAGAGATTGTTCATCACCAGACAGTAAATGTCCATATATGTCAGAAAAACTGCAATGCTGATGAATGTAACTTTTCTGAAGTAAAACTGTATCTTTAAACTTTTCCAGAGGTAAACTACAAGTTTTTTTCTCAGTCAAAGCAGGATTAATTACTTCTCTTTGACCTGGGTTCTGCAATAAAACAGGAAATATCTTGTAGTATTCAAGTACTGGAGAGAGGTCCCAGACTCTGCTCTGGGTTGTATTTAACTCTTTATTTATTGAAAATGCTCCAGTCTCTTGGTTCAGTATTTATTATTATTTAACCCATGAGGAAATGGGAATGGTAAAAGCATTTTTGATCATTGGATTCAGTTCTAAAAGGCTTTCAGGTGTGGCTGCCTATGATTGCTGCAGAGTTAATCTCTACTCCTAACTCCACTCTCCAATAATTTTCAACTCAAAAAAATGTTTTTGAATGGATATTTGAAATTTTATAGCTTTTTTCATTACTACAGCTACTTTTTTGGTCATGAGGCAGTGAAAGACTACAACAGGATACATGTTCAATCTTGCAACTGCCTTTACCTAATGCAATGGTAATATTTTCAAGGTTACCATCCTATTTCAGTGTTTTATTTCAAGCTGTTTCCAGTAATTACATAATAGAGCACCTGTGCTGGATGAGTAACAAAGGTATTAAGGCCAGAAATTTTCGCAGACAAAAAGAACACTTGTTTTTATCTTAAATTATTTTTTTTTAAATTCAAACAATCCATCAGAACAGTCAACACCCAACTTTGTGAGTATGTTAAGGCATGAGAGGCAGAAAATTAAAAGGTGACTATACAGCAGCAGCTCTAATTGGCATTATTCAAGCTGGTGAAGTGCAGACAAAAAGCACAAAATATGAAAAGCTGGATCTCAGTTCTAAAGAGACCTTTTCAAAAGATTTTAGATTATACTAGTTATACAGAAAAGGACTATTACAACTACTTATATTTCTATGCGGTTGAGATATACAGAGAAGTGTGTGATCTACCAATTCACACATCTAACATTAAGGCATATAAACAGCATGATTATTTGCTAAAAAGATTACCATTCCCTGTATTTGGAAACACAGTTGTTATTTCTTGTAATTATCTACTGAGCTCATAATAATTTTATTTCCAGCCACAGGACTAATTTCTTGAACATCCCAAGCAATATTATGCCACACATGTGGTACAGTTGCTGTGTATGTCCATCACAGCTATTTTGTGGTGTGTTTTGAAGCCTTCAGGTCCACAATATTGCAGTGGTTTGCTGCCAAAACCATCAATCTGCAACCTAAATCAGTAGATATGTCAAATTTGACAAGGTATGGAATATAGGAGCTGTTGATTTTAGGTAGGGTATCTAAACCACACCGTTTTAAAGCAAGCAGGGCAACCAGATATTGTCTTTATGTTTTTCAACACATTTAGAGTGCAATTTAGGATGATTACAAATGAGAGTCTCCTGTCAGGGATTCAGCTTCCACTGAGCCTAAGTTGGTGCTGTTTACTCCTGACATAGACAATACAGATTTTACATGGTGCAGATTGCTTTGATTGTCCACTACAGTGTACAAAATAGATGTGCGTTTATCCACACTCTGCTTTTTCCCCTCCTTTACCCCCCTCCCATCCCTCCTTCCCCTATCTACACAACTGTTTCCTTGAGAAAGAGCAATTTTGCTCTGGTAATTTCAGCTCTGGATCCAGGGACAGCCTATTAGAGACAAGAAAGGCTGAGAGAGACCCTGAGCCATGACTTAATCCACACCTTTATCCCAACAAGGATCAGTTATATCTGATGGAAAATTCTTCAACATATTCTGAAAGCCCTCCACAACACATCCAAGCAGTGTATTCTAGCACTTTTTTTCCCAATCTGTCTAAGCTCTCTGCTGCTACCTGCCTTGAATTATCTTCAGTTTAATTTCCCTACTTTTTTTCTCTCTCTAGTATGAATAAAGCACTTATTTCTTTTTTTTTTTTTTTTTTAAAGCCTGTCATGTATTTGAAACTCATCACTCTAAACTGTCTCAAACTCACACCTTTTTTCATTCTCTCTTATGAACCTCTCATACTCATCCTTGTTTCTCCTTGGAGGTCTATGAGGTCTATGGCCATCTGGTCCATAGCTTTTTTTTGAAGTGTCCCAGGATTGTATCAATACTAAACTGAGCAGAGCAGAAGGTTTATTTTGCATTTTCCAGGCTGTGCTTCTATCCACGCTGGAAAACGGCATTTTCCCTTTTTACAGAAATGTAGTATTCTTCACTCATATTCCCCTGTGGTGTTTTATAGCCCCCTGCTAGGGAGACTGGACAGAGTTCCCTCTGTAAAATCAGTCACGATTCCCCAAGTGAGCTTAAGTTTTGCCCAGCATGTAGAAATCTGTGCCCTCCAGTGATCAAAGGAGTCAGTGATCACACAGACTTCTGAGAACAAGTCATTCTCTAAAACAAAAGCATTTAAAAGAAAATCTTAAAACCACAGGACAAATTATGTGCATATCTCTGGTATTAGGTACCTAATTATCTCCCGTAGTTGGATCCTAACCTTACTAAAGAAATCCCTCTTCCTCTTTTCTGGCTCCCCATCTTCCCTCAGCATCTTTAGAGTTGCTCTCATCCATTGAATATTAAGTCATGTAATTTCTCTTGAAGATTAAGTACAGCATCTTGGTGTGTGTATATAATATAACATAACAGTTTTATGATTATCACACATCTCAACTACACAGATTCCCAGACTCTTGGAATAAGTTAGATTGGAAGGAAGCCCTGGATGTCGAGTCCACCTTTACTTAAAAGCAACTTTAACTGGATGAAGTTGCTGTGGAATTTGTCCAGTTGAGTTTCGAACGCTACCTGTGCAAATAACCTCCCTTTTGCCAAGTAACTATTTTGATCCCTCCTCCTGGTACATGTCCAGGTAATATGCGAAAATACAGCACAAATATATTTCCCAGATAATTTCTCTCTTCTCAATAAAGACAGAACAGAATAGACCTATTTGTTTTTAACTAGTGACATTTCAAAGTGGCAAGTATTTCAGCCACTGTGGCTAACAACAAATGATATGTCCTCTGTGTTTTGTCAGTCTCTAGAACATGTATATCTTTAAATAGCAACCTAGCAACTCAAATATGGTGATTTTGCCTCTGGTTTCTTTACTTTAAATCCATAAAAATATTATACATTGTTTTGGTTTCTTAACTTCAAATCCATATAAATTTAACACATTGTAGATACAAAATCCCTGGCAACATTTCAAGTGTCAATTTGACACCCAGTGGATGGAAGTAGCAATCAGAATTGAGGACAGTATTGGAAATGTAAGAGTTAAAGGAACTCCATTAGAAACTAAAAGTTATATTCTATATTATTTCACTTTTGATAAGTTTTTAGGAATAAATAAATCTTATCAGGCTTAATGGAGTTTAGTCATTCTTAACAGCTACCTAGCAAGCTCTCCAAATATATAAAGAGTAATTCAGTTCACACACTGCTGTACTTACACTACCGTATCCCCTCACAGAAAGGGAGTTCCTCCTCTTCTGAAATGACTCACTCAAGATCATACAATAAACTAGAGGTAGCAATAGGACTAGAGCTCAGATGGTTCTGGCCAGTGACCTTATAACTAATCTTTTAAATGCTGTGTGATTTTCTTGATACTCTCTATTCAAATACTTCTGATATCTGACATGCATGTAGCAGCTACGAATAAAAGCTGCACTGATGTTTATTTTCCCCCAAACACTCTTTAGCATCAACAATAAACCAAAAGCACAACACCTAGAGTGCGTACAACCAGAACAATCAAAAAATGAATAATAAAACCCCCCAACCAACTAGGTAAACAAACAAACAAACAAAAAACAAACAAAAAAACCCCTGTATGTCTCCTGCGTAAGTTAATGAAACTGAATTTTACACATTTCTGATAAGGGAGTTCCTGTAGATAAAACAACCTATAAAGCCTCATGATACACAATGGCACAAAGGGGAAGCTGAAAAAGCTTTTCTCAAGGGAGGGAGGAAAGATAATATACTAATACTGAAGATATTTTGTAAAGGGAAACGGGACTGCAAATATTTAAACTCTATTATTTAATTGCCTTTTTTTCATTTTAGTAAACATCTAATTGGACATGATATAAGCCTTCCTCCTAATTGCTTGACACGAAATGTTGTAAAACAGAAGAAAGAATACACAAATTACTTACCAGCAAGGCTGTTTGCTAGGTAAATATTTCATCCAACACTTGTATGATACTGTATCTTCAACAGAATCCATATACTATTACTAGTGTCCTGTAAAATGATAAAGACAAAATAAACCATAATTCTTTGAGGAATATTGTAAGTAAGAAATACAAGTACAGTATCAGTAAGAAATGCTACTGAAATTTCATATAATATCTACTAGGAGAGTGAAGCTGTTATTACAAGGCATTTTAACTAAGATCACTTACTGGGAAAAATTACATTTGAAAATAAGACAGTAAAATACTGACAGGCAGATAAGTTTTGCTTCATCAAAAAAAGTTGGTAATCTATATTATAAAAAACCCATTCATGACACGAAATGGATAAAAACTAAATTGTGTTCATCTACTTAAATGAAGAGATTTTTCTGGTGCTGCTTCAAAATCCAATAGCACTCTCAATAGAAAAGAAAATGGTTTAAAAAAAAGTATAATTTTTGTTGCTTTGCTTTACCTCACCTCCTTAAAATTTAGTCTAAGCTGGTTATTAGGCTCTGCTCTGAAGCTGATAGAGAAAGAGAAGCACCTCTGAGACCAAGGGCCTGTACAGATGTTTTTCTCTTCACACAGGTTGTTCAGGAGGTCAGCTGAACTTGCACTACCAGCTAGTAAAGTTAGACAACAGGAATTCCACCCAGAAAATGCAGGGGAAACAAGAATTAGGTTGCCAATTTTTATTTCAACAATGTTTAGCTGTCTCCTTTTTCTGCAATTTGCAAAGTAGCGTGGAAAGACAGACTTCTTCATAGTTGCGAAATTGTCTCAGATGAGATTTCAGGCTTTGATAAAATTAATGCTCCCTGAATAAAACTGTAGTGGTAGGGTCAGAAAAGTAGTGCAGATTAGACTTCAGACACCTTTCTCAAGGTTTCCCCTGAGATGATGAGAGAAGGCAGTAGACCAACCTTAAGGCTGTTGTTTTGGAGTGAAAGTTGAGAGCCCACAAATCCCTATTCAGGACCTCTATTTGAATACACGTTTCATCACCTAAGCATTAGTAAGACACATAAAGCTCAATGTTTACAAAGAAACTGCAGTATATGCAGGGTACAACATAAATATTTTACAAGTGTGCAGAACCTGCTAAAAAAGATCTTTTCTCACTTTTACTAATGCATCCTTCATACCAATAACAACCTTAGTACATGTAACCGCTTTATGTAAAAGGAATAATCTTGCCAAATATGAAATGGTTGCTGAGATACAGCCTGATCTGCCCAGTGAAAAACAAATATTACATTTCAATCTGCTTTCAGTGAGTCCAGGAGCATCCTCGTCTTACATGCTCTTTAAGAATATTTTGTCTCTTAACACAAACCAATTAGAAGGAGGAAAGGCAGATGGTCAAACTAAATTAGAGAGAGCATACCAGCCCTGCATCACATCATCACCATTGGCAGATCTAAGCAGCATCACCATCCAGTCACTAGTTAGGAAGAGAAGTATATGTGTTTTTTTTCCCTCTATCTCTTTCTGGAACAAAACTGGAGAGGCATTGCAGCTGTCAGAGTACTCAGTTTGCAGATCTGAAGGAAGCAGAAATCTGTCTGGGGATACACAAACCCTTTTGGTGAAGGAATTTTCTTGATATCCAATCTAAACCTCCCCTGTCACAACTTGGGGCCCATTCCTCTTGTCCTATTGCTTATTACTTGGGAGATCAACCACCACCTCACTGCAACCTCCTTTTAAGTACTTGTTGAGAGTGAGAAGCCCCACTAAGCCTCCTTGTCTCCAGACTAAACACCCCCAGCTCCCTCAGCTACTCCTCGTAAGACTTGTGCTCCAGACCCTTCACCAGCTCTGTTGCCCTTCTCTGGATAAGCAGAATAACATGGATAACATGATGCCTGTGTTACTTATCGAAATTAGTCCAAAGGACACTAATTTTTAGGTTTGTTTGTTTGTTTTATGGTGATGGCTCCAGCTCTTCCATGGTGGTGTCATTAATGGACAGTCATCCTAGACTGTAACACAACATCATGGTCTAAACACTTGGTGACATGGAGACACAGTGGAGAGGGGCAAAATTTTCTGCACAAGAGGAATAAAAGACTTGAACACTAAAAATGGCACCCAATCCCAATAAATCCTCTACAGGATTACCTCAACAAAAAAAGAGAATCCTCTTGGAGAAACCTGGAACAATCAGAGAAAACCAGGACTTGAAGTCCTGTCCAAGAAAACCAGATCAGTATCTTTGAACCAAGTAGAGTATTTTTCAGGTCTTTCCTGTGACTAAATTCAAATTAATGACTAGATGGATGTAACATTTCAAAATACATATTAATCCAGTTTCCTGAACTGAGTAAAAATTCAGTTCTGTCTTCCCTGAGATACTGGCTTGTCTACACTTTAGACACAAGCCTTCTTTCCTCAACTAGGAATATGTGAGAGATGATGTAAAATAAATAATGAGTACTAAGAAATTTAAGGAAGTTCTTTCAGATTAAAAAGTTTCCTCCTATGCTGGCTAGAAAGTACAAAAAATTCTCACAATCCTTGCACACAACAAGTGTGCCTCACTTTGACCATATGTTTGATGAAGCATATACACAGATGTGAATATGAAAGATAAAAAAGAAAGAAGGGAAAAAGGGTTACAACAGTGAGTGGTGGAAAAGACTCACTACAATGGTGCAGGTTGAACTGTTGTCTATGCTCAAGTGAAAAAAGACTTCATAAGGCAAGGAGTAATGACAGATTTAGATAGAGGAGGAAAAAAGGAAGGCAAAAGTAAAACAAAATAAAATTTAAAATGAATGAATATAGCTCATTCTTCTCTCCTCCTTAAGCCCATTTTTACCTCAAGCACAAACCCAAAGGAGTGAGACACACTAAGGGCTTCTTAGGATGTGCTTTTGTCAGGCAGTCTGTGGCAGGCATTAAGGGAAAAAATGGGATGTTAGGGTTATGCCTCATCCTGTATGTTAGAACATCTGAAGCTCTGCTGAGGCAGCTGAGCTAAACTCTCTGCTTCTGTGTTTGCAGAAATTAGTCACAACAAACACAAATTTCAACACCCCCAAATTACTTATTGAAAGCCTTTTGCCTTTCTGGTGAGAAAGTAAGAGTTTGAAGAAAGATCTAAATGCACAATTTCATTACTGGACCAAAATAATAGATCCACATATGCCAATCTGGAACAGTTCTTATTTGCTTTATATGTTTACATAAAAATCATCTCAACAAGCAATGAAGAATATTCAGTGATCTGAATGCTGAGCAAATCAAAAGTGATCTCTTGTAAGGTTTGGGGTTGTTTTGCTTTGGTTCTTATTCTACCTTTTAAATTGAAGATAAATGTTAGGCCACAAGTGTATACAAGTTATCAGCTGTTCTACATTTTCATACTGACAATCTTATTTTTTGCATTTTTTTTTTCCCCAGTTGTACTACTAGAAAGTGTAAGTACTATATGCCGCATCTAACTGACACAACTGCATTTCTAATTAAAAAACTTCAGGCATTTTGCAGTTCAGAATTAAGTATCTGACATGTCATGAACATTATAAGATACCATTTTTCTCCAGTCTGAACTGCATAATTGGGTAACCCAGTCCCTGCACAACTAGGGGCTATTGTGCCTTACCATGTCATTTTGAATGCTTTTTATGTATGATAAATAATCCTTGTTAGTGTTTCCACTGTTGCTGGAGGTTTCTCTACCTCTTTATATTTTTCTTTTCTTGCCATTCTAAAAACTTTTTTTTTTTTTTTTCAAAAAAATTAACTTCTGAATACATTACTCTTGTCCCTTAAACCTTGTATTTATGACTGTATTTTATAGTTGGGTCAGACTTATAGTAGATAGAATTTTACTTGGGATAAAGATGTATCAAAAGCAGGTTTACCAGAGCTTTGGGAAAGCCTTGTATGTGGGAACTTGCATCGCATATCGCAAAAGAATAGATTCATGCAATTCAACTGTTTCCAGATATCCACTTTGGTTAGAAATAACTTTTTATAGCATTTGAGCTTTTTCAGGCTTGCTTAAATCTGGGAATCGCAGAACTGTGGAAATATCATATCATGGCATATAACACCATTTGAATTAGAGTCCTGCTGTGTTAGGCATTGAACACAAATTACATCCAGATTGCCCTTTAGTCCTAATTGCTCTCAGTTTTTATTTATAGTTTTAAAAGAAGAGACAATCAGCCATACCAAGTTCTAGTCTTTCTTAATAATTACTTACAGACACATCCCACTGAGAACAAAACCAGCTGCCATTTTCCATTATCTATGACAATCATTCTCGAAAGAATACAAATCCACTATCCTAAAATAGTACCTCTGATCTTCAGAGAAAGTGGAAATTTGCACCAACAGTATAAAGTACAAACTAATGTAGCCAGCTGGAATCTGAGAAGGGGTAGAAGTGAATTTTGAGTCAAAACTAAGCATTAAAATGAGGTTTTGTCATGAATTTCAATAGTTGCAGGAATATAGCTTCAAGAAACATAAAGATTTTTTTTATGGAATGTGTTTATTGATTATTTTGCACTGAATTCTCAGGACTTGCAGTGCACTACTGAAGATGTTTTGTTTTGCCACGTGGACAAGAATAGAAGGCAGAGCAGGACTGGAAAGAAGGATAGATGAGTCCACATCATGATATCATTGCTAAAGGAAACATGGCAGGAAGTCTGAAACTAGATGACCTTCAAGGTCCTTTTCAACCCAAACCACTCCATGATGCTGTATGATTCTATGATTTGCTGTGACAAGTGGCTGCTTGGAAATGTCATTTCAGCTGGAAGTCAGCTTAGAGTTAGGCAATGTATATTTCTATAAAGATTTTTCTTAAATCAAAAAGTCAACAACATATGACTTCCAGAGTTCAATTGACGAGCTGGTCAAGACTCAGCCTAGTTACTGCAGAATACTGGCCTCTGCCACTAGAAACATAATTCACCTCACTTTCAGATTCTAAAGAGCATGTCAGTTCCTAAAGTGCATGTGCCTCAGAGTTTTCGTGTCGTATCTCCCAGCATCATGTAAATGGTCTGCATTTACCTGCAGTACCTCTGGAATAGCAGAATTCTCCCTTGCTCAGACCCCTATATCATGCCTAAATCATGTTCCTGTATCATGCTCTCCCTAAATGTCTGTTTTAGGGAGAGCTAAGTGTTTGTTTAGAATCACATGACTGCACTGATCAGAGGCAGGATCCAGATGTCCAGCCATAGGTAGATATGAGATATCCAAGCATATTCTATTTGGCTTCCAAATGCTGTTTCAGAATGCTGTAGACCTTCTGAGAATATCCTGAATACAGGCAGAGGAGTCAGGTGGTACCAGAAAACTGAATTTAGGCAATTAAGCTGTGTTTGGAGCTCAGATGCGTTGCTCACAAGCAGATACTCACAAGTAGGCACGTGCATCTGCTATACAGGGAAATTAAATCCCATTTGGAGAGCTTGACTTAGGTTTACCTTAATAAAAACACTTAGAATACACTGAGAGATATTAGAGTATCTAGTAAACTCACAGAAGTGGCAGATACAATACGGGACCTACAGAAAGCATCCTTTTGACAAGGCAGCTACATGAGGGTCAAGGCATGTCACGACTGGGACATCCTAAGGTAACTACATCAAACTTTCACATCCACATCAATGATGTAACTTAAACCAAGGGAAATTATTTCCTCACTTTGAAAAGTCCTTATTGAACAAACAACTAAGCTTAAAAGACAAAGAAGAGCAACATATTTACTTTTGCACAAGGAGTCAATGATGATGCGTGCTAAAAAGGCACCTTTTTTTCAGATTTTAAGCATTTATTGAACAGAGATTGAATTCTCTTTCATGATGACACACAGACTTTATTTCTCCTTCAGGAGCACAGAGAAAACTCTAACCCAACCCAAAACAAAAAACAATCAAAAACCAAAACTCAAAATCCAAACAATTTGTTAGAAGAAACTGGATGTTGCAAATGCTTCATTTCAAATAAATAAGACTACGCTGATCAGTCTACTGCCTCAATGTATGGTGAGATTCCTCATTATGCTGAGTTTGCAATTTGATGAAAATTTTTCCCAGAGAGCCTTAATTTGGAGAAGCATGTTGGATTTGCTGTCTGTGCTGTCTTTAAAACTGATTATAAATTACTTTGCAGGTGTCAAAGACCTTATTTAGAATGGGGTTAAGGCATTAAGATGACTCAGGATCCACAGGTGTTGCTGCAATGTATAACACTTTTAAATATTCAGAGTCATTAATTAGAGAAGTACAATTGAAAATCAGAAATAGTATTGCAAGCAGAACAGGGCAAAACAAAATGTATGGTCACTGCCCTTCAGTAAGGTGGAAGGATCTCTCCTATGACAGAAGTCCAGCCAATGTAACT
This sequence comes from Lophotriccus pileatus, assembly GCA_035583135.1. NCBI lineage: Eukaryota > Metazoa > Chordata > Aves > Passeriformes > Tyrannidae > Lophotriccus > Lophotriccus pileatus. The sequence goes on from JAWWES010000001.1 coordinate 30,493,301, forward strand.
TTGAGCAATATTTGAGATACAGCTGATATGTGATAAATCAGACCTTCTTGCAGAAGATGACAGTTCTCATTTTCCTTCCTGTAATGGTTGTGAAAAAATAAGTGGCATTTTGGCTTGTTCCAAAAATCTGTAATAAAACTAAAAGGCTGTTGAAATAATTACTTGGTAAATCAATGAGCATATATCTACGTCTCTCTCTCTTTCTCTCTCTCTCTCTATATATATGTATATACATATATATATATATGTATATGTATATATACACACACACAGGATTCTACTACACCTTTTCACTTAGGCTTCTTATTTCTCTGATCCATTTTGCTGTTAAATCCCACACATGGGAGATGGATAAAAGGAAGACAGACTAGGAGCATAGCATGAAAGATTTTAGGGCTTTAAAGTAGCTGTGATGAAATGAAAATCTGGCCTCGAATTCCCTTCTTCCACACAACTGTCTATTGTCATTCAAGTTACCTTAGGGACCCAGGTCATTCACACTTTGATTCCTCTTCAGATTTTTTTGGCTGACAAAGGGAATATTAGAACTCTATGTACTTCAAAACTAATTTATTTTTACATCCATTTTGCCTATGTATTACCTTAAGTGTGATGTGAAGGACCAGTCAGTTTAAAGACTGTAACAATAGGTATTTGCACGTATTACTTTGATATATCTCACAGAGGCATATTCACAAAGGCTAAATTAAGTATTGAGCAGTTTAAGACTACTTTCCCCAGGCTTCCATTACAGTCAGCTCTGGAAAGGGATCCTCCGTAGAGTGATGCAGATTAGGAGACTAACTTTTGCTAGTTTTTCTGATGGCCTCGCAAATAATATAATTTTATGACTAATTAACATCCTCAGTCAATTCTCTTGCAAACAAGCAACTACCTCAAACATAGAGACAGCATAAAATCTGTCTATTGCTGGTGTTTTTAGTGATTTTTCAGAGTAGTATCTATTCTTTTCAAGTTATTAAAATTACATTGCAAAATACCACTTTAACAGCAGGGCTGCTGTGTTAAACAGGACTCAGCACTTGAACTATCTCTGCACCACCTTTTTTAATGTCCCTACACTGAAATGTCAAACCATGCTCTACCTACTTGTCTAAGTGGTCCACATTTAGAGACCTCTATGCTTGATCAAAGGCCAGGTTAAGGATGATGCTTCCTGAGCTAACACTTCATGGAAAATAAGTTCTGAAGAAAGCTATAGAGAAAAGTGGGCTGGACAACTCTACAAAATAAGCACTTACTTGCATTCACACATCCACATGGAGATCCAAAGTGTGATCTTTGGGAGGGTGAAGAGCAACAGAATTATACTCTGTTTAACCTGTTGCTGTTTCGTTACGTTAAAGTAAGTTTTCTCCTTGCAGTTTCATATAACATGGTAAAATGCTCATGAAGGCAGCTCTGTTAAGACAGCTCAAAGCCTGTTATCTAGTAATGTGAAGAATCATGCATTTCTTTCCAGGAGTCATTTGTGCTTTAAACAGAAAATCTTGAGCTTCTTGTCAGCAGCTCAGATCTTCTTGTGAATGCTGTAGAGGTTTTATGGGAAGAGAGAGACTGACAAACTGCATGTGGTGATGTATCTGGTCACTGTAATGATTCAGTCATGTGTTACTAACTGGCACTGCTAATGTCAGTTCAGACCGATCCATTCATAAAATGTATTTACTGGCAGCTAGTTTCTAGTTTACAATAGTTAGAAATTTGTCACTAGTGCTGCAAAGAGAAGGTAAGCGAGCTTATATTATCTTATATGCTACATATTTATAAAATGAAATCCAAAGTCCTAAATTTCTTAAGTTCATAATAATATTTTTTTTTTGTTCCTTTCTGTACTATTTTCCTATAGATATATCTGTGGTTTATATTTGTATCAAAATTAGTCCCAGAGACCAAGTTTTGACTTGAAGGAAATGGCAACATAAAGATTTTAATTTTAAATGTTTGAAAGTATAAGTAGAAGGATGCCTATGAAGAGTGGAAACTGAACTGAATCTTTTCGTGATTTGAGAAAATCTCAGCAATTGTACATCTGTCTCTGGGCATATTTGTGTTTTTTAGCAAACCAAGCACTGAAAGTGTGAAAAGAAGAAAACAGTGTTATTACAAAATGACATTATATCCAAGGTATGAAAACCAGCTCAGGATGCCTGAATAGGGCAACAGTGTAAAAGTATACAGCAATGTATCTTCCAGCTCAAAAATTGTTTAATCACTGCTTGCAAATGCTTGAAATGACAAAAGTTTTATAATGGTTTAAAGCCATAAAAATATTTGTCTTCCTACAAGACTTATTTCCAAAAGTTTTCAATCTGAAGAAAGATTTTTTTTACATTTAACAGGGAGGGACAGGATAAACCCTAGAGAGAGATTCATCACACCTAAGTTAGACATCTGCATCTGAGCTAGTCACCCTAGGCTTCCTTTCCAATGAAGAAGAGTGAACAGCACTGCTACAGTACGAGACATCTGTCTCTTTTAGACCTCTTCTTTAAGATGACATGTTTTTCACCCCAAACCCCATTGTTTCTCATCTTTGATTTTAACTGTAGTCTGTTGAACTAGCTGAGATAGTCGATGTTTAAAACTGGATACAGAATTCTCCCTCTATTATTATTCCAGAGTGAGCATAAGACATTCCTCAGTATCAGCTGCCATGCTGAGTATATGCAAATGTGTCACTGAAGTGAAACTCTCCCACAATATTTAAGAACAGCAAGGAGCTGGAGCTCAATGCTACTTTGTGTTTAACAATAATATGTAGCTAAATAAATGAAATCAATTTTTCTTTTCATATTCAATAATGATTCTGATAAATAGACACTTAGGGGACTTGATCTTTTACAGTTGTTTTTTTTTTTTTTTTTTTGAGAGGTCTCATAATGGACCAGAAAAATATATACTTTTAAGCAGGAGATAAATGTCAAGATTCCTAATACATATTCTTCAGGAACTACTTTCACATCTTTAACTCCCAGTGAGGAGATTTTCTTTCTCTATGTATTGCATGACCTTGGTTTTTCAACCCATTAGAACACATGACTTCTAAAAATATATCTTCTTTTTACTTTTTATGAATACTGTTGTTCTGCATTTAGACTTCACAGTTATACTTATTTTTAAGAAATGCTGATTTACATTCAAATCTACATAAGACAAAAAAGTTGGTTTCTTCTGTAAATACCTTCAAGAAAAAAGAAAACTTTTACTTGAAGAAGCATTTGCTAAAAACATCTTCTGTGATTGACTAGATAGCAACTAAACTACAGAGATTCAGGAAATCTCCTCACCTTAAGATGGTTAGAGATGGAAAACTATTAGAAAATTTGCATGTTCAGTTTAACCTTTTCTCCTGCAGTCTGCTTGCAGCCACTGCTGGAGAATGGGAACTGTGCTGAATGTGCCCAGGCTCTCCAGCTCAGCCCCTTTTAACACAAATTGAAACACTAAGGATGTACAATGTGAAATGATGACTGAATAACACAGAACACATGCCAGCTCTAATCCAACTCATTTACTTAGCTGGAAAACATTTTTATTCATTGCTGTGTAAGATTTCATCAGATGTTCTTCAGGTGCATACTTAAATAGAAATAAAATAAAAATATTAGAAGTTCTATACATTTCTACATAACCCAGTTCAGGTCTGACCTTCTTAAAAATGTTTGTAACTCATTAGGTGGAATCAATACCCTAAATTAACATTTGATTGTTAAGAAAGACTAAGTCCTTGAACATTTTAAATAGCATCTGTAAGAACTCAGTTAGATGTATCAGTTCCTCTATCACCAAAATGAGCCTAAAGATGGCTTTTTCTGATGTGCTGCTGAGTATCTAAGCTCTCTATACTTTCTGAGAGAAATTAAGAGTGATTAAGTGGGCATAATGTTAATGTATCAATTGAGCTAAAAAAAAAGTTGTACTGTATTTTTAAACAGAAAGGTTAGATTGGATTCTGATGAATATTCCTGTAGGAAGAAAAGACCTACTATCTCTTCTACTCTTTCATCCAAACACTGTAAATAAAAGGCTAGAAAAGCTTCTGATTTTTAAGATCATTGATTCAGTCTTCAGTCTGAGACTGTATATTTATCCAGCATTTTCAACACTAACCTCATGAGTATTTTAACTTTCTTGTAAGATTGGCTAGATTAGGAAAAAAAAAGAAAAAAATACTTACTGATCCTGGCCATGTAACAAGAACCCCAATCACTATTTTCTGTCAAATCTACAGTTTCCAATCACACGATTTTTTCCTCAGAGGGACAAAAGGAAAACATGACAATCTAAGACATTACACCAGTGTCCATGACTAAAGTGGGAGTGGGAAGAAAGTGCTGATTTTTTCCATCATTCATCCTTTGTATTATGAAAATTCATATATCTCTGTTACAGTTTGGAGAGTCATTGCCAGAACAGACTTCATTCTAGCGTTCCAGATAACAGTCTTAACACCTGTTTTGGAAGGAAAGCTCAGGAGGGTAGAAATGTCTTTTGTCTGGTACACTTTGTCTCACACAAAACTGCTGTTTCAATCCCATTATGTGCAAAAATCTCGAGAGTTTCTAAATAATGTAAAGAAATTTATTCAACATTTGCCTAGTCTTTGTAGATTTAAAGTCAGAACAGATCAGTAAAATACCTCTCTGATCTCTGGACAAGCACATATCAAAGAACTTTACTCACTAATTCCTATATCAAAATTATGGATTCTGTTTGAACTATCACCATCTTCAGTGAAGTATATCCAGCCTCATCTTTTAGACTTCAGATGCTGAGATACACATCATACATCCAGGGAAGCTTTTCCAATGCATAGTTAGCTCTACTTAGTATATGTACCTTGTTTCTAGCCTGGGTTTATCTAGCATCAGCCTCTACCCACTGAAACTCATTATGACTTTCCAGTAAATTAAAAAGTCATTACCATCAGATGGCTTTCCTCACTTAAGTGCTTGTAGACCACAATGAAATCACCTCTTAAACTCCATTATAAAATAAATTGATTGAGAATTTTTACTATATCTACTCAAAAGACATTAACTGCTTCTTGAAGTTGTTAGGTAGCAAATATACCGCTATGTTCTCTAAAGACTTCCACAACCTCTCTAGCACATCATAAACCCAGTATTCAAGAATGGTATTTCTTTCTTTCGACACAACTGGTCAGTGTATATAGGGAATTTCTCAACCCACAGTACGTTTCATAAAAGAGAGGCATGGTTTCACATTTTTCAGCTGTGAAATTCTTCCTCTCTTTCTATCTTCTGAGCCTAACAGTTTATTTTCCAAATTCTCCAAAATGTACCAGTTGTTATCTTTTGAGAATGGAAGCAGTTAGGCTCTCAAAAAAAAATTTTAAAAATCTTGCTCAGAAAATCCATTCTGCGGCTCCCTTCCAGCTAGCCATGCTCAATCTTCTGTTAATAATGGAATTTCCCCTTCTAGTTTTATAGAGAGGAAACATAGCCTAAATAGTAATGGTTTGACACATCTATATATGAAAACAATCCAACTCCTTTACTCTGTAAATTTTTATCCTCTTGTCATCTAAAGCACATCATATATATAAAAATTTGCTATATAAACCTGTTTTATCTCACAAACTTGGGCACAACCTCAGTGTTAAACAATTAGCTAAAAGCTACATTTACCTTCAATAAGCGCTATAGACTCCATTTCCGTCTCAATCCATAAATTACTGTAAAACTTGTTATTCTGGAATGTCTCCTCCAGTAAGAACATGTTTTAAGAATGAAAAATAATAGTCACTAGTTTTGAGATCAATTCATGGCAGCAACAATATATTCCAGCTTTGAATGGTGTTCAGGTAAGGCTGCCCCTTGCTTTCAATGCCTGCTACTAAAAGTGTTTGCTATGCACCTGGTTTGGATTGATCTGGCTTGGACTGTAAAAGTCTTGTGTGTATATATATATATGCTCTTATATATATATGACAGTATTTTGTGCCACTTTCTGTAAGAAATGAGGAGATCAATATGTCTTTTTCCTTTGTGATAGTATAGTACAATAACAGCTGACTTACAATAGTCATGATCTGACTCCTGTTAGCTGTTGCTGAAGGTAAGAAATCTCTAGCTCGGTTGTTAATGTTGCACATCTGGGTGAGAAACTTCACTTTAAGAAATCCTAGTTGACTTTTATGGGTGGAGTTGAAAATGCCAGGTCAGAGAAAAAGAGAAAAGTTCCATAATCTGGAAGGTATTTTCATTTTAGCATTTTATTATCCTTCAGTATTTTTTAAGGTGGCTCTGAAATATGAAACTGCAATTGCACCAGCTCCTGCCTTGCCTCCAAAATGGTATAGTGCATGTTACAGACTGGTGCAGTCAAATCAGGGTATGAAGTTACCAGGTCCACAGGGAGAAAGCACTTGCTTTTCAATGCATCATGTTATCTTGGCATTTTGATATACATGTGGTTCCTAAACCATAGGTTCACATACATAGCAACTTCAATCTGTCCTTCAAACTTGATAGAAGTTTCAGTAGTTGTATTATAATATCATGGGTTGACAACATCCCACAGCTAAATGGAATAAATTATATTTGTATAGGGTTATCCAAATATTCAGTATTTTTGCCTTGTTCTTCATCCTTGTTTTTGAGTTGTTTGCTAGGTTATTATATGAGTAATACATGTATTCATGCAGACATAAGAAAGGGAGCACAAATAGTTACTTGTGCTGATTTGACTTGACAATATCTCTTGGTTCCTTTTTTCTTGCATTTTTTTTTTAACTATTTCTCTTGACACAACTCCAGCTACTTCTCTCAGTCCCAAAGCTACCATCTGGCCTGTAGCTTGGAAAAGCTGTTGTCAATGTAGAATCTTCCTTATTTGACACTCCAACTAAGAATTCTTATAATCTCTACTCCCACAATCCTAGGCTTGCTAATAAAAAACAACAACAAATATTACTAAAAGAAACTGAAGTGAAACTTTTATGGCAGGAAAATAATTCATGCCAATGACACTGAGCAGATTTGAATTCACATCAAATACTAACAATCTGCTTTCTTGGAATAATTTAAGAAACAAAAACAAAACCAAAAATAAATAAATAAATAAAACACCCAAACCCCAAAAATAAGAAAAAAACCCAAGCCACAACCAACCTCCACATACCAAAAATCCCACCTGACATGATTGTGCAGCAGATATTATGGGAAGAAATATCTTCTCCATCATGTCACTAGAATACTTGAGCTGATATCCTGCTTGCTGCAGTTATACAACTAGAGATAAACAAAATGGCCAACAAATCTTTTTATTTCTTGGATGAAACAATAAAGCTCATTAATTTTTCTTTATATTGTTTGTATTTTTATGGTAGCATGTCAAAATATCACCTTAGCTTCATTTTTTGTCATTTGGAGAACAGTGAATGAATCATCACTTAGAATGTAATATACTATAGTAACTGTAAAAATTTCCCTGAAGTAAACACTTTCCAAATCTGATTTGCAATACTCGCACCCTGGTCTTTGATTTGTCAAGAGCTAACTGCACAGTAGTACAATAGCAAGCAGGGACAGAGCAGCAAATCACACTAATTTAATTGTGACAGAGACTGGTTGTATCATTTTGAATAAAAAGAAAAGAAAAAAGACTCTCAGAAATTGAATCTTCATGGTGAAAATAAGTTTCACAGAATTCTGCAAGAAGAAACAAAACATAAGCACTACCTGTAGCTTGAAAAAAAAAACAAAGGAGAGTTTTTTATTCCAGCTTTTTACTTTAGCATTTTATTCTGCCTGTTTTAATAGTTTTATGATTAGGAAAAAAAATTTCCAGATATCAAAGTTCAGTGAATACTCCACTAAATTGTGTGACCCATAGAGAAGAATTTCGTAGAAAACCATCCTGGTCACTGGCTAATGCTCGTGTTCAGACACTTCTGAACTGGCCAGCCCTGGATGCAACAGAAAAACAAATAAACCTCATACTAATGGGTGTTGTAGGATCAAGGAAATGGATCAACAACATGAAGTCAGACTGCTGATTGTTATTGGTGTTTCTCAGGAATCAGTCCTGAAGCTAATTCTACTTAAAGCCAGTGTTAATGGTCTGGGCAGTGGGACAGAATGCACCTCAGCAAGGTTTTGGATGAAATAAAATTGATTTGGGGAGTACTCAATATGCTCGAGGTCAGGTCAACCATTCAGAGGATACTCAGAGGGCTGGAGATACGGATTCAAAGGAACATCATGATATTCACCAAAAAGAAAATGCACAATCCTAGCACTGAGATGGAATGATCCCATGCAATAACACGGGCTGAGATCTGGTTGTGGGAGACTGAAAGAGCTGGATTTCCTCAATCGGGAGAACAGAAAACCTACTGTTGTTTATAACTGTCTAATCAGAAAGTATAATGTGGATGAACCCAGACACTTCTTGGAAATACAGAGCAGGAAAAAAAAAATGGCAAAGGACAAGCTGAAGCATGGGAAATTCTGATTATATATTTGGAGAAACATTTATAAGAAAGGTAATAAAACATTGGATAAAGTGGCGTGAAGGGGTTGTGCAATCTCTATCATTAATACAGTAGAAATCCAACTGGAAAAGACTCCAAGAAATCTGACTTAAGTTGGCCTTGCTTTAAGGAACAGATTGGACAAAATGGTCTCCAGAGTTTTCTTCCAGTTTAAATTACTCTATGAAATCATATTTTAGTGAATTTAAAGCCTAAAAAAAAATGCTGTCATTTTGTTTTCTCACAAATTCTTTTTCTGCTCTAGCTGTCATTTCTGGATATTCTTGTAGGCAATAAATGCAACACAGTTCTTGTCTCCAATCTCTTGATAGCAGAATACTGCTTATGTCAAGAACAAGTTTTCACTAGATGTCTAAACTGATTAATTCCACATCTCATTAAATATTCAAATGGCTATTAGTTTTGATTGATTTTATGGCACAGTGGTATTTTTTCTATGGTGGAAATTCTACCTTTTTGTTGAATTTTCCCATGTTCTTTATCTCTTCTAAATCTCTCTTTCTGCAATATTCAGTGTGATATTAGTGGTCTACTCTACACTTAAGCTGGGACATCACTGGTATGTGGGATGGCATAATCTATGCTGTTTTTCTTTCCTTATTTATTAAAAAAATTTTTCTATCCAACAGCAACTGCACTTTAAGCAAAAGGTACTATATGTAAACATGTTATACATAAATAAAATATGTTAAATCTGGATTTCTATAGAGTGGAAGCTTCCATTAGGTAAAACAATAAAGGGAGGTGGGGAGGGAAGAGATCTAAATTGCAAGGTCCATCTATTACCTAGAGGAGAAATCACTATTCTGTGGAAATAATTCCTGGCTGAGGAACAGTGTGCAAATCCACATCACAGTCTCTGCTTAGTATGAAGATGTAAATAGATGTAAATATAAATCTTTGACTGCTTGGACTTTAGTTGTGTTCTCGTTTCCAGGCTAGATGATAAACATTATTCTTCTCTCCAGCATATTAATTTCTCCTAAACTACAATCCTTATATTTCTATTAATCCAATTAGGAATTTATTTAATGAAGAAAGGACAGGGTGTAAGTTTTAATAACTTATGCACTTACATGGATTTCTGAGAGACTTTGATACCTGATCAACAAGAGCTAAAATACATTTGCATTTTATGAGCTCCTTAGCTGGTCACACGTCCAACTAGAACAAGAAGGTTATATGGCCAATTTTGGCACCCCAACAATTCTGTCAACTGCCTTAAATTACATTAATATTAACAATTTGATCTCTGCAGTTCATAGATGTGCATGACAGAGATTTTAAGAGATTGTCTAGTAAAATAATTACATTTGTTTGACCGTAGGCTTGGTAACTACAGCTACCTCTGTGGGGTTAATTCTGAGAAGTCCTGTATTTTTGTCGGACTGCACAGTATGTGAAGCTCATCAAACTGAGGAATGCAAGCAGATAGCCAGAAACTAGAGCCACTAGAGTGGATGTGCGCATGTGGCATGATGAAATGCAAAGATGTTCTATCCTGAGTTTTGGAAGCAGGATTACCATACTCAGCTCTCTGCTATATGCGAGGAAAGAGAATCTATTGAGAACAGAAAGCATGAAGTCCTGTTGTCTTGTTCCTCTCTGAAACTGCTCATGGGCTAGAGAAATAAGGCTGAAATAGTTCTGCTGATCTTTTTGGAAGGCATTTTGAAGGCTCTTACTGGGAATTTTATATATTTATATATGTATGAAAAATTTTAAAATATTGTTTTTTTCTTAAATTCTTGGTTTTCTACATATTACACAAAACAGTACACAATCATTTTGCATGAGGAAAAAATGCACACAGGCTGCAATTTAAGAGAAAGAGATGATTAGTATGATTTCTTTGACAAGCCCATACTTTTGAACAGTATTAAAGCAAGGTCAACTCAAATTTTACTGTGCTTTTCCTGGAAAATGCCAAGAGACAAAAAAGTGTAATGTAACATCTCTGTTGATTTTATATCCTGGCTCTCATAGAAAGGGAATTAAGCACTCAGTGCAAAATTTTACCATAAATATATATGTAGGATTTCTATTCACTGAGAACTGTCAAAGGAAGACTTGGTTCTCAAGTTGTAAATTTCCATTTGCCTTTATAATTAGGTGATCATGTCCACATAGTAATAAACCAGCACACAATATTTTACTAAAAACACACCTGGAATTATTTAGGGAAGAAAATATTCTGTTTCTTTCATTGAAACTCACATAATTTAAAAACATTCAAAGCTACAAAAATTAGTTGTGGCCTTTGCCCTTCTTTCACTCCTTTTTTTGTAATTTTACTTTATCACTTGGGTCAAAGTGTGGCTAGCTAGTCCAGACCAGTAACTGTATTAGTTTTAGATGTCTACTGTTAATATCCTGGTGCATTAAATTACCAAATTGAGTAGTTTAGTCCCTTTGGCTGGGGTGATGGTAATGGCCATATCTCATGCAGTTGGAAATGAGAGGTACACAGAGTTACTTTAAGTATTCTCCAGAAGTCACTTAAAGAGGTATCAAGATACCTTTTGAGGAAATGGACGAGAGGGAGTTGGAGTTGTTCAAGAGAGTGGGGATTGTTCAGCTTAGAGAAGAGGAGGCTCCAGGAAGACCTTAGAGCACCTTCTAGTACTTAAAGGGAGTTTATAGAAAGCTAGAGAGTAACTTTTTATGTGGGAAGATAATGATAGTACAAGGGGGGAAAGTTTTAAACTAAAATAGGAGAGATTTAGATTGATATTAGGAAGAAATTCTTTACTGTGAGGGTGGTGAGGCACTGGAACAGGTTGCGCAGAGAAGCTTTGGATACCCCATCCCTGACAGTGTTCAAGACCACGTTGGATGGGGCTTTGAGCAACCTGGTCTGGTGGAAAGTGTGCCTGCACAGGTCAGGCATTTGGAACTAGATGATCTTTAAAGTTGCATCCTAATCCAAACCATTCTATGATTCTATGAAACACGGAGTACCCTGCTCTAGTCATGTTGATCTTGGAGGTGCCCACACCCTAAGACAAGCCTGAGAGACAGGGTGGGATTCTGTTGAGATAAACAGGCAAAAGTCTGAGTATGTGAAATCTCATCATACTGGGAAGCAAGTTTATGTTTAATGGTATATCCCAGAAGAAAAGTAGAGACAAAAAAATAGAATTTTGCAGATGACTAGAAGGAAAAAAAAGAACATGAAAAAGTTAGGAAGGGAAAAAGGAAGAACTCATCACTGTGATAAAAACATAAGTAACCATTCATCAAGTGAATGAGTATTTCAGTGAGGGGGAACGAGCAGCATAATAAAGAGAAATAACATCAAAGTCGTGGCTTGTAGCAAGGAATCTGAAAACGTTGCAATTAAATGTGGAGCATAAAAAGTTGGATTCAGAGGAGATGCTTTTGCTGCTAAATAATAGTTCATATGTCCATGCATAGAGGAAACAGTTTTTACCAAGAAATTCCTTCAACTCCTTTCATTAGGAAATGACAAGTTTCATTAGAGGGATATTTGGTGATATTTTTTCTTCTCTCTCTCCCTTTGGTAATTCATTCCCACTCGTGTCACATTCCATTTTTGTCTTTGGTGAATTTTCCTATTTATCATAAAAGGAGCAAGTCATCAGGTTCACATTTTGCTAATATGCAGGGAAAGAGCAAGAAAATATTAATGAAACTTCCCTCAAAAGTGAAGAAAGCCCAGTAGTGCACAAGAGCTAATGAAAAAGTATTCTACTCGGTTGTGGGGAGATATTTCATTTTGGTTTGTTTTCTTTTGTATGGTTTCTGTTTGCAGAGGACATACATGCTAAAATAAATTTTTTAGAAGGTCGTGATTTGGTATTTTTCCAGACAAGATGTAAAAGACATGAAAATATAATTTTTGAACTGGTAAGGGCCATTAAGGTCAGCAATCAGAAAGTGAACACATGACAATACAGCAAATAAGCTAAGAAGTCAGAGCTAGACTAATATTATTTCTACATTAAAGATTCGGATTTTTGGTAAGCAGTGTTTATATCAAAAGAGCATATTGAAATACAATACTGGCTGCTGTACACGATCAAATCCTGAGGAGCTTTTTGGTTTTTTTTGTGGGGACTACTCTTTTTTCTCCACAGGATTTATCTGACACATTTCCAGGTACAAGAGAGAAAGCTAACCCTCAGAGGGCATGATGAGAGAACCAGATGATACTGGCAGGGTCACAGTGACTCTGATCACACTGAAGATTGCAATTCAGCAGCTAATGTAATTGTTAGGAGATTAAGCCAAAGGAGTGGTGAGGCTTGAATAAAATTAAAATCAACCTATACATGATATTTTGAATTAATCTTTATAAACGGAGTACAGTTTATCAAGCCAGGTCAAAAGAAAAAGGAAACCTCTAAAAGTATGAGAGAAAAAGGACTCTAACAGTGATTTATGGTTGTGTTGTTTATAGGTTTTAATTCAAATATTATTTATAAGGCAACAGTAGCTAACGGCCACATTTTTTCCTGTGGAATGTGTTGAACTACACAAGCCAAAATGACTGCCTGGCTTGTCAACCAGGTGGAAATTTGGATGATTTATTTGTTCCTGATTTAATCCTCATCCATAATAGCTCACTGAATTATGACAGCACCTGCATGGGAAAATAAGTAAATATATGGATCTCCATTGTGTCTTATGAGGAAAAAATCCCTGGATGAACAAACATTGCAACTAATACTTTTGCATTGTTTAATCTATTACAAATCCTTTGCCTTTTATTTTACAACAGGTTGGGTTAAAAAATATAAATTAAATACTTACATCATAAATCACAATACTTAAATGAATATCCCAGAATAATTTTTAAAAATATTGTCAGAGCTATCTTTCAAACTCCAAATTCACAACTGTTCATCTACCTTATTTGTCTTCCCTAATCGTTTACCTTCATCTACCCAAATTCACAACTCCTCATCTATTACTAGAATCCTAACTGGCTAAGTAGCATAGATTTCAATAAAATAATAACATTTGAACAGTGTTTCAAAAAAGGCTATACAGCTTTTTGGGGAAAACAAGTGAATTATGCATTTTAAATATCAACAAATATTTATACAGCTAACAATCTGAAGCTTAACTGGTCTCTAGAAATTTAAAGAAAAGGCATATTGTAGTACTCCATGATAAACTCAATAATAATTAGAATTCCTACCAGGCTGTTAACTAATGCAGACATATTAACGCATATTTTTAGCCATGCTTATTATGTTCTAATAAAATTTAAAGAAGCATAGCTGAAGGGTAAGAAGTACCAGCATCTGCTCTACTACCAGCTCTGCATTCTGCTGTGCCATTTAGACACTGCCAGTGTGTATGTTTTTGAAATACTGAAATGAAGTCCTAGATTGATCCACTATAACTGCTTTAAAGTAGTCTGTGTATAAGCCTCTGCTTTTAAATTCTGTGATAACAGCTTTTCTGGAAACGTGCAATCTCAAAAGTAGCAGTCTGAAATAGAGACCCAGCTCAACAGAAATGATGACACTTGATCCGTATGGCAGTCTCTCAGAAAGCAGTTTCCACTATATGTATCCCTAAATATAGCTGTGACCCTTTTGTTGATGTCCAGGCTCAATAAAAGAAAAAAACAAATTGTAATTTTTACAATTATTTTTGTACATATAACCTCTAACTTCTACAAGGCTGGTGTCTGTTTCATGGCTGGGAATTGTGCTAAATGGGGATGGAGAAAATGTTAAATAGAAGATGATTAGTCTCGTAGTATAATTTTGTAGAATTAATGTTGCACAAAAAACCAGTCCTTTAACTTTTTGTTAATATATTAGTCACTTGCATGCTTTCACCCCACCCTTCAAATCTGCTTGCAGGCTGATAGAGTCAGGGAGTTGTGTCAATGACACATCTCAGTTATAATGGGTTAATTCTCATCTGTCTGGGCAATACTCGTGCTTGATAAGGCATGAGGTCTGAGGGCACATCGGCAATGTGGAACATGCTGAGTGCCTCGGACAGTGTCATTCAGACACCTCAAGGAATGTCTCCCCTAGGTTGTATCACAGAAATGATGTTATAATCTGTGAAGTTGCTCCACTAGATTTGCTTTCCTTTAGGAATTGTGTAGAAATAATTTAGTTGACTTCAGACAACAGGACAAAGCTCTTTGAAGTTGTCATGTCAGGCAGGCAGAAAGAAACAATAGTCCTAGTCCTATTTAATGAGTATTGTTTGATTTAGGGAGCAAGGTAGCATTTCAAGGAGTGTAGTCACTTTTGGGAAGACAAATATACAAGAATCTGTTTAATAATTTGTGAAGTAATAATAATAAATAATTTCCTTTTTTTTTCCTATTTTTCCTTTTTTTTTTTTTTTTATTGTCAATTATATGTAATCTATGATGTAGCTCTGCTAATGCAGTCCTCTTTCCTGAAATATGTACTCTAGGGATTTCAGTACATAAGCATCTTTTATTACAATGTAATTTGGATACAATAGCAAAAAGGGAAGGGAAGAGGAGGGAAGAGAAAGAAGGGGGAGGGAAGGGGAGAGAAGGGTGGACATATGAACCAAGGCAGCAATCATCAAGATACAACCAGGGATTGATCAGAGCACCTCTGAAGCGAAGCTGCAAATCCTGTTAGTTATGAGACTGACTGCCCTTTACAGACTGCTCAAAGGCCCATAAAGCACACACGTGAATGTGGATTAGAAAAGGAGCAGGGTCAGAGGAAACTTTTTAAGTTCCCTTTGTCAGCCTGTTTTAAATGCCTGATCAAGAAGCACATCCTAAATCATCATTAATAAAAATAAATAAGAGCCTAGCAGAAATGTGATACATGCCATAATGCAACTAATTGGTGTCTAGAGAGCAAGAAAGTGTTTAAGTAAGAAAATAAATGGAAATGTTATTGGTGACTCCCATCTCTCCAGAGATACGATGTTCAACATCTTTCAGTTTTCAGCACCTTGCTCATTTTTCCAGCAGGGACATGGGTCACCTAATCATAAAGCTAAGTCTGATGCCAAGGCTTGCTTTTTAATTGCCTTTCATAGGGGTTGTAGAAGGAGTGCAGAGACCCTGGGAATCACTCAAGAACACAGGATGAAGAGCATGGGAGTAGTGCTGTCTGCCCACAGACCACAGTAAGAGACCAAATATCCCATAAAAGAAATCCAAGAAAGATTGCACTGCCCTTACAGTTTCTTAATATCATTACACTGTTACTCAATGCAAGAAAAGAATTCCACAACTGTTGGCTTTTAAGTGAGATTATCTCTCCCAAGGAGCTCTAAGTTCCCTTCACTCTTTCTCCTCCTATGCGGCTATCTGACCATGCCCACTTCCCACTTTCAGTGATAAATCTTTCCTCAATGTCTGATAACTGCATAGAACAAGAAATTACTACTTTTTAATTTTTAAATATCTAAATATCTATGTCTAAATATTAGTGTGGAAAATTATTATAGTTCTCCTTTTTTTTAGTTAAGTGAAAAATTTGAACGCAGTTTCTGTGTGTCTACAAGTGACAAATAATACATAAGTAATATATAGGTGTAATAAATTATTTTGTATCTCTCAAGCAAAAGTTTATATAGATTGTTTGTAGATTACAGTGTTCTTTATAAACAACTTTACTCCTTATATTAAATTTTTATCTATTCTACATACTTACAAAATTACTATAATATCTTGGGACTTCAAAACCCTTTGAAATGCAGATCTTGGTAAGATTGGAGAAGAAAACAACACTGCTATTATACTTAGCTAAAAGAGGAGGATCAGCAGCCCCAGATCCTCTAACTTAGACATCTACATCTCAGTTTAAATTCTGTGCATCTACATCTATAAGGATCCAGAAGAGCAAGTGGAGACTTATGTTATCAGGGTATATGAACAGCTAACTGTACATGTTTGATTTTGGAGGAATTTTCAGAGACTACTATGTTGGTGACTATCAGTGACAGAGACCGGAGCTGTTTAAAAAATATCCACCAAGGTTCTCTGTGTAGCTTTGATTTCGTAACAAGTTTAGAAAAAATAAGCCCTTTTGGCTTTTTTTTTTTTTTTTTTTTTTGAAGACTGCTGCATAAAACTTAAGTAAATCAGTTAACTTTGGGATTCTGCTTTCCAGACTGCTGGATTACCTCTTAGTACAATATTTACTATTATTTGAATGTGCTTATTCTTTTTTTGTCTGAGGCAATTTTAACTGGTCTCAAAACTTCAGAGATTCAAAGAACATAGTTTTCCCCTGAATGCTAATTAGCATGATAACTTTTTTATTTAAAGCTTATTAAACAACCTGTTAAATTAATATGTAGTATCATAATATATCTTTCAGGTTTCTTGCAGTTGATTTCTTGGAGGGTTTTTTAACAGAGGAGCCCTGGCCGATGGAATGATGGTCTCCTGGGTTTTGCAACTTACTGAAGGAGCAGATTTTTTTTGCTCAGGTTGTATCTGTGTCTCAGTGAATTGTCTTAGAAGTCAGATGTTAATTGTATCAATAAACATAGCCATAGTGCCTTTCACAGGTCCCACGATAGCCACTTTTGCCTCAGCTGGAGTTCTTAAAATGTTCTTTGACTGTATTATTCCACAGCTGACTTGTACCACACAGATTGTATTTCTCCCTGACTCATGTAGCAAGAAATTTGAAACTGCTGGTGAAACATCCACAGGCTCTCTCTGCACCAGGCATATGAGGAGTTTCAAAAGAAAATCAATAAATTATTCTTGCAGACCACCAATGGGTAATAAAGAGGCATTTTCATCAGTAATAACAGAACATTTTTGTATTCATGCAAACCTCACCATTATTTCAAATTCAGTTATAGCTCTGCTATTACTTGTTAAAATATTTTAAAAATTGTAAAAGTGCATTCTAATTTGTGCAGCCTGTTTTATGGTTGGAGGGAACAGACAAAGAGATACAGGCAATTCTGCATATATGTAAGGTTTTATAAGGAATTCCTCTTGAAATAAACTCTGAAATACTCTATTTTGCATTATGCTACTTAGCATTACATTACACTTTCAGCTACTTCCAAGATCTCCCATTATTGCTTATACTGAATCAAGGCTATATCTCGTAAGAGCTTAACTTTATATCTTTGATTTTAGGGAAAGCACTCTAATAAGTGGGATCTGAAAGGAAATACTGTTGATTATTGTAGAGAACACTCTAAATACTTTAAAGGGTCATACTTCAGTCTCTTATTTCACAGTAATTAACAAAAAACTGGAAAAGATTCTATGCAGTACCTCTCATTATATTATAGCTAGATAGATTACATTGACTTAAAATACTTACATAGTAATAAAGTTTACCAACCATTATATAGAAAAAAAATAATCATTACTAATGGAGTGCTGAATAAGAGCTAAATTATTCTCAGTCCCCAACATAATGCAGAGATTAATAAAACAGATGAGTCAAATATCAGATGAAGCACCACCAACAATAATTTCTACTACTCAAGAGATTTCTTTTTTTTTTTTTTTTTTTAAAGTTATAGAATGGTTTGGGTTGGAATTGACCATTAAGATCATCTCATTTCAACTCCCCACCCCTGGGGAGATTTTTTTTCTTGTTTTATTCCTCTGCTTTAAAAATGTGCATTGATACTTAGCACAAGCTGGTAAAAGTCATTAACAAGGTTTGTTTGGGTTTTTTTTTGTTTGGTTGGTTTGGTTTGATTGGTTTGTTTGTTTGTTTGTTTTTTAATTTATGTTTAATTAGCCAGGGTAAAGACGGCAGTGCCACCATCCTGGAGCCCAGAATGCTTGCCCATGTCTGAACCTGTCTGAAGTATTATGACTAAGCAAAGTCCTTGTTGCCCTCATCCAATACTGGCCATGTCCCCCTCTGAGC
>JAWWES010000001.1:30511793-30551567 GCA_035583135.1 Lophotriccus pileatus
AAATATCAGATGAAGCACCACCAACAATAATTTCTACTACTCAAGAGATTTCTTTTTTTTTTTTTAAAGTTATAGAATGGTTTGGGTTGGAATTGACCATTAAGATCATCTAATTTCAACTCCCCACCACTGGGGAGATTTTTTTTCTTGTTTTATTCCTCTGCTTTAAAAAAGTGCATTGATACTTAGCACAAGCTGGTAAAAGTCATTAACAAGGTTTGTTTGGGGTTTTTTTGTTTGGTTGGTTTGGTTTGATTGGTTTGTTTGTTTGTTTGTTTTTTAATTTATGTTTAATTAGCCAGAGTAAAGACGGCAGTGCCATCATCCTGGAGCCCAGAATACTTGTCCATGTCTGAACCTGTCTGAAGTATTATGACTAAGCAAAGTCCTTGCTGCCCTCATCCAGTGCTGGCCATGTCCCCCTCTGAGCTTGGAGACAGCTTCCACAGCCCCTTCTAACCATCCTTTCTGTGACCCTCTGATGCTCCGACAGAAGTGGGAATGACCCATATTTAAAATATTGGGGTTTATGGAAGTGGTTTTGCATTGCTTTATCCTTTTTATTTATTTTAAAATCCCCTTTTTTCTATTAGATGATATTGCCCATCAGTTATCACTTGCCAGAGAACCCTCTGTCAGGGTTCTGTCAGTCCTCCCAGCATGCAAACTCAATAGCTTTTCAATGTGACTTTTCCCATGGCAGAATGAAAAGGAATTAATCTGTTAAAAATACAGTCAATTGAACAGCAGATTGGCTATTTTGAGTTCACTATTTTTTTCCCTAATGTTACAAAAGTCAGGGTAGGAGTCATGGTTTAATTCTTTCTGGATTACAGTCCAGTCAGGACTTGTTAAAATTGCTCCCATGTGGAACAATAATCCATAAACAAAGAAAGAGGGTAGTTGAGCCTGCAATTCAAGGACAACTTCCTACTTCTTTGAAAACCAAGGTAAAACAAATACTCTGGTTTTTGTCATCAGTAGGAAAGCTTGCAACACACATAAGTGATGCACAACTTGGAGAAAGTCTGTTCAAATGGCGTTATGAATACTACATTAAAAAAAAAGAGAATGGTGACCTTTTTTTTCTCCTCCTGCCTTCATAAAGAAGGCTTGCAAGGTACGGTATATTGAAGGACTTACAAAAAGTCTGTTCAAATGGTACTATGAATACTGTGCTAATAAAGAAGCCACTTTCCATGTTTACATGGAAATAAACCAGCTGCCTTCACTAGAAAAGGATGGGGCTTATTGTTATTCTATCCTGATTCAGAGAATCCTGACGTTTCTCTTGTGGTAGAATTTCAAATATTTATATACTTAAGAAAAACAAAACAAAAAAAGAAATCCACAAAACCTTTTTAAACAACAACAACCACCAAGCCAAACCCAAACAAAAAAACCAAAAACCACCTTAGGTAAAGAAAGTAGAAATTCCACTGCTTTATTTTCAAAAACCTGTTCCTCACAGACAGTTTTAAAACTGACTATTTAGTGCAACCCTGGACACCTGATGCTTTTTAATATAACAGAAAACCTTTCTGTTCTGTTCAAAAAGAGAAACTATCTCCATGGGCTTGAAGACAAATACCAATCAACATGACAGGCAGAAACAATCACATGCTTTGCTGTATGCTAATGTGTTCTAATTTCCTCTTCTTCCAAAGTGGTGGATATTCAAAAAACCCACAGAAATATGTACTGTTTTTTAAATTATGAATATAGGTTTCAGGTTATCCCAGAAATGTGCAGTTCAGCAACTGGCGCATTCAGTAGGTGGACAGAAGATTAAATAATGAATTTTAATTTGCTTAGATTATATGCAGTTAGTTCCATTTTATATAATGCTGTAAGTTTACTGATTGCAATAAGCAGTGTGTACTGCTCAGAAACTCTTATTTTTCCTTTCAACTTGGCTTCTGTAATATTAGCAATATTAGCTATTTCTATGTGTTTACATTCTAGCACCCTCTCCAGGTATCAGCATACAAAATTAGCTCAAAAATATAAAATACATTTATCTGTAAACTATACACACTGGAAAAAATCACAGAGATTGAAAAACTGAATATTGCAAGGCATTTAGTTACAGCATAATAGAGACTAACACTGTAATTCTGCTCCTAATGAACACCGTGAGCATTCTGTGAATGACTTCTGTAAGAATAGGACTTTGTATAAGAAAGATATCATTGTATGGTCACCCACTATAATCTGCATAAACAGGCCATAGAAATCAATCTAGTAATGTCTTCATTGAGTCACTTCTCATTTTACCGGAGTATGCCCTTTAAATCCAATTTGGGCATAGCATTGTTAGAATTATAAATTCAATTCCATGTTAAATATATTTTATTTCTTTCTACTTTGAATTCGCATACTTTTAACTTCCAGGCACTTTGTCCACTTGTAACATTTTTTCTGCTGTGAGAAACTTTCCATGGTCTCACAGCACAATTACTGTCTTTTAATATTCTTTAGGACGTATTTGTTACAGGGAGATGGTTTGGTGTAAATCAGCTACTTTTCCACCTTAAAAGGATTCCTATTTGCATTGTATCTCCTTTCAACAGCTGAGCAACACAAAGAGATTTTAAGCATAATGGTCACCTTCATACAATAAATATGTTTATGGTATAGGTACACATAGAGAAAATTAATAGCAAACACTGGTTTTCTAGGTTAATTAAACTCTTAGTGGATTTTGGTAGGTAAGATTGCACTTTTTTCTCACATAGAGCAGAAAGACATTCCCAAGCTTAAGAGATCCAGAAAAATAACATTATGTGTAGCCATAGGTCTCTGTGCAACACCTTGCCCAATGTGAGATATATGCAGTGGGTATACGTGCATTTGAGCCAGTAACCCCAGACAGCTTTTTCCATCAGAGGGAAAATCAGACCTTGCTAAAGTGCAATTTTTCTCTCCTAAAACAGACATCTGAACCCAGCTAGATGAGTTGTGCCCTGAAAGGACCTTCGTCGATCATAAGTGGTAGCAATAATCTCTGATGGAGGCATACTTAGAGGGGTTACATAGAGTTATGTTAAATTAATTCCAACCTCCCTGTACTGCTTTTGAAGAGAAAGATTGGTTAGAAAAAAATTTCAAATTTGAAACTTTTTTCTGGTGTGGAGAACAGGGATGTTTAATCAAGAGACCCTGCTCCCTTAGGAAACAAAATTCCTGGCTCCTCAACAGGTCTTGTTGGACATCTCAGTGTTTAGACAGGGAATTCATAATGACATAAAGGATCAAAATGCTCACATAACTGATGTTCTAAAAATTTTTTTTCTAGGTGAAATTGTATAGAGTTATCAGATTCATTAAAAATGTGATCAATTCTCTCATAAGTATTCTTTTTTTTATTTGATACTCCTTTAGCATTGACAATAATTAGATTCAGTTAATGGGGTGTGAATATAGATAAAATACTCAGGTATTTAGAATTCTGGAAGTAATCACTATTTTCTTGCAGAAAATCTTTTTTCATAGGTACAAACTTTTTGCTAGATACAAACAACTCAGATCTTACATAATTTATATGTTGTTTTTCTTTGCTTTTTGGTTCTTTCAATATTTCATTTTCATTTTAGGAGTAATTTTTCAGAGTTAATTTATGTAACTAGGTTTTGAGGTATTTTTTCTAAGACAAAACAATGAACAAATAAAAGAAAACACTTTTTCACAGGATCAGTAGCACACCTGGGTTAAGTATATTTAGAGTTATTGTAAGAATTATCTGAAAACAATAGTGATTTTATCTGATGGACATATTTTTTTGTAAATTAAGTAAAAATTAAGTGAAATGTCACTTGAGATGCAACAAATCTTCTAATAACAGCTCTTTCCTTATAAAAGGTAATCTAAATCAGAAAAAAATACTGTGTTGCAGTGAACAAAGAGACTGAATGGCAGATGAACTGAACTAATAAATAATTTATTAAAAACTCACAACCCAAAACAAGCAACTACTTGTCATGTGTTACCGCAAATGGATTTTGTCATTATACTTAGATATTGGTTTTGATAGGTTTACATACTGTTAATTTAATGTATTGCATTTCTACAAGACATTTGAGCTGGCATCATGAGAAATCCTGTTTCATGCATTCGAATGACAAAAGCTTCAAAGCTTTAATAAAAAATATGCACCTTATATTAAAAAATGCTTTACTTATAAGTAAAAAAAAAATCACTACTAATAAGAAATTGTATCTGAGTACCTATATTTCCCTTCAGTTCATCAGAGGACTCTCTCATTCTATGTTATTTGTAAATTTTAAGAATGACTGGGATAATTTTATTAGTGCTGAGAAAAATCTATTTGTGACAGAAGAGGAGTGGAAGTGGTTAATGAAAAAGTTATAGAGAGTTTGGTTTCAGTGAAACAGTGTCTGTTTCAGTATGGCCAAGGACCATGTATATAGGAATACAGAATGCAAGCTACAGTAATGATGTAGGTTTGCTAACCTGGGAAACAGTGATACTGAAAAGTACTTAGGGCCAGGTGGATAATCAATTAATAATGAGATTCCAGGTGACACTGCAGTAAAAAGAAATAATGGATAGAAATATGAAGAGGTGAGTCGGAGTTGTGAGATTATAATACATCTGCATTTGACAATAGTGAAACCATTCATGGAATAATTTGTCCATTTCTGCTATCAGAGATGCTACAAACATGCACAGAATAGAGAGTGGATCAGGGGAAGTAACTAAAACCTGGATAGCATTATGATGTCCTGGGGGACAGGAGATATTTCATCTTTCCAAGGAGAAAACTGCAGGGTCACCTGATGGTGTCTCTACGTATCCATGTGGACCACAGAAATTCAACACAAGTCTTTTCAATCTAGAATACTAAGACAAAACATTGCCAGTATTGCAAAGCCAAGATGACTGGCGTGTAGGGATGGGACAAGGAAAATTATTAAGAAAACTTCCCAGTCTGACCACTCAGAAGACTCTCTGGCAGTTTCACTCCCAACACCAGAGGCTTTCACTGCTGGGACCAGAACCCTTTCACAGCAGGCAGCTCCAGTGTCCCAATGGGTGCCCCACTTGAGTCTCTGCACACCCCACACTCACATGCAGGCAGACAGGTTTGACCCCACATTTCCCATAGAGCAGTCTCTGATGTCTCGTTCCATAAAGAAATTTAGTCATGGCATAGTAACACAGAAACAGCCCAAGATGGTGCCTAAGAGGAGAGACCCTGAACAAAGGAAACGCCGGGCTTTTATACCCTCACCATCCAAGAGTGTTGAAAGGCTCACTCCTCCTCACAAATCTTTGGCTCCTGCCTGAGTCTGATGTCCGGTCACCTGGCCAGTGACACAGGTCCCAGTGCCCTTTCTTATCCAAAGGCTGTTCATGGCCTATTGTCTTGGGCTCCAGCCCCCCAGAGCTCAACCTGCAGCTGGCACTGCAACTGCACGCTGAGCTACTGTACTGAATGTATTCCTCAACAGTAATGGCTTTAAGCTGAGAGAGGGTAGATTTAGATTTCATATTAGGAAGAAATTCTTTACTGTGAGGTAGTGAGGCACTGGCACAGGTTACCCTGTGGATGAGAAGCTGTGGATGCTCCATCCCTGGTATTGTTCAGTGCTAGGCTGGATGGTGCTTTGAGTTGGTCTAGTAAGTGGCATTTCTACCCATAGCAAGATGATTTTTAAGAACCCTTTCAACCCAAGCGTTTATATGATTGTATGACTTAAATTCAATATGAAAAAAAAAAAAAGAGAAAAATTAATAAAGATGATTAGTCAGTGAAATTGCTTTCTAAATTTCATGGTGAAGTTTCTGCCATTAGAAACTGCAAAACCAGGACTGGATGTTTGTTTCACAAGACACCACATACTTTTTTAATTTCTTCCTATTGTACTTTAGATAGGAATTGATGCATGACACTTCTATGGTTTTAATTTTAAAAAAGATTGGAGTATTCCATAAAGCCCACCAAAATCTATAAATGCTGTTTATCGATATGGAGAAGTGCCTGGCACTTGCAGATTTGGTTTGGAATATTGCCTCTCATTCTGAACAAAACAAAACAAATCATTTGGACTTTTATTAAAGACTACAGTTTACAGTTTATGTATGCTTAAGATATTACAATTACCTGGAGGCTGAGGTCTCTCAGCCACAGGCAGCAGATCACAGGCATGACTTGATCTTACTGATGCTGCATACATGGAAGCACACATCAAACTGAGAGCATGGTAGATCTGCAGGATAGATGCTCTCAGCTTAGAAGGTGCAAAATTTGAGCAGCTCTGGTCCTGATGTCCTGTACTCACATTGTGAGGAAACTCTGACTAAGCCAAGAACTTTTAAAACAAGAATATTAAAGTGGAAACTGCTGTGTGGTAGAGTCAATTGGTAGTTTATGGTGCAGACTTCAAGAGCAAAGAAGGGAGACATTGAAACTGGTGACATTACACAGAAAACTATGACCTGTTTCCCCTTACTGTACATAAACACTAGGACTGACTCCAATGTCTTCTGCTCTTGCCACCTGGGGTGCAGAATCTGGCCCCTTTGTAGGAATCCATAGTCTACAATAAAGAAAATCATAGCAAACACAGTTTGGAGGAGAAAACGCCTACCTTAAGGATTGACCATTTAGAAAGACCAGTCTGATTTCACAAGTTATTCTTGTCCTTCTTGTTTTACACACCAGTGGTTTGTTCCAATGCCTTTTCCTGGGAGGCTGAGCCTGAATTGTATTCCAGAGGCAATTCAGAAACTAGAAGGCAAGCTGGGTCTCACTTTTGAAAATTAACATTTAACTTTAATTGTTCCTTCCCACACTACTTGGGAAAATTATTCCTCTGTGCAAAGTGAATGAGAATGGAAAAGGTCATGTTCAAATGCAGATTTAAAAAAACCTTGAACTTATGCTCTAGTTTACCACCTTGTCTTCATCTTAAATATAGCAATAAAACGAAAACAAACCTTGTCTGCATGCCTGTTTTATATTAGAGCCTTACAAAGAAAGTTATATGGTGTCTGTTGCTCTGTTGAAAACAAAAATAACCAATTTGCTCTTGTGTGGTTCAGGGCAAAATAGCCTTGAGAAAATGTTATTGATGTAGTGTATTTATGTAGGGTTACAAGACAAATTATGCCATCAGCAAATAAGGTCAGTGTGGCAGAGTGAATTACTAACAAAAATAGTTTCCTTGCAAAGGACAAAGGTTGTTTTAAATGCATATAAACCTTGAAGCCAGATGAGAAGAAATAATAACAGACTCAGTGTGGAATGTAGTATTTGAAAGCTCCCCAAAACTACATTTGATTTTTTTTTTTTTTTTTTTTTTTTGTGGATGACTACTACCTTTTTATGAAGGATAAAGAGTGATCCATGGCAGAATATCTGCCTGTGATTATCAGAAGGCAGTTTAAGGGCTCCTGTGACATACGGTGTAGCTGCTTCAGTTAGACTTGGGACCCTGCCTTCAGAGTGGAAAACATTGCATTTAGGGATGAGTTCCTACTGCTTTTCATGGAGTCCTAAGGAAGTTAATGTAGTTTCTTCCCTACAGCAGGGAAGAAGGAACACATCAAAAGATGCCAAACAACTTACTTAACAACAATTATACATATGAGTACACTGCAGAGAAGAGCACACTATTTAGTTTTTATTGAAACAGAATTCTGTTCTACAGTTCTGGATACTTCATGCAATTTCACATCCGTCTGAAACAGGTTTAACACAGGTTCTGTTAAATTATTCCTAGTGCACTTCAAGTTTTTCCACCAATCATAAAAATGAGCTTTGAAGGTTTACTTCTGGACAGGTTCTAGGCTGGCCAGGTTATGGGATCAGTTCTTTAAGAAAAAAATTTCATAGTGATATCAATTTGATAAATAATCTTTAAATAAAGTAGCATTAAGCATGTCAATGTCATTGATTTGAATTGGCAATTGGTATTGAGTTTTTTAAAACAACAATTCACTGCTTGTCACATACACCTGGGCATTGTTGGCCGTCATGCTATGCATTTCACATTAGTCATTCATGACAAATTTTGGAGAAGACATCAGAAAGAATATCTTCCCCCTTTTAGGCATGCCCTAACATTTGTGATAGAGCACCATACAGGATGAGTGTACAGGTACAGCCAAAGCAAGGGGTGTATTTACACCACTGATGCTACCTCAAGACCATCTGCCCATGGTAAGCACCACCTTAAGAGGAGTTATACTGGAGAGGCTGAATTGGAGTGGCCCAGAGCTGGGCCTGTGAATGAGCTATCACCATCCTTGCAGGTGGTGAAGGTCCCCTAGGCAAGCTCAATCCTACGCCCATACCTGACTGGCAGCAAACACCATGGTTGCATGTGTACAACTGTTCCACCACATCCAGGCTTGAACCCCGGCATACAATGGTTTTATTTCCTCTGTTTTTCTTTCTGTTTTTCTTCTGTTCTTAGCATATTCCTCATCCCTGGCAACAACTGGACATTGCTGAGTTGGAAGAGACCCACAAAAATCATTAAGTCCAACTCCAGGCCTTGCACAGTCCAACCAAACCCAGATGGTCAAGTACAGTCCAAGGTCTGTTCCTGACAGGCAGTTTGGGTATCAACTTTATCAATTTTTAGAGCTTGTGAATCTTGCCCCTGGACTCCATCTGAGACAGGCTGAGGTTAATGGGATGAGCCCTGGCTGGTGAAACTCTGCTCTGCTCTCCCTGAGTGGATCCCTGTGTCTTCTGACACTCCTGGAGCCACTAACCCTCCTGCTCCCAGATCCTGCTGTGGATGACCATAGTCTCATTGGGCAGTTTGTAAACATGAACAATTAACAACTATTCTTTCCAAATAAAAACTTTCTCCTTTCCAACCTTTAAATATCACTGCTGAACTAATCTATCATGACAGTAAATCACACAGTCTGGTCACTGATGTTAAACTGACAGTTACAGCTGCTTTCTCATGCTTTACACTACTTGTTTTTAGCTTTCCAGAACTTTGAAACATTACCTCTTACATCCTGGGCATGTATGAAACACTGTCACTGTGCTTCTGCTTTCCCAAATGTTACTAGCTGATTAAGACTAAAAAACATTTTGATCATAGTTTAAGAAAAAAAAATCTGTGGAACAGGTTTATACAACAAGATAGTAGAAGAGGACTTTAAATAGTGTCATTGAAAAGGAATTATCTTCTTTACACAGGAGGCAGGTGTTTATATATATATATATATATATATATATACACACACTTCATGACTATAATTAAGAAATATACCCGGAGAGTTCTGCCGTGGATCAACAGTTAAGTAATAACCTGCGAGATTGAGTTCCCCGATTGCAATCCTGATTTATCAGCAACTTCTAAGTTAGTGGCAAGTAAGATCTGAGCACAGCTCCAACATCTTTTAAATGTGCTTTATGCTGATGTAACTCAATTGATTTTAATGGAGTCACTTTCACTTTACGTCAATGAGGGTGAAATCGGGATATCATTACAGTTTCAGTTAACTCATCTACCGAGGAGATGCAGTTTATTGACTAGAGCTAGGGGAGAGTTTAGATCTGGAATTTTTATTTTCTTCTTAGAAAATACAGCTTTTTTGTAATTAAAACCTTGATATTACGCATTACATTGTTCTTAAAATATTGGTATTAGACATGACATTGTTCTTACTTAAGGACTGTGACTTAAAAAGGAATGTGTTGGAGTCTTGGACTGAAAAATATATGATTTCTATAGACCTATAGAATCATTAAGTTGGGAAAGGCCTCTAAGTTCGTTGGGTCCAGTCATATTCTTCTGAAAGTAGGTAAGAAAATGTAGCTGGATATCACACATTTACAAACTGTAATTTTTTTTTTTTAACTTTCTGAACCTTGAGAATAGTTTTTTGTTTATTTCAGCTCACATTTCAAGATGTGAACAAATACTGAAATACCAAATTTTCCTCAAGGCAGTTTTAAAAATATTATTTACATGGCAAACTGAATATGAGTCAGCAGTGCCCTTGCAGCCAGGAGAGCCAACCATGTCCTGGGGTGCATTAAGCACAGCATTGCCAGTCGGTCAAGGGAGGTGATTGTCCTGCTCATGGATCCCCTCCTCAGCATATTCTATGATTCTATGATCTCTAGTGCTTATTTGCTTTACAGAGGTGTTTTAAGGCTGAAGTTAAGTCTAAAAAAATTAAGAAAACTTTGGGTAAAAAGAACTTTAAAAGAGTTAAGGTTGTATTTTATTACAACCTTCACTAAATACCAGTTACCCACATTCCCCCTTCTAGCTTTCTTGACTTCTCATGTGATACATTTCTAGCAGGTTTCTATCCCCTTTAATCTCCATGCTTGCTTTGAAAATGTTGTATATATGCTGTGATGCGCAATCTTGGTTTCACGCAGGAAAAAGCAGTCATGGAACCCTAGAATGGTTTGGATTGGAAAGGACCTTAAAGGTCATCTAGCTCCAAACTCCCTGCCACTCCTCCCACTGGACCAAATTGCTCAGGGCCCCATATAACCTGCTCTTGAACACTTCCAGGGATGGTGCATTCACAACTTGTCTGGTCATCTTTTGCCAGTGCCTCAACACCCTCACAGTAAAGGATTTATTACTGTTATCCAACCCAAACCTGCCCTCTGTCACTTTAAAGCTATTCCCTCTTGTCTTGTCACTACATGCCTCTCCAGATGTCTTGTAGGCCTCATTCAATTAACAGAGCTGGAAAGACTAGTGCGACATGTGCTGTATTTGGCTTGTTTGCAGAATCTAAATAAAAATCAGAATTATCTAAATAAAAATCTGGAATACTCTGTGTTGTTTTTGCTTTGTTTAACTTCCCTAAAGAGTGTTCAAATTTTTACATCTCCTGCTCAGCTTCAGGAAGAGTTGGAAGTAGTTTTCTTTCGTAATGCTACAGAAGAACTGACTAGCCTACATCTCTTGATGTAAAAAGGGTTGTCTGATTTGCATTCTTAGTTATAAGAACTTTTCTTTATGGTATATAAAAGCACCAATTAATATATTTACTCTACAGGGAAGGAGATAAGTATTTTATCCCTGGCTTACCTATGGCAAAGGAAAACCAGGCAGAATGTAAGCTAGATATTAAGGATATTGAATGGTTAATTTTCAGATAGCCAAGCTCAGGTGTCTGATAAAATTACTCTTGTTTAGTTTTATTATTATCATTATCATTATTATGATGATAATGAGTGGACACCTGCTCAAGCAGCAGGTTAAATTGTATTAGTCAGTGTCTAAATATACACAGGGAAAAAAAAATCACCTTCTGACTACAGTGCTTATTATCTCAGGATGAAACAAGAAACCATGCTGAAATATGGACAGAGAGGAGCTACAGAGAAGTGAGATGTGGAACTACACAGGATTTTCAATCTGACATCCTCGATAGTCACCATAGACAGTATATGAGCTAACTGTCAACCTATCTGAGATTGCTGTCATATTAAATAAATGTATATCTTTATAATGTAGTTGTATACACACATAAAAGTAGTCATTATACAATTTCAAAGAGGTTTGCAATAAAATCTTTTCACTCATGCAAGACACTAGGTGAAAAGCCCCAAAGTGTCCTTTTGAAAGTATTGCATGTAACTTCTGAGGGTGGACTTTAGCTGGTACCTGAGATCATCTCCTAGTAAGTGGTAAGTCATGAAGATCCTTGAATGTGAAGACTGATGGCTTTGTTCAATGCTATACAGGAACAAATAAAGGAACGTCTAGAAGAGAAGTGAGACTATAAAAAAAAAAATAGCCTTCAGGAGAAGGCTAAGGGAAGCAACATCCATAATGAAAACAAAAGTTATCATACTGTACTCCACAATGAAAACAGAATTGTATTCCACTAGACAAAAAAGCAAAATAATGAATCAAATAACTGGGTTGTGGCCAGACTACAACAGGCACAAGTCAACCGATATGAATAGAGGGTGTTAAAAAAACTCTAAGGGGTTTTTGTGGACACCAGATTGAGCATGGATCAGTGTATTTGCGTCAGGAGTACACCAAAACTGCTCCATTAGGACAGCACAATAAAAGAAATTTGTATCTTCTTTTACTTAGTCCCAACGAGGCCACACTTGGAACAATGCGCCAACTTTAGGACTTCCTTAATTCAAGAGGAGAAATTGGAGGGGATGCTGCAGACATCTGCCAAGATTATTATTAGCCAGGGAAAGTGATTTATGAGGAGAGTTTGTGAGAACTGGACTTGTTTAATCTGACAAAGAGAAAACAAAAGAGGCATTCCATAGCAGTCTACAAGTTTTTGAAATGGGTGGGTGAAAAAAAGGAGTTATCCAGTGTGGATATGGAATCCCAATCCTCAGACTTCTCTACATTTGCCTAAAGTCATGCCTGATTTGATCTGGTGTTGATGGTAGTCACAGTCTGATTGAAAAGTTCAACAAATGACATCCAAAGATGTCCTTCAACCAGCATTTCTAGGAAGACAGAGAAGTAGCTATTTTGCTGCCAGTGGTTCATCTTTTCCAGGAAACCAGAGAAAGCTGCCTGATCTACATGTAAGAACAATTCTGATTAAGGGCTAAAAATTATAAAACCTTACGACTGGTATTTTTTAAAGTATTCTAAAACATAACTTTGTCACATAACATTGATGTGTTGACAGGGTACTTTACTGCTGTGCCACAAAGTCCCACAATAACATGATTATTGAATTGCCTGCCAGATATGAGTCAAGCCAAAAGAGCTTTCAGGGACAACAGTACTCACCTAATTACTTAGAATTCCTGACCAGTTCCATTAGGAGCACTATCTATGAATAAAATGTGAAGAGAAGACCATATGTGCTCCTGAATAAGTTTAAAATACTGGAGAATTGCAAAATACCGGTGCATGGAACTTATATCTGCATGACTCAAAGTGGGAGTTTGGGAGACTGAGTCATCATAAGAACAGGCAACAGAGTTGACTCTTTGTGTTTTGGAGTTTTAAAACACGATTGAACACCTTTGTGGGACATACTAAAGGAACACTGTTAGCAGTATATTTACAAGGGGAAATGGACAGGAGGGACATGCAGGAGGACATCTTATAGGTTGTGATGATTCCTTCAGGGCTCATGTGGGTGCAAAATTATTAGGGATAAGTCTAATAAAACATACAGCATCAGTCAGCCATGTAGACCAATTCAAGATCTGACTTCTAGCTTGGAAATCAGTCCCACTCAGTGACAAACAGTACATGAAGAAAGTGAAAAGGTGGAGCACAGAACTTGAAAATGAAACCTCAAAAATGTGAGAATAATCGTCTAACATAAAACTGAGGTTTGGCTTCCTGCATTACCCAGGGAGCACGATGGCCTCTCAGAGATCTCTTTCCCCAGAGGCACAGGTTTCAATTTGCACCAAGCTCCCAGAAACTATTCAGTAAATTATCACAAAGCTACTAAATCCTCCAGAGCTGAACCAGGTCTCAGTTTAACTCCCACTGAGCACAGGGAGAAAGAAAGTGATAATTCAAAAAGAATGTGGTAAAGGAATGGACATCTATTTGAGATGTTGCCTGGTGTTCGGAAAGGAGCTGTGTTAATGGCCAAAATATATATGAAATAATACCAATTATAATGATTGCCTTCACCAGAAAGTACTCTTAAAGACATCTCTCATCCAGAATTAAATGAAATTTTTTACCTCTAATGCCAATAGGCAATGTTCATTATCAAAGTCCTTAAAAATCTGTTCCTCGAAGAAGCCCTTTAGATGATGTACCATGCCCTTACTTTCTCATGTTGCAGATTTTAAAAATAACCACCCTCTGTTCAGTGCTGGCATTGCCAGGAAGAGTTGGAACACCAGCTCCTGTAAGTGCCATCTCTCTGTCGTGATTAATCAAAAGTTGGTAAGAGGAACGGCCTTCTGAAATAATAATAACAACAACAACAGTAATAACCATGGTGGTGATGATGATGGTGGTGATGAGAAATGTACTAAACTGCTGAAAAAAGTTCAAATAATAAAGTCTGCCAAAGCAATAATGAATACATTAAAGGAAACTATAGGAACTAGTTAGGTGGCAAAAACATCAAGGCAATATTAAAAATTAAAACCAAGAATATTGCATAACAGTCAATGACTGCAAGGCTACAAGTGCTCAGATAATAGTAATCTATATCCTATAACCTATAATAGAAGTATCTGCAAAGATAGTTAATAGGACATTTAGTTGCTGAAATCTTATAATTCCCTAAAGACAGGTGCAAAGAAGAGCAAGACAGATAGACAGAGAACAGAGAACATATTTTATTAAAAGGGACTGAAACAGTTTATTTGCTTAAAAAATTGAAAGTAGATATGGGATATGATTGCAGCATATACAATATATCCTTTGCCCTTCTTGCTTTTTATAATTATTTAGGCTAGATACAAACAAACTGATCATCAACATCATTGGAGTTGCTACTAGTCAGATATTTATTGGTTCAGGGGCAGGATGACATAATAGCTCTCCAATAAAAAGACTAAGGAAGAGAACAAAGACTAGCAAGGAACTGAGATCTCTAGGAGTAAATACTGAAAAATCCAAGGCATTTTTAGGATGAAACTTGACCACTGTGACCAGGCATCTGTTTCTGCATTCTGCCAAAATATTTGAAATCCTGACATCTTCAAGGCATTAACTTTTCTGACTTGAAATATTCTGGTTTGAGGTTGATCTAAAGCAAGGAGGGAATCTAGTTTTAAGCATAACACCACAGAGCAGCTAATAGATTATGGAGACCTGAAGAACCTGGGCAGGCTTAACTTTTCAATCATATTTTCTTCTTTGTCTCGGTTGGCTTTTGGATGGCCTTATTGGTCTTCTTTCCAAGCCAGTGCTATTCCAAAGTGGCTTCCAACTCTTCACAAGTGTTCCTGGTGGTGAAGGATCTGGAAGCACAAGTCTGATGATGAGCACCTGAGGGAGCAGGGAGTGTTTACCCTGGAGAAAAGGAGGCTCAGGGGGATGATATCGTTCCACAACTACTTGAAAGGATGCTGTGGCCAGGTGGTCAGTCTCTTCTCCCAAGTAACAAGTGATAGAACAAGAAGAAACAGCATCAAGTTGTGCCAGGGAAGGTTTAGATTGGATGTTAGGAAAAAATTCTTCACCAAAAGGGTTGTTAGGCATTGAAAGAGGCTTCCCAGGGAAGTAGTGGAGTCACTCTCCCTAGAGGTATTTAAAAGATATGCAGATGTGGCAGTTTGGCACATGGTTTAGTGGTGGGTTTGGCAGTGCAGTGAGATTCAATGGTCTTAGAGGTCTTTTCCAATTTAAATGATTCTAAGATTCTGTGATTCTATTTTTTCCAAGTGTCAATCCTGATTATTATTGAACTTTGCTAGTGCTTTCCCTTTGCTCTCTTTTGCTTCTGCCTTCTTTTTCTCATTTTTAAAATGATATCCAGAACCTCACAAATTCAGGACATGTTTTTCAGATAAACTTCATATAGCAATACTTAAGGCCTGGAAGCTCTTCAGATATCACCAGCTGAGATTTTTCTTGGCATTATAACATCCCTTGCTGGCGTGCAGTCAATGAACCCTGCTAATATACCATCAATCCTGTCTGGCCCTGGAGAAAGGAGAGTGCCGGGACTTGGCCGGAATACTACTGCATTTGGCTTATTCCCAACTGGAGTTGTTTAAAACAGTCCCCAGGCTGCTTTAACACATGCCAAAGGCAGCTTAAAAATCAGTGAGTTGACCCCCTGAGCCACCCGTTTCCTGCACGTTGTGTCCCCGATGGTCTCTGGGCCCATCAGGCAAGAGGGCCCAGGCATCTCCTCTGATCCACTGCCACTAGCAAACTTCAGTATCATCAAAGCTTCCCAGCACACCTACCACTCTGTCAAGTAGCTGTGTTACTAGAACTAAGTTGAAATTTTTAGATATTTAAATGACTGTTTTCACAGCATGATGCTTTAGAACGCTGTGAAACAAAATTATATCCTGAACTCCACACACTGCTGATTCTTGTGTGTATATGAGGCACAATCTCCCCTTTCTTTACGTACATTAATTACCACATATTAATTGCCAGTAATTTCTTTCTTCCTCCCATAAAGCAGAGGTGTGGGCATTTGCAGAAATAAAGTTGATTACCTTCTGTAAATTCCTTATTTTTTCAAAGATGAGTTACTCTGAAATCAATAGACAGATTCAGCATGTGAGCTTTGTTACTTGTTAACTTGGCTTTGTGGAGATAGTTTAAAATGGTGCAAAACAAGTGTAAAAGCTCTTGTTGCTGTCTGGGAGTGTTTTGCACTTCCTGTGCCCTCTGGATCTAAGCAATGGCATAAGGCAACAAGGTGTCTTGGCTGAGACTTAGCAACAGAATATATTCAAAAGTCATTCATTCTCCTCCACTAAACTCATCTGATTTATTCCTTAAATCTGCTGAAATCAATATGAAACTGCTAACTTTTAAGTGGACAAAGTTCTTTTTTCAGATACTGAGCCATCACCATGACAGTGTCCATTTTCCATGCTCTGCTGAATCCGTACATGCCTGCCTGGCAGCTTCACTGACTTAGCAAGGGCAGGGAATGTACACTTCACATTGCTGAGAATATTTATTCTGAACATCACTGCAGGCTTTTTTTTAGCCAAGGAACATAGGAGGGCTTGTTTTTTTCTGAGATTCAACGTGCCACTCTGAACTCAGGAATTAACCTTATTTTGCTAGGGGATTTTGGCAGCTGTAGCTGGTATAGCTGGTAATTCTGTAACTGTTGTGGGATTTTTTGTGAATTTGTTTATTTTGGGGGGGTTGGCTTTTTTTGTTTGTGTTTTTAAAAATATTTTGTTTGTGGTGTGTGGGGGGTTTTTCTGTTGTTTTGCTTTTAAAGTTTGATTTGTTTTTCATTTTGGTTTTATTTTTAGTGGGTTTGGGGTTTTTGTGTGTATGTTTGTTTTAAAAAAAGACACAACAGTGTCTTTCTTGGTACTCTAATTTAGGCCTTGTCTTATGAAAAAATCTATTTACAGATAGCCTTATGGTATGACAGGTAATAGTGCTGGACATGTTTGGAGCTATCTGCTGCTGGATTGCATGCTCTGTACCATGCAGACCAAGGAACCATAAACCCTCCAAGGTAAGGGCGTTGTTTTGTCCTTGTCAGTTTTTCAGATTCTGTACACACCTGTCGTGTTAGATAAAAACAATGACTTTGGGCTAATGCTAGTTTTTGGGCAAATACAGTGCCTTTTGGCAATTACAATGGCTTTGGACAATGGATTTGAACAATCTGGTCTAGTGGAAGGTGTCCCTGCTCATGGCAGAAGAGTTGAAACTAAATGATCTTTAAAGTCCCTTCCAACCCAAACTTATTCTATCATTCTATGAATCTATGAAATACCATAATAACCTCAAATACCCAGCTACATAACCAAATCTGCTTCCACCAGCCTTATTAGCACTAAAATATCAAATCTCTCAAAATAAGAAATTCGTATAACTCATTGAAACTGCAGTAGTCTTTTTTAAAGCTATTTCAAAAATGTTTATCAAATTCTCTTTCATTACATGTCTCTGCTTTTATCATGGTTATGTCTTTTTCTATTGACTTTCCTTTATTTTCCCCATTTCAGTCTTCCACCTGCAAGAAACACTCTTGAACTCTCATCATGGTTTACCTTTGAATCCTTGATTGAACCATTTGTCCTGCATACACCTTCAACACGAGTGCACATAATAGCACTTTCTAGAAGGACAAATATGGTAAGGGACAAAAATTTAAAGAATGTTAATCAAACACATGAGCATTTTCTTGTTAATGACCTAAACTCTAATCCAGCGTTGGCATAGCATTGTGTATTTACATAACACAACCTCCACCAAAAGACTAAAAATAATTTTACAAGAAATTGTCATCTAAAATGCAAGAGTGTCAACATTCAGGGGAAAGTGCACTACTTTAGAGCCAATTATTGAATAAAACAATGACAAGAAATGTTGACAGAAGACTCTTTCTTTTGTTTGCAGTGAGTGAGCAGCACTGAATAAACTTCTAAGCCTAAACATCAGCAGTCTGCTGAGACTTGACAAACCTCCCTCTGATTCCATCCTCTGGTCCTAAAAAGTTTATAACAGGCAGCAGAGGTCTTGTCAGGTGCCATCTACTTCCTGTGACAAACAATTTAGATTCTGAAAGACACAACAAAAGATTGGAGATTGGTCTGAAAAGAATCTTGAACTGGTTATACTTTTGCATATACAGGAGAATTTACTGTGACCTTTCAGTAATTAAAGGGGGCTTATAAAAAAAAGATAGTACTTTTACATGCAAAGAAAGTGATAGGACAAGGAGGAATGTTTTTAAACTAAGAGAGAAGAGAGACTAGATGTTAGGAGAAAATTTTTTAGTAAGGAACAGGTTACTAAGGGAAGATGTGGATACCCCATCCCTGGAAGTGTTCAAGACCAGGTTGGATGAGGCCTTGAGCAATTTAATCTAGTGGGTGGAGCTAGATGATCTTCAAGATCCTTTCCTTTCCCAAACCATTCTGTGATTCTGTGTTTCTCTGAAAATACTACTCTCCCTTTTTCCCCTGTGCTGAAATTTCTCATATTGTTATCTGGTGAGAGGAGCCACAAACCAGGATAAGCCTGGCTGTATGCATACCTTATCAAGCATAGTCAAAACAAAGGCAGGATCTGCAGGGTGATCAGGAGAAATAATTATGGAATCATACATAAATACATCTCTTTTGGTACAAAGAAGTTTCTGCTCTGGGTCGGACCAGTGACTCATTATATCCAGAATGGATTCTCTGGCAGTATCAGACACACGCTGCCTTTGAGAAAAATATCAGAAGTCTCTGACTGTGAAACTCCCTTTATTTTAACAGCTAATACCTAAGATTATACCCTAAACCAGAAGCTTTGTATCCAAAAGGAAAGGAAATATTCACACAAATCAGTCTAGTCCCAGTACTCATTCAGAAGGTGGAAAGACATGTCCCCATTCAGGGAGCCCATCTTTATGCCCACTCCCAAAGCTGGTTTTCTGGCAATGTAT
Organism: Lophotriccus pileatus; assembly: GCA_035583135.1. NCBI lineage: Eukaryota > Metazoa > Chordata > Aves > Passeriformes > Tyrannidae > Lophotriccus > Lophotriccus pileatus. Next base: position 30,530,829 of record JAWWES010000001.1, read on the forward strand.
TTCACAGGTTGCATATCCTCCAAATACAACATTCTCTCTGACTCCTTTTCATTTCTGAGTTTTTTTCCTTAATTTTTTTTTGTGTTTTACCTTCCCTATGCCGTTCCTTGTTTTATGCTTGTAGATCTCTGAAGACATATCCTACCAAGCCTTGCTATGAGTCTTCACATACAATTCAAAAAGTTAAAGTTTGCTTACACTGTGCTTTTAAATCACAAGCCAGATGAGATGGGTGAAATCTTCTGTGTGGCATAGGAAAGAATACAAAATTGTCTCTTGTAAATAATTAAACAGACATTTAGTGTGGCTTTGCTCCTTTTCAAAGACATGAGCTATAGAGAAACATGAGCTTGTAGGAGTCAGTCACATAATCTATGTCTGATGTTTGATGGATTATCTGCTGTGCTTATTTGAGAAAAAAAGAGATAAGTTGTGTTTGACAAATCCTTCCAAAACTATTTGTGCTTGAACCAGAGAATAGGAAGAGATAGAAACCAAAAGCTGAAACTATTCTCTTTTGGCAGTCATGAAGCCAGAAGACCCATGAGCAGAAGGCAACTGACAAGGAATATAAAACATGGAAAGACTGGGATCATTTTACAGAGCTGCTGTTGTGCACAGGATTATCTTGCACAGGCAACCACAAGACTGCACAAGCAGGGGTGCTAGGAGTGCCATGCACAGGTATATGGGCAAGTCATGGGAATAGTATACTGGGAAAAATAAATGCAGGCTTCAAAGGGAGTTTTAAGGGAGATGAAAAGAATGATTGAAGAAAAACTTCAGATGTGTTCCTTTTAATTCATCAGGATATTTTCAAATATATAAATACATTAATTAATAAATACAGAAATAATTACAATGCATAGAAGTAAGCTGGGCAAGATAAAGTAGGCTCTCTGCTTCAACTCTATTTCATCACACACAGCCTGTGTGTGAGCAGATCAGTAACTGAAAGCTTGGGCACAGATATGGTTCATATTAAAAGAAGCAAAGCACTTCTCTTTCAAAAGCTGTGTAAAGACAAGCTACCAGGAATCCAACCTTGGCAGAAGGCAAGCAAAAGCTGACTTGACTTCAAATACTGCATTTGGGTTTTGCTTATGGCTTCTAAGGCTGCTTTGGGCAACTGGGACTCTCCAAAGCCTTTTGGCACTGGCTTATAATCTGAGCAGAATCCCTCAGCATCCTTTCTGAGCTTCCTGCTGGGGAAATTGGTCATCACCCCTCATTTTCTCCAATGAACCTTTGATGTGGTGGTCTCTGGGACCTTCCCTACATCTCTTGCAATATCATCTCCATAATGAAAATGTGTGATACAAAACAGTGATACAAAAACAGGGTGCAAGAGAGGTCTCAATTGTTTCCATTTTGAGGAGAGACAAAGGTAAAATAGGTGTTAAAATATAAGCCTTATCAGATCACAGGGATTGCTTTCTGGATAGTTGCAATGTAGCTTAAGGACCATAATAATAAAAGTACCATCAGCTGCACCAGAGTCAGGGTTTGTTTGCTAACTACTAAAAGTCTGAACATAATGAAGTGAACACAAGAGCCTTTGAGACAAGAAATATTGGTTCTGTCTGCTGCCAGTTAGCTTATCACCCAGGCAGGCTGAACAGTTATAATACCAGTAACACATGCTTTAATTCAGATGCATTACAATCAAAAAATAAGAATAATATCAATGTGTTGTCCAGATCAGATATATTTTCACATCAAAATAATAATCAGATATGTTTAATGACACGACATTTCCAGTTTGCTGAAAATTAATGTTCTTTCTGCATTTCACTTTCCTTATGACTAAGTCCTAAATTCCTGCCTGAATCTGTACAGTTTGGTACTTCTACAGATTTTCTGCCAGCTTCCTTTTCTCATTTTATGTGATATTCATTTGATGAACTTTCCTATGTTTTAGCCACTATCTACAAGCCAGGAACATCAAAAAACTCCTTGATTCTTTGCAATATAACAGAAACTTGAACATATAATGATGAGATAGGACAAAGAGGAACAGTTTTAAATAAAAGATGGGAGATTTAGATTAGATGTTAGGAAGAAGTTCTTTATTCAGACAGTGGTGATGCACTGGTACAGGTTGCCCAGAGAAGTTGTGGCTGCCCCATGCTTGAAAGTGTTCAAGGCCAAGATGCACAGGGCTTTGAGCAACCTGGTATAGTGGAAGATGTCCCTTTCCATGGCTGGAAGGGTTGAAACTGGAGGATCTGTAAGGCCCCTTCCAATCCAAACAGTTCTATGATTCTATGAGATATTTCCCAGTAAAAGAAAGAGAAAGAAGTAAAAATCCCCTCTGGGCCACCCTATCTGAACAGAATTGTTGGTCAAAGCTCACAAGAGAAGGGAAGAAAGTTAAGGAAGTTCTTAAGGGTTTTCCAAGGTGGACCAGATTCAGGCAGTTTCCTTGACGCTCTGGGGTTCATATGTTTATCTAAAGGGCTGGTCAAGCCCTCTGCATGAATTTTCCTTGCCTGCTGCTGACTGTGTCCCTAGATGATTAAATCACTCTACTGAATCAGTTATCTGGGCAGTTTTATAGATGCAGCTGTCAGGCCCAATACAGGAAAGGTAACAGTCCTCTGTCTCTCAAGCAAATATTATGTGCTCTGGGCCCTCAAGTGCTGAAATGTACATGCAAACACCATCCTGCGGATGCTCAGCGGATGGTTGAAGAGCTCGTTCTTGTGGTCAGAGCACTTGGCTAAGGCTTTATGAGCAAGCAGTAGGCAGGGTGAAGGCATCATTGGTGGAAGGCTCACATCCCCCATCCCCTGTAACTGTGTTCATTTTTCTTCAAAAGAAATGATCAAGTTGCAGACAGTCCTTACATTACACTGCTTTTTGGACCAGCTTTCACTGGGATGCACAAATAGGTTCTGTTTCTCTTGCTTCCATTCAGACACACTTATTTTTTCATACCAGTACCATATTCATGCAGACCACTGTAGCCAAAGATTATTCTGTGTCAAATTGACATGGAAGAGTATATTAGCAGTTAGGACAGCAGACAGTTTCCAGATTACTGTTACTTGTTTCTCTCTGCTCAGTCAGATTCTCGTACCAACGGTCTATCTGCAGCCTCAGATGTTGCCTGGCTTTCCAGGAATAAGGCATTTTTCATCCTGAATTTCTCTTATCACTACTGCTCATTCAGCTGCATAATCCTCTCCTGTTTTGCCTTGTACTCAGAACCAGCAACCAACAATCTGAAGCTGGTCCCAGACTAAGCCTTTCTCAAGTATTAGCAGGATATTTCCTTTGGGAGATTGCAGGTATGGGGAAGGGAAGCAACACAGATTTGAAATGTTGCATAACACAGCATCTCAGGTCTAAACCTAGTACCAGTGCTGCAGCAGTACTCCCCACTTCTGCTTGCTGGAAACAGAAGTCAGGGAAGTTCCACATGGCTACAAGGATTTAAGAAAAAACAATTCCTATACATTTAAAGATATTTTGTATTATATAAATGTATATATTATATTAATATCTGAAAATAGATATAAAATGTTATGTTGACAGGTGTGTAGCAGGCTAGGGAAATTTAGGGTGAAAATAACCTCTGGATGATGGGATAAAATCTGAAAAAGGCTTTATCCCATTATCTGAGCACTGGTGGGGACTATCATATAAAGTGAGGCTGGAGCCTTCTGGGATTGAAAGAAGATGTCCATAGTACTTCCAACATTGCTCTTGATGAAATGTCTCAAAAGACACTGGCATAACAACCCCTTTTTTTTCCTTCTCTCTCTTTCACTAGTTGAAATAGCTTGTAAGAAACATCCCCGTGTTGTTACCCTGGTGACCACTGAGCAGCAGTCAGCTGCTCCCTCTGTAGCTGTTTGGTACCACAGGAATATTTTTCCCTGTTTTCGTTAGCAATAAAATTGTTTATCCCTATTCCACAGGTGTTGATACATGTGAGAGACAATAAAAAGACTCCAGTATCTGTGCAGTAGCATTTCCAGAGTAACACCTATAATCATCTCTTTAAAAGGAAGCACTAAGGTTAGTGTAATTCACAAAAGGCTCTTCACTGCTTCCCCAAGCCATGTGCTGGGTAGATTTCCCTTCATAGGCAGCCATTTTAAACCTTCCCCTGTGTAAGGATGTCAGAAACCCATACTGGAAATAGCTGCCAATAGTGCCCTTGCATGTTATCACAGGTAGCCTTAATCCTTAGCAGCATCTCTCTCTCTCTCTTATACAGAGTTCAAAGCATGTACACAACTGCTTGTCTCCACCTTCTCCTGAAAATGCTTACCTAAGGCTGATCCTGGAGCCAATCAAAAGGACAGTGTCACTCTTAGGTATTTTGGAAGTTATCCATAACACAAAGACCTTTCTTTGCAGATCAGTGTCAATACCTTCGGCTCTCAGTTTTAAATCTTATCCAAAAGATAAGGGAAGCCCTTCTCAGAGCAGAGTAATGCCGATCAGACCTTCAGCTGAAAAAGCTTAGACATGATCCTGGATTATTGGTATCAGCTGAATTTCAGTCTCCTGCAGTTTCTATCCCTCTCCTAACTGTTTTCTATAAATTTGTGCACTAACTTTTTTTCTTTTCCACTCTACCCATCTCCCCTCCCCTTCAACAAATGGATATAATTAGTAAGATTTAGGGTTCCATGGGTTTGTGACTTGGTGGCAGAGGGGACGCCCTACAGCAACAAATTTCACAAAAAAATGCCCAAACATGGATTTATTTTTTTTGTTTCATTTAGAAATTGGTCACTGCTTTAAGAAACCTCTCCTTAGTCACATCAATCACTTCTTTCCTTACTTTCCCTGTACTCAGTCAACACAGTTTAACTTGCACACAGAGCTCCTTCATAGACTCTCTTTGCCTCTTCATATGTCTAATTTTTGCTTTTCCTGATCACCCATATTTTCTAAAGAAGAAAGTATTTTCCTCTATAAATATCCCTCTACCAAGTTCTTCCTCTTAGCACAAAAAAGCACAAGGGTGGTAAAGAAAAAGGAATTTTTCTCTGGGCTCAAACCACACATGATGTCTCTTACCTCTGAGAAAGTCAAGAGCCAAGACCACAGAATCAAAGAATCATGGAATCATTAAAGTTGTAAAAGATTCTCAAGATCACTGGGTCCAATGGTTAAACCAGCGCCACTGTGTTGACCAATAAACCGTGTCCCCACATGTGAAATCTACACACTTTCCGGGGATGGAGATTACACCACTTCCCTGGGCAGCCTATTCCAATGCCTGACCACCCTTCCAGTGAAGAAATTTTTCCTAATTTCCAGTCTAAACTTCTCCTAGCACAACATGAGGCCATTTTGGGGAGCACATTGTAGAACGTGGTTTGAGTGCATCTCAGAGGTTGTAACTTGTAAGAAAGCTCTTCCAAGTGCTTCTGCCTGTGTGGCAGCAAGGATAGCCATTAAGAGGTTAGACTTATGGCTGTGCTTGATGATTCTAGATGTCTTTTCCAATCTATTGCTCAAAAAAACTCCAGCGGTAAAGCAGACATTTTATCTCCCTCTGTTGAATAAATGTGAGGAAAACACAATAGAAGAAAAATACAAGAAAGGAAAAAAAAAATATAAATCCTTGTAATGTAAATACCAATAAGAAGACTAGTAATGACATCATCTGCATCTAGGATTATCCACTAGGTTGCACACAGCATTTCGGGAAGTGGAAGCAAACATATACTTGTAAATTAGTCAGCAGTTGGTGCCCACACAGACTCATGAATTCAGTTGAAATATATTACAAATATTTCAAAAGAGGTTAATTAAGCATTTTGTTCAGGGATTATAGACTTCACACAAAACACATACCAAGCTTTAAAGGTATACAGAACTTCATGGAAATCAGACTTAATTTACTATAGGTTTTGTTTCTTTGCCAGACAAAAAAAAAAAAAAAAAAAAAAAAGCTGAAATGTTCAAGTCAGATACAATCTGTTTATAGGCAATAAACATAATTATATGGTGCAATTGTAGCCATCCATATTACAGTGAGAGCGAAACAGGCACACAGAATATGTAATAAAGAAAACCCTTTAAGACTTCAACTCAGAGCCTTCTAAACCTAAGACAGAAAATTTATCTCCCAGGACACACATTCTGCTTGCACTCCAAGGCGATCAGAAACAAAGTACCACAAGTGTCAAATTAGCTAAAAACAGGAAAGGGGAAATTTTTCTCCATATAAAAAGACATATGAGTTGCCAAAACATACTAAGAATCATAAACCAGAGTTGGATATGAAGGGACTTGTGCAACTCAAACTAATGATCTCACAGTTTGTATCAACAGCTCTATGGCAATGTAAGCTATAATCAGTTATTTTAATACTTCAATATTAATTATAAAAACTGTTGTCAAAAGCAAGTGGTAATGTATTCTGTATTTTTTCATGTTGAGATTAAATGTTCAAATAATTAACCATTTTATGTTATGGTCAATTGCATACACAGGGGAAAGGCAGGGGTAGGACTTAGCACTTGTTCTTGTCATGAGTAAAACTCATTAGGCCAGAAGGTTTGGTACTGTTCCTTTTCACTAATTTGGCTTGATCTGCTGTGGTGACACTATTCTGTTATATAAATTATGCATGGCATAATTAACTGAGTACATTTTTAATAAGGTTGGATGCACTTTTCTAAATCAGTCTTTGAATCACTAGAAGATTTAGAAAGCAATTAAAAAAAAAAAAAAAAAGGTGGGGTTAGGAAATACCCAACCTTTAAGATTTACAGTGTTATTGTACTATACACATGTACTATACACATTTGGGATTCTATAATTCTGTCTACATGTGAGACTATAAAGGAGAAAAACTGCCAACTGGTACATGTATACCCTGAAAGTATTCTATTTGAAATCACCTGGTTAACTCACTAAATGAAAGCGAATTAAACTTATTATGAAAACTTCTAAGGAAGTTTTCTTTCTGGATTCTTCCAGAAAGAAACAGAAGAAATAAAATTCACAAAAATTCCTGAAAAGAAAAATGACCATATTTACTGATTGTTACCAGGTAGATGTTTCAGATTTCATATTTTTTGAGAGCTAAAAGATCTTATTTGGATTTTTGCATGCTTTCTGGCACCAAATAAGAAAAATTTTTTCACTGAAGGAGTGATTAAGATTCAGAACTGGCTCCCCAGGGGAGTGGTGGAGTCAATATCCCTGAAAGTGTTAAAGAAAATGAATAGATGTCACACTTTGTGATATGCTTTAGTGGGCATGGTTGTATTTGGTCAAATGTTTGACTTGATGATCTTGAAAGTCTTTTCCAACCTTAATGATTCTATAATTCATTCACTAAAGATTATTTGCTTTTTTGGTGGTTTATAGGGGGTGTACATAATAGTTTGCTTTTTGTCATCTTAAGAAAAAATAGTTAAGAATGATTTTTACTCAGGAAGTATCCTGAGAAAGAGTTGTCTAAAATGGTATTTTTGGTAAGTATAAACTTAATTGTTATATTTTTATCTATTGTTTGCCCAAGGATTTCAAGAAGACTTTACACACGTCTCTTAGTTAGACCTCCCAGTGAGTGCTCTTGGGTAAGCAGGCAGATGCAGAGAAGTTTTGTGCAAAGGGAACATGAAGCAGAAGGGAAAGATGTTGGACAAGCTGTCTGTGGCAACACATAAGGTGTCAATAAGGTCTACTGACCACCTATCTGTGCTGTGGGTCTAATGCACAGTAAACTTTTTTAAGTACCTCATTTATGGAGAGTCGTTTTCCTGACATAGCAAATCTAGAGAAACCACTGGAGTTCCCAGGCCACTTCTTGCAAAGCCTGTGTTTTAATTAACATTTAGCTAAGGGAACTCATGCAAATATTTTTATGGGTATAGCTAAAATCCTCCTGCCTGATGACTGACGATATTGCATCCCTCCTCAGCAGATGGATTAAATGGGAGCTATATTGGGATTCAAATGACGATCTTGACTTCAAAATGTTAACCATTTCATACATAGTACAAAGACTATATCATTTCACTCCTCACTGTCTTTACTGCAGAAAACAATAGGTGGATATGTTGTCCAGAGAAGCTGTGGCTTCCTGGAAGTGTTCAAGGCCAGGTTGGACAGGGCTCTGAGTAACCCGGTCTAGTGGAAGGTGTCTCTGTCCACAGCAGTGGGGTTGAAACTGAATGATCTTTATGGTGCCTTCCAATGAAAACCATTCCATAATTCTACATGCAGAGGTTTTTTTTTTTTTTATGTGGTGGGAGAGAGGTGAGGTAGAAAGACCTTTGAATGAATAGACAGTAAGAAGGGTAAAACCAAAACCACTGATCCTGGAGCTATGACTGAATATGAGGTTTAACCAAAAATGTGTTGAATACGTCTCCTGCAACACATATTTCTGAATATAGGATGGATAGTGCTACAGGAACTGTCTTATATTCAAAATTTATTACCAAAGTCCTCCAAGATTATAACATTTTTAATGGATTAGAACCTAAATGCTGCCTACAGAAGTGGCAGGTAATATTTTTGTCTGAAGGACACAGATTCAAGATAGCCAGAACATGACCAAATTTACTTACACATTTCTGCTACAGCCTAAGCTTCACACAGAGTAAAAAGTTAAAAAATATTTTTTTTTTACTTTGCTTTTTCAATATTAAAACAATATGTTTTGACTTTCCATTCAAAGAACTGTTTCTTGAGAAAATTCATTTCAATTTCTGAAAGAGATTTTAAGAAAGGGCGCAAAGAGCTTGAAATAAAAAGCCATGTGACAGATCAAAAAAAAGGGTTTCTTTCTGCCTGAAATGTTTTTCTTAGGTTGCTTTATCCACCAATGAATCAAATCTTCATTTTTTACACACAAATCTACTCTAGACAATGCATAATCTGTAAATATCAAAGTTCTCACTCTGGAAAGTTACACAAGGTCTGTAATAGCCGGTTGAGTTCAGTATGGGATTTAGCAGCATTTGGCGTCCCACTAGAGGACAGAATAAGTGAGTGAAAGTATTTGGGGAGGAGGTCACACACACAGAGTAGGATTGTTAATTTTTTTGTTAAGCTGACCTAAGGGAAAACTTCATATTCTGAGAAATCTTGCAGGCTGTGACCTTTCACCACAACATTTAAGACTAAAATGTACAAGGAACTGGAAAAATACAATATAGGGATCAATCCTGCAGAAGGAGGTCATAAGGGTGAAATAAAATATTTTCCTAACCCTGCTTTCTAAACCACACACACATGAAATAAATTTCATAAAATCACAGAATGGTTTGGGTTTGAAGGGATGTCAGAGACCACCTCATTCCAATCCCTCTACTGTGGGCACGGGCACCTTCCACTAGACCAGGTTGCTCAGAGCCCCATCCAGCCTGGCCTTGAACACTGCCAGGGATGGGTCATCCATAGCTTCTTTGGCCAAACCTGTTCACCCTCACAGTAAAGTTTTTCTTCCTAATATCCAATGCCAATCTACCATCTTTTAGTTTAAGGACATGCAAATAACTGCAATAGAAACACGCTTGCCCCAAGCAGAAGCTGTTTCTATATTGGAAAATTTCCATTAACATACAACTTGGCCTGCTGACCCCAGTGTCTAGGATCCTGGAGAACTGCCTTGCTTTCTCTGCCCTAAACCCAGGTCCTCAACATAGCATCAATAAATATAGACCTTTCCTCTATGAAAAGGGTCACAGTAGTCCCTTTAACACTACTCAGCTATAAACTTCTTGTACCTGTGCCAAAACCCGCTGCTTAAGGAGATGAAAAATGACACAGTTAAAACAATGTAATTGAATTAAATATATGGAAGAATTAAGTTGAATATATTGGAAAGCTTCCTAGTGGGAAGAAGTTGACTTCAAAGGGGTTGCACATGGGTGTAGACCTGGAGGCACTGGAGAAGTGGTTCCTCAGGTAGAGGAAAATGGAAGAGGGCAAAATAAAGTCAAGTTTAATTAGCTTACAGAGTCACATGGGAAGCAGCCATATGGGTCTCTGCAGCTACAGCTCTTTGAAGTGAATTAATTGCTTTGACCTGGTGCTGATTACAGCTTGTAGAGAAGGTAGGGTAAGTCTAACTTTTGGAGGAGCATCGTATGCGAGGAAAATGCCAAACCTTGGAGAATGGACTGACCACAGGAGTCCTCGGGCAAAGAATGACTTGAAAAGCAACCCATCTTTAAACCTTTGATACAAAATGCCTTTAATAATTCAGTAATTATGCTGAATGGTGAAATGTAATTTATTCCCCTACCTCAGTTACCCAACCTACCTTCACTCACATCCCATTTCAGAATAATTCTATCACTGTGTCATTGAGGACTCAGTTACAAACTTCTCACTAACGTAAGCCTTCACGCTCCTTTGTAACTCTTGATTTGCTTAAAATAAGTGGACAATACCTCAGTAGTGAAGACTGCCTGTGTTTTATGTAGTGAGGTTTATCTTATGGAATTCTTGCTTCCTGCTCTGCCCGAGGTCAGTTCTTCCTGGCCAGTCTGAGACTTATTTAAGTTGGGAGGGGGCAGGAAAATCTTGCCCTCAGAACAGTCCAGAGACAATTTCCTCACTAAATTTACTTATTTTCAGATACTGGGGTCATTCTGCTGTTGTATGTAGCCAAGTCAGAAGTGGATGATATATTGATTGAAACAAGAAGTATTGTTTAAAATTGGAATCAAAACACTGGCAAATTCACTACTGCATCAGGGTATCAGAAACTAGCTTAGAGATTTCCTTTAGAAAGTGTATAAGGACTTCCTTTAAGGAAAGAAGAACTTTCCACAAGGATTTCATTTAGAAACTATTACCTGTTAGCAGCTGATCAAGTTGAAAAGCTTTCATGGATGTTTCCACCAGGTGCCTCTATTTTTTTTCCAGTGGATAAACACTACCATAAAATGGCATATATGATACAAGAACACATCTAATGAGGGAAAAGTCTGTGATTAAAGAGTTTAAGTTAACACTTCAATATGTTTCTTGCATATTTAAGCCTCAAAGTAATCTTAAGCACAACTAATGTGTCTAGTTCAGTGGATTATAATGCAGCTTCTTGGAGCGTTTGTTTGTTTTCCTCAAATGATAGTATTTAGCCTTTCTGTTGTGTTACAAGACTGCCAAAAACTGCTTTTAAGACCTGGACCTCCCTGATTTCAGCTTGGTTCAGGATCATCCACCTAAAAAGAGATTTCTCAATCCAGCTGTGGGCCTTTGCTAATGCAGAGTTACATAAAAGTACCTTATTAATAAATAGATTCTTTAAGCATACTGCTGCAAACAAGGTGTGGTTCTCAGTCTACCATTTCTAGGAAATCATTTACTCTGAATAACATATAGGTTAATAAAAATATCTTGTTTAGCAGGATTAGGCTAACGTAGGCTGACCTTGCTTCTCATCTGTACTTTTTTTTCTCTTATCTATTTCTGATGTCATCTCTGTGGCACTGCAGGACTGTTTTGCCCTTCTCAGCCTCCCAGCCAAGTGATGTCTCAAATTCAAATGGGGTCTCCAACACTGGTGGAGATATTGCTGCAATAATGCTGTCCGTGTGTAATTGGCAAAATACAGGCCCAGAGAGGTGAGAAGGCCACTTTCTCCCATGAGAGGGAAGTCAGATTAATTCCACAGTGAAAGCTGAGTGGGCTCACAGGACAGGATTCTTTTAACTGCAGTCCATTAATTCATGGGTTTAAATTTCTTAAATCAAGTTGTTTCTCTTTATAGGTGACATAATAAAATCTCAAATCAGGATGCCAATTTTTTAACAACTTTTGTGGTGTCTTTATTATTACATGTTTTTGTTGGGTTTCCTTCATCTGTTTGGTTTGTTTGGTGGTTTTGGTGTGTGGAGGTGTTTGTTTGTTTGTTTGTTTTCCCAGCAATGCTCCATTAAGAACTTTACTTCTGAAAGAAAAAGAGAGAAGGAAAGAAATTAAAAGAGAAAACGTAAGAGAGAGAGAGAGAGAGAGAGAGAGAGAAAGAAATCAGGAAAGCAAACAAGCAAGTAAGCAAGCAAGCAAGCAAGAAAGAGGAAGAAGGTGGAAATAAAAAATCCACTTGAATAAAGTGGAGTTTGACATTTTCAAGGAGAATATTTGACTAAATCTTCTATCTGGAGTTAGGTAAAGCAGAAGACTATGAAGCAGTTAATGAGTTACAAACAATGCAGAGACCTAACATATCCCAGGGCACATGTATCTTCAAAATCTCAATAAATTTCCTGTACCTATTGGAAAAAAAAGGAAGAAATATTTGAAAATATTACAAGCCTCATAGCGAGACTATAAAGCATGTTGAAGGCCGTGCAACTATAACAGCTAAGAATAGCCAGTACATAAATTAAGCAAGGATATGGGTTTGTGGAGATGATCATCTGGGCTCAGCTAGACCAGCTTTCAACAGTACAAGACCTGATGTGGTCAATTATGGTGCTGGGAGACAAAGGATTGTCCAGAATAGGAACATCATGGAACATCTGGGAGAAGGATGTAGGATATGTTATTGGGATACTTAAAGCATGTAGTAACAGGACAAAGGGGAATGGCTTCAAACTGAAAGAGGTTATTTTTTTATTAGATATTAAGAAATTTGATACTGTGAGGGTGGTGAGGCACTGGAACAGGTTGCCCAGAGAAATTGTGGATGCCCTTGGGAGCATTCAGGGTCAGGTTGGACGAGGCTTTGAGCAACCTGGTTTCATGAAAGGTCTCCCTGCCCATGGCAGGGCGGTTGGAACTAGGTTATCTCTAAGGTCCTTTCTCATCCAGGCCATTCTATGATTCTATGATAACTGTCCTAGACCTTTTTCAGTTACCAGTTTGATGTTTGTCAAACCACTGCACTCACTGCAGTTACTGAAATGAAGTGGGAGCTACTAGAACAAAGGAGCTGACTTCTTCAGGTTGCAATACTACATTTGCGAAGCTATCAGAAACAAATTGTAAAAGGGCTGTTACTCAATGCACCCACAGGAAGAGGACTCGGGTTTACAGCTTGTGTTGATAAATCATCACTGTTAGACCTAGTTAGACTAATGTGTGTTCATGTTGTCATTCTTTTGTTAAATTATATGATCTCTGTTGAAATACTACATGTAAACTGGGAAGCCCTTTCAATGTTGTATATAAGAGGACCATAGAGGGCAAAGATAACTGCAAAATGATAAGTAGCCTCACTGAACACTTGCAAGTGGACAGTAGAAGGGTTCCTTCTCATAAATTGCTAAATAAGTATTAGAGATATTTATTTACCCAATCTAAACACTATCAAAAAAAATGAAACTTCATTAAACATAACATAAATGGGGGAAAAAAGTCTAACACTCTAGACATGAATATATCACTCTTCTCCCTAGGGAAGAAAGGCAGTGTTTAAACTTAACGTTGTGCTAGTAATTGAATGGAAAATTATAAAAAAAAAAAAAGAAGAAGAAAAAGAAAAAAAAAAAATCTTGTGCTATTAGGGCAAAGAGCCAAGTCTTTATTTCAAAGGAAGCCTATAACAATTGTAATTCACAAGAGGCTGAGAGGCTGTTTGTGTATACTTGTTCGATTCCATGCCTAAAGCAGGCTTCAGAAAAAAAATGAGGAGCATCCTTAACTGGTTTTAGAGCTTATTTTCTTCTCTCTACTTTTTCTCTGAGAAGGAGCTACCTCTGTGTGGGAGGAACCTAATCCAGAAACCTTTCATAGAGTGGGAGGCTTTCCATTGGCTTCCACTAGGAACTGGGAGATGGATTTATCCTCAGGTCAGTAAATCAAAGAGCATTATCCAGCCATAGCAGCCACCACACTGTGAATTCCATCATGTTGGCCTAGTACCTGTATTTGCTTTAGAGTAAAGGCATAATAATTAACGTTGAGGCATGTATCAAACCCTTGATTGGGCCAAAGAAGTTTTGCTGCTAGAATGGATATTTGATGTGACAGAGTCAACCAACAGTTTGGGTTTAGTGACATGGGCCCTTCTTAATTTGGAAGGGATAATCCAAGCATTCCATGAAAAATTACTACATAGGTTGAAGTCATTAATCTGTCTTCCACAATTCCCATATTTTAAAAGCAAGGTAATTGATGACTAAAACCTGAAACCTTTCAAGATATCCTTAATCTGTTTTTGTGTTTGTTGTTGTTGTTTTTATTTTTTTTCAAAGACCACTAAAACCAGTAAACATTGAGCATTTTTCAAAGACCATTTGTCTCAATAACACGTTCTTTGATTGTGTAGTTTAAACACAGTGAAAACAGAGATACAATTGGCTATTGCTAGGAAGTATAGGCAGACACTTGTGTAGCGCTTTCTTACCTCCCCAGTGAATTCCCACTTGCAATTGCAGGGTCTGGCTTCATTTAATTGGAGTGCCAAAAATCCAAAAGGGACAAAAGTCATGTAATTAAAAAATACCCTGCACTTCTTCCAGTGAGTGATTTGAACTATTCTTGTTCTCACTGACACAAATGGAAGAAGAAAACCTGAGGTTCAGTGAGAATCAACAAAATAACCTTTGTGAAATTATCAGTCAGCTGCTGTAGTCCGTCTTTCCATCGGATTTATGTCTGCCATCCATCCTGTGTTCAGAAGTGTTATCTTGTTCCCTTTTGGCAAATTTCCAGAGCACAGCAAAGAAAATGCTTCAACAGATGGAGAAAAAAATATATCTGCTCATCTGTAGGAGGCATTTTTGCTCACTGATAACAAAGAGCTAAAAAAGGAGAAAGTTTTGTAGAATACAGTACAAGACTTAGTGGTGAAGGATGAGGAAGAATAAAACCTGCCAAAAGAGCTGTGTTCTTAGTGATATTTTTTGGGGTTTTTTGGTGTTTATTACTGGTACACTTGTTTTACAAAAGACACAATCTGCAGGTACAAATGATTTATGCTGTATACTTAATGGACGATTGGAGCTTTTTACTTACGAACTTTACAGCAATTAATAAAAAAACTGTAAGTTAGTTTAGCAGTTGGCACTACATGTCTTATATTAAATTTGATACCACAGGTTTATCCATGAGTTTTGCACTGAAACACAAAGTGGGTACTTCAGTGAGTTCAATCCAGCTATTGTCTTGGCCACTCCAAGATTTTGGAGACTTCAGAAAGGCTTAATACTATTCATTTTATTAAGCTGAAGACCAATTTTGTGTTTTCAAGTTTCAAAGTTATCGTTTTGGGTAACTGCAGAAAGCATCCAGCCTGGCAGAAGCAGGCATGTCAATCTCACATCTCTGTTATGAGTGTGTACAGGTTCATGGCACTTGTATTCCGGCTCAGCTGTAGCGATTTCACACCATCCCCAGAGGAACTGTGGAGTGGAGACTCCCTCGCTTGCTCCATTTTATATCTGTTCTACTTTAGCCTTACTGCTGGAGAATGAATTTTCCCCAACCAGAGCAAAAAAAAAAAGACTCATACCAGATAAATGTCATTTGCTATAAACAGATAATGCATGGTCAAAGGTTCTTTTCACTTACTGCAACAGTGACAGAGATCTGGTTCAACACTGACCAGAGGAGACTTGCAGACTTCAGGTTTTTCATCAGTTTGCTGTTTCCTTTAAGTTCTCTGAGATTTGATCTGATATCTTTTTCCTTCATACCCTTCCCAGACACTGCCCCAGTAACACACTGACAAGGAATTTGCAGACCCAAGATCTAGGCTTTTATTTATCAGACTAAAAAGAGAAAACTTGCACCACAATATTCAATATTAACCATTGTGTAGCTGGACAATCTGAAGAACCAAGGAGCAGGTTAAGTAATTTTTTCATTATTTTTCTTTCTCTCCAGATTAATGCCAAGTTAGAGGACTGTTCCAGGACAGGAAGGGAGAAGACACAGGGAACGGAAAAAACAAGACAGCCTATTTACGTGAATATTTACATGAATAACTCTGCATGCTGTTGTTCATGCCACAGAGTATTACAGCCTGTTACAAGGACAGCAGATAATTCTGAAATTTGAGAGACTCACTGTTTTTATTGTTAACTTGGAATAGTGCCATGGGCCTAAGTTTTTCTACTTTCTTACTATATACATATCTACAAAAATAAGAAGTATAACATACAGGTTGCATGTGAGGCAGTTTGAGCCCTTCAATTGAAAAACACTGTGTGCACTGAGCTATTTTTTAGACATCTTGGTATTCTGCTATGCTGTTTGAAAGCTGCTTTTCTGTTCAGGCCAGTCATGGCACAGGACCTGGTTCTATACTGCATCACATTCTCCATAGGTTGCAGGAGACATTAAACCTCAGATGGTCCACATATGGTTCTTACTCTGCATTTTATAGATTTAGTAGTTTTTTCTGTTGCACTCCCTAGTATTGCAGCAATAATTTTATTCTGTTGGACTAGACATCTTCTCAAACCCATGACTATTCTTTAAATGTAGAGCGCTGGGCTGTTGGATGCTGAAGACAGAATCAGACAAAGTTGTGAAAGATTTGCTTTCCAGCGAGGCACTCTGCTGGTATTCTTTTATATTAAAAATGGCCAAAAAAATTTTCTTTCCTGTTTTTGGTTCAGGAATCACCTGAGCCCAGGACTTACAGCATTAAGAAACTGTCCATGAACATGGTTTCTGGGTGTACTAATTTGAGCTGCAAATCACACATAACTCTTCCTCTGTATTTAGAATATTCCTCTGTATTTTAAAAAGTAAATTTGAAAGAAAATAAACAATATTTTCTTTACTGACTGTATAAGTAAGCAGTTATAAGATATAAAATATTTTATGAATGGAAGATGCATCATTTGAAGGTTTATTTCAGAAAAAAAAGATAAATATATACTACTGTAAAAAAATCTGTATATCAAAACATGCTGTTAACATGTAAGCCTTTATACATAGCTACAATGCGATTGCGATTTATGTATTTATTTAGGGTTTATAGGTATTGTTGTAACAAATAATGATAGTCTTGGTCATGCACTATTGAAACTAATGGTACAGATCCCATTACTGTTAATAGAGAAAAAAATAGATTCTCTATTATTTCCATTGTAAAAGCATAAGGAAATGTATAACTACACAACAGAGAACACATATATAAAATTAATTTTAAGGAGAAGTTGGCATGAGATATTTCAAAATCGGTACTTGTTATTTCATAATTTCTACATTATTCAAGTTTATCTTATTTCAAATGAGTTCATACTTTACATGTGCTTCTTTTGCTAAGTAAAAATACTTGTATTATCTTTTTTTGATGATGGATCCAATATAAACATGTTTGTTCCAAACAAGAGAACAAAATTTCTGTACAATCTTAAAAGTCAGCTTTTTCTTCTAGTCTCAAAAAAAGTGATCATCAATGTTCATTTTATTTGCTCTGAATAAATTATTCAGATCTTATTTACCATATTATTAAATTTTAATTGTTCTATTGCATTTTCTCAAATATAAACAAACCTGTGCAAGAACAAAACACTGGTTAATTATGGCAGCTTCAATTTCTCAACCACAGAGACATTTCAGAGAGGAATTTTTGGATTGCCTAATTTTCCCTAAAGGCAAATTCAGCTTTCTCAAATATATTGCCTTTCCATTTTATGATATATCCACAAAGTCAAATTTTCTAAAGAAGGTCTTACAAAAAAGGGCATTTCAACTCTTGAATATTTTTTCAGAGAACATAATTGTGTATTAGGGGAATTTTCCTTTGTTTGTCACTGCCCAGAAGCCTGTATTAAAAGTAATGAGACATCCATACGAGTCTGTGTGAAAAAAAAGAACACAAAATCCCCCCAGAATTGGAGGACAAAGCCTCACACAGGTAGCCCATATCCAGAAAACCAAACTCTCATTTCACCTTAGCTCACATAACACAGGATTCGTACTTTGTCAGGAGCTTCAAGCAAGCAAGATGGTGCATGCAAGTGGTCCTGCAGCCCTGCAAGATGAAGCAATGACCACTTCATTATTTCTGCATTGCTTCCAGTAACAAAACTCTGACGACTGAGGAGTGAAAGCTGGTTCTAGCAACATGCCTGCCCCTAAGGGGTTAATATGTCAGCATGGCACCCTCTAATCAATGGTGGATTGTGAGCCAGCAGAAATCTGGGTTTGGCTTAGGAGTCTAATCGCAGAATGTATGTTGATAAGTAGACTGAAATATTAAAAACAAGTGTGATCACAGTGAGACTCATTAGTAAGTCCCAGATCCAGGTAAATGTATTTGAACAGTTCCTGGACTAGCTTGGACCACAGGAGGAACAGCCATGAAGTTCTCAGTACTCAGCTCTTGCTGACGTGCCTATAGAAATCCATTGCATGGACTACCCGTGAATCAGGGTCCTGGGGTGTTGGCAGGTCAGTTGGAGCTTTTTGATGTAAATGTTGAGAAACATGGGGGAAATAGATGAATATTTCAGAGCCAGAGCAGAAGCGCTGTTATAGATGGAGCAAATAAACAGCATGCCACTGGAACAGGGACTTCAAGCCCTACAGCATGGTGTTTTTTTGCTTATTGTGTTATAATTTCATTTCATGTGCCTCAAATTATGGACAACGGAGCAAATTTTTGTTCATATTTAGCAATGATTGTAGAAGGAAGAAAAAAAAAGCCTAAAATGCTGTCAGCAAGATCCAGCTGTAATCTTGCAATCACAGCTTCTCGTAAAGAGTGTCTTGCACTATCAGAAAATACATGTGTGGTCTGATCCTAGCCAGAATGTTTGTCTGGAATTTCTCTGCTGTTCTCATCTAAGACTAATGTTTATGAATGCTTTTGCACAGCCTTGGGAGCCCTCTGTCCTACCAAGAATTCCTTTTTCATGATGGTAAAGCTAAAGGACCCTAGCTGTAACCAAGTGGTCTGGTATTCCACTTTAATATTGGTGTGACATATATTTCTGATATAAAAAAATGGACCAAATTTTCAGCAAAAAAATAGGTATTCCCTAAATTTGTTGAGATAGCAGAAGAGAGTGAGTTGCAGAAAACTGTCTGCTCAACATTCAAACATCAGTGAATAGGTGCCTGCAATTTTCTGCCATTCTGGTGTCCTGTCTTTGGAACTCGTCATTTGTGCCAGCAGCAAACAATAGATCTGGGGAAAAATAATACACTTCAGGGCTGGATCCTCAGGTACAAGCTAAGAGACAAGTAGTGCCAGGTTCTAAGTGAGAGCTAAATGTTGCAAAGTATTTAGTAGAAATAATCTAACAAAGGCTGCTGAGAGAACACCCCACAGAGCTGCCAGAGCCCTTGGGTGAAACCAGAAAGCAGAATACTGCCTCTTTGTGATCTACTCCAGTATCTGTATGTGCAAAATAAAGTAAAAATACCAATAAAAAGGAAATTTCTACCTCCGCTGCCTGGGGTCAGACCCTCACCACACAGTAATTCTTGCACATCTTTTCTGGGTTATCAGGAAAACACAAGAATGATAGGAAACACTAGCATTAAACTTTTTTACAATAATTAAGGGTTTGGTCTAGTTTCTGATTTCTGCTTGACCATCTAAGCCCCTGGGGAAGTAAAATGAGGAACTTAGCAAGCAGACTGACCTACAACCATCAGTGGTGTCACTTCACTCCTAAAAAAAGCGTTTATGAATATCCTTGCTACCCCTGTACTGTCATTTGAACTTTCCATATAGTCTTGGCCAATGCAAGTTTGTCATGTAAACTTCACAACTAAAAAGGGGATAAAGGAGATGCCATGCCAGTTGGAAGCACACTTCTACCACAGCTCTAATAATATCATGTGTAATACTTTCAAAACCAGATAAGAAATATTCATTTCAACCCCTCCACCAATCCGAAATAATCTAAATGTATCTGTTGCATTTGCAAATCTTAGTGTGCTGCACAAGTCCATGGCGTTTGAATTGCTGCTGAAGAGGAACCCAAACCTGACCTCAGACCTAACCCCTTCTGTAATTTTGTTTTGGTATTGGGAATTTTTGTCTGGACAATTTCAAATACAAGTGACCTTTCCCTGGAACTCATTTCCAGTGTCATTTAAATAAAAATGGTCCTAAAATTCAAGTAATAAACAGGGTTGCATAACTACTGCATTTCTGAGGCTTGGTTATTAAAAGAAATCAAAAAACCAAGACAAGAGGAGAGCTTAAAGGATATTATTTTCCATGTGTATTTTTCTACCAAATATTTTGCTTTGTTTTGAGCAAACTTGATATATTTAATTTGTAATTTTAGTTCAGTGCTCTATTTTATTGTCATAACATTTATTAATTAGTAATTTCATGTACCTTTCTTTTTTCAACATAGGTTTTTTTTAAAGAAATGTTGGAATATCTAGAAAAAAATATACTTAACAACTCCTTTACTTAATCAAACTTGAATTGAATTTGCAAATACTCTCCTCTTCCAAACTTCTATGTTAAAAGAAATCTCATATTTGTTAAAAGTATTCCCCAGATCTGGCTACATGCACCTGTCAGACTGACATTTTCATTTTAAAGCCTGTGATTTTAATCCTGCGTGCTCAATAACACTGCTCTCAGAGCATAATTTATGTTGCTAATAATGTACTTCTGTAAAAAAAAAGAAATCCAAGGTGAAGCTGAAGGAAAGTTTTGGTTGTCAGATGTCATGGCAGCAAGAGGGATTTGACAGCAGGAGCACGGGGTAAAGAGGAAAGAGCCAGCTGTTGTTATGTGTTACGTTCCTCCATGAAAGGGCAATGATGGACCAGCTCCTGTGGTTTCGGCTTGTCGTGGGTTTGTCCAGGATGACAATTTTTCCCACACCCCCCAACCAAATTGGTCTAAGCTGTGAGAGAAGGTTT
>JAWWES010000001.1:30551667-30575480 GCA_035583135.1 Lophotriccus pileatus
TAGCAAAAGGCGTTACCAAAACTTTTGATTGGTTTTGTTCCGGAAATCAACCTGGACAAACCATCTTACAGTCCCCCAGGGAGGGGGACCCTGCTAACCCACGACAGGCTCTTTCTCCCCCAGCCAGGGTACTTCTTCTTGAACTGTGACACCAAGCTGAGGAGTAAGGATGTAATTTTGCAGACTGGAAGCTCAGCAAGGCAAGGACCTACTGGTTATTTGGACTCATTCAACAGTCAACACAATGGAGGCTTGAGAGAGACTGTGGCCTCAGGATAGTGCAAAGAATCATATAAACAATTCCACACATGCAGGAAAACCTCGTTGAAAACTTTAATTGCCATGACAGTATCAATGCCTGCTCTGGTAAAAGTCTGCTTAAATTCCAACACTGCATTAACAATCTGGGGCAAGTTTTCTTATACATTGGCATCTAAAGCATATTTTAGATGACCTGAAAAAACAACTCCCGTTGTCAAGTATTTCAGCCTTGCTACTATCCAGTATTTTTATTCCAAACACACATTTTTAAGTGCAGCTGGGGCTAAGTGACCAGCAAATCTGATTACCGCCAGCTTACAATGCCTGACATCCTTTACGCACTTGATTCTTGACTCGACACAGTGGGGGTTAATGGGAGCTGTGAGGCTAATGCCCTGTGTAGCAGGTTGAGAACATGGCTCTGAACATTAATATGGTAGGCTTTCCATCTTCATAAGGCTGCTTTGCTGGCGATGACAGTGATGGGTGGTGTGTAATATCAAGAAAGATCAGACCATGGCACAGGCAGAAATCCTGTGACACCAATGCAGAGGTTCTTAAGGACCTCAGCTGTTGGGAAGAGGACTCTTATCTCAGGAAATAAATTGAATATTATTTTTAAAATTACAATGATTAAAAGAAGAGAGGTGGCAGAAAATTATCATAACAAAGGAAGTCTTTCTTTTATTCATCACAAAAAGAATGGCTGTGGAGGGAAAACAATACAGTGGGAGCTGGAAGATTTATTCTCTAGGCTTTCCACAGATTCTATTAATAATCTTAAGGACAGCCTCATTTCTTCCCTCTCACCCTACTGTGGGATCCAGCTAAATGATAAATTCTTCAGGGAAAGGGTGATGTCTTGTTATGTGTCCCGTACAGTGGCACCCTGGCTTATGAACATATGTTGGTATTTTTAATAGCTCCACTGTGAGATTTGTTGTAAGAATGTTATGGTGAGAATATAATGCTTGCATTGTGTGGAAGGTCAGGCTAGATAATTTTAATATGCCCTTCTGAACATGAAATATATTATCAAACAAAAACACAATGATACAGGCAGCAATTATTTTCATAATGAGAACTGGTAATTCTGTGGACAGTACTGAGCAAAAATAAATGAGGTCTGAAGACTAATAGCAGACTTCTGTAATGCTAACTAAGAGGAACAAATGTTCCTGTAAACAGAATTGGTATTGCTAATACTTCATATTCATGCAGCATTTTACAGAGTTGTTACCTTCATTTTGCAGAAGGAGCACAAAAGAAGATCAACGGTTGACCAAGACCATGAAGTGATACACTGAGTAAAGGCTGCTCAGCCGTCTCTACCAGCCTGTATTCAACCCTCCCCCCTTTGCACAGCTGGAACAAAGCACTGATAAGGTATCCCTCTCCTGATCCCCACTGCTTCCACTTTCTCAATCCTGGGTGACACCCTGAATATTTCTGACAGTTACTTTCTCTCCAGCATCAGTGCAGATTATCAGCAAGTCCTTTGAGCTCCTGCTGATGCCATTCCAGTGGTAGGGTTTTTCTCAGGGCAGGCTGGACTGAGGGAGCTTTAGATCAGGCTTTTGATGACCCTTACCTGGAGCTCTGCCTTGTCGCTGAATGCATCCTTTTGACAAACCCCCTGTCAGAAGTTACCAGCACTGGTACACAGTTGGGTGTATGAGAATGTCATTGTGCATGTCTGCCTGTGCAGATATAAAAGAACAACTCAAAAATGTGCTTTTCTTACCCTAATTATTTTCTTGCTTTTTTCCCCTGACCTTAATTGTGTTTACACTGGCTTATTTTGTTTGGAAAACTTGTTGGACACTAATTTGCAGACACTACATAAAGTGTTGGTAAGGCCAGGAGCCAAATTCTGAGCTGATGTAAATAAGGAGCTATACCAATTTAGATCAGCAGATTATCTGTAATGATGCTAAATTTCTCCTTCCTGTCCCTGATACAGGATGCTCTGTCTACCACATGCAATAACAGTAAAGTGCTGGTAAGATTAAAGGTCCTTTCTAGTAACCTTTTACAATCTGATTTACTAATTAGGCCATGGACTCAGAATGCAGTGGATTCTACCTCAACTACTAATTATCTGGCACTCAAATCCCAAATTAAAGATCTTATATAGAGGATTGGTGTCTTAGGGGAATGTAATTTTCTCCTGTCATTTTAAGGAAACAGATTCTTTCATATACTGTATGTACAGAAATGGGAAGAAGATGACAGAAGCAATTTTGCTTCCTTGCTATTAACATTCATGACACCCATGCTACCTGGGACAAAAAAAAAAAAAAAAAAGAAAAGAAAAGAAAAAAGAATTATACTACAATAGTGATGTTTTGGCAGTCTGTGAACAACTGCACTTATAGAGGGCTATTAATAGATTAAGATCGTGTCTACTGTACTCCCAACAGTTACCAAAGGATCTTGAAGTGTACTCGTAATAATAGCAATGCTCAGTACTTAAAGAGTTTTACATCTCCAAAGTACAGTACAAATATTAACTAATTGATCATCAGCACCACCGTGATCTGTCAACATTAATCAGAAAAACCTTTTGAAACAAGATCAACCCTGTATTTCAAGTGTTCAACTGCAGATCCATTCTGTAGAGGCTGAGTGCCTTCACACTGTAAAATTCTTTACAAGAAACACCTGTCATGTATGCCCTGTTTTCTCATTTTGACCTCATGCAAAGAAATATTACAGGGCAGAATATTTCCTTGGAGGAGGCTTTTGTATGCATATTATATAGTGTGATTTTTGGTAATTCAGATAACAGAGGAAGCAAGCCTCAGTTTTCCTTGTTTGGGTTAGAACAAAGTGGTTGTGGAGGTAATTTTTTAG
The DNA here is from genome assembly GCA_035583135.1 of Lophotriccus pileatus. Lineage (NCBI taxonomy): Eukaryota > Metazoa > Chordata > Aves > Passeriformes > Tyrannidae > Lophotriccus > Lophotriccus pileatus. The sequence goes on from JAWWES010000001.1 coordinate 30,554,785, forward strand.
CACAAGACTGAGCTGTTACACCTGTATCCACATACCAAAACTGACATAAAGGACTGCCACAGGAATCATTTCCCTCTGTTGAAATAGGTTCTAATATGTCCTAAATAACACAGGAAACAAGCTACTAGGTTTTAAACACTACCTAATAGTGATGAACTTAGTAACTACTTGTAATATACATACATACACAATCACACACAGAGTTACTACCCCCCCTCTGCATCCCAAGCTCCACTGAAAGAACAGTATTAACAAAGAGACAGTCCAGGTCTCCAGAGAATTTTAGTTTCTTATGTCTCCTTAAGTAAACATAAAAATACGTATATATGTAGGCCTTTACTTTAATAATGTAGTATTTTTCTGGTCTCACTTCTCCAGAAATGCAACAACACAGAACGCTGTTTTCTCATTCTGATATGGTGTGTGGGTCTCTTTGTGTTTGTTTTTCATTTTGTTAGTTTGATGGGGAGTTTTTTGTTGTTGTTGTTGTTTTTTCTGAACACTATCTAGCCAAACTTTTTTGTTCATTTCCATATGGTATTTTCTGTCATTTGAAATGTTTCAAAAATATTAATGAATTCCAGCTGTATTCTAGTGCAGGGTGGAGGGTGAGAAAAGAATAGGATGATTTAAGGTTTCTCATGCATTTAACTATTTCATACCTGTTTGCTATTATCTTATTAGAATTATGCTATTAGGGAAAATTTTTGCAGGTAGGTTATCAGATTTTCAAAAATTAAATTAATAAAAAAGCAAAATCTCATTCCTTGAGAGTATTAAAATCTACATGATTCATAGGAAGGATTGGAAACTTTAGTAACATCTAATGAAATTATAAAAACTTTCTGAGTGGTAAACTAGATGGTTTAACAAATAAAAGCATTTTATAGGTATTTTGTTCTGGGCTTACTACCTTTCTTTACATCGTGATTTTTTCCTCTTCAGCTTGCCTTTTAAAATTTCTTAAATATATTTCTTTTCTTGTTCTTTCTGTATAACTCTTGTGCTCGATCCCTTCTCTCCTTGTAAAGCTTCCTTCTTCCTTGCTTTTCTCACTAACCTTTCTTTCCCTCTGTGTCGTTTTTTCTCACGTAGATTAGGTGTAGATTAGGATGATGCTTTTACTGGATGTAATAAGAACACATAATCCATATAGGTACAGAGAAACACTACAGCTCAGTGTTAGCAGGTCACAGAAAGCACAGGCTTTTTTTTGCTAATCCTTAGATTGCAGTACAAGCCACAAACGCCGTCTAAGGCTGAATCTCTGTCCTTCTCTGTTATTAACTAACATTCTCAATCCACAGCCCATAGGAGCTGGAGAACATCCTCCTCAGTTTCTGCAAGTTCAGTGGTTTTGTGTCTACCTCTGTGATAGGGGAACAAATTAAAAATCCTATGGTCACCCTTGCCAGTGGAAACAGCAGAAATTCCTCCTTCTTTGTCAGAAAGTTGCAGAAAACCACTGAACAACTTTTAGTGACTTATGAGTTCCTCTTTTGAAATTTCTAACTATCACCTCCTGATAATGAACTGTTCCTTTGTTTAAGGGCCATTGATGCACTCTCTCTGTACCACATAACACAAAGGAAATAGGAACTGAAAAGCAGGCAGCTCTTCAGGTCTTTGAGAAGCATTTGAACAATGATCTCAGGTACATGGTTCGATTCTTGAAGCTGTCCTGTGCAGGGCCAGGAGTTAGACTTCAATATTCCTTGGGGGTCTCTTGAAACTCAGAATATTATAAGATTCTATGATATCACAGACTCCTGTCACTAAAATAAAGGATAACAGCAACAGCAGAGGATCTTCTCTTAAGGCATGCTTAGCACATATTTTGAAAGCCCCATAAAGCTTTATGCTGCAAATGTGAATTGCAGAGTTCCCACTGGTGAAATCTCTGCAGGATGAGAAAAGGAGCAACACGGCAGTAGAGCAAGTACTGATGGGTGTGCAGACTATCAGCGTGGGCTGATAGTACTGCTGATGCCCCATTCAGACCACACTACTAGTATGAGCAGGTTGGCTGGATGACTAAAAATACTAGCCTTTCTGAACTGCTGTTCACATTTCCCAACCTGTTATGACTCTGCTAATAGAAGAATCTCGTTCCAGTCTCTCCTAGTGCTGCTCAGCCTTCCAGTTTCCTCCTTTGTTATTCAGTTTCAATATCTCCTCTTGAATCCTCTGGTTTCCCCTCAATAACTCCAGATTTGCTTTCACACAGTCCTCATTACTCCTAATCCCACCCAACCAGTTCTGTTCTTCCAGTTCATTTTGATGTCTCCTGCTTATTAGCTGACCTCAGTTTCCTCACCAACTCCAGTTCCACAGTGCCTTTCTTCTGGATCCTACACCTCTGTGATGCACACAGAACATCAGTCCCACTTGCTTCCCTCTACCTTTTCTCAACATATATTCTCAGTCCCCCATTTCCAGGGCCACTACTCTTCGTACTTGAATTCCCTAAACTGTCCTATATCTGATCTGTTTTTGATGTAAATAAATGTCTCTTCCTTCCAGCTTGACCATCAGCATAGAGAGAGAGGAAAAGAAGATGTCACTTGATTTCAGAGTGGATCGTAGCAGGCTAGGAAAAGATGAACATGTCCTTAGAGGATTACCTACTTTATACCTCAATAGCTGTGAAAATTCAGGGTGCTCTTGTTCTGTGTTATGGGTAGGATGAAGAATCCTTTAGGCTGACTCTAGAACTGAAAGCAGTATGACAGCATCAACGAGGTGATGACTCTGAGTATTGCCACCTTCAGTCTCAACATTATCTCTATATAACTACTTTTTCCAACAGCTGTTTCCCCCCTCATCTAACTCTGACCTTGCTTAGGTATCGTGTTAAGGTTTGCCCTCCATTCTGTGGAGGATGAGCTACATCACATTAATCCAGGGAAGGATGAGACACCCAAGGAAGCTGCTTAGCTCTTCAAAGAATCACATTACTTTTAAATTACTTGTTTTAAGTTACATGTAACTTTCCAAAAATATGTTTTGATTGTGTCGTGGTCTGTACTTGTAGACTGGTGCTACAAAGAATGAAAGGGTGTCCACAGTCAGTAAGACTTATTAGACATCTCATGAAGGCTTTTGCTCACTATGTTGCCAAATAATCGGTGATTTTCAGATAAGCTTCCAAGAGCTGAGCCTTTCCAGTGGAACATATCCAAACCTCCAAAGCCTGTGTAAATCCAGCAGATAGTGAAATTCCTGGCTGTTGTGAGAATCCCAACTCCAAATAATACAACAATTTTTTTTTTCTAATCCCAGATGAAGTCTGAGAGTAAAAATGAAATAAGAAACTTTCTATTGGAGACCAGGTCTCGCTGCAAGTCTTAAACACCCTTGGAGAGGGTATGTTTTTTTTAATTTAAAATTGTATTTTGCCACTCTATTGGGAACCGTCTAGGTATCACTTACAAATTCTGTTCTGAGTCTATGTAATCTGTGTATATTTCTACCTTTGTGCTATCTTTTGGTACATTTTAGATGAAATCACACCAAGTCTGTAGGTGAAAGGGAAAATGAGTACATGTCTTCTGAAGCCCAGGTAAGACCTCTTTCCATTAGACAACCTCTCCACATGCTGCCAATAAAAGGGGATTTATTTTTTGCTTGATGTCCTGGAAAAGTACAGGATAATTCAATGAGCAAAACCAAAGCTTTATAGTTTCAGCTTTCAAATTTTTCAGCATTCATAAATGAATTGGATACTATGAAATTATTTTGTTTACCATCCTGTACAATGGGATAAAAACAGATTAGTGAATTTTTCACAAAGAAAATACAGCCTCTTTCCTCTTTGTTTTGACTGAGTGTAGAATGCAGCAGAAGCACCTTTTTATTTTGTATAGTCTCGTGATTGGCTACACTCAGATTCTGGAATTAAAGCAAAACCAACGACACCCAAAAACCTGTGCAGAAACAAGGTTTCCTGCAGAGATATGGTTCTATGTACATAACTCCTGTTCTTGGGGGAAACAAACTCTAGGAAATAAAGAAAAAAACACTACAGCTTTGGGCTTCTTTTCCTCCTGGAAAAGGTTTTTTGTAGTTTTTTTTCTTTTTTTTTTCTTTTCCTGAACACTCAGTGTACTCGCTCATATTCAGCTTTCCAAATTCTCTCAACTAATCCTCCTTGCTTCCTTGCTTGCTTGCTTGCTTGCTTGCTTCCTTCCTTCCTTGAAACACCTTTCTAGTTGGCAGGTGACTACAAAGAGCAAATTAGACACAAACTTGCAGTGGCAGCACAAAACACCTGGGTAATTTCAGAAAAGTTTACCTTCAATCTCTAAAGAAGCAGCATTGTGATGCCAAAAGTTGCCATACATACATTTCTATTTCATATTTAAGGCAAAACACAGACAGAAATGTATGTTAAATAGGGTGAATGCCAAGATGCTATAAAGGATGTTTTATTGCAATTTCCATTGCCGAAAATTATTAGAATGGAGCATGGGGATGGCAGTGCAGAAGTTCTGTGTTGTTTATGCCCTATTAAGCAGGGGGGGTGAGGTGACCTGTGAGGCTGGGAGTAAAGAATTATAAGCTGGCTTTTGTGCTGATTTCCTTGAGGCTCTAGGCAGGAAAAATATTTCATTTTTTTTTCTTAAATATTCTTATTTATAAAATATGCATGAAAAGGTTGTCCTGCTTTAGAGGATAGATTTGAGGTTAAGACCGAAGACTAAAGACTGAGAAGCTGAGACTGACGATACAGAAACAAGAAATGCCACTATCCTGCCTCAAGCATCCAATTCCACTCTTTATATGTTTGCAAATTACTTTTGATCAGTTCAAAGTGCATATCTCAACACAGGCTGCCCTTTGCATGATACAATCCTGAGAGATGCTGATATTTGAAGTCACAGTTCATGCAAACTTCAAATCATAAAATGGTTTGTATTGGCAGGGATCCTAAAGACCACCTAGCTCCAACTCTCCTGCCTTAGTCTGGGGCACCTTCCACTAGGCCAGCTTTTTTCAGGGCCTCGTCCAGCCTGCTCTTGAACATGTCCAGGGATGGGGCTGCCACAGCTTCTCTGAACAACCTGTTCCAGTGTCTTACCATCCTCACAGTAAAGAATTTCTTCATAATACCTGATCTAAACCTAGTCTCTTTCAGACTAAACCAGTTCCCTTTGTCCCCTTACTACATGCCCTTGTCAAAAATCCCTCTTCAGTTCTCTTGTAACATCTTTTAGGTACTGGAAAGTATTCTGAGGTGTCCCTGGAGCATTCTCTTCTCCAGGCTGAACAAGCCCAACCATCTCAGCTTTTCCTCATAGGAGAAGTGCTCCAGTCCTCTGATCATGATTGCAGCCCCCCTCTAGACTCACTCCAACAGGTCCACAGCATTCTTGTGCTGAGGGCCCTGGATACAGTGCTACAGGTGGGTTCCCATAAGAACAGAGCAGAGGTGCAGAATCACCTCCCTGATCCACCTGGTCATGCTGCTTTTGACAGTCAGGGCGCACTGCTGAGTCATGTCCTTAGCTGGACTCATGATGACCAAGAGGAGCAACTCTCAGACCTCAGGATCCCACCAGGATCTTTTCCAGGAAACCCAACCACATGCTCTGTTTCCGGTATGTGTTTGAAGCACACAGCTCTGGTGAGCACCAGCTCTTCTGATTGTCTGTTACAGACTCCACTGGCTTCAACATAAAGCCACTTTGGTGGCTCCTTGTAAAATGTTTGCTGTGTTTCAGCTGCTATAGTAACAAAGTAAATCAAATATCTGTTCTTGGATGCTTTCCCTCTCTCTATCCCAAGCTGCTCTTTTAACTCATTGTCCCTCAAGGATCCTATTTCAGTGTTAATATTTTATGCATTTAACCATTATAAATAAAGAATATAAACATGGAAAATGAATGCATTCCTGAAGGACAAAGTAGCACTACGAAACTCCTAGTTTGCTTTGAATTTGACAAATTATTTCTTAAGAGAATAAAAGGTGTACCTAAGGAAATGTCTGCTAGTCAAAAGTTTAAATGAAAAACAGAACAAGAAAACATGCAATGTTTAAAAGTTCTAACTAACTTTGAACAAAATATACCTTGGGGAAGCAAAATAAGACTGGTATGTGTCTGTTAAAAGATGCACATGTAACCTTTGACTTCTTTTGTTCAGAGGACTTTGAGATGATAGGAAGAAGATGTTAAGAAAATGGGATTACATCGTCAGCCATGCAGGGACTGGGACAGAAGAGAGTCACTGGATACACTTGTCTCATTTTTTTGTGCAAGATGTTTCAAGCACTCTAAAACTAAGAAATGTGATGCGTTAAAAAAGTCTAAAAAGAGTAAACCACTGGTGTATTTGAAGATTTTATTCTAGATGCAATAGGATATCTAGGCAGGGCCACATTTCTTGGCAGAGATATTCTGCAAATATACAAAAAAGAAAAGAAGGAAAATAAAAGCTGTAGAAAATATGCAGAATGCTTTATGTGGAAGAGGAGAGGGAAGGAAGAGAGAAACGGTACAGAAAGGTCTCTGTAGCCTCTTCTCTTCATTCCCTGTGACCTAAAAGAAGCTCTTGACCATCTGATGGAAAACTTCCAGTTCTTTGGAGGCAGGACAGAGCCAGACTTTTAATCCAGGTCTAGTGCCAGTGTGAGATATTAATCATAGAATCATAGAATCAATAAGGTTGTAGACCTGTAGAGGTTGTAAGACCTCCCAGACAATCATGCTTCACTGTGCCTATTACACTTCTCTTCATCATTTCACAGATGGTGAAGGCTGCTCTCTGCCTCCTTCAAGGTGAGCAGCAAGTACTAACAACCAATATATCAGAGTATCTCATCATTTGTAACTTACCATAGACTGTTTTTTGCAAGAAAAGAAAAAAATACTGTTATATTATGAACTATGAATAACAAAGTCCCACCTAGAACTCTGTAACTAATACTAAAGCTGGGTGGAGACCTTCATTTTACATTATAAATTGGTACAAATTATGCCACTTACAGCACTCTGGCAGGTTTCAACAAGAGGCCAATAAATGCCACTTGCCATTAATAAAATCTCTGTTCTCAAATCCATCGTGCTGTTTTCTCCCCAGGGAGAGGTACTATGTACTGTTTGAACTTCCAGGCTGATGGTCTGAGCATGCAATTGCTGGAGTTTCTTTTCAAATGGATAATCCAGTACATGGCTGAGCAAATGACAAACCAGATGCAGAATGGATGGTGTCCCTCAGGGCTAGGAGAAGTGGAGAAACAATAGAATGCAGAGGACATTTCTAGTGAATCAGGCCCTTGTTCTCCTCCACAAAACAGGAGGGGGAAAAAACATGGTGACACATAAAACACGCGGCAAAAAATTAATGGCAACTTCTACAAAATGAAAACATGAACTACATGGCATGTGGATAAAAGAGAATGCATCTGCAAAACATGTGAGGAAAATTGTGAATATAATTCTAGCAATTATGATTATAGTGCTGTATACGCTACTGCACTTAATTATAATTCTCCATTCTTTTCATGCTATAGAAATGGACTAAATGGACTACAAAATATATCTCAAAAGACAAGCAATCTGTGGCATGAATAGGAACCTCCTTTATCTTAATACAATGAGGCCCACATTTCACAAACATGGCAGCATCTCTGTGAGAATTTTGATTACAAAATGAACATCGTGATAAAAATTAGCATCCTTTATTATTTCATCTGAGAACATGAATAGGATTATTAGGACTATTAAGAGGAGTTGGGTTGTTTTGTTACCTTTTTTTGTAAAGTAGTTTCCTTTAGGAGTTACATTAAAATAGTAATCTTTCCTTTATTAAAAAATTCAATGTTATTTTACTGAAAGGGAAAGGGGTCTGATTTTTAAAAAATGCTCTTAATTTACATATTTAGCACTTTCTTCCTTTTTCTCTATTGAATGAGAAGAAGTGCAAGTTTTGTAGTACACACATACTCAATTAAAAGTTAAAACAAGTCATAATCATTCATCTTAAACTATGAACCAGAACAGTTCATCTGTGTAGATCTGTGAAATATTTTGCAAATAATGAATTCCATTTAGGAACATTGGTCTAGAAGGGAGGCCTCGGGGAACTGAATTAATATGCAAGGCTTTTTTGGTATGCATTTAAAAATGTACACTCATGTTTTAAGTGTTGGTTTCAGGCAGTTTTCAGATGTTCTAACAAATTAAATGAGCCAGAGTAGATTTACAGGATCTGGAGAAGTAAGTCATCATACCTCTTGAGAGGGGAAGTTGTACAAAAGCATGGTGTTGTAAAGCATAAGGTTTTCAGTGGCCCGAATTTGGGACAATGGCATGCTTGGGAATAGTAAAGTTATGAGTTACACAGTTCTCTGTAAAGATGCACTGATAAATCTTGACAGTTCATTACTCCATCATGTATAGTGCAGGCCTCATTCATTTTATAGATTTTTGGTGGGTTTTTTGAGTATTTAAGAGTTCAGTGAATTGGATAACTTGTCAGGAAAAATGTTGCTGAGCCAGGATGACTCTCCTTTTGGGTGCTAATAGACTGCAGTGAGTTGGGTGCTGGGGAGAGAAGGAGGCTAAATCTGAAACCTGAAATTTCAGCAAAGCAGAATCAACTACAATATTGGTACAGCTCTTGGCAAATACAAAGACACTGAAATTATATGTGTGTTTGGGAATTGGGGCAGGAATGTGACAGGGGAGGACGAGTGGGGAGCCACAAGTTGCTAGACTATAAGGTGAGAAGGAAGATGGAACCAGGAAATGTCAAAGTTTGGACAGTTTGGTGTATCTAAGGGATAAACCCAGGAAAGAATAGAGTGACTATGAAGAAGGTAAAGGGAAGTGGGATCGGGGAGAGATAACACACAGCTTGGAGAGGACTGTAATTGCAGTAACATACCAGTCTACTAAGCTGTATTGGCTATACTGATCATTCTTAGACCTACTACCCAGTAACACAGGAGAGTAAAGAAACCAAGCCTGAGATATGCATATAAATCTGCTTATTATGGCATCTATATTGTCATCATTATTACTTCCTTTCTGCTCAGAAGGGCTTTGAAGGTTGGAGAGTTATTTACTATCAAGTAAACCTTTTTTCAGGATTCAATGTGAAACCACACACAGCCCTCCAACAAAAAGCAGCTTAAACTAATAGGACTTCATTGAGCTCTGTAGAAGTCTTAAGGGACATGGACAACTGGGATCACGTTCTTCAATAAGAGTAACAAAACCAGCAAGAAACTGATTGTGTCCCAGTTCTGCTGAAGCATGTGAGGCTTTGTGAACACCCATGCCTAGTGATCTACCATCCAAACACATCTGCTCAGTTGTGCCTAACCACAAAAGTCTGTGTAGGCTGTGGTTGAGTTAGTAAAAACTGGGCTGAATTTATTTCTTAAAAAAATTTCATTATAGATTCAAATTCAAGATTGTCTGCAGAGTTTAACTGGACTACTCTTATTTACACCATCTGCCATAATTCATTGGTAAAGCTGGTACTCCTGTATATAATGTATGGTAGAGAAGTAAAAACAACTCATCTTCTCCTGATTGAATTCAGGATAATTTAGACCTTTGTAAATGTCCAATATTTACACTGGAGAATTAACTAATATCTGGACTTCCCACAAGCCACGCGCTGTTAATTTTTCAGCATTTTCTTCTTCAGGTTTTCAACTGGTCTCTATTGCTACAGTCTGTACAAAAGCTGACATTCCTTCTTAAGTTCATCTAGCTGAGTATTTCTTTCACCACTTACTGCCTTCCAAAGAGTCTTTGTCTAGACTTAGAAATACATGCTAACTGAGATGGATTAATCCCAGTCTGGACAAGCTGTACAGCTCTCGATCTCAAATTTGATCTCTTCCTCTTTGTATTTTCTTGGAGTCATCATAACCCTTGCTCTGTAACCAAGATATCCATGTTATAGTGCTAGTTATCAGGACTCCAGAACCTACCACATCTTTGCCACTGTTTGATTAAACTCGTGTTTCACCAAAAGTCCATAAAAGACTTTTCCTCAGGCTTTATATTTTTGTGCACTTTAATATTTTTCTTCAGGAAGAGAAAAATTCCTCCCTTGCAATACTTAGTCATTTATAATAAATAAAAGCTGCTGCCTTTTTTTTTCTGTCATAGACAGCCATATCTAGGAAAATGCTGACTCCTAAAAAGTTACTTAGAACATATATAATCAAATAACAACAATTTAATTAAAGCCCATTTAAAAATCCACTGTTTATTATTAGTTTGTATACTTCCTAATTGTTTTATAGGCTTTTTATTTTCATGGCAAGATTCCAATGACTACAAATCCATGGAACTTGATGCATATACAAGCAAAGAAATGCATTTGCAAACTTTGTTTAAAGAGAAAATTGTCAGAAACGTCAGAGCATAACATTTCACAACAGAGAAAGAATAACTTTGCTTTTAATGATGTGATTCTTCTCTTCCTTGTTAATATATTAAAGCATACATGACCATATTTGTAGGGCCAAAGGGGAAATGAGACAGCACTTAGAAAGTATAGGGCTGTGTAATGTCAGCAATGCCAAGAGATTAAAAAATAAAATCAATGCATTTTCTTTTCCAATATTTCTTGTGGACACCAGAAATAGATTCTGGTCTCAGTCTGATCCTGGAAACACTATCCTTATGCAAAACAAACCCCCAATTTAACTGATTTTTAATGAATAGCAGTTTATAAAATGGGACCACTGAATGCAAACTTTTTTCTAAAGATTCTCTGGGACTACTTTGTGTACTTAATTATTATGTCTGAATTAAGGAGTTAAATATGTAGAACCCTTAAAGATACAGTAATGTCAACTAAAAATGAATCAGCCCTGACAATATGAAATGTTAATTCCAGTAGTTCTGATTTCTGGAGAGCTCCTATATCTTGATATCATCCATTCCAATCTTGCAATGATTTTAAGACATAGGGAATGTGAGAAAGAAGCATTTCCTGCTGTTTACTGGTTAGGAATTAAATACAGGTGTAACAAACATAAATATATCTTGCCCAGCTTTAAATCAGGTGTTTCTAGTCTGAAAGTCAAAAACACAGGCAATGGAAAAATAATGATACTACAGTTCCCTGCAGAATTCAGCCTAAGGGGAATCAATTTGATTGTAAAGATCATGCTTTTAATCCACTGTTACCTGAGTGCCAGATGGTCATACCAAAGAATCAACACATTAAGCAGGTGGACTTCATATCTGATTCTCAATTACTAGAGCTGCTTCATGGGGAAGGTTACTTCTATTGATCAGAGAAAATTATTTGTCCCCAGATGGTGGCAAAAAATTGCTCATTCTGCTCTTTTAGTATTAAAGGTTCCCAATTACCTTTCAAAGCTAGGCAGTAGCATTAAAGATTTCTTCCAAGGCTCATGGAAGGTATCTATTGGGACTGGTAGGTTTTGTATCTAGCCTTAAAAGGAGGCCATAAAAACTTAGGGACAAGAAGTTATTAGGTATGCAATCCAGGTGATTAAGCTCTGACCTAACGCTGAAGAAGAAAAAAAACACTGGACATACATGAGAAACCATAGGACCTAACAAACTGCTGAGTGGGAAGTTGGCCAAAACTTGCAGGGATGGAGGGATTCCATGGATGTTTAAAGAGGAGTTCGGTGAGAGGCAGTCAAACTCCCCAAATACATAGACATAGGTAGGACCTTTTAGGGAGCAGAGTCTTGTTAGGGCTACACATGGTGCATACATAGCAGAAGCAGTGAGACTGGCTGAGATTACATGATTAACTATACTAGAAATACGATATTTGAGTTCAGATTTGACACAACTGGGGCCAATAAAGAGAAACAATTAGGTGCAGATTTGGGTTTTCTATGAAGAGAAAAAAGCAGAGAAAGAATCAGCGTAGAGGAGTGGGGAAGCAGAGGAATATGAAATAGGAATAAACATTGATTTTGTTTCTGTAGTTGTTGGAAAAGTTATGGATTCCTGCTTGTGCTTATCTGAATGACTATCTGTGAGATTACAGATTCCGTGCTGCTCATGGATGGACCCCAAAATGGGAAAACCAGCAGCCTTACATCCAGCAGTCCAGGAAAGGAGGAATACTCAGGTCTCAAAGACCAGCAGATGTGTTTTTCTTTCAACAAAAGTGTCAAAAGTATTTAAAATAATCTTTGTAGATAATATAAGACAATAGAGCTGGAAACAAAAGAGCTCTATGAAAAGCAATAAAGCTCCATTAAACCTTGTTCAGGCTTATACAGAGAACCATGCATTAGTTACCAGCTGTACGTAACTATTTAGTCAAAGCATCTATTTCAGTGACAATTCCCCATCAAAGGGATAAATGGAAGTATTGTTGTGATGAATTCAACAAGTTGGCTCTGTAGATATCTGTACACCCAGAGGTTAGAAGCGGGTATTTTTCTGAACAGACCTCATGCCTTCCCAAAGCTGACACAATCGAACCAGATGCCCAGCTTCCCTCCCCCCTTCTCATGTGCTCATGACAGTTGTATTGACTCATAGCCTGGAAATGAGAGACTATTATTCTTGATACCCAGATGTAAATAAATAAATATTGTATACACATATTGTATATATAAACTCACTAGGTATTTTCTGGGGCCAAACCAAAATGCACACTTTCTTGTCATGCATTTCCTTTGAAAATAGCATTTAGGCCAATAGAAAACATTTGAGTTAACTGAAAATTATGCTGTTCATTTTAGCATTTTTCCTCCATTTCAAATGCCATCACTATTTTTAAATGGTTAACTTCTAAACAATTCCAGTTGAAAGAGAAGGAATTAAAAGACTAGTAGTGACCACTGGTCTTCGGAGCTTTAAAGATTTTTGTCTTCCAGTTTTGGACCATGGTTATTCATAGATTAAAGTCATAGAATCATTAGTGTTGGAAAAGACCTGTAAGATCATTGAGTCCAAACCATTAACAATTCCCTCAACTTGTGAATCTTGTGAATAGTCTCAATTCCTCACAAGTGATCACTACTCACTCCCACATCTCTCTCTAACCTCAAAAAAATCACCCCCATACCATCTGTTTATCTGCAACTATCTGTAGGGCAAAAAATATGGAAACTTCCATGGAGTGCAGATTTGACGTCATGCAGATGCACAATGCAATGCACATCATGGTTTGGATGTTTTTATAAATAGCAATGAAATTTTACTTCCCAGGTGAACCACTATACTTGGTCTAGTTGTAATTAAATCTAGCATTTTGTTGTTCAAACCGATCAGGTTTCCAAACTACACCAGCTTCTTGGACTAATATTTCTGTTCAGTGACCAGGTTTAGACAGGCAGGAACTGCTGCTCCTCCTTGTCCTAAGGGACTGCTTTAGTTTTGTACAAATATGACCTTTGAAAGAAAAGGATAAAATAAGCTTTATGCCAGAAAAGGCTGGAGAAAGTAAATGCCCCTGTGTAAATAAAGGGTAAAGACCAAGTTATTTAGTTCTTTTGAGGAACAGTTTGCATCTGTTTCAGGTACATCTGACAGCAGAGAATTTTAAATGCAAACACTTTGCAACTTTGACAGTGACATTAATTATAAAATATTGTAATACAAACAGGACAATAGGATGGAGAATCTGAAAGGAAATTGCAGTGATCAAGAATGGAAGAAAAATATTTCTTTATTGCAAATGTGTGTTTTCCTTGTCTAAATATCCTCTTGAAATTGTTTTAGCTCAGTAGCCATTGCCCATTTGTTTGTATTAAAAGGGAGGTAATAAAGAATTTAAATAGTAATGATAACATTATTCTTCTTTACATTTAAACTACCTCAGAAAAAAAAGTAATGAAGAGTTTTGCTATGCAGAATAGTTGTCTGGGGAGGCAGTGAGGGTATAGGGCAATGCTGCAGCTGCATGATAGGGATGGCATCTCTTTGTAGATTTACTGCACTGCATCATAAGCAGATAAAGGAGAAATGCAAATGGCGCTGTAGGTGAGCAGGTGAGACATGACATGGACCAGACATTTTAAAGATAGTTTACAAAAAAGAGAGAGGAATGGTATGACCTTCTCCTGACTCTCATGTTATTTATTCTATAGTGACGGGTTAATGATTCTCTATAGCAACCACCCCAGATTGGTTCAGGAATATCTGTGGGTGGCTCCCCAAAGACTCCCTTGAAACAATCCCTCTCTTTATGTAATCATTCACCTCATCTCAGAGTGGCATAAGACTATGAGGTAGGCTATAGAATAAATATGATAGGAACTTTATTGCTTATGTCTTCATTCCCAGGAAAACCTGACTTCTTTGGGAACAGAAGAAGCAGCACTGGGAAGGTGAAGGAGATCAAGAGCTGACAAGCAAAGGAAGGGGAGGCAGGGAGAAGAAAATGAGTGGCAAATGGAGATATTTGTAGTGGTTTTATAGCCTCCTGCTTCAGGGGGCAATTTTCTCTGGGGGTCTGGAAAGTGTCTTTGATGAGTCCCAGAGTCAGCCAGGGCTTAAAGTTGGGTCTGTCGACACCTCCTTCTTAAAGAGGGGGCCCCCAAAATGCCAAAGGGTCACGACAAATCTAGACCTGAGTTTTACAAGAATATAAAGGTCATCCTCAAATCTGGTAAAACAGAGAAGCCACAGAATTTGTTTAAAAAAATGTAAGAGAGTTTGAAACGTATTCCCTTTCTCTCAGTCTCTCATGGAGCTGCCCCTTTCTTCCCACCTTCCCCCTACAAGCTCTGGGTTAAGAGCCTTCTTATTCTTTCTGTCATTTTGCCCCCTAGTTCTGTGTTTGCCCCGGTGGCTCCCAGTCCATGCAGCAGCCCATCTCTCTTTCTTTTGTTCTCATAGAAGCAATAACCTTGTGCCAGTGTGGAATGCAGCATCCTTGTCTCCTGCTTCTCAGCCACATTGAGTAAAAGGTCATAACAGACATTTAACACCAATCCCAGCACCCTGTGCATCTGCTTCCTGCTTTGCAGGGGTTCCCAGCAGGGTGCTGGGCAGAAGATGCCTCCCATCTGTAATGTGGATGCTCTCTGCATGAAAGACATGACACAGGGAGCCCTGACCACTGCAGAGGAGGGGCTGGAATCCAGCTGGGATGTACTGCACAACTGACGTATCACCCAACACCTATATGCAGATAGACAAATCCTTCCCTTCCTTCCATGATTAAGTAATATGAATACAGCATTTTCTTCCCCTGAATTTTCTCTACTCAGTTGATGACAGTTGAATAAAAAGAGTTTCAACCTGTGTTCTTTATTTTCTTTGTCCTTCTCATGTGTTTTTCTGAGTGTTAACACATTTTGAGAAAGTGCTTTTGCAGAACATGCCCAGAGCTGTGACCATCTTTATATACTTTAATTTCACAGTGTGTAAGACAGGAAGGACTTCTCCAGCTGTATATTCTACCTTCATACTTAGGATAGGCCAGTAATTCGCAGAGAAGAAACTGTATAAACCTCAATGCTTTATTTTAGAAGGCACTCATTAAAAATAAAAGTGCTATGGAAATATTAAGTGCAGATAAGAGCACCTGCACATAAAATCAAACAAGGATTAGAAATCTTTCTTATTGTGTCCTGTATTGTCTCATGCAGTGGAACAAAAGGAAAAGTTTGAAATTTTCATTTTCCGGACTAAGATATTTGGTAGTGCTGACTGTCTAGCACCAAGAACTCTCTCACCGCAGCAGCAAAGCCTATCAGCACTGAATCATGACAGACAGTTAGGTAGTTTGTCCAAATTTAGATAAAATTAAGATCACTATAAAGGATTTCCACCCATTTATATCTGGAAAAAAAAAAAAAAAAATACATGGGCATATTCAAACCATTGACTACCTTGAATATGCCCCAGCCAGAAACAATTGCCAAATTCATTGTTACTAGGCTAGATTTCCTATCCATCAGAGGCTACAAAATGTCACCTAATGCACTTCTTAGGGTCATCCATCAAGTAATCCATATGTTGTTTGTGACAAATATGATCCATGTGCCGATTGCAGAGGAGAGAGGAAGACAATTTTATCTTTTATCTTCCTCATCTTTATCTGAGGTTGAAAGCATGTGATAATACTCTTGCTATACTGAAAGTACCATAACACTTAGAAGAACAAAATTACCTGTTTCGACCCCTGTTCTTAAAGGAAGGTAGTCACAGAGAATGCTTTGAAAACCTGGATCTCTGTACACACAGTAGCATGGAAAATCTCAAATGCCTCTTTCAGAATCTTTGCACATGAACAGTCAGCCACAAGACAAGGACAAAACTGGGAGTGAATTTTATATGACAGGTAAAGTATGACTGCAAGTTCCTTGTATGGTGGTACAAAATCCTTATCAGATCTCTTTTTTTTTTATTATTTCAAGCCACTCCTCAAAGGAAAAGACACAGCAACAACATGAAGTTTCATGTCACATGGATGAACTGTTTAAAAATACTTAGAAAAACATCAGTTCTTTTCATATTCGTGGGGTGCGCTCCAAGCTCTGAAATAGCTTGGAGGTAGACAGAGGGACTGTAACTGGCCCAGGCTTCAGAGTTTGTATATAAATATTGAGATTAACACGTCTTAGAATTTCTTCTTCCCACCCTCTGTGAATTTATGCTTCTCATCATTCAGTTCATAAATTTTCTTGTTGATAAAGATGCTGTTACAGTGCTGGA
Source organism: Lophotriccus pileatus (assembly GCA_035583135.1). NCBI lineage: Eukaryota > Metazoa > Chordata > Aves > Passeriformes > Tyrannidae > Lophotriccus > Lophotriccus pileatus. The sequence continues at coordinate 30,571,419 of JAWWES010000001.1, forward strand.
TTGGAAAGAGGGGAAAGAATTCAATTGCCTAAATACTGAAGTGGTGCTTTAGACATGCCAGGTTATCCAAAACATTCCCATGGAGCTGGCAGATATGACTGAGCAACTTCTGGAACAGCAACTCAAGACCAAATGAAATGTCCTAGAGAATTTTCTATAATACTAGGCAACTAAGTTTAAGCAACAGAATACCATTCTGTGGGACATGGGTGAGAAAGATGCAAAATGATTTATCAGACATGCTTCAAGTACTGCATCAGCTTTGGCTACCTGCAAAACTCTCTTTAACACAAGTAATAACTAACACTTTTTTTGGAACATATTTTATACTGAAAAGATATAAGATTTTGTTTTTCCTTTTATGGTCATCTGGAAAATAAAGGCTGAAATATATTCTTCATGGAAGCAGACACTCTGCTCCAGGAGGTCAGTCAATATGTTTAAGAATTAATTTGTCCTCTGAAGGGTGTCAAGGGCATCAATATTACCAAACAAGATGCTGCAGGCAATACCAACAGTGAAATTGTGCAAATTTCAATTTAATTTTTTTTAGGGAACTTTGGTGAACTATAAGATTTTATTGAGGAGGCTAAAGTATGTATTTCTTTTAAAGTGAAGACTTTGAAAGAGAGAGTGCTGAAGCACTTAATTCATAGTTGTTTTTGTGCGTTTCAGAAAAAGTTCCTTTTTTTTTTTCTTTTAATTAAATTAATTAATTTTGGTCACTCTCCCTTCTCTATATCCTTTCAATGTGTCCCAGGAATACATCTCAGTAATTCCAGAAAAAAAAAAAATATCTCCCAAGTAAATATTGGGAGACAGGATTGCTTCACTGGTATTAAAAACAAATCTATGAAAATTGCTTGGATGGCTGATCAGAATTTTCTGAAATTGGTGGCAACTACACAGTTTGCCAGATAAACAGTAGTGCACCAACATCATCTGAGGGCAACAGGCACAACAATAAGCTATTAGTTGATAGATTGCTGGTAGTTGTATTAAAGAGATTGTTGTTGCTATTAAAGATGGTTTTTATAAAATTGTCCTCTGTGTATGTATAAATCCAAGTAAAATTAAATGTTTCAGACAGAAAAATCATCTCCATTTAACAACTAGACTAATTATATTTTGATAGAGGGCCAACACAGTCAGAACAACACCTTTTTACCCTTCTCATCTCTACTTGGTTTTGATTACAACCAAAGTCCCTGCCAGGGTAGAAAGTTCAATTTAATTTTTCTTTCCCCTTCTAATACTTTTTGTCAGTAGTAAATGTAAAAAAAGACATAGGATTAAAAGGAACTACTAAATGTCTGTTAATAATGTATCATCTAGTACATAAAACACCATCTCAGAACAAGCATGTATTCAGCACTGTTACTGAGATTTTGTTTTATTCTTTTTTAAATGTTATTTAGCACCTAAAGAATACCAAATAGCTTCTTACATTCCTTTGTATCATCTTTATAACACAGATCAAGCCTGTATATGACACTAGGAGGCAATGTATTCAGATTTCCCAGAAATCATTTTTTTGATTAGAAACTCCATTCATTCTGGCCACTATGAAAAGGTTATTATTCAGCAATTTAGGAGTTTTGTTCTTCAAAACACAGAATGACCAAATAATCAATGTTACAGTAGAATTCAGTAATAGGTACTGTACACGTACAGCAACTTTGTTTATAGAATTAAAAAATGGTTGAGTAGGAAGGAACCTTAAAGATATCTAATTCCAACCTGCTATGGGCAGCAGCACCTTCCGTAAGACCAGGTTACTCAGAGCCCCATCCAACAGGGCCTTGAACACTTCCAGGGATGTGACATGCCCATACTGTCACAGTGCCATGGTGCCACAGCACCCTCACAGGGAAGAATTTCTTCCTAATATCTAATGTAAACCTACTGTCTTTCAGTTTAAAGCCATTCCCCCTTGTCTTATCACTATATGCTGTTATGACATATGACATGCTTTTTATGTCAGACATGGGATTTTTCCACTTTTCCCAGGTGCAAAATGTGATCCTTTGTAAGAATAATCTACAGATTTAGTCTACAGATTTAACACGTACTACTTTTAGAGATGTACGTCCTCAGCCCACATGGTATAGTGCAAGGTGCAACCACAATTTTTTGCATGATCTTTTAATTTATGGGCAAAAGAGAATGGTGGCAAGTAATGTCATCAGCAGTGTGTTGGTAGTTTTGATACAGGGCCATTAAGAACTGAATCATAATGGCAAATGATTTCATTTTAGTTGGTACTTAGTAACAGCTTACCTCTGCTAAACGAAATTTGAATAGAAGACCTTGCAGTATGAGCCTTTTTTTATTTTTTTGTCTGTCCTAAAACCCATCCTGACCAGAAACTGAAAACATTTCCTTATTCATGTTTTTGTTCCCATTGCAGAAATACTAAATGTCCATCTGTAAGATTTCCACAGTATAAACTCACTTAATTACTTCTGAATAAGAAATCACTACCCTTGGATGTTAATGAGATGTTTTACAGACCAAAACTGCAGGGTGTTCCTTCCTATAGGAAGGCAGAAAATACTGTAAAAAAAAAAAAAAAATTATACTTCAGATATAACGAATAATTTGTTTTGGGTGGTTGAAGATAAAAGGCTGAGACTACTGTCATCTGTATCTATCTGAGTTGTGTCTGCCACCTTAGCTGGTTACTGAAGTTCTCTTTTTTGGCACTGGAGAGAGATATATCTTTGCTGTGATTCATCTGACCTTTTTTTGATGCTTGAGATGAATTGCACCTTTGGGGTGTCCATACGCTGTGAAATGAGCCCGATATCACCAGGCAGGTGGATAAACCTGCACTTTGAGTGTCTGCCTCAGACATGTGAATTCCTCCTTTTGTAATAACTTAATTGCTGGTACCTGTTTTTCTTAATCCACTATGGGGTCTCAAGTGTCACAACTGACCTGAGACTACCATAACAGACAGATTTGTCTGGAGATAAAGAAGAGCAAGTCTTCTCTTATTTCCTTTTCATCATTCTTTAGTATCAGATTTGCACCCTCGTTTTTTCCCCTTTGTTTTATTTTCCCTGGTGTCTTCAGAGGTAAAGACTGTCCCTCTGGCTTTTGTTACCTGACTCCAAAATTTGAGCTGAAGATTTCAAAAATACATTTCGTAAATGATTTTTTGAAATTTCACTTCCTAAAGGGAAAGCTCTGGACTCAGAGTGGGAAGATGTGGATTCGTATCCTTCAGGCTTTCTTTTGCCTGATGGGAATTTCGGCACAGTGGAAGGAGATGTTTCCTTTTTGCTTAGTTCTGCAATAAGTACATCAGAAACAAAATAAAAAGCAGAAGCCCAGAGGCAAAGCTGCTTAAATAATGTAATTTTTCTGGATACAGATCTCAGAATTGGTGCTGAGATCTCATCTAAATGGCCAGAGCCACTGACTTGAGTTGTCCCAAGAATGCTAGAGATGGTAAAATGACAGTAAAAGGAGACACTTTTGTTTTCTAAAGAATTTGATTCTGATTTATAAATTATGTGGCTTAAAAAAGCTTAAGAATTACCATATTTTCTTTTTAATTGAAATTTCTCTTTGTATAAATTTCTGGTGTGCAAAAATGAACAACAAAAAAAAAGGAAAAATACACGTTATTTTAAAGACCTGCTTTAAAGGGCTATTTTAAAGGGCTTATATAAATTTTTTTTGTTGAAAACTGGAATTTTTAGGTATTTAGATTTTTCATCCAAAAAGAGTTTTTTGGGATTTTGCTCTTTATATACAGATTGGAATTTCCAATGTAAACTTCTCTTACTACACCTATTAAGATTTTGGAACATGGCTTTTGATGGTACCAAAGAGATCTGTCACTTCTGAAAGGTTCAGTCCTCATTCCTACAGCAAAAATCAGGAAAACATTTTGGAGATGGCCAGGACAAAGAAGAAGCCTACACCATGTGGAAAACAGAATTCCTGACTGAGGAAAACACAAAGGATACATTCATTTAAGGACTATACTGCAGAGACTTTAGGCTAAAACCTATTGCTAGTTTGATGCCTTTGTTTGGAGTTATGTTTCAT
>JAWWES010000001.1:30575580-30603441 GCA_035583135.1 Lophotriccus pileatus
TTTAAGGACTATACTGCAGAGACTTTAGGCTAAAACCTATTGCTAGTTTGATGCCTTTGTTTGGAGTTATGTTTCATCTTGTTATTATGGACTTTACCCCTTTGGATTAGTTGTCACTCCCTTATTGGGCATTTGCCCCTTCTTTCTCAGTTATTTTATTGTTGTAAACCCTCCTCCTAAATGCATATTCATATAAATGCCACCTATCAAACCTGAGTTTTACGTAACCCCTCCCAGGGTCTGGAATCCTTCCCAGCCTACCCCTTAAATAGCCCTGCATTTTGAATAAATCAGGTCTATCGAGGAGCTGCAACCCTGTACCTCAAACCCTGCGGGTCTCGTGTGTTCTTTACTGAACCGTGTCAAAAACTTATTCAAATTACGTAACTATATGGATGTAAAGTGATTTAAAGTAAGCTAAATCATATACACATTGATTTCCTAATAATATGCATTTACATTGCTTCATTAAACCATTACAAATTAATTTGGAATTAATTTCCTGCAATCTCCCATGCAAACAAATTCTTACAGAAGGAGGCAGTTGCTTGTCTTTGAGTTGCCATGTACCTAATCTATCTGCCTAGATATTTAGCATGCAGTCATTTGTGACAGATTAAAAATCTTAAAAAGATACATGGACAAAAGCGGTGAGGATATGACTTTTATCTGCCTGTGCCGTACATAAAAGTACTACTCCAGGCCTTGCCACAGTTCAGTAAATACTTGTCAAGTCCTATGGTGAGATAGCATAGCCGTGAGTCACCTCTGCCCATGTTCTAATCTGCAAAGCACGTGAAGCGTAAGTGTTCAAAAAACAACTGGATGTGACACTTGGTGCTACGATTTAGCAGACATGGCGGTGTTCAGACAAAGATTGGCAATCTTGGGGGTCTTTTGCAACCTTGATGATTCGATGATTCTGAAGGTTGTTTAAAAGAACTGGTCCAGAGTCTGTCCTACACAAAGTTGAGGGTGAGAGTGGTAAGGCACTGGAACAGGTCGTCCAAAGAAACTGTATGTCCCATCCCTGGAAGTGTTCAAGGCCAGGTTGGATGGGGCTTTGAGCAACCTGATCTAGAGGAAGGTGTTTCTGCCCATGGCAGTGGGTTTGGAACAAGACAACTTTTAAGGTCCCATCCAATCTAAATTATTCTGTGATTCTATGATTTGATTCCATGACTTGGCTACTGGGGCATTAGGGGCCTAGGCCAACTGCTGAAGAGACAGTAGCATTTGGGAATTGACTGAGGTTTCTGTGTGTGTGTTTCTAGAGGGAGCAAGTGGGAAACTGGTGATGCAGGGGTACCTACTAGGTAGACAGATCACTTACTGAACAGATCCACTATATATATATATATACACACATAAATTTTTTTCCCAACCAATAGACTTTCCTTCTGTTAGAGAACATAATGTGGCCACTGATGCTCTTTGTATTCATGAGTTTGCCTGAGTGTACTGTTTTATGTGGTCAGGTATGTGCCTATTGGGAACACGTGGCCAGACTTGCTCCTGGCTGAACCTGGGGACATGAAGGTCCAGCTCTTCACCTTAGTCAAGCTATCCTTTCATCAACCTCTGAGTACACACATAAATTTGGGTGAAATGAGCATCCAGAGTGAACTTTTCCCTAGTGTCAATGCTCCTCCCTTGTGTTGGACACGTAATTCTCAAAAGCAGAATGACTCTACTGTATTTACTATGATTTTGACTGAAGCAGGGGTGATGTTTTCTAGGATGTCTCTCCCTCCTATCAGATGTGTGCTTGCAGAGGCGGAGCGGAGAGGGAACATTAAACAATTTTCAAGCTTTCAGAAACTGCCTTGGGTACCACATCCTGTTCTCCTTGCAGCATATATAAAGATTTTTTTTTTTACCCTTCATTGGCTCTGATGAGTCCCGATTCTTTTGGCTCTGTTCCTTCCATATATCCTCCAAAGGACCTTTCTCATTCTGGATTGGCTCAGATCTACATCTCAGTATCCAATCTCCTTTAGCCCTCTTCCAGACATGTAACAGACAGGTTTGCCCCTACCAGACAGCCTCTTTGGCTGACAGGAGCCCTCCAAAATATTCCACAAAACTCTACCTCCTTGTAAATCAGTCCCTTATGAAGCTCCTTACTATTGAGCCTTCTGAGAAAGAAAAACCCTCAAGAAACTGGCCATTGCTTATCAGACTGACCAAGAAAGAAAATGTTTTCTTGTGGTTTTTTTTGTTGTCCCGTCTCTTTGCATGAGGTTGTTTTCTCTTTCCTTACACTTTACATACAAGCTCTGAGAGACAGAGACTGTCATTTTAATCTGTATTTTTCAGAGCTTAGCACAATAGTTCATGACGAGGCCTCTAGGCATTACACTAATATAAACTGCAGTAACAAAATAAATACGATGGCTATTCCTAAGACGTGGCTTGAAAAAAACTACCTGGTCATTTCACTTGTCTGGACCTTTATTCATTCAAGGTCAAAGAGGTGAAAGAGCAGAGCTTTCTCAGTAAAATCTCTCAACCTTTCCCAGCCCAAGTAATTTTTGCAAGTTCCTTTTATTATTACTTATAACATTACAGTTCTGCACAGTTAAAAAATATCATGGAAGCTACAGTTATTATAGTTATTAACATTTTATGGCCTTGTTATTCATACCTTAGTCTCCTTAAAATGAAGTGGTGCATTTTAAGAGAACAGCATGTATTTAATTGATTTCACTGTTAAAAGGTTGTCCTACTTCAGCAGTTTCCAGTCTTTTTCCTTGGGTTTTGCTTCTATTAATAAGGACAATATCAATTTTATCTCTTTAAGAGAAGTGATATGAAGCAGTTCAAATTTTCTTACTGTGCTGTATGTCTGTTCTTGCTTTAAACAATTATCCCTCTTTCATACTGAAACTCTGTGGAAAGATTTGCAGTGTTCTGAGCTACTGTTCATGCCCTCATCTACCTCTGCTTTGGAGTATAATGTCACAGATACATTGGCAGTGTAGTTGTTCTTGAATTATACACATTTCCTATGGTGTAAGTACGTATCCTTGGAAGCTACCAGGAAGTTGCTGGTGTCCATGAGAGAAGTTTATCTCACCCAGCTTTTAAATGCCTGTTGAGTAGATACTCATATCTACAGTGATTTCTTTAGAATCTGCTTCCAATTACCATAGAGAAACAGGGTTGCTCACTTCAATAACCTCAGGAATATAGGGTACCTTAAGATCAGCCTCCTTCTAGATATGCCCTGTTTTCCCCTTTGTTATTTTGGGAATCCTAGAGTAAAATAGTTGAGGGGACAAGGCACGATTCCACCTTGATCTTGTGTGGTGGCAGCTTCTTTATATGACAAAATTTCTCTCTGTTAAAACCAAAACTCTAAATGTTTATCAAACACTTCCGTTGAATTTTATACATCTTCTCTACCAAGACACAAGGACAACCTTACTCTAAGGTTATATAGATTCAAGTCCAGGGGTCTTTATTCACCACAGAGGATTGTAATCACTGGAACATTAAACTAAACTATTCTGGTCACTCAGGAGTACTGAATAACAGCTTCCTTATCTTTTCTGACTGAAAGGACTTCAGACACCTGCATTTGGACAATGCAAGCTTATATTTCTATGAGATCAGGAAGGTCAAAACCAAAAAGAATGAAAAAAACCATAGGCAATTGAATTATAGAGCAGTGACAAAGTCAAAGAAGTATATGTTCACTTTATCTTTCCCAGACTGCATGAGTCATTACAATTTTGATACTTCAGTTTCCTGGCAAAGACTGATGGAATAGGAAATGGCTGCTCATATATTCATTGTCATAAAAGAGGATGACAAGAAAGGAAAGCAGCACAAATGTAAACCATTCTTCTCTGCATCACATACACATACACCTGGCACGTTTCTGCTCCGTTGGCAGCTTCTGCTGTGGGCAAAGCCAGGAGCTGAACATGGTATGGCTGTTGCCAAACACACTGAAACCAAGAGAGATGTATTGTAACTTATGCAACACAGGGAGCATGTCAGGACAGTGTCTAGAAGGTCATGTAACATCTGCCTGTATATTCCAGTTGATCTGAAACCGCTGATTATGCTCAAAGATTTAAAAGACATGTAGACGTGGAATGGATATGATTTAGTGGTAGACTTGACACTGCTGGGTTAGTAGAACTTGATGATATTAAAGATCCTTTCCAATCTAATCAATTCTATCATTCTGTGATTCTAAATGCACCATTTTTGCAATAGATAATGCATTGTATTATTCATAGAGTTGTATTCTTTAGGAAAGTTAAATAATTAAACATGATTTCACTACTTCTTCTCTTTGCCTTAAAATAAAATGAAATTATTAACTTCAACAGGAATATTAGATATTTTCCTTCTTCTTCTTCAAGGGTATTACATGAGCACATGGGGATCAAAGAAGAGAGCTGCTAGGAAGAAATGTGTCTGCCAAATACCGTTGAGCAATGTATTAACATTATTCAAATTCCTTTTAAAGAACAGTCCTTCCCCCCACAGTTTCTTCTTGACAGGTGTCAGTTGATAAAGAGATGTGTGCGGGGGTGGGTGTTCTTATCTAAAAGGATTTTAAATAATGTTAGTGACATTATTTGAATCAAAATTACTGCCTAAGTAATGTTATAAGCATTTTTGTCTTTTAAAGGGCATTCAATTATGTTACATTTTTTAGTAGCCCTACCTTTCATCCTCCCTTCCCCACCACGTGGGACTTGTGTATTTGCATTTTCCTGGAGTATAAGGTGCCATAATGGCACATGATCCATCACTGTTATTAAATTGAACATTTCACAAACGTTGGTCTATGAAGAGACAGGTGAGCTTCAAGGGTTTGAGATGCTGACTTGGTTTGCAGTGAATTTTTGGTAGTTCAGCAATTCTGTACCAGGGTCCTGAGATGGTAAGTATGAGTGATTGGGTTTGCACTGCTCTTTTAAGAACAGATGAGGAACACCAGTGGATTTCTATTGGAGAATTTTAAGTGAACTTAAGAACACCATAGTTATGATCTGTGCCCTTTCTCCCCCGTGATGTTTTCTGATCTATTAAAAAAAATTAAATAGTAATTTTCAGCCTCTTAGACTGAGTGGCCCCTTTCAAAATAAAACAAACGTTTTTTTTCTTACACTTGCTCTGATATTAGGAATAATAAACCTGTGATGCATCCACTGAATTTATTTGTGCATATCTTTTGAGATGTCAGTAAAGAGGCTGGCATAGTTTTACAGAGTGGCAGGTGATATGTTTGAGGAGAAGTTTATGTTTTAATAACTGCTCAAAACTAAATGCTGTTGTTGATAAACACAAGAATTGTGTATACTCAACACTTTACAAAAAATAACACATGAAATGGGGAAAATAAGAATAAGGTTTCTTTCAATTCTATGTCTGATTCTGCTGGTAGCTCGTTATAAAGTAGATCATCGTAAAAATGTTTAGCTCTTGTTTCCATAGTGTCTGTGAACTGATGCAGAAGCATTAGAGGTGCTTGGAAGAAGACCCCAAAGTAGGATTAAAATATCTTTTCTAATAAAGAAAAGAAGAAAAAAAAAAAAACTTGAAGTGCTGTTGAATTGGGTTTTTCAGAAGTTATTCATGTATATAAAGGAGGGAAAAAAAGAAGCATTAAATAGTCTTAAGTGGAAAGAGTATCAATAGGGTATAGGGTTGCTAGATAATACTTGCCAACTTATATGGAAAACAGATAAGCATATAACTGTAATGGCTCATGACTAAAAACAGTTGTTTGCTAAATATTTGAGAAATGTTGGTATAAGTAGGTGTAACTTAGAAAAAAGGCAAAAGTTAAATAAAATTCTTAATAATAAAAATTCAGAGAAACACTGAAAACCTAAGATGCTACAAAAATTTTTCCTAGTAAATTTCCATCTTCATATAAGTTGGATACCTATAGTAAATTTCCTAGATATGTAGAGGAATCCCACAGCCCCTAAAGAAGGAATTCTATTCATTGTGCATTTCTTTGTTCTGTATTGAATTAATCTGTGAAGAAAACCCATCTATTAGTACACTTTCTCTTCCATAAGCTGAATTTATTGGAGACTTAGAGATGCTATTCAATGTGATTGTGTTATTTGCGATATGCTGGCTGACTGCATGAACAAATCAAAAATTATATCTACATGTCTTATATGATTTGGAGATTTCATTTTTAATACATACATAAATATCATATAAATGTTTCTGGAGCTGATGTGATTTTCTATTAGATAAACAAGCATCTAGGCAGGTAAATATGGTATGAAGTGGCCAAGGGAGGAAGGTAGTAAACAGAGCAATAAACAGAATTTGGAACTTGTATTTGAAAGAAGCAGATCTAATGCCTGCTTTTCTTCTTTTTCTCCACAAAGGTCCATAGAGGATAAGTTTTTTTAGATGACTGAGAAAGATGATCCCAGTGTGCTCTAAAATATAGAATTATTTTGCAGAATTTTACTTTACCTTTTCATCCTCACTAACAACTATTTATATAGTGTTCTATCTTTGTGAGGTTCTCTTCAGAAATTATGAAAAAGACGTGATCTCTGTCTCTAACAAGAGATGAAGGAAAGTGGGTGGGAAAGAGGTTTATAACAAGGAAAGGCAATTATGTGGTAATTGCATATAAAATTTCAGCATTTAAACGTAGAATGAGGACAGAGAGGAAAAGAAGAATAGCTTGAATTGAGTGTTAAAACAGGCATCTGAAAGTGGGGAAAGTAACCCCCAGCTCAGCAGAAAAGAGTGCAATACAAAAATGAATATGAATAAAAGTGAAAGGTTTGTAAGTTTCTAATACTCTGCACATCTTGGAAAGCCCCAGAATAGTAGAAGACTGGGTTAAAAGGTGGGACTTAGGTCTTTAAGTACTTCCCTTATATTTTCCTCCACACCATTGCTCATGTTTACATGTCTTGCTTGATATCTAGTGCCTGGAAATGCAAAAGATGGGCAGCGAGGCATGTCAAAGCTGTGAGTCTGTTATAATTCATGCATTTTTGATCCCAGTAGATCAAAAAAAATACAAGGAAGGCAAATGAAAGCTGTAACACACAAGAGACTTGTATAAACTGTCCTCCACGTTGTCTTCCTGCAGAGAAAGTTGCTAGCAAGAGATGAAACTGAAATATTTGGCTTTCATTCAGTGCAAATTTGGAAGAAAAGTTTAGGAATGAACAACAGACAGAAATCTCTTTAGTTATTGCATCCAGTTCTCTGAACACTCTATTTCACAAGATTCCTTTTCTGAATACCAGCTACATCCTGAAACTGGGCCAGAGGTTATTTCTCCCCTACTCTTCTGGATCTAGATTTGGTTTGGTATTTAAGTTTTCTTCATAGTTTCTAATTAAACTATAGTTATGGCCAGTTTATGAATACTGTGCCTTGTTGTTCTAGTTCTTTTTCTTCTCTGCTTTTTCCATCCAGTGTATTTATAAATTGCAATCAAATTGGTCTCTTGGTTTGAGAGAAGTTTCTTATTTTCTAGACATTCCAAATAAACCTTTTGTGCACCAGACTATGCACATGCTCCTGCTCAAGTTTGTATTTGCATGTGAGGTCTTTTGAAGACTTTTTCTGTAGCACAAACACTTTCTTACCACTGTAACACATACCTTCCTGCATCATATTAGTCATCCTATCTTCTTGCTCTTCAGCACCTAAGAATCTTTTCCTCGCTTTTCCACAGAAGAGTACAGTTATGGTGACATGTGCATTTTTCATCTCTACATTGCACTGCTGTTTTTCATTGAATATATTGCTGAATGGAAGAAAATAATGTACAGTCTCAGCTGGTTACTGACCTTCCCCATGTATCAAGATGAGCCATAAACATATCTGTTGCTCCTTTGGCTGTCGGTGAACTCTTCTCATCAAAGCAATTCATACATCAAGCTGCAGTACCTTAGAGATTCTCCTTCTAGGTATCCTCAGCAACTGCTGGAATAATTTCCAACTATTTAAGCATAAGTCATAGAGCAGGCAGAAAAAAAAATTCTTGCATTGGAGATGAAAGGCTTGACTAAGCTTTCAGAAAACATCGGCACTGGATCAAACTAGTTTTTGACTGACAGAATCAAGGGCTTTCCTGGCTGTAGTAAAACTTTCCATAATAAATAAAATTGAATCAGTGACAACTATCTGCACATAAAAATCATCTTATCTGGAACAGAACTTTGCCCATCAATTAGGTGCTAAACACTCAGATATTCCAATGATGGTGACCACAATACAGAGCACAATAGTATAGATTCTACCAATCACAGTGTTTCTCTTTTTTCAGATCAGTGCATTTTGTTTTAAGCAGAAAGAACATAAGTATTATTGTAGTCCATGACATTTACAGGGATGTCCGAAATAGATATTTATTAAAATCAAAATAAAGTTTCATTGGAGTCCAGTTGGTGCTTATTAAGCTATTCCTTTAAAAAAATTGCTTGGACCTTTTCTTGTGTTTTCAAGCTGAAAATGAATGAAGGCTCATAGCCAAGCAGCTCTGAGAAGAGGGATGTGTGCTTGTAATGCCCCTGTCCTGGGAGAAATTGTGTGCTCTCAACCCAGTGAGGTTGGTGGAGTCACCATCTATGAAGGTGTTTAAAAGACACTTAGCAATATGTGTCGCTTTAGGGACATGGTTTAGTGGTGGACTTGGAAATTCTGTGTTAATGGCTTGACTTAATAATCTTAAAGATCTTTTCAACCTAAACTGTTCTGTCATTCCATGATTCTATAACTCTGTGTCTGCATGGTGCATGTGGGTGTGATTGCAACTTTTGGGAAATAGTTACAGGAGGATGTCTCAAAACGCGTAGGTGTTCATTAGCATTTTGCAATTGTCAAGTGTTGTGGTTTGTTTGTTTTATTAATGAATTGATCCTGACTGTATAGCTCACTGAGTGCAACATACTGATGTGTCACTAATGAATCGACATCCTCCTTGATACTGATTTCATTTAAACCATGTGAATTGAGCAGGGTTTTCTTTCCCTGCAACACATAGGAAAGGAGGTATTGGATTTAAGGCACAATAATGAAATAAACTTGGGGCAAAAAACAAATATAAAGAGAATATGTGGCACAGATGAACAAATACAATTTTTTTTTAATTATTGTTTATACTAAATGAACTGATTTTCAAAGTGATAGTGTTTGACCAGATGCTTCCAGACCCTTTCAACTAAACAAATACGGAAAACCTTTCAGAAGGGGCTTTTCCAGGACATTTTTAGATCAGTATCATAGATACAATTCTCAGTTTCAAAGGGCTCAGGTAAGTTTCTGCACTTCCTGTTTGGTAAATCACGCTGGCCTCCCAGATGGAGAAATTCAGACCAGATTCTGAATCAATACTCTGTTATTTTAAATTTGTCTCCATCTGAAATTCATAAGCATATATTGAGTGAAGGATGATTAGTACAGATCAGTAAAAAAATAGGTACAGATAAATAGAAACAAAAGCTTCTGCAATTATGCTTTTCTAAACCCATTGAGTTTGTTTTGAACTAATCCCATCTACTTTTATTTTATTTTATTCTTTTTGTCAGAAAACTGTAATGACTAAATCTTTCTTGTTGTTCTCTGTGCCTCTTAGACTACTTTAAAAAAATAATCAAAGAAATACAGCATTCACCACTATGGTTGCTAAAACTCCTCAGAAACACAGTATTGAGGCATTTGAATGTTCTCAGTAGAAAGTGAGTTTCTATTTAAAAAAATGTTAAAGAAGAGCTGAAGTAGCAGTAATTGAGGGGTGTCTCATATGTAAAACTTGGGTTACAAAATTATTCTCTGTGGCTGGGGCCACATTCAGGAATAAATCTTCACAAAAAATGAAACCAAGTGAAGTTTATTTAAAGTAAAGGAGAAGGAAAATATTTCACTGACACAGGGGAAGAATGAATGCAATGCTAGTATGAGTAGTCTGGTAGCTACAACAGATGACCAAGATCAGGATATCATTACACTGTATCACCTTAAAAACGTTCAACTTCAGCATGCCTAGCTTAAGCAGTGATCCTCTGTATATTTGGAGGTTTCAGTCTGACCATTAACTTCTTAGAAGAAAGGCTCTTAATATGCAATAAGTTCAAAAGTGGTAAAAATTATTTTACCCAATTGAAAAAGGAAATTAAAACCCAACAGTTACCAAAACATTCACATAATATTCTTGGCAAACTTCTTATGTGACACACTTCTGCTTTTTCATTTTCTCCTTAAGCTATTCATTCCCGTCTTTAAGAGGATGTATGCGTGACATGCTTGATATGCCGTCGTAGTAGTTGCTTGTTTTTAAAAAGACCTAATTCTGTTCTTTCACAAAGAGTTATTTCTCAGTTCACTGAGTTACACCTGCTTTACTTCAGTGCAAATGAAAGAAGTTTTAAACTGCTTCTCAAGATACTACAGAGCCAGTAACAAACTACTGCGATGGGGTGTGCATCAGACAGACTGACGAGATGTCAATTCATGATTCTGGCAGAGGAGGTTGCCATGGAATTACAGATATTTCATAGATGTGAAAACTGCTATTTTGATGTCTCTTAAATTGGATAAGGAAATATTTGTCTGTAAGTCTGCGATTTGTCTCATTAAGACTTATCTCTTTAAAGTTAAGAATGACTCAAGTCCTGCCTGTGGTCAGCAGGAAAACAGAGGCATCCCCAGATGGTCTGGTCATGCTCATTATCGTGAATACTCAGGTTAGGATGCTTTTCCAAGTAGCTTCTCTCTACTGAGTGCATACAGAAGGAACCCCAGATTGGCCTACTTACTTAATTTTACATGGTTCTACTTTAAGTAAAATGGATTTCACATTTCATCTTATTTTAGGAGGGAACTAATTAGCCTTGTTGGTGCTTAAACTCTGAAGGCTGGAATGCAGCAAAATGGGTCTCAGATAATCTGTTTGAGAGGAGAATCAAGTAGTTAGTGACAAGGTGGGAACTCCAAGCTTTAACAACCTGAGTTACTGAAAAGCAACAGCATCTCAAGATTGGTACAGGATTGTAAAGAACCTGCACCTCTGCTCTGCAAGATGTGACAGGATTTGGTTAAAATGTTCTCTTACAGTTCTGAAATTTTTCCTCATGATCAGTCATCAAACAGCCTAATAGCAAACTAATCCTCTTCAGTTTTAGGGCTAATATCCCCTTCAATTCTGGGCTTTATTAATAACATGGCTCAACATCAAATATATTTTCAGCCAATTGGTTTAAATACAGCTCATCTGAGAGACAACTAAAGTTTGTTGTAGAAGTAGCGGTTCAGGAGTGTGTGACCTCTGAGCATGAGTGCTGTAGTTCAGCTACGGGAAAAAATATTTTACTACTTTTGATCAGACTAAAAATAAAGAAAAATCCAGGGAAGGTGACAGCCTTGTTCATCAATTGAAGACACACAATCTTCAGTTCAGTTAACGATGCCAAGTAATGGCATACAGAAGATCATTTCAGTGACACAGAAAGAAGAGAAAGAATACTTCTATTGTTAATTACAACAATTAAATTCTGATGGATAGAACATTTAATGGTACAAAATAATTACAGGAGGATTGCTTAACTTAGTTATTTGACTATTCAAAAATTTGAGAGAGAAGCTTTTCTACTCTGCATGATGCACAGTTCTATTCCCAGGGATTTCCAAGTGCTGGTAGGGAAGCTACACAAACTGGCAATCTGGTTATCCTAAAGTTCTTGAGAAACAGAAACCTGAATCAGGGCCTCATGGATATCTAAAAACCCCATGGGAGGTACTTTTTTAGCATCCCAACCACTTCAACATGATAAATACCCAATTCTAGTTGAAACTAGATGATCTTTAATATCTCTTCCAATCCAAACTATATGATGCTATGACCCTTTGAGACCCAACAGGAAGAAAGGCTTAGGAAATGGTTGCCAAGTTATAATTCCAGTCTGTAAAAAGGCAATCTGGCAGGGTTTTTCTGTAGACAATCTTCTCATTTGATAAGAAATTGGAGGAAAAAAAATAGTCTCTCATCAATAAGCACAGTCACCTCAACTAAAGAGAGACAAAAATCTATAAAGTGCATTCTGAAAAAGAAATAATCATATTGTGTTTCTTTATTCTACTCTGAAGTTTTGAGAAGGCTAAGCTTGACACTCTTAAAAAAAAAAAAAAATCAAAGGAAACTAAATAGCCTGAGTTTACATCAGGGAACAAAGTGAAACCTTTCCTGAACAAGAGATTATCAAATTACAGATCTGTCACTGCAGTTTCCTGCAAAGGGTCAGCATCTTCTCTTGTTCCTGACAGATAAAGAAAGTGTGACAGGATTGATCAATATTTCAGTTAACAAAACAACTGGCTAATAATAGGACTTATGACAGGCAAAATTTGTTTCAAGGCAATAAAATAAATGTTTTCTCAAAGATGTTTCCTTTTATTTTGTTTTCCTTTTCTTGCCTATTGAATAGTTTTTGTTAATGTGAATTTTCTTTCTTCAATCCTGAGACATGTTCAAAAACAAATTTCTGAAGATGTGTGCAAAAAAACCAATCACAAGGTAATGTAAATTAAAACAAGAAAATATTTGGTTATCTTTCAATTGTAAAAGAACAACTATAGTGAATGGAAATCTTAACACGTTAAATGCACGTCCATGTCACTCTCATGTGATGAACAATAAGAAGTGCACTGGGAAAAAGAGCGATGCAGACCTTGATAATATCCTAAGCTCTGCCTTTGAACACTATTTCCCTTAACTGCTGCCCTCACCAGCGTTTGTTTAATCACAACTGGATTTAGAGGACAGCATCAGAGTTCCTGCCTATTCTGCCATGCATAAGGAATTCTGAGAAGGATTATGTTGCAGATTTCTCCTTCTGTATAGTCATAACATTTAAAATACCATTAAACCTTTGCTTTTGCTGCTCTGTGGGCTCCTGTACCTTACAGCTTACCACATTTCAGAGCCTGTAGGGGTTCGTATTGTACTCCAAGCTCTGTGTAATGTTGCCATGTTTCCATAAAACCACGTGGAAGAATGTTGCAAGCTTTGTTTTTTATTTTTCTATGGTGGTTTTGTATGACACTTATTTATATACCTTATTATGTATTGTAGTCCTAGTGATCATTTTTCATAGTGATCTAACTGGTATTCTTTCCCTAAAGGCTCTAAACACAGTGGCTTTATATAATCTCAAGGCTTTAAAGCTGAGCCGTTCTGAAGCTGCATTCAGCAGCTAAAGCTTTCCACTTGAGCTATCACTGTGTGCAGTGTCAGCTGCATCTGATACAACTCAACATTTTGTGTGTCAAAAGCTGCACTTCTGGAGAGAACCACACCAAAAGACACCTCTTGGCAATGGAATGAATTGTTCTGGATGAACATGCCAGGTCTGTGCAGGTGGATGAATGAACTTCCCGCCACCTCAGCTTCAACATTCTCTAACAAAGCAAAGGTTGTAGCTCATATCTGTCAGGTTGAAGATGTAAACTGTTGTGACCAAAACCATGGTGTTTATGTAGGAGATTGTTCCCATTTAAAAACATTTGTGTCCAAGTTTGCTACAAGTAGATGAAATATTACCTTAACAAGTTCTCCACCCTAGAAACTTTCCAAGATTTCTGGCATATATTTGTTGTTTTTTTTTTTTTTCTGTTTGTTTTTGTTTGTTTGTTTGTTTTTTTTTAACACACATTAAGATGCTAAGTACCTCGTGACAAATTCATGCTGGGGAGAAGGAAGAGAGCCAAGACGGAAGGGAAAACTGGAGTTTACATTTCAGTGGCTTCTGTTTGTGTTTATGTTCCCAACCCCCATGGACTTAATATAATGCCTTGAGAAACCTTTTATCAAGCCAGAAGAATGCTGGCCCCAGCAGGTTATGGTAGGGCTTACGCTGCTTGATTCAGACTTTCATACTGATTCAGATTACTTTCTATCACACATCAAAGAAACCTTCAAAATTTGGCATGTTCAAATTACTGCACTATTTCTGTGTGTCTGTTTATTATCATTAAACCCTCAAAGCCTCCAATCTCAATTAGGTGTTTCATTTTTTAACAGCCTTTAGCATCCATCTATTCATGCATGAATCTATCCCTCCCTCCTTGTAGATTCTGAAGGCTATTTTCAACAAGGCTCCCTCTGAAGCGTATAGCCTTCAATGGCCCAAATAGACGTGGCTTTCTACAAGGCAAATTCCACAGAGGATGCTAAGGACTTTTGATAATCACTAGACTTTATATAGGTAAGGTGGAATCTCAATCTATCCTTGAAAGACAAACTGCCTCAAAGGCTATTTATTCTGCTTAACTTTGTTTATAAAAAATGTGGGCAGCTAAAATAACCAAATTATTTAAATTTCTTGTGAATGTAATGAAGCGATACAGGCATCAGCACTGAGCAATTCATTCCTTTCAAGGATAGATATCTGAGATATGTAGGATGGATTGCCTGTGGAGGTGCTACATTCTCTGCGCTGGCTGTAGATAATTACCTTCAATTACTAACTTTCATATGGATAAAATTAGATGATGTGATGATAGAATGAATGACCTTGCAGAGGAATGGCTCTCAGTACAGGAAATTTTAAAAGCCTATGAACATTTTGTTGTACAAACAGTGAGATTGAAACATTAGACATTGGTAATAACAGTGGTATTTACATATTTCACATTTTTTCAGACCACTTGAAAACACCTAGCAGGTGTTGAGTTCTGTGGATTTTGCCCTTTTTTTGTTATTATTGTTGAGAGTGATTTAAAGCATATCAAGAGAAATAGACTAAATCTAACCGCTACATCTCCAGGCCCAGATTACCTACATGTGTGCAGATTTTCATGTTTGAGACAAAGAAATGTTAAAGTACTGTATGGCAAGACCTTAAGTCAGACACAGTCAGTCTGTTATATGTTCTCCTTAGAAATAGTAGAACAGTGAGGTTTAGAAACAGAGGAATTTAGACAATAAATAAAAAAATAAATTGACTACAAGCCCTCTCCCTGCTCATTGTGCCCTTTGCTCCCTTTCCCCTTGCTTATTATCAAACAATATCTGGCTTTGTGTCACGTAATGCCTTGAATGAACTCCACAGAATCCCTCCACAGGGCCATAAATGCCCCATTCTCTTTGTGAGAGAGAAGAAGA
The DNA here is from genome assembly GCA_035583135.1 of Lophotriccus pileatus. Lineage (NCBI taxonomy): Eukaryota > Metazoa > Chordata > Aves > Passeriformes > Tyrannidae > Lophotriccus > Lophotriccus pileatus. Next base: position 30,590,702 of record JAWWES010000001.1, read on the forward strand.
TGGGAATGCCATTTTATGTTAAGATTATGGAGCACTAGCTGCACCCCAGCCCATTTCATAAGTCTGATCCCTTACATTAACATTATTGACCTTTAGAATACTACTATCGTAATCTTACCTGGCAACAGATGTTAATTTCTTCTTTTTTTTCCTGCCAATGATGATTGAATTCAAAGAAAATAATAGCAGTATAAAATACCTGCATGATGGTTAAGAAAGCAGTCACAGTGTGACTAACTGTAAAACCTGTCTTGCCTATCCGAAATGCAGATTCAGAGACTCCAGGTAATCCTTTCGATATTGAATTCTGGTAGAACTTAGTGGGGAACTTAGTGTTTGTCTTAGAGCTACCTGAGCTATAAGCAACCTATAAGGAAAGAGTAAATGAATGAAAAGACAAAAGCATCCTCACATAACCACAGGTACTAGGATTTTTCTGTAGCTGGGTAAAGTTTTCTTTGAAAGTTTTCCAAACCAAGAAACTTGTGAAGTCCCTGACTGCTCCTGGAGCACAAAACAACAGTCATGTCAAAGACTTCACTATATTTTGTTGGGTTTGTTACCCTCTAGTTCCTGATCCCAATGTAAAGACACATATTTGGCTTTGTGATGAATTGAAATGATGTGAACTGCTTGGCATTTGATCTAAGACACAGTATGTGATGAATGCAGGGGTATCCAATAGTCTATGACAGATGTGAAGCCATCTGACAGGAAGAAAAAGATGTTCCATATCACAAGAGAAAGGACATTTCTGCATTATTTCTCTTTTTTATGTTGTCATGGTTTAACTCCAGATGGAAACTATGTACCACGGAGTCACTTTACCCCCAGTCCTGGTAGGATAGGGAGGAGAACTGGAAAAAAAGATAAAATCCATGAGTTAAGAACAGTTTAAAATTAAAATAAAAAATAATAACACTAATAATTGCAATAAAATAATGAAACAACAACATAATAACACAACAAATAGGGAGACAAAAAAAAAAAAGATAAATAAAACCCAAGACAGACATGCTGCACAATACCATTTCTCACTGCCCACTGATCAGTTTCTACCCCATCCCCAGCAGTGACTGGCCAACTCCCCCCAGTTTATATACTGAGCATGGTGTTCTGTAGTTTGCAATATCCCTCTGGTCACTTCAGGTCAGTTGTCCTGGCCGTGTTCCCTCCTGGTTTCTTGTGCAGCTGTGCAAGGGAAACTGAATTTAGAGTTAGCACAACTAAAATATTGTTGTGTTATCAACAGTGTTCTCATACTAAATCCAAACCCCACAGCATTGTAACAGCTACTTAGGAAGAAAATTAACTCTATCCCAGCTGAAACAAGCTGAAACAAGAACATATGTTTTCATATTCCATCTTCAGAATCTCATGTTTCTTATCAGAAGTTTGATCAGATGTACTCAGGTTCTAGTAAATGGCAAGAAGGGAATCTGATCAGAATCAAGCACCAGTGTTAACAGGCAGCAGTGAGGGGTATGTTTGCCTAATTTCAAAGTGGAAGAGTGGGTTTTATAAATGATTGCATAAACTGAAGTAACTTCTCAGGGAAAACAAAAAAATTGAAAATTTCCTAATAAAAAACAAGACACATTTTCAACTGGTGTGCAGTGGCAGAGAAACATTAACATTGCTTTTAATATTTAGTAGCTTAAGCACTGCTCAAAGCACTGCAAGATTATACACATTTATGAGGTTTATTTTCCAAGTTTAAACTTCAGATTTTCCTAACAGTTCATAAAATATGTTCCTATTTACTTTAAGAAATAATGGAATGGAATAAATATTAAGAATATTAATAAAACCAGTCATATTTAAGATGAAAAAATGCTCCACTGGTTTTGGTCTTTTAAAGAGAATGTTTTTCTGTATTTACCTTGAGTATGATATAATCACATAACTTCAGTACCTGCTGTCCAGAGCCCCTGGTGTTAGGTGAGACACAGACAAAAGGCATGGTAAATACCTCAGCTTTTCTATGCTTTTATGTTTTTACCAAGATATGAAATGAAGCAACAGCAGTTTCTTATCTTCCTAGCAGGATGCTGTGAGTAATAACTAACAAATGCCTGCAAGGTTCTAAGAACTTTAATCCTATTTACTGGAGAGGTCAAAGCTCTTGTGCTTCCAAGAGGAAATAAAGATTTTACAATGCGAAAAAAAACAGAGGTTTGTTTCAGTGCATCTATTAGTCCTGAGGAGAGCCACATATCCTTCCAAGCTCATGGCAAAGAGTTGTAATGTGTGGTGGATAACCTGATACACCTCCATGTGAATTAAGATCATGCAGTTTTTCAAAACCATTTGTCATCTGAACTCATGCTTTATTGCAAGGCTCTGCGTGTTTGTATGTCTTTACTCCAAGACAATTCAATAGGATAAGCTCAGATCTAAAGCTGCTTCTGCTCTCAGTGAGATCGGCATTAATCCCTTGAGAAAGACAGTGTGGTATGCCAAAATACCTTAGAAAGCAAGTGGAATGAACACAGAAGTATGTATATATATATATATATATATATATATATATATTAAGCAGCCCTCATTTATGCATATTATAACCTTAATTTTTGTGCTGAGTAATTTTTAATTGGCAACAGAATAAGTCCAAGAAGGTCATGTGATAGTGTATTGCAGCCCTGGGACAGAGACCAATCCTCTTGTGTGACCCCTTGTGATGACAAAATAATAGAAGAGAGGCTTGTCATGAAGGTAGAAAGTACAAATAACTCGACACCTGACAGTCAGAAACTTAATAACAATGATGCCTGTTGATCGAGAAATTTTGAATTAAAAAAGTGTCCCAGGTCATACAATCTTTGCCCATACACTCATACTCAAGAAAATCCCTCCAAATTAAATTTCTAGTTTGCTTAATGTGCTCAAACTACATGGGAGCTGTATGCAACTTAATGCATTAATTAGCTTACATAACTCTTACTTACAAAACAATATTTAATCTGAGCTGCCTGAAAACACATTGTTAAGATGGCAGACTGCATTACTTCTTAGGTATTCAGAACAGTTGTGGTATACTGTCATCTCATCACTTTGTTTTATCTAAACTTATGTAGAGCCCCTTGGAAATGAAGAGTAAAAAAACCCAGTCTGAAAGCAGTGTATTATTTTACATTGTTGTCATATTACATTGTGTCATTTCATTTGATATTAATAGTTGTCACATCATATTAACGTTGTAGGTCAAGGAAATGGTAATGTGCTGGGACACACCAGATACAGATAGCAGGAGCTAAATCAGAATTCATTTGCATGTTCTCATTGACTTCATTAGCAGGTTGGTATCTCAACATGATCACAGTGGTTTTGAGAAAAATAGAAATATTTTGTCTAAGTACATGTAATTTAAGTAACAGTACTGAGAAGTTCATGAGCAAAGGGAGATTTAGATTACATATTGCAAAAGATATCAGTTTTAGATATGTATATAAATACATTTTTGAATCTTATGTTGTGAGAGAATTTTTAAAATATTAGGGTTTAATACGGTAATATTAGGTTTTAATACAGTTTTAAAATAGTAGGTCTTTGTGTGTCCATCCCAGAACTAATATTTCTGATACAAAGACCAAAATATCTTAAATGTCTCAGTTCTCTTCTATGTCTTTAATACCAAAGATAATCTTATGTCCAGAGAGATTAAATCCATTCTCAACTCTGAGCTGATACTCAAGAACAATAAGATTCTTGAAACACTTCAGTATGTGCTTAACTTGGCAGACAAAATAGGAGAGTTAAGGTACTTTTAAAAAATAAAACTTCACATAGCTTACAGTTTTAGATGTAAGAGTCACAAGTAGAAATAAAATTGTTAAAAAAGGGTTTAATACATATGACTAACATGGAAAAACCCCAGAATATACTACTCTTTTTAACTGCTAGTCTCGGAAAGAAAAACATTAAAGGATCTTGCATATCTGCTTACATTTCTGGTTTCCAAAAGGATAAGAATTTAGTAAGTCTAGGATATTTCACCCTTACCATGCACTTTGAGCCACGCCAAATTGAGCATTTGATAGACTGACTCTGCAAGGTCTGAACAGTGAATACAATACTTATGGGATCAACCAGGCCTCTGTACATGTGACATAATGTCACCATTTCCTTTCAGAGATTTCTGAAGCAAACAATATCCAGCAGCAAAGAATAATTGGCAATCAGATCTTGTGATAAACTTGATGGAAATCAGAAAAGACATTAAGGATACAGAAAGGGGCTATAGATGCTTCATACAGATGGAGAACATGTTAGATATGATCTTATTTATACAAGTTTTTTAGCTATAGCTGAAGTGTTAGGATGGGTTACAGAATCAGATTAGATTTCTTTAAGCACTGAGTCTATAGGTCTTCTTCTTACTAAACTAAAACTTTTTGATATTTAACCAAATTACAGTTTCAAATTTAATGCTGAATGATACAGCAATGCATACAACCTTATGCATATAAAGCATCTGGCACTGTAAAGACATAACCTTGATTGAGATCTGTAACTGACCATTAAATAAACAATAAGAATAATAGAAGAATACTACAGTAGTTATAAAAACATTGCGTTTCTCTATTTTTTAATGTAATTTTAAAACTAGTTTAAGTATGGGTCTCTTGGAAGGTTAATTCAGATGCATAGGATATTTGGTGGTTAAATTTAGCAGTTAATCATTCCCCTATTTTAATTTTTTTCCAAATCTGTACTGCTATGACATAGATAAAAAAATTATTTTTTTACATTAAAATAAAAAAATCTGTGAAAACCATTTTCTGCCTGAAACTTTGTTTAACTACTGCATAATGTGATATTATGACTTAGACTTGAAACATCGTGAAAATTTAAGCACGTCATGAGCTGAATTTATGCTGGCCACAACCTCCATAACCCGGGGAATATTAACAATGTTAAGCTTCACTGGATCTCTTTCCAACACCTTCTAGTTCTGAGCAGCTTCTTTACTCTCATACACAGTGGCATTGATAACATATGCCAGCATGATAAAATTGTGCGCTCCTTAACTCCCTCCCTGTATAAAATAAGGATTCTGGCTCTAGAGCTTTGCATTCCTTATTGACAAAGATTCAGTTTGAGCAGGAATGAAACAGACTTCCCATTCGGCTTCAGCTGGCCAAAAGAGACGCCTGAAATTGAAACTTTTGGCGTTAATTCCTTCTGTCTAAGAAAAATAGTGAATCAAGGTGACTCTTTTTGCCTACATATTACTGTGAAAAAAAATAAATCTGAATAAATGCAGCTGTTGCTTCTTCTAGATATAATGTTATTTCCATTCAGTTTAGCCAATTCTTCAGTGAGTATTTGTGCCTCCTTGCCTCAGTTCTGTATTGCAAGTCTACAGTGTAGGAGAGAGAAGGTGATCAATTCAGCAGTGAGGTGTGCTGCCCCAAGTTCCATGTCTACGTCTTTTGATTACCTCCAGGTGTGGTGACTCCACCACTTCCTAAACAGCCTGATCCAGTGCTCAACAAGTCTTTCAGGGAAGTCATTTTCCTTAATAAAAAATCAATATTTACAATGTGTGTAAACATGACCTCAGGTATATTTTGATGGCAAATTTTGATTTCCATTGGATTCCAACAGAAATTAAAGGGGTTTTCTACCCTCTTGGAAGCCACAGTTTTGCAAAACACCTAGACGCTAAAATATCTGTTCCACTGATGTGGGTGCTTAGGCACATTTCTGCATCACATCTGAGATGGATCAGGTACAAAATCTGTGCTGATGTGCCCAAAACAAGATTCTTTTCCATATTACTTCAACTGTCAGCAAAATGATTGGCAAGAGTGTTTATCAGATGTCTTGAGCAAGTTCATCAGTGACTAACGGTCCTCTTGATAATCACTGAAATACCACAGCAAAACAACTTAGCTATTAATTTGTCGGATCTGAGTATTCCTCTGAGTCATAAGGAAAATTCGTTTTATTTGAATGTCAATTAATAAAACAACGAAAAGGGAAAAGAAATACAAGCTTGATAAAATACCCCATTAGTCTATTTATATAACTGCAAATAGACATTTTTCTCCTTCTGTTGTTCAAATTTGTTATATTACTAATCTTTAGTAAGGGAGTTTAGGAAAACCGTCAGAAAACAAAACCAAACCCACCAAACAAATCATCTTTGCGGAAAATTTTCCTTCTTTCCTTCCTTCCTTCCTTCCTTCCTTCCTTCCTTCCTTCCTTCCTTAGTCCTGAGAAGCATGAGTTAGGGTAGAAACTCTTAGCAGTCTAGGGTACCATTTCTGGCTTCCTCACTGAGGAGCTGCTGATGGAGATCTCTATTCAGAAAAGCCAGCAGAAGTCGAAGGCACCCTATATCCCCAGATGATGTTAGCAGGCAGCTTATGAATTCTTCAATACACAGATATGTGGCTTAGCATGCTCAGGGTGGGTATATTGAGCACTGATCTCATATTTTGCGGCAGCAGCTGCAGCTCTACCTCATGTTCCGTCACTTCTCTTTCATTCTGTTGTTATCATGGGCTTTTAGTTTTTTAATTTTTTTAATTTTTGTAGCTTTTAGAAGTAATTGTATAGTAAATGTAGATTTAATGTAGTAAAAATCCCTTACCCTTTGACACAATTTTTACATAGCAAACCCTGTTACCCATCCCATATCAAATTCCTCTAAATTACACTAGCTTGTTTAGTCTCATTTTCAAGGCAGAACACCCTAAAATCTGTGTAAGAAGATATGACTCTGGGGCACAATGACCTCTAAGTCCAGGGCTCTGGAAGGCCTCCAAGAACATTACGTCACCGAAGAAGATGAAGATGAGGAAGAAGGGGTCCCAAAATGACCCCAGACCCAATTCCAGAAGGCGTGTTGGGGGCAGACCAGGGGTGATAACTGGATGGGGATTGGGTAGAAATCATTATAAAAATGGGAAACACCTGTATACGGCAGCGCGCGGTTGGGTATTCCTGGAAGCCTGGGGACTCAATTAAAGCCTTTTCTTATCCTTACCTTACCTCCTACTAAATTTGGCCTGGAGTTTTTTCTCCACAGCCCTTTTAGGCAACACTGTATTCCAAGCGCATGTCTATGTATGATGTCAGTAAATAAAAATTTTAAAATAACTTGCCTTGTATATACGGAATATCCAGTCTGGGCATACAATTCTTGGTTCTTCATCTAGTAATGGGCTTGCCCCTTAAAGGACCAGAGGAGAAGCGGATCCTGCAGTTAGAGGGAGCTCTTGTCTGTGCTACATATCTTAGACTCAATTAATGGCATGGCAAGCAACCCTTGCATTGTCAGACATGTCTGTTCCTACTGCCCAAGAACTCTTACAGATAATTGATTCTGGCACTTCTATTACTGCCAAGAAACTCAAGGGCATATTTTTTACATTTGCTCAGGCAGTGGTTTGAGGAGAATGGTTTTCCTACGGGATATTTCTTACGCTACCTATTTGTGCCTTCAATGATACTGTGTGCAGACTTGGCACTCTCATAACACAATGATGAGTGCAACATAAAAGTCACAGATTCAGAACGCTTTTTGTTGCAACATTTTCAGTTTTGTATGTCTGCTTGTGCTTCATATTCAGTCAATTTAATTTAAATTCTTTAAACTAAAGAAATTCCTAATACTCCAGCATCTAGAAAAAGAAAACACAACCGTTATTTATCTTATATCTTTTTCCTTTTTATATTTTTTCTCTTTCTGCATTTTTTTGCTTGTGACTAAGCATAGATGAGAACAAACTAGTAAGTTGCAAAATGTCATAGATTTTGCAAAGAAATAAGGACAATTACGTATATACATTCATGCACATTTCATCACAGAATATTTGTGGGATGCAGAGATATATAAAGTACACACAAAAGCTATACATTTGGTATTATCATTCCTGGTTACATTGTATGCTTGCACACAGAGAAATGCTTATGCTATGATAAACCAAGAAAAGGGAAAATGGAAGAGATGGACCTCTGGTGATTATGTATAAGTAAATGTCCCATGTGTATAATTTGTCCTTCCAGTTCCTTAAGATAAAAAATTTATGATATAAACTTTATCAGGACATTTTCTGTGATGTAGTGGAAGGAAGAACCAACAGCGTATTTTTCATATTTGAACAATGCAAACTTAAATAAAAAAATTAGTTTTCAAAGCTGATAGGCCAAATATTCACAAAAATCTTATTAAATTACAACTGAAAACCTACATGCAGACAAGGAACTGCATATGTGTCCACAAAAAGTCACTTATACTCAGTTTCTCATATTATCTGGAGTCATGAGCCTGTTTGCCCATAAATAATTGAATATGGGTCAAATCTATTGCAGCAGGAAGGTGACTATATTGAGAGATTTAATTCTTGCTGGGATCTGCTGCCTTGTGCATACATCTGAGCTTAGTAAAGACTGCCAATACAATACTTCAGCTTGAGAGGGTGAGTTCAAACACTTGCAACTAAGACTTATTTGGGGACAGAGGACTGGGAAGAGTTTGACTAGTGAAAATAGCTACTGAATCCTCCTCTTTAGCTGCCCAAACAAGCCCAAGCAGTAACTAATTCTTGAAAATGTATCTGGATGAAACAAGCCCTTTTGCTGCTTCAAGACCATAAAAATAATAAAGCTGCTTGAAAATACTGGTCCGTTTCAAAAAGGTGGACTAAAATACACTTTCTTGTGCTGTCAGAGGCTTCTCAGCACAGTTGTTTAAAATATGAGATGAATAAAATCAGAGGCACATGGATACTTTAAATCATTTGAGTAGGTGCTGTTCTATGACTTGTACTCGTTATATGAACCTCACTGTTCCCCTGCTATCTTGGCCTTACAGATTCTTTTGTCTCTACCTTTTGTCCTTCAGAGCATAAGACATAAGGAGGTGTTTCCTCTTCAGTATTTCCAGGGGATGGGACTGTAACAGAAGCAGTGTATGCAGAGCATGGCAGAAACACAATGACACATTAAACTTCCTCATTGTGTTTGTTCCTCCCTCCCACCATCCCTGAACTCTGATACTCACATACAAGCCTGCTGAGCAGGGATCAAAGGAAGAAAATTGCTGCTAAAAGTGAGACATGAGAAAATTATACATGCACAGTCATGTAATCAGTTTGAATATTTGTTTGTGGCTTGTTGTGTTTTAATATTGAGGGCATTTATGTCTGTTCATATTAGAGATGCTTATAATATGCTTTAACAGTAACTGTTCACACTGCCTTTTTGGAAACATGTGACTTGATGTTAATGGCTTGAGTTTGCTAACAATTTACAGGCAAACGCTTACCGCTCTAACACACCACTTACTCATTTGGTCTTCATATTTCTAATTTTATGTATATCCCTTCCTGAGATCCAGAAATTACTTACTTCATCACCCATGCTGCTTCTCCTACTTAAAGATGTAGATGTGTCGCAATTGTACCAGATATGTTAGCACATGCTTAAATTTAAGCATATGAATACTCCCTCTGAGGTAAATGGGACTGCATGATTAGAGTTAGGCTCACACTTAAATTGCCCATTCAAAGCTGAAAGAAATCACATACCTGTCTTTCTTAATCCTGCACAGTCCAATGCTACCGCAGGACTTTCTTTTGGTTTGTGAGTTACTGGTATGTTGTTTTATAAATCCTCCATTGAGTATCATCCTGTCAGGTTCTCTTTTCTCATGTTTTGCTGAGGTATCAAACATATTGTATACCTGCTTGCAAATGTTTTTTTCTAATGAAGCTCTGAGTGAATAATCACACCCAGAGAGCATAGCCCTGCACTCAGCTGCACAAGCATGACATTAGCTGGTGTTGTCCTCCAAGTGCAATGCATGTTCTTGTGTGGGTTTTACATAGTGAAAGTCAATCTGTCAAAACAGTGTCTTTCTCTGCTTTTCACACTTTTTACAAACAGTGGGTGCTTTGGATGATGGTTTTAGGAACAATGACGTTAGGAATGCAGTCTGTGTATATCTTAATGTCCATAAAATCATACTATCATAGAATGCTTTGTATTGGAAAAGACCTTACAGATCATCCAATTCCAATGCCCCTGGCATGGGAAGGGGCACCTTCCACTAGACCAGGTTGCTCAGAGCCTCATCCAACCTGTCCTTGAACACTTCCAGGGTGGGGCAGCTACATCTTCTCTGGGCAACCTGTTCCAGTGCCTCAGCACCTGCACAGTAAAGCTTTTCTTCCCAATATGCAATCTAAACCTCTTTCACTTTGAAGCCATTCCCCCGGGTCCTGTCACTACATGCTCTTGTATGTTCTGCACACAACCACTCCTGAAGCCTTGAAAAATGCAGTCAGACAACACAATCCTTATTTTGGAAAACTTGACCACAAATTGCAAAAAAAAATAATCTGAACATCTGAAAGACTGAACTCCTCTGTTTTCTCCTTTATACTTTTTAAGTATATTCTCTTTACACTTTTTGGAATAGGGAATTCTCTTTTATGATGTTTTTATATGGGATAGATAATAGGTGCTCTCTTCTAAATGGGAGTTCTCTCTTCCGTATATGTGGGTCTTCTTACCACAAACTGAAAAAATTACAGCTGTGCATGCTTTTTATTTTTTTTTTTGCAGCTTTTCACATGTGCTTCCAGAGTGCTATGAACAAACAATTCTTGCTATAATATTCACAAAATTATGCTTCTTAATGTATTTGTCTGTTTAAAAAAGTCTCTGTGAATTTGTTTTCCTTAGAAATTTTAAATCTTTTGCTTTTATCAATGTCTTGATCTATTAAACATATTAATTGTAAAAAAGGAGACATCTTGGAGGTAATGATAAGGAGGAAGGATGATCAGATAATATATACATGTCTGAAAGCATCAATTCTTGTTTTACTTCTGCAGATAATCTTTTATACAAAATAGTATTTCAGTACTTTTATGTTTTCTGTACAACTGTTTTCTAAAAAATACTAGCAATATAACAAACACATCATTTTTTAAACTACTCCATATGTTGAGTAGGAATGGACACCAAACAGAAAAGGGACTACTTTTTGCTCATTGGGAAACTACTACTAAGGCAGATTTTGGAAGGGAAATTTTGTTTGGATTAGTAGTTAACAATGCCTACAAACTCTATATCCTGATTCTGGCCAGGGTTAACTTTTGCAGCATCCAGGAGGGGCATGGCCAGGACTCTGGTCTTATTCAATTCCAACTTGGGCTACGTTCAGGGGAATGAGGATTCTTGAGGGTTTTCTAGGGTTTGCCAGGGTGTGTGCAGTTGGGTGGCACAGGTTCCACATGGTGGACAGTCATGCGTGAAACATTTGCCTCTCTTGTACCCTCTGCTTTCAGTACTGTTGTTTTTAATGTTCATTTTCTTATTTCACTGCTGTTTCTAGCAAACTGTTCTTAGCTCAACCCACAACCTCCTTTTTGTGCCTCAAATTCTCCTGTCCATCCTGCCACAGGGGAAGGGGAGGACTGAGAGAATAGCATGTGGTCTGAGATGTTTCAGGGGGAACACTAAATTGAGGAATACCATTCCTAAACCAAAACACTCTACACTGAGATACCACAGCCCAAAGACATCCAGACAGGCAGAGAAAGAGGATAAATGGAAGAAACAAAACACAGTTGAGGAAAACCTCATTTTTACAACTGTTATAACCACTGAAGGGTTTGCACTTAAAAATTATGGATTTCATGAAGTCAGGGGTGTTAAAAATATTTGAGGTTGAAATTTCTGAAAGTCAAATCACTAATTTTCATCAGAATTTAGTCTAAAAATCAATCTCTCTGCCACTTAATCAACTGACCATGTTTCATTTTAAATATGTGCAGATGGATGCAATTCAAAGTCACAGTAAGACACACTGTGTAATAGTAATATGTTCAATATCTGAATAAATGCCTATCTGATGCATGAAAACATCACCTAGTGAGTTGTCTGCAGGTGCAAATATCTGCAGAAAAGCATAAACGTAAGTGTCAATACTATTGCTCTTTTACTTAGGTATATACAAAATGATCATTCATTAGAACAACAGAGAATATTTCTCATTCCTTTGATACATATATTCTCTGAAAATACTCTGCTTAGCTGGTGAAGAATTAAGGGTCTGTATTTATTGCTTGAGATAGCCATTTGTTTAGAGCAAATGGATTCTGGGAAAATACCTTATTAGGATTTAATAATTGGCTACAGGTTACTTGGAGAAATAAGACTTTGGGTATTTTTGAGTACTGTGCCTACCATGAACAACCTTCAGATCTGTAGATAAAAACTATTATCTTAGGACACTTGATTTACAGAGCTATTAGAAATGTTTCTGTATTTAACAGGAGGTCCTCTTGTGGCACAAAACCTGTTTCACCTGCCTAACATCAATCGGAGAGAGCTAATCATGATCATAATGCCGGTGTAATGATTAGGAGGATAGTGGTGTGGTCAAGCCCTGGGAAGCTGATGGGTTCATAGTCGTCAGTCTTTATTCTCCAACTCCTGTTAATGAAACTAATGTTTTAGTGAAGTACGTTCCCTTTTTAATAATAGGTGCTAAAAGTGAGATGAACTACAGTGGAATGATTATTAGCTTGCAGATCATTCCTATTCTTCCTCCTTAGATGAAGAATTTACAGCATCTGATTTATCCACAGGTTGAGGCTTGCAGCTGGGACAGGCACAGCCCACCCACTGAAATCAGTAATAGTCTAACATATCAGGTTTGTAGGAAGAAGATTTATAAATCAGCTTTTATAAGTGTTCCTTACTTGATTGTGTTC
>JAWWES010000001.1:30609412-30667340 GCA_035583135.1 Lophotriccus pileatus
AAAAGTTTTTTGTTTGTTTTTTTTTTTTTTTTTTTTTTTTTTTTTTTTTTTTAATTACACAATTCCATGTATCTACTATGTTGTCCTGGCTGTATTTTATAGAGCAAAACAGTCCCCTGTGTGTGCTCTCTTATTTGTCTGGGATATGTTTGCAGTAAAGGTGGTATGCAACAGCAGTGTAACTAGACAGAAAAGGATTGTACCTTTCCACAGATGTGCAAACACTGTAAGAAAGATCTTATTAAGACCTTTGAAATAGCAAAAACATGCTGGGCTGTGAGCTAGAACAGTGTAAGGTAGGAAGGCTAATGGGCTGAAATAGATAGAGTACTCCTGGATGATTCTCCTGGGAGATTTATGGGGCTTAGGGGCAGGTGTGGCAGAAAGAGTGGGAGATGGTGTTTCAGAACTGTGCGGAGTTCCCAAGAGAGAAGAGGTGATGTGAAGGAGGAACACCAAATACAAGCCCAATCCAGCCTGTACACCTCTCACCACAGTCTAGATACAGAACTAGGGATAAATGTATAAAATGTTCCTAACTGTAGTCCGATATGAAGCATATAAATTTTTCCTTGCCTTCATTACATTAAAACTAAGTGAGAAGTTTTTGCAAAGGCTGAGTCCCCAGTCAAGCTTAGAAGAAGCTACAAACACATGGCCCAGCCTTCAGATGCTAAGAGCTGCTCTCAGCCTGAAGTCACAAAAAGACAAGTCCAGGAATTTCACAGTGAGAAATCATTTTAAATAGTTAGTTCATTGTTGTTGACTTTGGTGTTTTTGGTTTTGTTTTGTTTTGTTTTTTTCATGGATGAAAACCCACCAGTAATCATGACTGTATTATAGATACCTACATATAAACACACACCATATAGAAACATGTGGCATGCTAAGTACACAAAAATACCACCCCATTACTGCTGAAGAACTACTATATCCCTGTTTTGCATGAATATTGTCTGTATATAGGGCATGCATAAACTTGCACTGTTACTTTTAGATTAAAAAAAACCCCTAGATCTTAATAAGATGACAAAAAGAAAAATAAATTGCAAAGACATAATTTTAGTAACTTCAAGACAAGCACTTAATGTCTTCCATTCAAGCAAGAACAGAAAATATGTTAGTTGCTTTATAAACTATTATTCCAATAAAAAGTAATTATAGTGATTAATTGCATAATGATTACTGTAATCACAGCCTATTCTTAGTTGATTAAGAAAGACAGAAGCAGCTCACAGAAAGCTTTCCACTAAAACTATTTATGTTTATTTTATTTGTCTTTTGTAATTTTCTTATCAGAACCCATGAATGACAATATTTCAAGGACAACCTTGCCAGTTGCTTTGAGATGAATCCACTGTCCATCAATAGAAAATCCATTTAAGAAACTGACAAATGGGTATTACAGAGGCAAGAAATTCTTTTACTTTAACCATTTCTGGGTTTTCTGTTGCTATTACAGTTTTTTCCTGCTTTTTAATTGAGTACTTCTGTCTCACTAGAATATTTTGAAAGAATTTGCATGTACTTTAGAATACATATAAAAATGTTAGCATAATGCATATACTGAAGAGGTATATGGACTCTGAAGAGAAGATAATGGGGTGACAGATGTGGGATTTCATTTCAGGGGGATGGAAATCTTGGATGCTGAGGAAAACCATCTCATTTCTATCAGTTTGTATGGAGTTGTCATAAGCGTCACTATTTAAGACTCTGCTCTGTCATGTTGTTGCTCCTGACAGCCCATTGGGACACTGGCTTTTATTAATTTGTTGTGCAATGAGATCGAATACTGCTATGACACCATTACAAAACTCAGAATAGAGAGGTTGAGTGATGGACAGATCTCAAAATATTATCTACTTTTGACTTTAATGGGGAAATTGGAAGAAGGAAGCAGCTAATAGGCAAGACAGATGTTTTAATACCTAAATCTGATCCATGAGCTTGATGTTGCTACACTCCCATAGGTGAGATTTTTTTGGGCATGGAGGTACAGGACAGGGATACGTTCCAATGATAAATGGATGAGGTGTCTTAAAAAGTGGTGACAAGTATCGCAAAAAGTCTGGAGATGCAAAACAAACACAGAAGGAGATGCGATATAAGAACACCCTACTGCCTAGGAGTCAGCTCATTCCCCAGTGTTATTTAGCTACATGGACTTGACTGTGAAAGCCCTGCTGAGCTCAGGTGCAGCACCAGCAACACAGCAAGATCCCCTATGATAGTGTCCCAAGATGTTCCCCTAATACCATATCAGTCTGTAACAACCACTAAATGAGCTCATCTTTCCTAAGCCTCACCCCAACCTTTCAGCCAACAGTGCCAGATAAGCCTTTCCATGAAAATGCAGTTCAAGGTAAGCTGTCAGACTTTTGCCAACTTTTGGTGCATTGACTGCAGACAAGATGCTGAAGTTGTTCAGATAAATGTCAATGCACACGGTAGCTATTACAAAGGGAAAACACTTTCTTCTGTATCATTCCTCCACCTGGTGGCCAGGTCAGGGATTTGGCTATTCCAGGTACTGGACACAGGGGAGACCAGTTCCCAGCTCAGTCATAGCTTTTTTGCTTAAGGTGCTACTTAGGCTGTACAATAAGGTAAAGCCCTAAAGGCTATAACTCATATGGGGTCCTGACTTTTTGCTTTCTGGAACCGGATACATAACCCCTATTTGACCAAGCATGTGCTTTACTGGTAAAGAATGTCATAATCTTCCAGAATTTTTTTTCTTTTGTTTTCCCTCCTCAACACTGAAAACAATGATTTTCTTCAAAAGTGACACCCGTTTGCAAAAAGGAATTGGTTGGCAAAATACTACATTTCAATTTTAAAGAAAATATATCATGGTTTCAAATTGTCAAAATGCCCTGTTTTGACATTTGAAAATGAAAATAAAAAACTTTGAAAGGTCACTATCAAAACAAAAAGCTTACAATTTTTTAAGTGATTTATTAACTCAATTTCTTTGAAAGGGTTCTTTCTTATTTTTATGATGTTTTCCCCCCAATTTTACTTTTTTTTTTTTTTTTATTTTGTTTCTTTTTCCTCTGTCCTTATTTTCCTTATGTTCAGTACTGGAACATCTGTAAGGCAGTGAGATATTTAGACATCTTGTAGAATTTTCATGTATGCCAGGATGCATGACTGCTTTCGTAACTAAAGAGAGAAAGGAAATTCTTTACATCCTACATCTCTAAATCCTGAAAGTACTAGCAAAACAGAAGACCTGCTTTCTGCCTTACACTCATGTATGCCCCATCAAGCTATTTTATGGTCCTCTTGAGTTAAAAGGCATGCAATTATCACAACTGCTAGTTATTATAAATGCATACATGCATTAGAGGTGCATTTCTCTCTGTCTCACTCTTTTTTCCTGCGACTGTAGCTTTTTAGTTTGTTCTCTATTGCTTACTACCCCTCTCGGTATATTCTTTGCAGTGAGAATATATTGAACCTGTCAAGTTTATTTGAAGAAAAGTTAAACTGGGGAAAAATCAGGAGTATGTTGCCTAGACAGGGATGGTAAGGTATTCAAGACAAGGCCTTGCTCTACTTAGCAGACTACAAATCCTCCAGATGTCGAGGGAAGCACAGAAAAGCAGATGATAAATGGCAAGTGAGAAACTGTACATTGATAAATGAGACTGCAAAGAAAGAATACATCTCCAGCAAATCCTTCATTGTTGCCTGCAACTCAGTTGAATTGCAGAGTGCTATTTATACTATCAAACCTGCCAGCAATCCATCAGTGGGAGGCATGGTCCTACATGTCTATGAGTCTAGAAAGTGAAAGGAAATTGTAACAGAGACTGGGGAAAATAATCAGGTTGTTCCTGTCGTCCATCAGTTTCCCATGTTCCTCATAAACTATGGACTGAGTATTCTTTAGGGAAGGGACAGGAATAATAAACCCTGAAAGCAGAATAATCAAGGGACAGCTATTTGGAGGACTTTAATGGTATTATCTTATGTTATTGAAGAAATGATGCAAAGGCTTTTCTTCCTCCATAATTATATGATCTTTGTTATTACTTGGTTTGTGGTCTCTTGAAGGAGATGTTCATGTGATAAATGGGCTAAAGACAGGTTGCAAGCATTGGATTGTCTTGCAGCAGCCTTCTCTATTAATTTAGTCCCCAGATACTGTCACATTTGTGTATTTAAGAGGAAAAGCAAAGAGGTGACCGTGTCTTAAAATAATCTATTTTTTGTATGGAATTTTTGTGTGTTCTTTGAGGGACACCCATTCTTCAGAGCTAAAAACTTGAGAGAAACAGAGATTCAGGGTTTGAACTTTAGGAACACTTTAAATGGCCCCAGAGTACCTGCTGAACATGAATTAGTAACTTTGGTTTCTTATCCAGAGGCAAAAATATAATCTTAGCTCCCTCCACTTACACGGTTGGAGTATAACTTTGTCATTGATAAGTGTGATTTTGACCAACAATCCCTGCATTTTGATCCAACCCCTGAAATAGGTAAGTTATGGAGTTACAGAAGCACTTTGTAGTGGTGTTTCTTACATTATCATAAGGGAAGGAGTCATTCTGGTACATGCATATATATGCCAATATAAGTATATGGTCACTTGCATGGCTGAAGGGCTTCAACTATATGGGACAGTTAAAGCAATTCAACCAGGATACTCAGACAACTTTATTTTACTGTTTATAGATCTCTCAGCCCACAATCATTCCAAACTAAATGCATCCAACAGAGAGGCTCCTGGACCCTGCTGATAACTGGGTAGGTACCATATGAGAATTTCAGGAGCTGCAGGACCAAGACAATAATATTGGTGAACATAAAACAGAAAACCAAAATCGGTGTAACGATTTCAATGAGCTTCATTGCCACTGATGTACAGCAGGATAGGAACTAAAAGGGAACAAAAAATAGATATCTCTTTCACATGTCATACCAATATTTATACAGATGTATCGTACATGCTTCATCATAGGATATCATAAGGTCTTAAAAATTGAATGCTATGGTTTCTTGCTTATAATCCAGCTATGGAAAGAACCTCAATTTGCCATACAGAACATCCTTTCCTTCTTTTATAATTCAATTTTAAATACCTTCAGGAAGTTTAAACTCACATATCATATGCAAATTATTGGTACTCTGAAACATCACATTGATTTACATTGTAATTGTTCCACTACTGATGGTAATGGAAGCTGCATGTCCGTGAGTACTTACTCTTGTTAGGTAGGAACTCTGCAAAATTGGCTGACGTTGCTTTGCTTTTGCAGCAGTTATTACAATGTGAATGGAAGAGTCATAACACACCGGCTGTATTGCAAGACATTGAAAAGCATTCTGGAGATAGACTCACAGGTTTATTCTTAGGAAAACCCCCCCAAAAATAACTAAAAAACCCCACTCCATCTATTCAGGACTTGATGAATACAACTACAAATACAATAGTTAGTATTAAATATAGCAATAAGGTTCATGTCATGAAAATTCATACTTAATAACACCAAAGCTATGGAAAATAGTGATGGGGGGAAACGTTCATATAATCTAAGTCTAACTAGTTCTGACAGTGCTGCCTACATTAATCTGTGACAAAATGACTCATGGAATGGATTTTTTTTTGCTTTCTCCCTTTCCTCTTTTTCAATTTTACTTTCACAATTTTACTCCCCTTCCATCCCCTTAATGAATGTAAGACTGCTTGATAACTTTACAGATGGACTAAAAATAGGCCATTTATTCAGTACGCATTATGAGTATAGAATCTCAAATCAAGGTATAAATGAAAGATGAGATCATAAGAAACAGCAAATATACACATTTGATTTATGAAATTATTAACACAGATCAAGGGAGAAGATTTTAAATTAAGTATCAGCAGTATGTACACTCAAGAAAAAGCAAAACCAAAGATATGATAGTTCAAAAACACTTGTTTTAATTTGATATGTTTGAAGTTAAATATAATTTTTATAGTGTGCAAAAATTAATATAAGCTTTTTTTATTATGTTCACCAGAGATTTACATTCACAAATAAAGCTGAGATATCTTCATTTCTGTATCCAAGTGCAATGGGATGACAAGTTTGACTTTGGAGGATGACCACGGAACCACTCTGAATGATGACTCAGATACTGAGTTCATTGCAGTCTCAGCCAATTCCTTTTATTACCACGGGTCTCAAAGATTCATAGTTAATATTTGTATGAAAGGAGAAGTTGTTATTTCCATAGAATTATGGAATAGGATAATTTAGGCTGGAAAATACCCTTAAGACCATTGAATCCAAACACTAACTGTACACTGCCAAGGCCATCACTGAACCATGTCTCTAAAAGCCACATTTACATGTCTTTCCAATACTTCTATAGATGGTGACTCCACCACTGTTCTGGTGGACTGACAAAAGTTTGTCAGTGCTTGACAAACTTTTTCATGAAGAAACTTTCCCTAGTATCCAATCTCTGTCTTTCCTAGTGCAACTTGAGCCCATTTCCTCTTGTCCTATCACTCATTATTTGTGAAAAGAGACCAACCACCCCTCACTACAACATTCTTTCAGGTAGTTGTAGAAGGCAATGAGGTGCCTCCTGAGCATCCTTTTCTACAGGCTAAACATCACCAACTCTCTCAGCTGTTCCCCATCATACTTGTGCTCTACCCATCACCAACTCTGTTACCCTACTCTGCACTCACTCCAGCACCTCAGTCTTTCTTGTAGTGAGAGGCCCAAAACTGAACATAAAATTTAAGGTATGGCCTCACCAGTGCCACGTAGAGGAGGATTGTCACTGTCCTGGTTCTCCTGGTCATACTATTGCTGATACAGACAAGGATGCCATTGGCCTTCTTGGCCACTTGAGCACACTGTTGGCTCATGTTCAGCCGCTCTCAAGGAGCACCCTCAGGTCCTTTTCTGCCGGATGGTGTTCCAGCCACTCTTCCCCCAGCCTATAACACTGCATGGAATTGTTTTGACCCAAGAGCAGGACCCAGCACTTGGCGTTGTTGAACCTCATACAATTAGCCTAAACTCGTAAATTCAACTTGTCCAGATCCCTCTGTCGAACTTTCCTGACCTTCAGGTCACTCACACCCAACTCAGTGTCACCTGCAAACATACTGAGGGTGCACTTGATCCCCTCCTCCAGGTCATTGATGAAGACGTTAAAAAAAGCTGGCCCAAATACTGAGCCTTGCATAACACTACTTTAGACCAGCCACCAGCTGGAATTAACTCCATTCCCCACTATTCCTTGGGCTCAGCCATGCAATCCAGATTTTGTCCTGTGAAAAGTACACTTGTTCAAGCCATAAACAGCCAGTTTGTCCAGAAGAATGCTGTGGGAAATGGCATCAATTGCTTTACTAAAGTTCAGGAAAACCATATCCACAGTCTTTCTCTTGTCCGCTAAGCCTGTCACCTTCTCATAGAACCATACGTAATTCAAGCAAAAAAAAAAAATAAAATTTTAAAAATTCATTTTAAATAAGTCAGCTGCAGCATTTTTTTACATTGGTGTTTTTTCAAAGTTTTAGAGCACCTCCACAACCACAGTCCCTTGTTATGGTCATCTCCTCTTCTATGCAACATGAACTGATTATTACAAAACTTTTGTTCTCTGCAGCTATTTCTGACCAAAAAAGTAGCCAAGCATGTAAAAAGTAATCTCTCCATCCCTGTGCCTCCACCTGCAAGATACTCTTGGTCAGTCTAATTGATGCGACTTTTTTCTAGAAACCTTGTCTTGCAATCTTAGAATATCTCAAACACAACAACACTACCAGTAAATTTGTTTACATTCAGTATTGCACACTATTAATGGGGTAACTCACATTGCTGATATATTAGTCACGTTGCTAATGCAGTTACATTTGCACTTGTGCGTTCCTGCAACATGCACTGCTTCTGGAATTCATGCTACAAATGTACAATGAAGTTTTTCAAGCTTCCAATGAAGTTGAATTCTTCTTACTTTATTTTAGATGTCTAAGTCAGAGAACTTGTTTATGCCACTGAAATAGATTCTCTGCTCAATGAAAGAGGTTACTCATCCCATCCAAACCAGGTAACTAAGGGTGGTTCAATCAGTCTTGCTGATGAGCTTAGACTAAATGCCTGGTTTATGGCAGCTAGTGTTATATGCAATGAATTCCTTCATCTTATTGGTATCTGCTTTTTGCTCCAGTGACATAGATACATACAAGGGATCTTGACCCATCACGATGGTTTGCAAAAAATTTAACCACAGAAAAAGCTTACAGAAGGCTTGAATCTGTTCAAACCTTCTAATTTTTGAAATGTTAAGCTGAGAGCCCCAGGAACAGAGAGTTGATTCTATCCAAGTTTAAAATACAAAATAAATCTTTCTGTGTGTATGTGTATGTTTGTATGTAAATAAATCTGTGTTCCTACTCTCTCACTAGGTGTTACTTATTCAAAAATACCTATAATTAGAAAGTATAAATCTGTAGCCAGGTAGACTATAATCATACACTAGCAATTCCTGTCAGACTTCTGTAACTCAGCTAATTAAGCTTAAATGTTTTATATGTTTTTTTGGGATTCGTTTTTGACCAGGATCATGCACTGACTTCTCTCACTTCTTGAATAAAGCTCCTGCTTACAGAAGAGGAAAGCAACTTCCCCAATTTATGATGTAGAAAATAATTTGTTTGGGATATTTGTGCTCTATGTAATATCATTCTATATATTTTCATTTCTTTATGAATTAACAATGGACTTTGCTGGGGGTTGTCTACTGTACTGTAATATCCAGTATTTCTTCTGTCACTTTTGTTTCTCTTTCTTCTGTGGAGTCCCACAGGATATGATCCTCAACAGCAAATCTGAATTGGGAGAAGAGAGTAAAGACAATTTCCCACAGAACTTGCAAGAATGCAGTTTGTTTTTTTTTTTTTTTAAATGTCCATGAGCTTCACAAAATATGTGTGGGTTTTTTTTGCTTTAGATAGTGATAATTCATTACAAATATATGTGATGATAAGAGAAATTAGTTTCAATAGAAGGGGCCTCTCAGAGTCACTCCTGCCTCTTGCTGTATTTGTTTGTGTTTATGTAAGCAAAAAAATGGCATGCATTATCTTTTTATGAGCCTTGTGATTTATTCTGGTTTGTTGTCAGACCTTTGGGAATGCATTCTATAAACTTTATTGAGACAAGATATCTAGAGGCGTTTGCATATTTGTGAGCTCAGCACAATATTACTTTTTAATGCTCTTTGACTTTGCATGGAGAAAATGGAGTAAGAAAATGTAAAACAGATATATTTCAGGTTGCTTCATTTTTATTACCTGCCTTTTTTTTCCTAGGTTAAAAGCAAATAAAGACTCAATCATTTAAATTTAATAAATGCTGAGATCCACTAGGTTAATTTACAACGGTGGAATCGGAGGGGGGACCTCTAGGCCCTGGGTTTGTGGCCCATCACCTGGAGGAGGAATGCTCTTCCCTCCTGCCCCCTGCCACGTGGCCCTGAGAGCCCTGTAATGAGCTCACACAGACCACAGGAGAGGGACGAGTGAAAGAGAAAGTTTATTGTGGGGTAGGGGTTTATAAATGTTTCAGGGGGATTAGAAAATAACCAATTACAGGTCTCTGGGGGTTACAGAAACCACCAATCGCAGGTAAAGGTTAACATCCAATAGGAGGGGGTTAAAAAGGTCAATGAGGAGACCCAGGAAATCTTCCCCGAACATTCCTGCATGAGAGATAACAGTTTTCGTAGGGAGTTTTGGGAAGGAGACAGTGACTTTACAAAATACAAAAAAGCCATTTTGAGACATGTTTAAACAACATTAAAAACTTCTGTTTCCATGACATTTGAGCTGTTTTCTTCCTTTTCTTCACCAGTCCATCTTTGACAGGACTTTTTCCACCCTACATATGGTAAATCCATTGCCACAAATTTCTGACTCTTTCTGTGCCTAAAAATTTAAATTACTAATCAAGGTCTCCATTCAAAAACCTATTAAGGATACTGGTAAGTCAAATATTTATTTAAATATGAAATTATACTGGTATGGTTCTTGAATTGGGCTTTAAGACATGTATCTGTTTTCAATACAAAAAAATGTCACAGATTATATTGTGGTTTTAATTCTCTATATTCTCCCTGATGTTTACCCAAATTGACATGAGCACATGTGCAGTGCTGTGCTCAGTTGTGCACAGATATTCATATACTGATGCAAGTCCAGCAGTAGACTTATGAAGGTAGTCCAAACGTGTTTGATGTACAAGAAAGCAAACATTGAAAGGATTGCTTTTGGGCAGCCTTAGAAAGGGAAATTGAAATGAAATCTTACTGTGGTCTTCAGCCACCTAATGGGATGGTTTAGAGAAGATATATCCAGAACCTTCTCAGAAGCAATGCAGAAGGGAAATTCTGGTTAGATATAAAGCAACATCTTTTAACCAGGAAGGTAGACAAACACTGAAAAATGTAGCCAAAGAATTTGTGGGGTTTTAATCCCTGAGAATAAGGCCTTTAACATCCTGATCTAGAAGACCCTGATCTGATCAGAAGGTCACAATGCATGAAAATGAAAGGTCTCTTGTAGCCTGAATTATTCTAAGAATTTGTGACCACATACAGTTCTATTGGCTTTCAGTAGTGTGTAATTTACCCCTGTGCTTTTGACAGATTCAGCCTTAAATACTGCTAGAAAATTTATAAAATCAGTGTAAATTCATGTGTTGATTACAGCAAGGTTGAAGAAATCTGTCATACCCCCCTTAACTGATGGAAATTTAAGTATTTTTATAAACAGTTCTTAAATTATTTGTACACATTTTATTTTAGATACTTTATTTGCATGATTGGTTTATCATTGTAAGAAGAACAGGCCTGGACTGTCAGGTTTAGATACTATGTACAATTCAATATATATTTGTTTTATTTCCATTCCTTGCACTTCCATCTAAGAGCCCTTTAAGGATGTTAGGGATTCAAATATGAGAAGAATTTGCACTTGCTGGTTTATTTAAAAAAACAACATTGTAAAAAATGATGAAGTCAAAGTCCCCCTGGTTCCCATCTTTCCCTTTCCCTTCACCTCATTTCTTTGTTGTGATTTATACCTTTTTCTACCTGAACTGTCCATTAGTATATTTAAATTTATGAGCAGTCTTAAGGAAAAAAGAATCAGATTAGAGAATATTTACAGAAAACGTCCTTCTGTCATACAAAACCAGTTGATAGAACATGGAGAATGAAACTCCTTTTGGAAACATTTCTAACTTGTTATATTTTCCTTCCCCAATGAATCACTTCATGTTGAAATAACATACTAACTGACTACTTGGGCAAGTGACACAAAGCATCCTCTCTTCCTCCTGGTGTAGAGGCTTCTCTGAACAATTTCTGTTCCTCTGAAATGATCAGTTTCTCCATTTAGGCACTAATTCAACGGTGCATACATCATCATTATTCAAGAAAACATGTAATGAACATGCTGATGGATGTTCTTAGGTGATATGTTGAATTAAGGACTTAATGACGGCAGGCAAGCAGTGGAGCTGAACAGTTCATATTTGGAGAACCATATCCCCATGGAATTCAAATGTTAATGACAATCATATACAGCATCATATTAAAAAAACAACAACAACAACAACAAAAAAAAAAAGCAAACAAAAAATACAGAGAAAGATAAGTAGATTTTGAGGAAACTGAAATAGATGTTTTAACTTTGCAAATAATCATAATCCCTAGAAGGGTTCAGACTTTGCTATGAATATTAAAAATTCTGAGTTTTGTTGAAAGTAGAAACAATATGAGTGAAGTAATGACATGATGGAGCTTGTTGCCAGAGGAGATTGTGAAGGCACAGAGTATCAAGAGGTTTGAAAAGGATTAGAGAAATTAGGCAGACAAATTAAACGTGACAAATTAGACATTAAATGAGCAAAGTCAATACTACACTATTGAGTGACTGACAAAACAAATAAAACAGCCTTAGTCTAGAGGGACTTTGATAAACTGTAAGGTTGAGTGAGCAGAAACTTCATGGAGTTTGACAAGGAGAAGAGCAAAGTCCTGCACATGAGCAGAATAAAGCCATTTATCATTACAGCTGGTAACCAAGAGAGTGAATAGGAGTTCTGCTGAAAGGGACCTGGGCACAGTGGGTAGACACTGTATTTGATGGAAGCCAGGAACACTCTCACTATGAATAAGGCATGGTCCATATTTGTATGAAGAAGGAGCAACATTGCCAAAAGACTGAGAGTGGATATTATTCTCACCGGTGCAGATGAAGTTGCACCTGGAAGAGTGTTCAGTCTTGGACTCCTCGAATTCAAGAAGCACATCGCAAAACCAGAGGCAGCAAAGAGTGATGGGTGTGATTAAGGTCCTGGAGCACAGAAAGTAGAGATACTGAGGGAGATGGGAGTGTTCAATGTCACTAAGATGAGTCAAAGGAGTCTAATGACACCTTAAAATTTCTTTAAGATTTACAATCCCTCACAAAGAGTGTAATTCTCTCAGTAGTTTACTTATCAGTGGCAGATGCTAAAACAAAGTGGAATGGACACAAGCTGTAGCTTGGGACACTAGATATTAAAAAGCTCTGTCTTTCTGAGAGGGTTGAGTTCATCACTGGTCAGTATCTTCCTGGAGAAACTGATTTCCCAGAGTGGATGGGCATGCTCTTTGGTTGATAAAAAAATGATTGGACAACCAGGCCACAGAGTAGTAGTTAGTAAAGTTAACTGCAGGTGGTGGTTGGTCTCAAGTGGTGTTCTTCAGGGCTTAATATTTCAGCCCATCCTGTTTAACATCATCAACAACGACCTGGATGAAGGGGTCAAGTACACTCTCAGTATGTTTGCAGATGACACTGATTTGGGTAGGAGTGTTGATCTGCTGAAGGTCAGGAAAGCTCTACAGAGAGATCTGGACAAGCTGAATTTATGAGCTGAGGCCAATTTTAGAAGGTTCAACAAGGCCAAGTGCTGGGTCCTGCCCTTGGGTCAAAAACAACTCCATACATTGCTACAGGCTGGGGGTAGAGTGGCTGGAAAGTTACCTGCTGGAAAAGGATGTGGGAGTTCTCCTTGAGAGCTGCTGAACATGAGCAAACAATGTGCTCAGGTGGCCAAGAAGGCCAATGGCATCCTTGTCTGTATCAGCAATAGTGTGGCCAACAGGACCAGAACAGTGGCCATCCTCCTGTATGTGGGACTGGTGAGGCTGCACCTTGAATCCTGTGTTCGGTTTTGGGCCCCTCACTACAAGAAAGACTTTGAGGTGCTGGAGTGTGTCAAGAGAAGGGCAATGGAGCTGGGGAAGAATCTGGGGCACAAGTGTGATGGGGAGGAGCTGAGGGAGTTGGTGATGTTTAGCTTGGAGAAAAGGAGGCTCAGAGGAGACCTTATCACCTTCTATAACTACCTGAAAGGAGGTTTTAATGAAGCGTCTCCTCCCACATAAAAGGTGATAAGACAAGAGGAAACGGCTCAAAGTTGTGCCAGGGCACAACTAATTAGATGCTAGTGGAAATTTCTTCACAGAAACTGTTCTAAAGCGTCGGAATAGGCTGCCCAGGGCATTAGCAGAGTCAGCATCTGTGGAAGTAGTCAAAAAATATGTGGATCTGACACTTGAGGACATGGTTTGATGATGAACCTGGTGGCAGTGACAGATTAAGGATTGGACTTGGTCTTTTCCAACCTTTAACAATGCTATGATCCTCCAATATGCTTATTTGGATTTTCTTGAAGCCAGGTTCACAGCTGACTTCAGAAATTACTCCTGTGTTATACAGAGACTTGGCTTTGGCCTGCAGATGTCCAGTAGGACCTGTGGAAAAGATTCATTCTATTAGTAGGGTTTTTAACTCCAGGGATGTGTTCTACTTGATACACTAGACAGAGCTGATACATTTTTCACCTTGTTTTTCCATAGATCAGAAATTTCATAACCATGGATAGAAAGCAGATTCATAAGGGTGCTCCCTGCTACCTATTTCACTGAAAGCAATGTGCAAGGGAAGGGAGAATTTGCCCATTTGAAAGAAAAGGGCAAGAAAAGAAAGAATGGGTTGGAAAGCAGTCCCTTTTCTCCTCTTGTATCAGGGGTATGACTGTGAGAGAAGGAATAAAAAACATGGCTTTCCTCCTTTTTTAATTCTTCCTCCCTCTCTTATTTTCATGGTCTTGTTCATGTGGGCCAAGTAATATATAATGTGGCACAGACTCCTTGTAATGGAGGTGAAACCGATTCTGGAAGCTAGTTTGCCACATCTCAAAGGTAATGAATGAGGGATGATTTATTAAGTCACCTAGGCCATTCCCTTCTACACTAGTATTAGTTCCAACTATGTTTCTGCGTATTTAATGGATTAGTGCAGTTCAATGAATTTTATTTATGAAAGACAATGTGGGCTCAGCATTTTTTTCCAAGTAAAGTGTGTGAAAAACACTCCATAACAGAATTCAGAGTTTATTTGCCAGGAACAGGACCCAAGAGGACAAATTGACTAATCCTTACAGCACACCTTTCTTTCAGCACAGGTGACAGAAATGAGATACTTAAAGAAACTCTTGCTTTGTTTTGGAAAGTGGCAAAATTCCTAACAATGCAAAAAGGGACAACTTTAACCACAACTGCATGTCCTAGACCAGTATATATATATACATACAATATTGATTTTGAAAGCTTTAGAAACGTACAATTCGCTTTTGGAGCAGAAAAGCTGGAAAAAGCAAATCTAAAACTAAAAATAAGTGTATTTTCTGGGTATGTACTGAAACAACAGAGTTTTTTCAGTAAAAAATGTATGCTTTGTTGTGTTTTGCTTCCTTTGGCGTAAAAGGTGTCAACGAAAAACAAAAATCATAGACCTAAATGTTTATCCTCAAAATGGAGGATCTTGAGGGAATTCTATTGATGATTGAAAAGATATTTTCAAACTGTTTAAATTTAAAAGAATTTTCCAAGAGTAGGGAAATTGAATAACGAAAATGGAATTAAAAATCTGTCTCAGTTTGTGCAGTTATTTTTAAAACATAAATATTTCAGAGGCCACTATACTGACAAGAAATTTGTTAGAGGGGAAATGCCAAATTATTATATAAAATGATCTGGTGAGAAACATCAGATAAGAACAAGTGGGAAAAAATTTGAAAGACAAGGGAAAAAAAAGAAATCTTCCTTTAATCTCATTTCTTTGCTTTGAATACTTAATGAAAGGAAGAATTTGCACTTCAGATTTGTAAACCAAAGACATTTCAACAAATCTGGATCAGTACTGCTTTGGGTGTGTGGTGTGAATTAATCTGAAGTTTAGGTTTAGCATACCTGTAGGTAATGGATTGTATTTCTAATTCTGGTTTTTGTTGATTGATAATCATAAACCAGTCAAAATGGTGATAAGGTTTTATTCCATGACTAGTAATTTCTAAAGTGTTTTGTTTCTTTGCAAAGTATTTTGAGGTCATACAAGGATGGAGAAAAAATGAAACTTAGGATTATTTCTTCTTTTCTAGTCTTCCTGATCTCTCAAATTTTAGCTGTATGAGTGTTTAGGGAGATGACACATCTGATTGTCAGTCTTCTTTGTTCATCAAGTGGGAGGACTACTTTTTTTGTGTATCCAGAGCATTCCTCATCATACAGTGAAAATACCATTATTTTTTCATGCTCTGTGTCTTGTAGCATGTGCGTATATATATATATTTATATATATATATATACATCAACCAGGTCATATAACTTTGGTGTGCAAGGAATAGTAGAAGTAAATCACAAAACAGAGTATGTCTTCAGCAAGTATACTTCGAATTTATCTTGAGTAGGAGACACCTGACATCAACGTAAGGCAATTCATTGCAGAAAACAAGAATTTTCTATGTTACCAATGTTACTTTTTCCAAATAATATTTTGCTTATAATCACATTACTCCGATTTATTATAATTAAAACAGAGTACGTGCTCTATATTGCTTTTAGGGATCAATCAAGAATGCTTAACAGAACACACAGCTTAAGTCAGACAGACACCAAGTAGATAATTTTTCAAAAGGATGCAATAACAAAATCATTCTGGAAATCCATTGACGTCATAGCTACTGAGTTTAATCCAGCTCAAGTTTTCCATTTTTGACAGTATGAATGACACCCATTTATCCCCTAAAGCACAGAAAAGACAGTGGGGAGGTTAGAAGTGAGTTCTGTTCCCTTTAGTAGGTAAAAATGAATGAACAGGGGAGCTGATGTGTGTGGAAATTTCATTGAGTTGCCTCACCTTTAAGAGGTTTAAAAACATTCCTTCATCATCTTGTGTGGCATAGACCTTAGTTCAGTACACAGTCAAAACACTCTGCTGGGGAGTGTCCTGGGACACTTGAGTTAGCACAAGAGCTAGCTCAAGACTCCTTTGACTTATTTTGTCCCTTTTCCTTTCATTCCACTTTTATTATTCTGGCCTCCACCTCCAATAGGTTGGAAAGGATTCTGAGCAAGTAAAGGGATGACCAGGAAGACAGAGAGGTGTCTTGATTTTCTCCGGGCTACATACAGGAAACTAAACTCCAGGAGAAGTACTCCATCCATCCTTCAGGCCAGCTGGCTTTGTGACACTTAATCACATGGACTGTCAAATGCATAGACAGTTCATAACACTCTTTGGTGACTTTTACTGCAATATGACAATTACATTAGTGCTGGACAAAGAGTTTGGGGATCTTTAGGAAGAATCTAAAAATAGAAAGAGTTGTCTGTTTGGTTTTAGTTAGTTAGTTTGTTTGGTTTTTTGTTTGTTTTTTAAATCTTTTTAAACAGTGCTTTCTTTCTGAGTATGCTAGTGGCACTAGCAATCATCAAAATGTGTGGCTTTCTTGTTTTACAAGGCAGCATTTCTGGGCCATCTCAGTCACTTCAAGGGATGCTGTCTACAGTTTGGATTTTTAAATAAGAGGAAAACTAAATAACATACTCAGTTTCAGAAATCCATTTATAGTGTAGCATAGAAGAATATTTTTGTTCTATGTGTTGACATCTCTTTGACACATGGAGATTTGTTATGCATATATACATTTGTTATTCCTCACTGCAAGAGATAGTTGGATAAATATGAATAAAAGAAATATACAAGGCAATTTCTTCTTAAAATAGTTCTGTCTAGGTGGAATTTTGCATCTTCAATAAATCTTTTTGGTGTCTTTTGGATTAATAACCCAGAAGTAGGACTAGAAAATCTACAGCTTTAAACAATAGGGTTGAGTTTTTTTGTTTATTCTTTTCCATACTGAAAGGAACACAATGGAGGAAATAACGTATTAAACAATTTTTGTTTCACTTATGGAGTTACACTGAGAAAATACAAAAAAAATTGATGGTTCTGAGTATTAGCTTTTCTTGTTTGGGCATTAAGTATTCTTATCGTGTCAATCTTATGGAAATGAAAGTGGTATGGAATAGGTGTTCAAAATTAAAGCCATTTCATATAATTATTAAATGTGCCACTGCATTCTGAAAAGGGTGTAGCATTAAATGGTCTTTGTTTGATATTAATCAAACTTTCTTACCTGAAATACCTTCTAAATTTAATGACTCTGTTCTGCAGTCAAGATCAGCTGTCATTCAAATTCAGTCTATGGGTGGATATGTCTTTCTTTTCCTTTTTTTCCTATATGATTACTGTACACAGAATCAGATAAAGCTTCACAGAAAAAGAAAGTAATTATGTGAAAGATAGAATAAAACTGTTGGAGAGAATAAAAGCATATTATTCAACACCTTGTATGTTCTTTGTCATGGATGAATTTTCTACATTTGTAAGAAGAACGGTGACTTACTAGGAATTAGATTCTTCATTTGCTAAAGCAGTGTTGTACTCTTACTGTGCATGTCATTTAGCTAAAGCTCAGAAAAGGAGAAAACAAAAATGAACATGTCTCAGTGGCAGAATCTCTTCTATGTTGCTTCCAGAGGATGTTGAATAAAAGTCTACATTTCAAAAGATCAGTGTTCTTCACAAAAATCTAGCATTTAAAAATGTGAAGTTGTTATGTGTCATCAGATTTTCACTGATGTTTTCATATGAATGAAAATGTTAAATAATGCAACTGAAGTAAATTTTGCTGATTTACATCCTCTGAGAATTACAGAGAAAAAAATTATGGCAATGGTTTATCTATACATAGCACAGGGAATTTTTTCTCCCCTTTCTGATTTTTCCAGTCTCAGTGAGACTAGGATTTGAGTTCATTTTTCCAGTAGGAGGAGAGAGAAACTCTTTTTCTGCCTACTGATCTAACATCAGCCACTCCTGGGATGGGGTGTATGAATGAGCCATCTCATGCCCATAGAAATGAAGCAAATTTTCAGTTACAAAAGCAACTATGGGCTTCATCCTTTATTTGCAGAGGTAAAGCAGATGGATAAGATGTTCTGTCTTTGTGGATCTCCTCCATTTTAGAATTCATATCCTTTTACTCAACTCTGTGCTCTCTAAAATTATTTTCATGTGTTAAATCATGGTCCTTGGTCAGTTAGATGCTCAGGGACAACTGGGATGGTAGTTCCTACATTAGTGCCTCTCCCTACAGCATACAAGTTCCAGAAGTGATGAGTCCCCATCTTGCCATGTTCAAAGTGTGGCTTGAATTTTGTCATAGAAGTTCCATTTATAAAATTAATTAAGTAATAACTCCAGCACAGGAAATAAAGGATGGTAAAAAAGAGATGGCAGGAAAAATTCTACCAGAATAGTTTTCTCTCATTCAGCACGATTCAGATAAAACCAGTTGAATGTTTTTTTTAATGTGAAATGAGATGAGATTGGACAAAATTACATTGTATAATATTGTACAAAAAATAAAACACTTTGAAAATGTTTTATAGTTTTGAAATATTTTTGTTTCAAGGTAAGTATCACATAGCAAATGAAGAAATATTAAAATGATAACATATAAATAAGACTATTAAACCAATTTAATAAAGTTATAGATGAAATTTACTCTAGTTTCAGCTGTATTTGACTTCCTAATATCTTTTTGGTGAACAGAAATCAGTTCTTTGGCCATGTCTAGTTGTCTCTTACCAAGCTATGGAAAATAAACTTTCAATTTTAACTTGACTTTATGAACTTATGACAACTGTGGTATACATTGATTGTATTAGAAAATTAATAGATTGGGTAATAAAGCACAAAATGTTTAAACTGATCTGTCATCATTGCAAGATGCATACATTTTTAACAGAAGAAATGGAATAGCTTTAATTGAGGATTCACTGATGAACCTCATGAAGTCTTGTATGGATGATTAATGTAGAAATTGGAAAAAAATAGCATCGGTAAAAAAAATATAAAGGTGAACAAAGGACTTGAAAAACAGTACAGAGATAGGAAACAGGACAGAGTCTCAAGAACTGATCTGTATAAGAGTCTTATGAAAGATTTCTTAATGATTTGACTACAGAGGTTAAATGTGAATTCACAGAATTTGCTGACGATTCAAAGAAGGTCAGCACTGCAGGAACAAAATCTAAGTATCATGGAAGAATTATTAGATCAAGAGAGGAAAAGAGTGGAAATATAAAGGAATTTTGGAGCTCAAATATTTGGGAAAAAGTAATCAAAATTTGTCAAACGAGCCAGACACTTTTTGCTTAGAAATTTCAAGGGAAGGAGACGTTGGTTCCTCATAGGATATCTGAAAGATTTCTCTATAAGACCATTAAGAAAAAGACAAATGTGGAACAGATGTGCATTAAGCAATACATTTTAAGTAGAAAACCAAAAATAAATTTAGGGAAAATTGAATGGTTTAAAGAAAAAGAAGAGTTTATTTTACTGAAGGAAACTAAAATGCTTGTCTCATTTCATCAGGTTAAGTACAGCCTTATGATTTCTTTCTCTAAAGGGTATCATGAGTGAAAACAAATATATCGGTGAGGTTGGATAAAAAATAAAAATACAGATTTCCCATAAAGTTGGGTGAGTTCAGGATGGGTTTTTTTTTGTGGTTTTCATTTTTTTGGAGCTTTTTTTTTGTTGGGGTTCTCTTGTTTTTGTCATTGTTGTTTTGGTTTGAATATATTTCTGTTTTTAATTTAATCCACTAACATTTCTATGCTAATTTGCTTATACTTACAGAAAGGACACTATTAAGTGCAAATTTTAAGACTAACACTGCAGCAGATATAAATTCTGTTGGTATTTCTGCCTCTGAACTGCATATTCATCATGTTTTAAGACTCTTTATTTCCCAGCATCTAGATGCCACTTAATTAAAACACCTAATTTAAAGAGTCTCCTAGTTTACTAATATTTTATGCATACTAATGTTGAAACTTAAATATGCAAAAAAAAATTAAAAAAGGAGTTCAGAAAAAATTGGGATGTCATGATTTCACAAGGTACAAATGACTTAAGAGGATTTTATTTTCATCTGCAAAATATTGAACATATTAAAAATTTTACATGTAGGAAACACTGAGCATGATATCCTGTAATTTGGTCTTTTTAGATGTATCCTGGACTCATATTAAAATTACCTTATATTTTTCAAAATCTCTTCAAACAGTGTTCTTAAGGGATTGTGATAATTTCTATATAAAAATAGAGAACTTCAGGTATGGATATTTGCCTTCAAATTAATTCATTCCTTCCAAAACTCAGGGGAGGACATTGTTTTTTTGTTTGTTTTGTTTTGTTTGTTTGGTTTTTTTTAATGAAACATTTGGAGTAGTTCTTAAAATAATCTACCAGTACATTTGTTTCCATTTTAATGAATCCTCAGACTTATTTATAAATGTGAATTAAACAGACATGGAAAATATAACTATGCATGCTGCTTTCCAAATGGTTCAATTACAGGTAGAACTCTCAAGGGAGACGACATTTACATTCGTGATAACTCTGATAAACATTTTCTCATTTTGGTTGAATAACATAATAATTTCTGTATTTCATAGGGACACCTGAAAGAAGAAAATAATTGGTATAACATTATTGCCTTGTCCTTTATATCTTCAATCTTAAAGGATAAATGTCCTTTAAAATGGGATTGAATGAAGAATCATTAATGGAAGTTATGAGAGCTAATCAGACTGTCAGTTTGCATTTTTTGGTGTTCAGAAAATGAAAAGCAAGCAAGACACTTACTAGAACAAGTGAGACATGCTTTTTACTGTGATAAAGATGCAATCCAATACAAATCTAGTGAATGTCATCTTCTCTTGGAGTCAGAATGACATCTCTATTCTCCACACTTTTAATCCTGAGGCACCTCACAGCAGCAACTGTCAAACTAGTGCTAATTCAAGAAACGCCCCGGAGGTGAAAACATTTGACAGCCTCTCTCAGTTATCCAAATGAAAAATCAGGTTATTTTCCTTCCCCATCCTTTTTGTCCACTTCTGTACACACTTCCTTCAATTTGCCTTTCAATTTCTTTTTCATTGCAGCCCTCCCCAATTATTCAATCTTAAGATTCTTTTTGCTCTGCTGTTAATGACTCAGATAAAATTGTCTGCAATGTAACACCAAAAAAAAAAGGTGTGAGTTCCCTTTTACAAATGGTGCAGGTACCTTGTTTTTAAGCTGTAGACCTCATCTGAAAAGAAATAAAACAGCCTCAATCTTATCTTTGTTTTTCAGGACTCCCTGTTTTCTGAATATATTAATTTACATAATTAACATTAGAGTAACTGTGAAGTAAATATTAAGTAAAAAAACATTAGTGCCAAAGTAACTTGGAGATAATCATGTAAGGTTTGGGCTGGTCTTGGGTTCTAATTCATTCTGTATTGACTATGTGTTAACTGTTATAAAGACACAAGATCCGGACTAGTCATTAAAATAGAATGCATTTATGTTAATTTTCCATCTCTGTTGCTATGAACACCATTAATTTTATAGTATGGAGAATATGCAGAAATTAAATACACAGAATAACTTCTTGATCATTACACAGTATTTAAGGTCATTGGGTTACAAGGTCTCGCCTTCAGTAAATTGCAAGTCATTGAGATTCGCTCCAAGACCCAGCAACTCTCATTACAGAGATGTTTGTGAATATCACAAAATGTGGGATGGCATGGACAGCCCCAAGCAAATTTTAACTGAATAAGCGTGGCTGAGACATGCACGGCACTGCAATGCAGACATTCCAAGGTGGGTCCCAAACCAGTGTGTATGTGATGAACCCAAGCTTAAACCAAAGAGAAAAGTCAGTCAGCAAAAGATTTGGCATATGGCTGCAGTCCTATCTCTGAAAGTCTCAGACATCCCATCAGTGTGGCACATCTGCAGCCTGGAGTTCGTGTTCTCATGGACTAGGTGAGGGTAGACACAGATCAAGAAAGATCAAAGGGACATGTAAACTTAAGGCCCCTGTCATGACAGGGATCTGATTTTAAGTCATACCCCAAGGTTTCACATTCCAAACATAGAATCATTTTACATCAATGGGAGTGAGGGCTTCCATTACACTTGGTAAGCTCTGGATCATATTTCACGTGTACAAGTGATTTCTGTGTTATTTTTCAAATTGTCAAAGCTTTTTTTGTAAGGTTGACATTAAGCTGTGAAGAGCAGGACTAAATTCACCATGTTAGAGGCAGTAGGTTATCTCCAAGAGGATGTCATGGCTCTGATTCATTCATGAAACAAGGTTCACACAATCTGTTATGTATTACAGTTTGCCTGGCTACATTTTCTTCTTTGTATCATGGCCAAGACATTTCAGTGTTCCTGTTCCTTTGAGACCCTCTGTTTAAGATGTGAGTGATTTCCAATGCAGAAAATTATTGCTGCAATTAATTAATTGTCAACCAACTCTTTGTTAATAAACCCACCATTGAAATTCTAACTTTTAGTCTAGGGGCTTTCACTTCACTTTTATATTCCAAACTGGATTTTAGTTTTCGCTAAATAAATAAATAAATAAATAAATAAATAAATAAATAAGTAAATGTCAGGATTATTTTTGAGTCTTACATATTGCTCCTCTGGACATGTCATAGGAAATAAATAGGAATAAGGAAAACAGGATAAGGGTTTCCTGTAGCCATCTTACTCCAGACAATTTTCGAATGAATTAAATTATGTATTTTATTGACCAGCAGGGAAATTCATAGTGCACAAGGGAATGTCCCCATTGGGCAGACTGGTTCTCCTTCACTGATGTAGTTATTTACCTTCCATTTGTTGTTTTCAAGAGAAGGATGAATTCATCTTTTCATCCTTTAAAACAAGCTGCTGGGAAGATGCATCATTCTGCAGGGAGTTTCCTTGCCTTTACAGATAAAAATGGTTTTTAAGAAGGAACTCTGAAAAAATCCACCTTCCTGTGTATGAGTCTCTATGTGCAACGCATTCATGGCGTATATAAGCAGCACGTTAACATTTATATGGAGTTTAACTCTGTTTTTAACTGCTAGAGCCATAAAGGTCTTTGATTTGGTGCCATTCTTGTATTTCAAGGTGTGGTAAAGTTCCTGAGGAGACCATTCAGACTGAGCCCTTGTGCAGAGCAGCAGTATTAGTGCACATAACCCTGTACATGCAATTTCAATTCCATCCTGACATCAGGATGATTAGCAGTTCTGTGTAAATGAAAATCCATAAGAATCTAACATTTTTCTGGGGATGTATGGCCTGAGATAATTAAGCACAGAATCTTTACATTTCCAGAATAACATGACTTGTAAAACAACCAGGATAAATAATGCTGATTTTCTCATTTTATTTTATAAATACCACAGAAATGTCACATTCTTGATCTGCATGGACTATCAGTTTTTCAAATTCAAATGTTAGAGCTCATAGAATTTAAACAACTTTTATTCTACTCAACGTACAAGCCTAATATTACCCCAGCTCCCAAAGCATGATATAATTGTTTGTTTTTGTTTTTGTTTTTTTTTTTGCTAATCTTTTTTATTTCATTCATCAGACAAATTTGGACAGAGAGACAGAGAGAGTAGGAGCAAAGATGCAAAACTTCTTCTCTGCCTCTGGCCCCAAAACTGGGGCTAGAGCCCAGTAAGGTCATGGTACTTACAATTGGGTCCAAAAATCCAGGAGAAATACATTTCCACCAGAAATGTAACTGTCACTTGAAAACAAAATTGAGAAATCACCATATTTTAGGAAGGCATGTTTTAAATTTTCTTTCTTAGAAGTGTCATGTGGATATCACAGAATCAGAGGATGGTTTGGGTTAGGAGGGACCTTAAAGCTCATCTAGTTCCAACTGCCTGCCATGGGAGTCTTCCACCAGTCCAGGTTGCTCAAAGCTTCATCCAACCTGTTCTTGAACACTTCCAGGAACTACTTCTCTCAGCAACCTGTTTCCTCATCACGCTCACCATGAACAATTCCTTCCTAATATCTAATCTGGCCCAGTGTCCTTCAGTTTGAAGCCATTGCCCCTTTTTCTATCATTATATTCCCTTGCAAAACATCATATATTGGCAGAAAACCTGGGATTGTGATAAGAATTAGCTGTTTGACCATTTAGAAGCTTTCCCTTGGTTAGAATTCACTGATATCCTTCATGCTGTTCCTTACACAGTGCTAGAAAGGTGTTCTTCACAAGTCCTGGCTGAATTTAGTTTTGGTAATAAAAATCTTAAATAACAGAAAAGATTTGGCAGTTTTCTAGAGATCTGTCTTCATGTTAGAGTGCCATGCTCACAGTCTTGTACATGTAATATTCTGGATTCTTAGTGAATTCAGGATATTGAATTAATTATTTGCCTGAGCAAACTCTTCTCAGTTAGCTAGTCTTTTGAGAGTAACTTAACTGAGATAGGATTTAAAAGATGATTGGTAAATTTGGGAAAATTGCTTTAAGCATAATAGGCAAAATGGAGCAGCAGGAAATGGGGAAAAGTTGTCTTTGTCTTGCTACTTGTATGACAGAGGTAGGAGGTGTGGGCTGAAGAAGTCTAGACCAGAAACATCACAGCAACTAAAATTATTTTACTGTGAATATTTCTATCAACAAGGCTTACTCAGTTTATTAATACATATGAACCTGGAACCTGACTCAAGATATTGCCTATATTGCAATGACAGTCCAAGATGATTTATTTTGCCTAAAACCTTCTTCTGCGCTCTAGTTAGCTGCATCTCCTAGTTCTCTGCTCCTATAATTGTGGGGTATAATGTGTTTAAAATAAAAGTGTTTTCTTTTCAGTTAAGTCTAATATCAAACACCTTTTGCAGAGGTCCCTCCATTCTAAAGCTTATTTGCTGATTAACTGTATAAAATAATTACAGATTCAGAAGCATGTTTTAGTCTTCTTTTAGCTAGTTCAGATATTCACTGTCAGTGAAGCTGCTTAAAAGTAGAGTATCCCTATGGGGCTTATTCATCACTGAAGTCTTGTTTTCTGAAGTAAATTAATGATTTGCTATTCCTGGAGACTTTACTGTGCTTATAACTGTATTAACTTGCATCAAAAAAATAACACTAAGCCATTTTTCAACCCTTGACAAAAATAGCCTAGAGACACTCTAGTGAATGAAGGTCTTGAGGGAGAAAAAAGCAGGTAAATTTTTTTGAATAATGGAAATGTACTCAGTTAACATCAAGTACAGCAGCCAGAGGTTATTTCTAGCATTCATAATCAGTGGACAGTATGTCAGAACATAGTGAGAGATGACGTTGGGAGGATCTACATAAAGAAAAGCCATGTTTAGCTGTTAAGATTTTGGCTTGGCTGTGAAAATTGTCTAGGTGCCAATTTGCATTGGTTTGTGCAGCTGACACTTGGAGATCGATTTAAGAAATCCAGCAAATGCTTGCAACAGGCAACACAGTAACAGATCTCTGACAGAGAAAAGACTGTGAAGGAGGGAAAAGTTTTTTAAATGGATAGGGATTTCATTTATGAAAGCCACGTCTGGAAAAAAAAAAAAAAAAGAAGATGATAAAGGACATTGCTGAACAATTATCAGGAAAAAAAAAAAAAAGTATCTTTCCCCCACACCTACACGGAAGAGAAACACTATATCCATATTTTTTCTTTCATGAGGTAGTAGTTGAAGGCTGCACTAGAACAGATCTCCGGCAAACTAAAAACCTTGGCCATATTTTTCCAACAGAAATCAACTCTGTGACGGATGTTAACAAGAGAATCAAACAACTGACCTGGGAAGAATGGGTGGTTTGAAGACAATTTCTTTAATTTGAAGATTCCTAGGAAAAGATCTTTGATCACAGGGTAATAGAACCGTTAAGGTTGGAAAAGACCTTCAGGATCATCAAGTTCAAATCTTCAACCAAATAATGCTATGCCCGCTACATGATCTGAACTTTGATTTCGTACACTTTCCATCTGTCAATATCCTCCGTTTTGCTTGGTTGGTCAAATAAATTTCCATTTTGAATAACAGATTAAATGGACAGGTTCACTCTAGCCTCCGCAAAACCACGGAATCAGAGAATCATATACTTGTTAAGGTCGGAAAAGAGCTCTAAGACCACTGAGTCACACCATTAACCTGTCCTGGTGCTGTTCTTTGTTCTGAGGGACAAAAACTTCATGTAACAATACCTCTCACTACATGTGTGTTTGGTAAGCAGTACAGCACGGGTGGTTTGTGGGCTGTACTGTAATAGAAAGGTTAGTCACTGAGATACCACGTGTCAGAGAGAGTAAAATAAGTTACAGCTCATGGACAAGAGCAATGACATGCAAATTTCAAAAAATGTGGACAATGACAAAGTTGTAAGATTGGCATCAAATAGAAAAAGAAATGAATTCATGCTTGGACTTCACCTATCACTATTATACAGAGGTTTTAATGCATGTTCCAAGCACTAACTAAAAAATATCAAAGAAAAAGTCAGAGAACTACCTGAAAATAAGTAGGACAAAAAGTAATGCTTCTGACACTTCTAAGAAGTTTAAATAGACATGAAAAATTAGGAGCTAAATATTATGAAGTAGTACAAAAGAGAATAGTATTAATTTGTGGCTTAGTTATTCCCAAAGATCCAGTAAAGTAAAATTAATTCCTATTTCACAATTTACTTGAATCATATTCTGGGAAGAAGAGTAGGATCTATGGAAATTGCCACATTTGGAAATGACAGTGTTCTATGTAAGAATAAACAACCAGATTGTTTAGTACTCAGTTCTGCTTGCTATTGTGGTCAATGAACTGAGGATGTCATCAAAATCCACTGAAATGCAAATAAATTATCTAAATGACTGTGAATAAGTACTGTAATTCAGATTTATTTTAGAGCATGATCTGGCTGGTTTGGGGTTTTTTATGAGGTTTACAATAAATTTTTAGGTGGCATTTTTTTCAATAATGCTATTTGGATTTATTGTAGGAATGACTGAAGAGACTAAATATATTCTTTCCCTCAAATCAAATCAAATACATTCAGAAATTAAGACTGAAAAAATTATAGTCATGTGTTCTGAGAGACTAACTGCAACACTGAAAGATTAAATGGTCTAATTCATATGTCTCTTATGGTTTATAGCATTTAATGTTTCCCTTCTAAGTTAATTAGTGATACTTGGAATAATATACAATTAGAAATACAACCTAAAATGCAAAGAAAAGCTCATATGATTGCTTTACAATGCAGAGACTTATCACTATAATCCCTTGCCTATGACTTTCACCCTTGAGGCTTGATAAATAATTTCTTTGTCATTTCATATACCTGACCTGATTAACAAAGGATTGATTATTTCCTAAAACAGTTTTGTAATTAATACCAAAGTTGCACTTCATCCCCGTTGTTGATCCTTGCCTCTGCATGTTTCTGATAAAATATAATTGTGTTAATTCTCTCTGGATTGATTAGATATAATGTTCAAAGGGAAATCTACTTTATTGCTGACCTAACATACCTTTGTTAATAAGAATTTTTTTTTTATACTGCACTTCATAGATGAAAGTTTCTTAATTAACAGCAAAAGCTTTACTGAATCAAGTCTATTACAGTCACATCACCATATCCTGAGGCTCTATTATTTTCTTTAATAACAAAATCCATTGGAGATATAGGCTTGAAAATAATATTTAGACACAAGAAAAAACATACTGCCTGTACACTGCTAAAAAGGTAAAACTTTAAAAACTAGAGGTTTTATGTAATGAAGAACATTTAAAATGTCTACTTGAAGTGGAGTTCACTTCCATTTGTAGGATTTAAGTGGGACTTGAGTGGTGCACATGCCTTCAGATCTGTTGGGGGCAAATTTCACCCTTAATCAGGACAGTTTATATTATGCTATTTGAAAAAACGATATTTGCTAGCTTTGAAATTCCTCTCAATGTGTTCCATTAGTCAATAAAGCCCTATTTTTAAAGTTACATTTATAGTAGTCAAGGTCAAGAAAAATATTTTCCAGGAACCATTCCAACCATTAACAGTCAAATAAAAGATTTCATGCAGTATGCCACAATACTA
Source organism: Lophotriccus pileatus (assembly GCA_035583135.1). Lineage (NCBI taxonomy): Eukaryota > Metazoa > Chordata > Aves > Passeriformes > Tyrannidae > Lophotriccus > Lophotriccus pileatus. The sequence goes on from JAWWES010000001.1 coordinate 30,637,840, forward strand.
CGCATTTTCATCTGCGTGAAAAGGTTGGCCAGAGGCTCTTCAAGTGACTTTGATTTATCCATATTAATATTTATTTGACCATTTGTGATATCTGAAGAGCAAACATTTGTGGCCTATTTTAACTACTTCACTTTTACTATTGTCAATGCCCACTGTTAAAAGAAAATGAATAAAAAAGAAATTAAAAAGAAATTACATTCTTTGTGACCACCTGTTGACACAGGAATATCAGATCTAGGATTTTTCTCAGCAAACGTAAGGTAAAAAAATCCAGTAATGTAACTCTGTAGTCCTCAGCTTCTCATCAAGAAGAGGTAGTGTTATGAAAGTAACAAAAAGTACAGCTGAGTTGCAATGTTGGTTCTTCCAATGGGGAAAAAAAACCGAAAGGATTTCTAAATAGAGATGGAAAACACAATTTTTTTCTGAAACAAACTACTGAAGTATTGAAGCCTACGGATTTGAGACATGCAGTGAAGTCCTGCATCTGTTTTTCAGTAAGCAATACTGGCAGCTTTACACATTCATAGTAAGAATAATTAGGCCTAGAATAAAATTGTCTGTATTATTATTGCATGTTGTAACATTTAAGCCATCGCAAATTTGAAGACTTCCATTGACCTCTAAAACTCATAAAAGTATGCTAATTATTACCTCCCAGTTCAATATGCGAACAAGAGGGAGAGAAAACTGAAATTCCCAAGAATGATGTAGTTAAGGATTTAGTAATTTTATTCTGATATTGTTGAAAGAGTTGCCAACAGTTTTTTAAAAGTTCTCCTTCCAGGAACATAAAGAAGAGAGCTGCTTAAAGGTGTATTTTTATTAGTTTTAAAAGAGGACTGATGAACTTGCCTGAGAGAACAGAAGGGATTCTTTATCATTGTATATTTCCATGAAATCCTATGACTTTATACATCTATATTGCTTGAAGAGCATTAAAAATCAGGGAAGGAAGAAAGCAAATGTTCACTGAAAGGAGCTGTAACCCACTGGTTATCAAATCAACTGTGTACATTATATCTAGGAATGTATGTTAAATATTTACAAAAAATCAAAGGAAAACTTGGAAGAACATAGTACAATTACAATGTCACTTAAATCAATCAGATAAATGAGAAAAAAAGGTATAAAAACTCCTTCATTTTTTGAAAAGGAAAATATTTTGAATGTATTAAAGACACATACATTATTCATATGTAGTTTGGTCACAGCATTTACCTTCTTTTATCTCTCAAATACACGTTACAGAAATCACTTTGTTTAGATTTGTCTTCTTTTTCCAGGGTTTTGAATTTAACTACCTGTGTATCACCAGTGCTTTTTAATTTAGACAACACATGCATAAATATAGAGTGGAAAGGGTCTGGGTAGAGAGCATCTCAAAAAAAAAAAAAAAAAAAAGGAACCAGAGAATAGAAAGATTGTTAATTACAATGGTATTCTGTCATACACACATCAAAGAGTAACTTCAGACCAAATTCATAACCAGTAAAACATGAAACAGCCTTTAGTTCCAGTCAGCTGTCTTAAGGTTGCACTGCTCTGGGACAGACATTTGTGAACACAGTGTTCCAAGTAAACTCTAAAGCACTTAGAGAGGGTCCAGAAGAGAAAAACAAATTAAAGGAATAAAAGCCTTGACTTACCAGAAAAGTCTCCAGAAATTGTCCTGGTTGAGTCTATATAAATAAAACTGCCTAAAGAGTTTAGATCTCTTAGAGAAAAAAGACATGCTAAAGATCTTCAAATATTTTAAAGGTTCCACAGAGAGAAAATAATAAATTTTTCCATATAACTACTGGGGAGAGAATAGTTGCAGTGCAGTTAAACTGCAGTAGAGCAGATCCAGGTCAGATACAAGGTAGAAATTTTTATAATGATAATCATAAGTGAGCACTGGAATATCCAAGGATGGCAGTGGAATTGCTGTCCCTTGAGTTTTCAAAAGAGGGATAGAAAGGTATCAGATGATGTCCATATGGCTCTACCCTGAGGCTACAGAGAGATAAAATGATTATTGGAGTCCCTATCTACATGTACCTGAACTCTTCCAATCTAGGATACTGCCTCTGAAACTTTGTAGGCATCAGTTTTTGTGAAGATGTTCATGACCAAAATCAAAACACAGAATATGAACCTGTTTCTATTGCTGATGTATTTTTGAGAGACAACTAGACAATAATGCCTCCTTGTATGAATCTCTTCAGGCAGGGATTTTCTTAGGTTTCTGGAAAGACAGAAAGTCAGAATGTATGTTTTTTTTTGTCTTGAAACAATTCATCAGCCAGTGGCTGTACAGAAGATGATCTACTCATAGATGTGAAAAGATATTGGAATGAAAATAATCTTCCCATTGTTTTTTTTCTCTATAGAAAAAACTGAATGCTGCAATGGCAAATGCAGTAAAACAGCACACTTGTACAGTGGATTTGATAAACTCTGGGCAGACCATCTAATGGTCTCTTTAGAAAAGGGAAAGTCACCAAGAAGAGAAACTCTTCAGAAATGCCGACGTCAAGATCATCATCATTACTCCTTACTAGTTTTGTAATTTGCAGTTATTGCTTGAAAAATTATTATTCGAGCTTTTTACGAAGGACACTACAATAAATTAATGAAGATAAATGTTGTTGGAAATTACTCTAAAAGATATTAACAACTAAAAGTTGCTGCTGACCAGTCAACAACTGCAGGAGATGCAGAATGTAATTCACTTGCTGTGAGTAATTCATCACAGGAAAAATATTATATCTGTCTTTTAAAGATGAAACAGATTTTCAGGTAGACAACACAGACTTTTAAAATGTAAAACTCTTTTTTTGGGTGTAATAGGCTATAAGTAGAGACATGAAAGATACCTATTCATTGGCAGTTTGCTTCAGTGTTTTGTCAAGGAGCTGTAAATAGTTTACCATCGCAGGCTCAACCATGACACACAAAATCTCTTTCCTTATTGAGAATGGCGTGAAGACTATTGTGTCCAATCTCTTCAGGTCAAGTTCTAATGTGACTGCATTTGTTTTAAACGTTGAGGTAGAACTCATTTTGCTTAGGTAATTCCTAACCACCTAATTTCTAGTTCCGCATTTTAGTCAATGGTAAAATCAATAGAGTCAGCTGAACTACTAGCAGCTTATCACAGGTAATGGTACCATTTCAGACACCATTTGAGATGGGGAGAGATCTGACCTCCAGATGCAAGTCCTGAAAGCCAGGGTTTCCTGTAAGTTTAGCACCATAGCCTTCACCTCTCTAAATGCCTTGAATAGACTAGGGTATCATCGGGGCCCCATATTTAAACAGCCAAATTGAGAATTATGTGTTTAGTTTATGAACAGCAAAACTTCTTTTTGGAGTTGATGAACTAGACCTCCAATGACTGTAATGGGAACTTAGATTTCTACATTCTCTGCACACACTTCTACTTTGGGAATCCAAACATAGGTGAAATTATTTTCATATATTTCATGTATTAACTTCAATATCACAATGGCTGAGAAGATTTTACCTGGAAGTTCTTTTTTTTAATGTTTTTTTCCCTATAAAGGTCAGTATAGGCTAAACCAGTTGACCTTCTAGGCACACTGAAAACCTCTTGATTGATGTTTTTGCCTTAGGGCAGAAGCAGGGCATTGGGCAAAGGCTATATGGTATTGTGCAGCTCAGTCTCTTTCAATTTGGTTTTACATCAGTCATCTATTACTCATTGTTCTTAATAATTTACGTGGGCACCCAGAGAGATTTTGATGAGCATAATTTTTTTTAAAATGAATAATTAAGGGAAATGAAGTAAGAAGTATGTGAATGAGGATGTCATACTGAAAATGACCTATTGAGGCTGATGTATACCGTAATGGGAAAATCAGGTACTGTGTTCCTATATTTTTAAAACAAAAGGACATTTCCCTAGTGTTGTAAAGTAATCTGAGACTTTTTAAGTTTTAATTTAACCTTTGAGGTTTTTCTTTATTCATCTTTAGGTTGAATGAGAGAAAATATATACACTGGTGAGTCAGTAGCATTCTCTCTATTAACAGATATAATAGGTGTCCTGTCACAAGGATTATCACAGGGATTATTTCAAAGATTACAAAAAATTGTGCCAGTCAAAGCACTGTTGAATATACTACATTGAGCAAATATGTACTAGTGACTCATGATAAATAGTTCCTTTCAGAGGTAAATATCAATCAATCAAAACTCAGCAGTATTACAAACACCTGAACATGCTTAACATTCTGTGTCCTTAGTCTCCCTGCTGAGATGCAGTACATATGTGACTGTTTTCAAGTTCAACGAATAATTATTTTAGGTTGAAAAACTGAGAATAAGACAATGTTAAAACAGAAACTAGAAATGGGGAAAAGCAAGGGAAGGAAATAGCACAAAGAAAGAACAGTGTAAGTTTTCCTATAATCGCAGAATCACTCATCTTGGAAAAGACCTGCAAGATCATCAAGTGCAACCTTTGATTTAATATCACCATGCAGCTATACCACATTGTGAAGTGCCACATTCACTTGTTTTTTTGAACACTTCCAGGGAAGATGACCCATCACTTCCCCGGGGCCTGTTCCAATGCTTAACCACTCTTTCAGTGAAGAAATGTTTCCTAATATCCAATTTAAATCTCCCCTGGTACAATTTAAAGCCATTTCCCCTTGTCCTATCACTAGTTGCCTGGGAGAAGAGGCTGACCCCCACCTTGACCCAGCCTCAGTCAGTTCTGCACAACCTTTGCATCAATTCATACCTGTCTGCACGATTAATTAATTTTATAAGTGTATTCATCTTCATATAAACATAGTTTTTCTTTAATAATAATATATTTTAATTGCTTTTGGTGTGTGTCACATCAAAAATTATTAAAGCATGATTGTTTCAAGTTCAAACTATTTCAGTCTAACTGTTGGCTGACATTATTTACATATAGGTTTCATTATTTTTCAAAGTTTTGCACTTTTATTGTTTTGCATATTTGTTTTTCTGTCTCACCCCTATGTTTAGTTTTGGGGTTTTTCTTCCTTCATCTATGTTTAAGATGAGCAACTAAGCAAAAGAGATGAAGCAGTGTGTGAAAGTTGCTCTGTCCTAGGAGAATAACCAAAGTATGTAGAGATACAGGCTGATATAAAAAAAATAGATAAATATGCACATATGGTCATTATAAAGAAATAAAAGTACTTACATAAAGAAAAATATTCTTTAAATTAATCTCAGCATCATATTGTAAATATGCATATGCACATATAATGTAAATATTTTAAAATATTACTGCGGTGATATGGCAAAACTCCATCTCAATAGTAAGGAAAGAATTCTTCTAATTTCTAGTCTACCTTCTGGAAACAATTTTCAACATCCACAGGCAATAATGGAACTCAAACACTGAGCAGTGCACCATGTTGCACCAGATAGGAGGATAATGTACATTGTCCCATACATTCTCTAATTATTAGTACTGCTCATTAGAACTGACTCATATAATTTTGTAATGATGATAGAGTGAGGAAGGGGAGTTAGCAAATTTAAAAGGTCACAGTATTAGGTAGATTTTACATACAGCATCATACATATGCCATGATTTAAAAATTTATTTCAAGTTGTATTTTTGGGATTAGTGGTGCCCAAATCTTCTATAGATTAATGATTCACAGATAATAAAATAGTCAGAAGAACAACACCTTAGCAAAATCCCTTAGGGATTCACCCACGTAGCAACCACTGAACCCATTTGAAACAGACCTTTTCACAAAAATCTTTATGTACCTCAAACATTTGCTGTTTTATCCCATCCTCAGTCCTGGCTGCTGAATATGAAGAACTTCTTTATTGTGTGGATGGTGACACACTAGAACAGCTTGCCTGGAGAGGTTGTGGTCTCTCTCACTATTCAAGAACCATCTGGACACAATCCTGTGCCGTGTGCTGTAAGATGACCCTGCCTGAGCAGAGAGGTTGGAGCAGATGACCCTGTGTGGTCCCTTCCAACCTGACCCATTCTGTGATTCTGTTTGCTAACTGTTGGTAGCCTTAGATATTTATGTATTATTTGAGGTGTAAGCAAGGTGTGCTGCATCCCAGTCCACCAAATTTTGTGGACAAAACACAAAATTCCAAACAGTATGCAGGTCTCAGAATTGAAAAAAAAAACCCCTCCCATTCTAGCTGTTCCCACTTACTAATTATCTGTTCATACCTCATGAAGTGTTATATTATGTATTTGATAAAAAAAAACCAGTTCTATGCTATGAGAGGATGCTGCATGGAAAGTAAACCTTACATGGGGAATAAGCATCAAGTACAGTAGACAAATGCTTAACTCTAGCATTATCAGCTCCTTTAAATTTGATGTGAAAATTCACATAATGTAGAGATTACACAAACAAATATCTTAGAAATAATCAAATTAACATTAAAAGAGAGATTAAGCATTTAAACTTGTTTGTATTCATGTGAAACCTAAGTTGATGCAAGTTGCCACTGTTTTACAAAAAATAAAAAAAAAGAGAGAAAAGAGTGAATAGATGAGAAACATTTCACTGTGGCACAAATAAATGACTTGCTGTGGGCTATGGCACTGTTGGCTCTGCATGTACATAGTCTGTTATGAAACCCTTACAGGGATTTTTGGCTCATTTCCTATACTAAGTTTTCAAAATTTCACCACTATATTGACATTTTCTGGAACTTCCTTGTTCATTTTTCATTTCAACTTGGACCTTGTTTGTTTTGTTTAGTTTTTTTTTTTTTTTTAATTATTATTTATTTTAGTATTCTCATTTTCCTTTCTTGTTCTCACTATTAGTTTATAACAATTATTTAAATTATAGATATTTTCCCTCCAACTAGCTTAATGCCATTATTTTGGATCCTATATCTTGGACTAACATGTTTGGTTGCAGGTTTTGTTACTATGATGGAGGCCATCTATGGCAGAGGTTGCACCTCCTATTTAATTATTTTTTAAAATCTCACTTCATCTTTCAGAATCTGCCAAAATTCTACTAATAGTTTGCAGGAAATATCCTGTATTTTATATTTTCTACACTAGGTGAAATGGGTGAGCAGTTTCATACATGCTTATTAATATCTTGGAGACCGAATAGCACCAAATCTAGAAATAAATTGTTGTTAACAGAGTCCTTGATATATTGCTTCAGGAAATATTCATTTGTATGTGAGTCATTCCATGTGTCATCAGCAAAGGTTTCTCCATAATTATTAGAGAGACTAAAATCACCCACAATCACAATCTTACCTGTCTCCCTTATCTAATCATACAGTATTTCTTTCCCCTGCCTTTCCTGTCACATTGGTCTCTTGCAGTCCTCTGCTATTAGGCCTTAAGGCACTATCTGTGAGCTCAATCCAGTTGATTCTCTGGTGTTACAGTTCTTTTATGTGGCCTTTATTTCTCAACAGATAAGGACAAATCTTCAGTTTCAGATATTTTCTTTCAAACATCCTATAATCATGTATTCAACAAAAAACCTTGGTTTTGGGGGGGTGGGGAAGAGGGGAAGAAAAAGGAAAAAACCCAAGCCTTTCACTATACTATGATTTCTGATCATTTTCTGATTACAAATAATAGACTGTTCTTCGCTGACACAGGTTTGCATTAGCAACATACTCTAAATTTTAAAATGTTTCACATCAGGCATTTCTTGTTTTGATTCCATAAACTTATGCAGTCCTAATGGGACATGGACATGCCTTTGTGTACTTGCCTGTATGTCTGCATGTCTGCATTGACTGACAATTCTTTAAATTGTTTTGATTTTAAATTGTTTGGGTTTAAAATTAAATTTTTTATTTTAAAGTTTGTTGATTTTAAAGTGAGTTCAACAATTATTGGAGACATGTAAAAATATGAATTTTCCTTACATTTCATAGAGCCATGAACTAGTAGAGAGATATCCTCACTAATGTTTCTACAGAGAATATACTGAGAATAAGCTCAACCTTCTAAGCAAAGACTCTATGAAGGAGAAATACCATGAAAACCTGCACTAAGGCAGCATAACTTCTACTGTCCATGTTTAGTACTTCTGTGGATTATCATACTTGCTTTCTTTTCATTAGATTTCACTCTACTTCCTTCTTCCTTTAATTTATTTGCTCTTTTTTAATTACTAGAAATAGACTGAGAACAAATGTAAAGAGCATTGGAACACAAACGTTAAATACATTTTCCCCTTTATAGAGGACTTTATAGAGGAAAAAAGAAACAGTAAAAAAAAAAAATATTCTTTTCTATTTCCCCTCATTCCACCATCACTGTTTTGCAGCTCTTTCTATCAGGGATACAGCCAGGCCTTTTTGATGCTGACACCTTTCAAGCTGTGTACTAATAGAGTACTGCATTTGTTGAGGGAGGTATGGCACAGCACTGACAATCACTTAAAATTGTATCAGTTCTATGCTTTAGATACAGACAGAAAGCAATAATCTAATAGTGAGGTTATGTATAAGATAATTTCATTTGAGCTGCACTCGATTTGTACTACTTGATCTTCTCCTAACATATGAGATCTACGGACAAAAAAGACGTTATACATTCTGTGTGTTGTCTCCTGTATCCTTTTGAGAGATTCTGTGTTTTTGACTATCCTGCTATATGCCAAGCTAACACACTTGGCATGGCACACAGTTGTGGTTTGTCCCTTGCAGAAGTGAGAAACTCTCTTTGTGCTTCACTGGCTCCTCAGACCTTCTCCGAAATCCTTCAAAGACGTGAAATAGCAATGTGTGTACGGAGAGCTGACACAGTGCTCAGTGAGTCAGTTTGCTTCTGGCACTGATATAGTGAAATTCTCAAAGTGCTGTCTATATTCACATACCCCATTCCTCAGTTGTTTCATCCACCTCTTGCTATGATGCACTGTGTGGGCTGAGTGCCTCGGGTCAGGCATGTACTTCTGGGGCTTCTGTCTACCATTCATGGTCCATTTTCCCTGGAAACCTTCCAGGGAATTCATTCACATAGCGTGCAAATGTCAGCCTAAGTCAGCCTAAGGCTACTATGAGGAATTTAAATGTTCAGATAAACAAGATAGGCAGGAGAGCATGCCTGGTTCAGGTTATCTGCAGATTTGTGTTAATCTCTAAGTTTGGTCCTAAAGCATCTCAAAAATTTACTTAAGTTTTTATATTGCCACATGCGCTCCCTTCATTTGAATGTTACTTTACCACACCATCTGGCTAACTAAGGCACATGACTTATTTGTTCAGTAGCTAAGAATTTTGGTGGATCTTATCCTTGTATCCAACAACTGTAAGAGAAACTGCTCACCTCTGCTTGAGTAAAAACAAAACCTTTCATCTCTTGAAAGGAATTAAATGCTAAATTATATAATATCACTAGAAAACAGAGGTTGTATTGGACAACCTGGGCCTGATATTGTTCTCCCAATCTTGGAAAAATCCAGAAAGCTCAGAATTACTTAAAAGTTAATTATTAACAGTAACACTATACAATACTATCATTATGTTTCATACAGTAGAACATTTTTCAGACAGATTATGTCTTGAAAGGCTTTTTGATTCACCTCAGAGATCCAAATTATAGCAATTGAAAAGAAAGAGCAAAATGGCAAGAGAGAACCAGTGAACAAGAAAAATTTTCAGATGTGGTTTGTAAATGGATGGAGAAGACAATGTGATACAAAGAGCATTTGAAACAACAGGGACAACCAAATATAGTGGCAAATTTGTAGAAAGAAACTATGAGCAAGTGCTACATAAATAGAAAGGGAAGACATTGGGGAGGTTATTGAAGTACTGTGGTATGAATAAAAAGCTAGACTGGTCCTTACTTGCCCTTTTGTTGTGCCAGAAATGTGCAAGCAATTTTGTTGGAAACATATCTTCCAACTAAATGGTAAATATTTTAAATATTCCCTCAAGTTGTTACAGTTTTTCATAGTTGGCTTATAACAATATATGTTTATGGAAAGCTTTCAATACAAGAACAAAAAAAACATGAAATCCATTGAAATCCAGATTTTTGCTAAGCATTTTTTATCTATTCTATAATAATAATGCAATAAAAAACTAATTGATGTGAAATTTATGAAGACTAGAATAAGAGTTATCTCACCTAAATCAGGCATTTACAGTGGAGATCCTGACAGAGTAAAAAATTGTGACAGACATATGCATTTGAGTCTGTGGCCAATTCCCTTGATATTGACTTTCTCAGGTTCAGTTGTCAATTAAGACGTTTTGAGTGGTTTGAATTGCATTCATTTTCTTAGGTTTTCACTGTGACTATAAATTAAATAATCTTGATACAATCTCTGTTTTTTAAGAATTGGACATATTTAATCAAAGACTGCTTGGTTATACTCTGATAATTATCTTTTATTTATTAGGTATGTGTGGTAAAGGGGGGAACTGACATTCAAACTCCATCTGAAATTATTAATTCAAACTTTAGGACAATGATTTCTGAAATAGAAAAGATTCATCTTTTCAGATATGGGCTGTTGTACTCTCTATTTGCATACAAAAAAGATGCTTTGGATGCTGGTCAAGTTGCATATAAATATACAATAAGTAACGACAAAGCTAGACAACGTAGCATCCACGAACCTGAGACCACTTTTCATATCAGTCTCCACATCCTCCTATCATTGCACTGTTAAGCCTTGTAGTATATGTTAAATGAATATTTTATAGCTAAAAACCTACCAACATTTTTTTAAATTAGGTTCTACCACCATCCCTTCTCCACAGACACACCTGTACTGACTTTAATTTTATGATGATTATCTCCAGGACATTCCTTGAAACAAAAAGAAAGAAATCTCCCTAGCTTGAGGGCGATAGACTTCTTTATCTGAAACAAGTTAGTTTCATTAGTATGCTGCCAGAAAATGGAAAAAAAATATACTTGCTGATAGATTGGAATAAAATTTAAGATATACATACAAATGTGTTTTATTTCATATATCGACATCTGATTCTACTTCATAAAAATCTTGAACTATTATTTGCGTGGAAGTTCCTTAATAAAATGCAGAAAGGTCATGTAATGCAAAATGATAATTTAAAATGTTGCTGTGCTTATTAAGGTCATTTATTGATCATTAAATGCATATGATGACCCAGGTAAGAGTCCTGTTCTGCAATGTTTGATGGTCTAGCCAGAATGACTTGGCATGGTGTGAGCCTTTGTGTGCATGAAACACCAGTGGAGGGTTGCCCAGAGAAGCTGTGGATGCCCCATCCCTGGAAGTGTTCAAGGCCAGGTTGGATGGGGCTTTAAACAGCTTGGTTTAGTGGAATGTGTCCCTGCCCATGGCAGGAGGATTGAAGCTACATGATCTTTAATGGCCCTTCCAACCCAAATTACTGTATGATTCTATGAAGTCACTGGTGTGCTTGGGTGTATTTCAGTGCTCTTTCTCATTCAGATTAACCATTCCCTCAGTCCATCCCTATACTAAGCAAATATTCTTGAGGATGAAATTATAAGCTCCTGCCTTGCATGTGAATGGTACAATCCTGACTGCCACGCATGAAGACATGAAAAATACTTCATTCTGACTCATTTTGGGTGTATTTTGCCTGCACTGTCCCTCATTACCCATGAACATCAAATGAAGGGCATATAGAGAGGGTTTAGATAGAATTCTGATATTTGTCAGTTGTCAATTCAGCATCTACTGCAGAAAAACTAATGACGCACATTAACACAGCCACCATTAGATTCTCATTTTGACTTTTCACAGAGAACTTTATGGATTTTGTGATTTAAATTTCCTTTGACATTTTTTAGTACACAGTTTTGATAAAATGTCAAAAGGTAAGAAGAGAACAAAGAATAGCATCAGAAAGGTGGAGAATGTCATGAAAGAGGCTGCCTTTTGGGTTAAAAGGGAAAAATTTGCCATTTTCATATAAAGGAATAATAGGTACTCGAATGGTGATCATTAAATTTTACTCAGGAGGAAAATAAACAAGGTAACAAAAATGTTATTAAGGCTGAAAAACTGAGTAACTGTTAATTGTTTTCCTTGCAAAGTTAATTCTTTTGTTCAATTCACTAAATGACATAGGCACCCCCTGTGATCATGTAAAAAATGTTGATGTGACATTTAATTGACAACGGCCTTACTGCCTCTCAGAGATAAAAACAGTCCATGTAATACCTCAGAATGAAATGCATTAGGTAGCCTAAATGTACAGATTGCTACCAGCTTCCCCTACAACTGATTATATTTGTCAGATTGTTACGAGCGTGGCTTATAATGAGAAATCAACTCAACCTTGACAACAGAAAGATGTTACGTTCTCTTTAGTTAACCTCTGAATGCTATGAATTATTACGTAGGGAGATATTCAATTGCAATGCATGCAGATCAAATCCTTGCTTCTATTATTTTGTCAGTCGTTTACAGAACATCAAGCCCATACCTATCAGGTTTTTTAAACTATTGTGTGAATAATTAAATTATATTGTCTCCCCTGTACATCCATGCAGCACAGAGTAACAACAGTGTGGTTTCCCAATGTTTGTTCTGTAATTCATATCATTTCCAAAGACACTTTAAGCGATGTAGTTCTGCTCAAAGAGTTTCTTACAAGTTTTTTTTCAAGAGTTCCTTTTTTCCATGGCAATGCAATGCAGTTTAGAGTGTGTAAAAATGTGTGTCTGGTATTTTAATATACATAGAGAAGCTTTGCTACAAATGTTATGTCAGCACCCAGTTTTATTTTGTAATTTGATATGTTCTGCATTTCACAGGCTAAAAGTATGAAGCTATTGCAAAACTAAATGTGTTTTTCATATAGACTTCTGCCTGGAATTGATGATTTTCCACCCAGTGGGGACTTTAGTCTCTAGGCTGAAAAAAACCTTTTAAAAAAATAAAGTTGTTCGGTTTTTATTAACCAAACATGTAAAGAACACTTTTATTTACCGTGCAACATAAGTTGTATAGTTTGCACACATTCATTTCTCAATTCAACTACCAGATAATACCAAGGTATGAAAGATTCTCTTGTTACATAGTGGCCTCAATACTGCAGCACTGCTAGAGTCTATCACTTCAGTCAGTGTTAGATGCTTCAAGAGGATCAGTACAGCAAGGGGATTTACAGTCCTTATCTAGAAATCTGCTGCTGATGTTGTACATTCAATGAATCGTTGATTTTGTTACAATTTAATTGCATTAGTGCAGGAATTTTAAGGCTGAAGACACTACAGTGAATGGACTAAGAGAATATATGTTAGGCCCACCTCTTAAAACCAAGCAATACAAAGCAATCAAGAGAAGAAAAATTGAAAAGGTTCTTCAATTGTTACTGTTTTTAAATATCTTGACAATCCAATGTTATTTTTTTCATTGTCCTCATGCCATTCACTAAGAGTTTTCTCCAATATTTCTAATGTTAATACTAGCTTTAAAAAAACATGTTGAAGCCATAATGCTGTATGTTCGTATGTTTGGAAGATTTTGCTTATCCGAGTGAGAGTAGAAAGAAAAATTAATGACTGAATTATGATGGTCCTTTTCATCTAGAAATTACAGCAGTAATCAAATAGAATATATGACAATGAGAAAAAGTCTTTTCACTACTTCCACACTTTCTTTTCCTTGTTTTTATTACTAGTATAGTAGCTTAGCATTTCACTGAACACTCATGCAAATTTATTGAATAAATAATAATCAGCCGATCTGCAAGTCAATTTAAAGTATTAAGATGGTAAGCTTTCATACTGGCTCAAAAATCCCCCTCAAAAAACTAGAAAAAACAAACTTAAAACTGTAAAGAGCTCCCTCTTATAGCAAAGTTAGTGGGTGCAATTGTAATATTATATTAATGAGCTTTGGGAATTAATGATTCAAGAATTCCTAGCCTCTCAGCTTTGATCCATTAGTGGGTATAGATTCAGTAGGAGTTAGCACAATTGGGCAAAGGCTGCCTAAGTGGAAAACTGATCCTGGTAAGTGCTAGCTTACTTGCTTGACACATTAATGGTTCCTGTTTTAGTGCTTTGAACTTTTGCTCTGTGATAATGTGAGTTCAAGTCCCACTTGGGATGTTGAACTTTCAGTAAAGTCTTAGAGTGAGCATGGGGGTTCTGTCATTCCTTTACATTTTAATTAAAAGGATAAGCTGAAAGCAATGGAGAAAATATAATGAAAATACCATCATCATCATCTAGGTCTGGAACTGGGAAATAGACCTTTTCTGTCATTTAGTCAAGGGAATGGTTGACTTGGGAGTTGAAGCAGGCACTGACAATATTAAAAGGTGCTACATCCAAAGTTTGAACTCATTAGTCACTGTCTCTGTTTTTGCGTAGCCTGCTGGAAATAAAGTAAGAAGGAAAAAAACTCAGTATAATTCCAATGACTTTGAACAGAGTTTGAACTTCAGGCACTTATTAATCAGACATAATATAAATAAAATTAAAGAAATGGATAGTTTCAAGAACACCTTACAGACTAATTAAATAGTTCTCATAGAACTCTTGGGAGATGAGCAATTAAGTAATTTCCCAAACAGATAATTTAGAAAAGTTGGGTAGAAAGATGAACTAGGGAAAGGCACCCAGGGAGTCACAGTTAATCGTAAAGTGGAAGTTCCTCAGGTCCCATCCTCGGCTTAGATTTGTTGAGTGAGACTGAATTCACTGAAATAAAATGCATTTTCCTGGGTTATTAGACAATTTTTTTGCAAGGAGGAAAATAATACCAGATTTGACATGATTTTTACATTTATTCCTCTTTATTTCACCCCTCAACATCCATTTCTACCTCAGTAAACCAGAAAATTTAACCCTTTAATAGCAGAAAGCTTTGAGTCCTCTCTGAGGTTAGTACTACTAATCACTGTGCATGTATCCTGCAAGAAATGTAGTGCAGAAGCATGAGACACACTTTTTGTCTGCATAAGGTTTCAAATTTGGATAGTTACAAAGATTTATGGGCATGAAAACTTTCTCCTTGAAAACTTTTCTCAAGTTTCAGGACAAAAAAGTACAAAAGTTACAAATTATCTTGTCAGATCCACTGAACTTTCATTTACAGGTTTTTAAGGAAGGCACCCACCAGAAATCATAAAACCAGTCTGTTTTGCAGACTCTTTAGGTCTGGATAAGCCTTTGAGCTTTTGGATGTTTATCCAAGTTTAGCTGGAGTTTTTCTGTACCTCACAGGTATGCTACTGCATAAAAGGAAATATGGGCTCTACTGGCCACTGGTAGCTAGTATTTCTATTTCTAAAACAATCAACATTGAATGATTGACACCTGGTAATGTAGGCACTGCTTACATTACTGTGTCATCTTCCTGTCAAGATGACCAAGGCAAATGAAAAAATTCTGCATGGTTATCTCTGGCATTTAAATATCAATGTCAGAACTACTACTGATGGCTAAACACCACCAAATAAAAGTCTCCACTGTGCAGTACTTAGTGCATCATCCATTCTAAAAAGACAAATAAAACTCTTTTTGACTTAAGGACTTATCCACATTTTTAATGACAAATTTTTTTCTAAAATAGCATATTTCAGCAGAAAGACATCACTGTTCATGGGTCTTTCTCTGTACAACTGATTTTACTTCACTGAGTCCATGAGGTCAGAAACAGGCTCATATTACATTTTTCATATTTTTAACCATGTTCCAGAGTTTTTCTGATAACCTGTTGCAAAGTTCATAACATTCATGTGACTCCCACTGCTCTTTAAATGGGTGGATGCTGTAAAAATGGCAAACTAGTTTGATCTTGGGAAAAATGACCAGGCAAAATAATTCTGGGGGGAAAACAAATGAAAAAAAAAACCAAAAACCACCTTCCTTTCTTTATTTTACTGATTAATCCTAATGCAGTATGAGTTTAGTCATACTACTAGCAGGGTATAAGATTGGAAGAGATGAAAACTACTGTGGGAATAACCTGTAGCTCTTGGCTCCTTAGTCACAATGTCTTGGCATTACTTGGTTTTCATCTTGTCAATGAACAATGGTTCACAATTACCACTGCTTTAACACTAAGTCTGGCTTCCTGCTACCAACAAAGTCTAAACATTGCCATTGTGACATATATAAATACCAAGGCTCATCACTCAGTTTGGCCAGCTCAACTGTTTATATCTTGGTTTTATTCTCAAAGAGGTTTTGGGGACTTGGAGAAGAGCTCACTCCAATAGTTTCAGAGACAACAATACTAAATGTTTAATCCATAACTGCTAAACAGAAAAAAAAAGTGCCTTTAAATAAATATATGATCAAAACTAAGCTAGTACTTATAACTTTTGCTAAACTGTGTTATGACTGTATATATAACTAGCGTTTAATATCCGGGTAAATACTTTCCCAACCAAAAAACTCTGGTGATGTTTACAGTGATGCTTAGGCAAAGCCAGGCATCTACTTTGCATCAGATGACTCATATCTGAAAAGTGAACTGGTTTCCAAAGCGTGGATTTAAAACATTCCAAGGGGGAACTGAGACCACAGCATTACGTATCATAATCAGACACATCTTTTCAGTCTTTATTTTCTTCCCAAAACTTAATACAGGCACTTGCCACCATGCATCTGAAAGATAATAAATAAATAATAGAAAAACAATCTGGATGCCCTCTGCCCTCCAATCACAACCAATATTTGCTCGCATTATCTGACAGATAGACCAAATATAGAGAAAATAAATTCCTGGTATCTGATAAGTAAGGGGGATTTCTTTACACAAATTTTTTTTAATTCTGGTCTCCTGCTTGTCTGCTGGTTCATCTGCTCTATTTCACTCATTTCATGCAGCAGAGGGTTTTTCAATTATAAATCCAGGCAGCACAGTATATTTGAGCATTCTGTCAGCTTGATTTGTTTTTATGCCTGTAATGAATTTTAAGCTCCCTCCTCAAAAGTCATCACGTATGATTTAGAAATAGAACTACTCTGTTTTTTTTTGGTGGGATTACAAATAACCAGATAAATGGGAAAAGACTGACGATAACTAAATCAACCCTACAGAAGCCAGTAATGAATCCCAGCGGACTGAAAAGAGTATGAAGCTCTTTATACTTCTTTTTATTTAGTCTGTATCCTCCTTAGTCTCCTCCTTCTCTTCCTTATTTAATCCATTTTATTTGTTAATCAGTCCTTTACCATTGTTTATATGCTACATTGAACACTTAAAAAAGATAAGCAGCAACTGACTTAAATAGTTAAAAATTCTGGGTGTGATGATTTCAATCACCAGAAACCAGGCTACAGGGTTTCTTGCTGGCATCAAAATTTCCCAAGGGAAAGAGCAGGACAAGGTGTCTAAAACTTTGGGCAAGGGGCCCTCATGTAGGATGAAGCTATCCTAAGCTGAAAAGGTGAGAGCATCAGGGCTGAGCAGTTTCTCCTGGAGAAGACCGGGACAGGGTTCTCAAAGGAAACTGAGGATTTTCCCATGGTCATTTCTATCAGTTCAAGATACAGGAGGAATGGAAGACGCATGTTTGCAACAGCCTTTGTGTGCACAGACATATTTTTATATAAAAAACTATTCCCTGCACATAGGGAATTATTACTCTAGGGAACTGGTGGTGTTTATTCCAGAGAAAAGCAGACTCAGGAGGGACCTTATTGCTCTCTACAATTACCAAAAGGAGATTGTAAGCAGGTGCAGGTCAGTGTCTTCTCACACGTAACAAGTGATAGGACAAGAAGAAATGGCCTCAAGTTAAACAAGGAGAGGTTTAGATTGGCTATTAGAAAAAATTATTTTTGAAAGGGTGGTCAAGCACTGGAACAAGCTGCCTAGGGAAGTGGTGGAACCACCATCCCTGGAAGTGTTCAAAATATGTGTAGATGTGGTGTTTAGGGACACGGTGTAGTGGTGGATTTGATAGTACTGGGTTAATGGTTGAATTCCATCTACGGGTTTTTTTCTGACCTTAATTATCTTATGATTCTATGATTCTAAGATCTAGAGCTGTATTTACAATATATGTAGAAAAGCTGTCAAAGATCTGGTGCTTCGTGAAAGGCAAATAATTAAAGCCTAGCATCTAAGCAATGCTTTTGCTGCTCTGAATTCTCCTACCTTTCTGTGCAGATGTTGCTGGTTTCCTGTAAAAATAGTCTTTTCAAATACCAAAATTCCCTTGATGTATTATGGAGCATTTCACTAACAGCTTTCTACGAGGTGAGGGCTAGAGGTATGAAATACTAGTGCATATCAGGGCAATCCAACGCATTAAATCCCACACTGGCAATCTGATGATGTCCTTGTGTTCCCTATGCCTGATGAACAAGGATGTGTTTTTCATGCTAGAACTGTTAAATTTATTGACAACCTTAAGCAGTAGAAAACACACTGATATTCTGAAAGTCAGGGCATTCCTAGGACAATCATTAGTAAGTGCCTAGCAATCTGAATGGCAGAACAAGTCTGCAAGAAATCAGAGATCACCAAACATTCAATACTTACTGGCTGGAAACTGGATAGCTAACAGCTTTGAGAAATCAGCTAATTAACCCCAAATTCTCTCTTGTCAATAAAATATACTTGCAATGACAATATATTTTGCTGTTTTGATAATGCTGTCACACCTTTAGTGTTGCTCTATTGGGTTTTTGTGACAAGGTTTTGGTGGTTAGGGAGCTACGGGGGTTGTCCTCCATGAGAACCTGTCAGAAGCTTACCCCATGTCTGACAGAGCAAATGACATCCAGCTCCAAGACAGACCCGCTTCTGGCCAAGGCTGAACCCATCAGCAATGGTGGTAGCACCTTTGGGATAACACATTTAAGAAGGGGAAGAAAACGGGATAAAAATGCTGCACAAAAAAATGCAGAGGAGAGGAATGAGAATAGTTGAGAACAGCTCTGCAGACATGAAGGTCACTGAACAAGGAGAGAGAGAACGTACTCCAGGCACTGGTGCAGAGATTCCCCTGCAGCCCCTGGTGCATGCCATGGTGAGGCAGATTGTCCCCCTGCAGTCCATGGAAGTCCATGGTGGAGCAGAAGTCCACCTACAGGCCTAGAAGGACCCCATATCAGAGCAGGGGGATGCCCAAAGGAGGCTGTGACCCCATGGGAAGACTGCTGAAACAGATTCCTGGCACTGCCCTGGCACTTACTCCAGTAGTCCAGTTAGGAGAGGAGCTATGCTTAGCAGTTTGATGACTTGTGGCCCTGAAGGGGACCCATATTGGAGCCTTTTGTTCTTGAAATGCTGCACTCTGTGAAAGAGACCCAGGCTGGAACAGTTAGTGAAGAACTGTAGCCCATGGGAAGAACTCACACTAGAGAAGTTCATAGAGGACTCTCTCCTCCTGGAGGAAACCCACACTGCAGCAGGGGAAGAATGTGAGGAGTCCTGCCCCTGAGGAGGAAGAAGTATCAAAGACAACGTGTGATGAACTGACCGCAGCTTCTATTCCCCATCCTACTGCACCACCAAAGAGGGAGAGGAGGTAGAGAAAATTGTAAATTAATTTATTCCCAGGAGGAAGGGAGGGGTGTAGGGAAGGAGTTTTCACTTTAGGTTGTAATTCTCATTACCTCCTCTGGTTTCATTGGCAGTGCATTAATCATCCAAGGTCCACTCTGTTTTGTCCATGATTGGGAAACTGGCAATTGGTGAGTGATTTCTCCCTGTCCTTATGCTGACCACAAACCTTTTGTTATATTTTTTCTCCTCTATCCAGGTGAAGAGGGGAGGGACAGAGTAACTTTGGTGGGCATCTGATAGCCAAGGTCAACCCATCATACTTGGTCAAAGTGACACAGGTAACTGCAGTCTAATTAAATCTGTGTAGCTTTTGGTGGTTTACTGCATACATACTAAAGATACTGACATCTTTGCAGTCTCTGTTTTTCCATGTAAGTTGGGGTTTCTAAATGTACGTATGAGTGATTGAAAGCAAATTTTTTTTATTGAACTCTGAAGGCTTTATTTTATTTTCCTGAGTCAAACCATTACTTTAGCCCTTATAGAAGTCCATGATATAGTTCTTATGGTATCCACACAAAGAGTTTGCTGGCTCTCTGATTGAACTAAGGTGAGTTTTAATCACATTATGATATTCTTTCCCATCAACAGCCTTTCATGGTTCTTGCTTGTTGATCCAAATAAAGAAATGAGGGAAAACGATGTTCTGTGTAGTGTTGGAGGAAGTGAGAGAGGCAGAAATTTGGAACTGGCAAACTCTGTGATGCCCATTCCTCCACAAGGGACAGGAAAGAGCTTACCTTTTTTTCTAAGGCAAGACTGTCTGGAATTTCAGTTTTCTGATTGCTACATCATTGAAGTCCTACGATTTGGCTGGGAAAGAAAGAATTACAGAGACTTGTCCACTTTTGGTATGAGCTACTTTTCACAAAGAAGAAAGAAAGTCACCTTTCACAGTCTGAAAATCCCTGGATTGTCAAAAGACCATAGGTGGCTTGACTGATAGCACTAAATGATTAATTTTTAGGTGCAATTACATGACTGGAATTCAACTGTTACCAAATGAGAAAACTCAGGTCAGGAGAGCATGGTGTGAGAGAAGGGCTGTTTCAACCAACCCTTGTTTGCATACAGGACTTACAATTACCTTGAGAACAGATGAAAGGGGTAAGTTTTAAGCTTGCCAGAGAAAGAGCGAGCTTGTCAGCAAATGTGCAAATAAAAGCACAGATGTATCCTGACAGCAAGAGATAAGTGACCTTGTAACTCTTTTTTTCATTAATAAAAACACTTTTCAATTACATTCAGAATAAAACTCATTCTGTAGGACAAGGTACATTTTACCTGAAAAAACTATGTTGAACATAAATGATGCTACTGAACTATCTCCTGTAAATGTGCTAACACATGAAAGAGAGGCAGATAGATCAATCCCCCAAAAAATGAGTAGGCACAAGGGAAGCTCACAAAATAAAATAGAGCAAACACAAAAAAAAACATGGGGCAAGGTCTTGGAGGAGAAATTAGACACAGCTCAGGACAGCAACAAGTTATGCAAAACATTCCATGAAGCAGGGAGATGAACAGAAGCAGAAATTCATGTTGTATGTCAGGAGCAGTCTTCCTCTCCAGTTCTCCAAGGTTTTGAACTCTGAGCTGGATCCCAAAATTTTGCTCTCTTTGAGCACTGGTCACATGAGAAATTCCTTCATTTTTTCCCTCTGCATATTTCTGTGGCTGCACAGCTGTACATGTGCTTTGGCAGGTGCTCTTGCTCTGCTCTCAACCTGTGTCCAAACTGCTAATAACATTTTCTCTGGATGACTTGTGGGAATAGGGGTCAACAAACCATCTGATAAAACCTGGCATGTAGTTTACATTCAATCCATTTAGTGCCACATTTTACTGAGGAACTAGCTTTTGAATACATTTAGGCACCTGTGCGGACTTTGTGTATGTGTCCAGCTTATATTCATATATTTGGAAACCATAATTATATTGACATTTTTAGTTTTTCTAAAAAAATAACAAAATCTTATCTAAATTGATGCTTCATAATTCCATGGCATTATTTTCTTCCAAAACTCTTATGGCATTTACAAACTACTATTAAATATGTGAACTCCTGCCACTCATGCCTTGTGCAGGTCTGAGGGGGAATTTGCTGGGTTTATTATTAGATTTGTCTTCTATTTGGCTACTAAACTGAAGTTTCACTATGATCTCAGCCTGTAGTTCATGCCAAAACTCATTTAGTGAACAAGAGAGGTTTCTGTAGATGTCTGCAGCAGAGCTAATCATGTTCAACACCTCTAGTGATTGAAAGAGAGAAACAGGCACTTGAAGGTCATGACTCATCAAGTCCCAAACAGGTGAGCTGACCTGAGCTATAATTTTTGTTCATGACCCTGAAAAGAGCCTATCTGAGCTATGTAGACATCCACATTGTTGACATCTATGAGTAACTCTGAGTAATCCCACAGCTGCCCTTCAGCAACCACACTGTGGCCTGCAGTATTGACTGGAAAATATTTTCTAATTTTCCCAAATGATTAATTTCAGACATAATTTGTAGAGTGAAATCAAAGGTCCAATTGGCTCCATATGTCTTTTCTGTGACTGAGATACTTTTATTGTTTCCTATGTCTATTTGTTAATTTTGTAGTTAAAGAGTTCCTAGAGCAAAGTTTCTTAAACTAAGCGGTTGGAACTTCCACAACTGAAATGTACTCAGTGAACGTTGTCAAGAAGACAAATGTTTGGACTTAAATGAAGAGTATGGATTCCTTGATTCGTTTTTCTTATCTCTATTACTGAAAGTGCTATGAGTGGATTTTCCAGAATGGTGCTATAAAAACAAAAGTTGATTGATTAATTAAAAACCTATAGCTAGGAAATGTTTTCCGGGAATGCTTACAGGAAATGCAAAATAGTCTGTGAATGGAAGTAATTTACTATGTGCACACTGATGGGCAAATTTACTGTGATCTGATACACATGGCAGTGACAGATTTTACAAAATGACATTTTTCTACTTTTATTCCTTCCTGTTATGCTGAATAAGAAGACAAGGGTATCAGAACTTCTAACTGTCTTAGTGATATTCCCTAATTACACCTTTCAAATATTTGAGTATATAAGACACAGATAAATGTGTAGACATAAAAATACATAGAAAGGCTGACTTCAGATTGCATCAAGCTTACTAAAAACTAGCCCTGATAGAATGAAGATATCTGTCAGTGCACCATTCATCTTATGCTGCAAAGAGCAGTATTCACAGGGAGGGTGTTTTTGCCAAAGCTTAATGAAAGTTTGTCCTTTGATTTCAGAGGTCTTTGAATCAGAATGCACCTGTTTTTAAAATAATCTGTGTGTAAGAAAACAAGAGAAGAGTGTTAATGGTTTTGTATTATATACTTAAGAAACAGGTTAGATGTGAAATACTTACAAAATAAGAAATTTCAAAGAAGTTACCAGAGGGGAAAAAAATTATAAAGATGAAACAAAACCCTCTCTAAATTGTTTCTTTCCTGGTGTGGTTGAGCTACTCAGGTTGTTGTTCCTCCATCAGCATTTTCTATCCTTCCACCAGTTTATTTACTTCAGTTGGCAAATTTAAATGTATTTAGCTAATTTCCTGAATGATAGAAGCTTGCTTCTAATGCAAAAGTTTTTCTCTTTTGACCTTGCTGAAGTGTAGAAGAGGACAACTTCTGCCTCACTGACTTCACCCTCCTACTATCAAAAGCACAACCTGCTTTTGATGTCGTTCAGAAATATACTGAATTTAATTTAATTTCACCCAGTGATGACACTACAACTCCGGAACCTCACCCTTCTAAAGGTTAGACATCATCTTTTAATTACCATCTTAAATTTATTAATGGTCAATTATACCGAGTTATTTTTTGTGTCAGTTAAATAGTCTCTTTTCCTTCCTAACATAAACAGTTTTGATGTATTTAAAAGGCTATACCACCAGTTTAGTTACCTGAATTCAAATTTATTTGTGGACCGTAATGAATATAATTATTCCAAATGTTTTTAATGCATGAGGGAGTAATCACTGGCATTTCCAGTGAACAGAGAAATAAAAATGTTTTTAGTCAGGTCCCGTGTGCTTACCCTAAGGAAAAAGATACATCTCTTAAACTGAAATTCAAGGAGAAAGAAAAAAAAAATAATACATGAAGCCATTTATTCTTTAGTGTACTCTTTGCCACGGGAAAACTCTTTCTCGAGTTTATTGATATGGGTGAATAAAGCTTTAAGAACAAACATTCGCTTCTGGTATGACATTATTTCATGGTTAGTTAACAACATGATGGGCATTGAGAAAACAGCAGCATATACAGCCATTGAAAAAAAGTAATGAATGTGCTTCTGTAACATAAATGCCTAATACAGTTCTTTTCTCCATCTTCATAAAATTACTCTTTTCTCATTTTTGCCATAGTATTTTTTGTTTGCTTTCTTGGTAGAACAGTAGATGTATGGATATGAAACTCACACATCAGGATTTTTGGTTTCTCTTTTTATGATAAAATATGCTAACTTTAAATTGAAGTTTGTAATAATGAGGAATAGGAAATCACTGATTCCATGTTGCTGGTATTACTGTGTCTGAAAATCTTTGAAATACTATCTGTTCCTAAGGCAAAATGTCCTGATCTGATTATTTAAAATTACATCATTGATTAGGTGTGAACAAATAGACTCATGGAATGAAAGGATCTAAAACATGTCATGATTAGACTTTCAGATGCTCCTGGCAACATGCAGATTTAAAACCTCTCCCATCTTGCACACTCCCCATTTAGAGATATAGTGTAGTTCTGCTGGAGTGCAGCTCAAGAGATGCTTAACAAAGGGGTCTTAAGTTGCTTTCATAAAAAAGAAAATCCATGAAAACAAAGCATAAAACAGGACTTTAGGATATTTACTGTCTTTATTAATCATAAAGGTAACACTTAGGTGAGCCTTATTCTGAAAATGCTGCTTAATACGTTAATAAGGATTACTTCATTTTCAACTCCTCTCCTGTGCATGTGTTCCACTTGATGCACATATCATCTCTGATTTTGGCTATAAACACTTTCTAGATGAGGCTTGTTTTATGTACAGCACTTAGCAATTTTGTGGAATAATAGCAGGAAGCATAAGGAAGCATCTTTCTGATAAAAGGATATTGAACTTCCCTTTTCCTTGTGCTTATGGACCTGAAAGCAAAGAATGCTTCAAAACGAGTTTAAACACAGCCTTTTGAATAAAGGGTAGTGTTTCATATTATTGGTATAGTAATAAATAATAAAATTCTCTTATTACATCATCAGTTTAAAATTGTAAGATATAGACAGTATGCACTGAGAATATGAAAAGCCTGTGCTGCTTCACAGTCCTTGTACTTACATATTTCTTGTGCACCTTTGTTAGACTGCTTGGCTCATGGATGCCAATAGCCATGAGAAAGAAGACAGCAGAGGCAGATGCAGAGGGGAAAACTGGCTTTGGCAACCAATAGGTTAGGAATTCATCAGGCTTTGGGAAAACCACCCCAGAAAGGTACAAGTCAGTTTAAGCTAACTGAGTTGTTCCCTCTACAGAAAATGAGGAAAAGAAATTCAATTTATCCATCTTATGTATCTAAAGTTAAGAAGGGTGAAAAAAACCCCTTAGTTTTTAACTCCAAAAAGAGAGAAAGCCCATAATACTGCACCAAAAAGATTTTTAACCCAAGATCCAAATGATATCTTAACATTTGATGGCCAAACTTCAAATTCAGAAATACATATTCATACAGGTATTTATTTACTTCCAGTTAGGCCTTGTTTACAAATTGTCTTGAAAGAATCCTCAATTTAAATTGGCCAGTGAATGGTGCTTTGTCAGTATTTTATGTAAGATTTTCATAAGAAGTAAACGTAAGAGCAGAAAAACCGCAGTTAACCGGATCATGTGTGTTATTGTTATGCAAGGTAAAACCTAGAAGCTGCAATGTTAATTACTATAATTTGAAAAAAGACAGTATAAGTAAAATTCAGATGCTCTTATATCTCTGTAATTAACTTGTAATTGCAGCATAATTGCACAGTGGTTTTGCTTTGCAGTAGATTGCTAAACTGTATTTGTACAGTTACTTATGAATGGGTTAATTACAGAAATTTTGACATCATATTAAATTTATCTTTGTGACAAAGTTCCTTCAAATTACCAAACAGGGAATGTATATTTTTTTCAATTTCCTCCACAGAAGAACATTTAATAATATTTGCATGTTATATGTAGGCAGCATGCAAAAATTGTAGTCAATTAAACATAAATCCTGAAAGGTTTCACTTTATACATTATGCATTATTTCTCATAACACAGAGCTCATAAAAAATACATATCACTTGGGCTGATAAAGCTGTAAGCAAAAGAAGGATGACTGAAACCTTAAGGCAAAAATATTCTAATGAAATGTAATAAATACACAGTAGAAATAATACTCAAGTAATTTTAGAGAAATAGTGAAAGTGACACAGTCATCCAGTCTCATGTGATCTCCTGCAATCCACTTGCAGGGAATGATGGACAGCTGCATCATGAGGGGAAAGTGTCTTGTACTACAGAGGGAACAAACTCTTCTAAGCAATTTTTCTTGATAGATGTAATAGTTGTCTCACAGAAAAGGGAAAACAAAAAACTCTTTAGAGTATGCTGTCCCTTGAGCAAATAACAAAGCCTAAAAGGTGGCTTTAGAATCTTGGTGAAATGTTGGAACAGCTATGGAGAAATTTTAGCGTTAGTTCATGTTTTATTCATGCAATTAGCTGTTCACTCAATGTTTTGGGCTAAATTTTTTTTTTTTTTTTTTTTTTTTTAATTCTGTGGAGCAATGAAGCTCATTCTGATCATAGTAAGGAAACTTTTGCCTTGGCTGTGTCAGGTCCTAAAATGGGGACCCTTCCAAAATAGTTGACAAAACAATTCTCCAGGGTATTCACAAGGTTGTGCCTCTTACTTAGTGCACAGGCTAATTAGAGTAATTGTAACACAGACATCTGAGGCCATGTGCTGGTCAGCCCCAAGGTCTCTGCTATGTGCCACTGCAGCAATAAGCAAGCATGAGCCCCAGGGCCATGAACATCTATACTGGTGATCTGAATATGTCCAGCACCAGCCTTGGATAGAGGCCAGCTAGCATGAAACAACTTAATGCATTGCCAATAAAACTAGCCAGCCTCTTGCATCCAAAATGCATCCTGGGAATCATTCTTTTCTGTTCTCATTTCCCAATGCTGTCTGAAAGTCATATGACAGAATGTGATTTGGCCAAGCCAAAACCAACCAGGGTGTCCTATGTCTTCCCTGTCAAGTCTTGTTATTACATGTAGAGTATATAGAAGTAAGATTAATTCACACAATAAATGTCAGAGGTTTATGTTATAAAGAAATTTCATGTTTTGGAACAAAAACTAAAGAAAGTGTGACATATAATCTTAATTATTCTAAAGAAAACAATTCTTTAACACTACCTTTGACAGAAACTGAAGAAGCCAAAATTAAGGGTGAACTGCTCAAACAGGTATTTGTATAGGAAATTCATACATCAAATAATATAAATACAACATCCTGAAAACTATTTTTACTAAAAGAATAAAAAAAATCCTCTCAAATTAAGCACCAGCTTATTTAAATGGATTATATCACCTGTATAAATCATTTCCACTGGTATTTAATAGAAGCTCAGACTTGAAGGTTGTGGGATTTTTGCTTGAACACTAAGTGTGTCTGCAGTAGCAGCGAGCATCCTGTGGGTGCCAATGAGCAGCACATCAGGAACTGGTACACAGTAGATTCAGTTTGATGCAGTTTGACCCAGCAGCTTTGGCAAGGTATTGACATAATGAGGCTTTAATAATAATACTCAAAAAAATGAAAAAAAACCCAAACAAACAAACAAACTGAAGGAGAAAGCTCAGTGGAGACTTCCATGCATTTTTAATTTTTGTACCCACGGTTTCCAGCTAAAATTTTCATAGGAATAAAGTGAAAAAACAACATTATTTTAAATATTTGAGCCCACTTGTTGAGATGTAGCTATCATGAAAATCTCTTTGGAATATCTTGCTTTGGAGTAAGAAAGCCCCCCTGAAATACTCCATTTGTCAGAATGACATTGTAGACCATCTTTGCCATCATGTAAGTACTTTAAAGAATAAAGAAATTTGAAAATCTGAAACTCGTGAAGAAGCTGTTCTTTGAAAAAAAGGAAAAAGCGGAGAGATAAGACATTACTGTTGAACAAACTGTATTTACGAACAGCACTGTAACTGATGTTTCCCTTTAACTGCAGTCATCACCTTCTCCTGTCACATCACACAGACACAACAAAATAAACACAGTATAGAAAGCTGATTTTCTATCCGGCGGTAATAGCATTAGCCACCTTGACACATTTTTTCTTTCATAGTAAAAGATTCAGTAATTTTTTAAAACTTTTTACCAGAATTGAAATTCTACCAAACAGGGTTTCATTTGCCAAGTTGAAGTAGCAATATCCATTAAATATCTGTTAGACTGCTATGCTGCTGGAATGCAGGAGAAAGAACTGATATTATTTGCCCCGCAACCATATAATGAAACCTCATAATGAAAATACCCAATTTTTTGTCAGGAAAATAGGATGTATAAGCACTAGCAAAAGCTAATTTTACATCCTGATATGGGGATCTGTCTCAGAATACCTTATTTCATGAACTTTATAGATTTCACAGAATAGAAATGTGGCAAAAGATCTGTTTTCTTCAGCTCTTTCTCTATTTCTACTTTTAACCTAATTTTTTTTGGTGGGTGTACACATATTGTGGGTTCCAGATATTGATCTGATACTGGAATTCTCCATATCTACTTAAGTATACAAAATTATGTCTAAAGCTATCATTAGAAATGAACAGGGTATGAAAAAAGCCTCTGAAAAGAAAGCACAACAAAAATTATCTTGGATAGTATATTAAGAAGGTTTTTGAGTTGCCCATGCAAAAATGGATGAAGTGAGAATAGAGTAAATCTTGATATACTATAATCATATGTCTCTTATCTATACAAAATTTCATATAAAATAGAGGGAAGACAATGGCACGTACATATGCTGTGATTTGATATATTAGCTGCAATGTATCTACTACAAAATACCAATTATCTTAATGGGGGGGTTATGAATTGTAGAAAGCTAGAAAGGACTAGCTGGGTCACAAAGTCCAATTCTAGATATTGTCAGAAACTCATAATGTAGATGTTTAGCAGTGGTAGAAATCATGATAGACCTATTACGGTGAGGTTGATAAACAAAACAGCTGTATTGATGATGTGTTAGTTGCTATGACATGATCTCCCATACCACCCATACGCAATGCTGTTTTTCTGGGTCTATGTCTGGGTTTAGTTCTGTTTTAAAAGTACTGTAGCTAGTTCACCCCCTGTGATAGCTGAAACCATAATTTCTGATAACAGCCTAACAAATTAAGTAAAAAAAAATAAAGAAAAAAAGCACAATAATAATAATAAAAAACAAAAAACAAACAAACAAACAAAACCAAACAAATGAATGAACAGAACAACAACAACAAACACAACAAAACAAAACAAAAAACAAACAAACAAAAAAAAAACCCACAAACCCTGAAACAATCATAAACCCTTTACTTATCCTGTTTGGAAGCTAGCTGCCATCTGCCATACTGCATCTCACTAGTACCTCCTTATTCAGCAAGAATCATAGAGATAACTTAGACTCCCTTACAATGTTCTACTGAAGGATTGCTGAACAAGGGATTGGATTGACTGTCTGCCTAAATGTTTTTCTGAAGTGACTGTCTGGCACAGAGTCAGTAATCATAGCACACTGAACTGTCACTCTGGTCACTTCAGAAAGAGTCCAAGGGAGCCAGTTCCTTTTTACAATACCATAAAATCACAGAATGATTTGTGTTGAAAGAGGCCTTAAGGTAAAGTCAGTAAGTAATGGCCAGTCTTCGCGAACGAAGAGCCGCGGAAGGTCCTTACCCGCATATGCAGATAAGGCCTTCGAGCCTG